>CM055967.1:37027500-38231250 GCA_029531755.1 Holothuria leucospilota | reverse complement strand
GCAAAATATGCCCTGGAATGACATGGTATAGTACACAGGTTTTCTTCAAATTCTCACCTCATCAGCCTCTCGACGGGATCGGAGCTGTCCTAGGCTTCGGATCTCTGGCCCTCCCGTCGGGGAGTCTGTCCCTTGTCGGGCAAATCCTGGCGCCACCCCTGGGTGAATGTGGGGTCACAGGTGCGGGGTGACTTGGTAAGTGATAACCCTTTGACCCTAAGTGACGGTACATTGACTTTATGCTGTCGGTACATTTACCTTATTTTCGTCCCTGCCCCTCCCCCTACTTCAAGCACCCCATTTACGCTACTGCCTGGCAATAGAGGCTCCAAAGTATCTGTCGGAATTTTTTGCCATGTTAAAACTTCCCTGCAAAGCATGGCCTCCGATGGTCTTGGAATACCCAAAGGTCCTTGCATTTAATGGTCAGACGCCTAACCTAGTACCCCATAAAGCACTAAGCATAAATATTTATCTTGTTTTAGCCATCTTTATTATCCCCACGGTAGGACTGAATTGTATCATAATTACTTTTTGAACGGCAACTTGGGTGGAGTGATTGCTTCGAAATTCGTTACAACCCCTCCTCAACCGAGCGATCCATTCTCCTACCAAATACTACCCCGACATCACCTCGACCGACGGATCGTCCGCGTTCTTTAAGTTTTAATTTGATCAATTATCATTGTGGCATACTCATTGTTAATGCCATTTGTAGATAAATGAAGGCTTCAATCTTATAACCACACCGTTGTAAAGACCCTAGACGTCCTAGGCCTTTGCCACTGGATTAGACCAGACCACACTGTAAGGGCCAAGGGGCTGGGTGGCCGCCTTTTTTCTAGCTGACATTAACTACCTAACTTACTGACTGACCGACTGACTGACTGACTGACTGACTGACTGACTGACTGACTAACTGACTAACTCTTGACCTTCAGACCTCTACATCATGGGGATATCATATGTGATCGCGTTCTGGACTGGAAGAAAAGAATAGATACTACAAATGATTCTAGCCAAAAGGCCGAGAAGCGAGTCACCAATCTAGGAAACTGTTATTAGGAAAATACTCGTCAATAAATATAAATATGCTGTTTTCCGAGATATGGCAAAGTATTTTATAGGTAATCCAGTGGGCACGTAGGAAATGGTTTTGCATATATGCTGTACTCTTGTAAAAAGTATGTCATAATGTAACTGCTTTCATTGCGTTGCGCATTAGCGTGACATGACGATATAAACGCTAAGATAAAGTACCTTTCACGTCTTTGACAGTATGCGTTAAATGTTTCACTTCACACTTCATCATGTTCGAGTATCGTTTGGACAGAGTGGAACTGAGCCTTTACACGACTATCGTTACCTAATTTTGTTCCTTCCTAAGTATGACCTTCCCCGTAGTACAGTCATTAGAGTATTTGTGGGCAAAGAAGGTTACTTCACTTACCAAATGGAATTCATTTTTGTAGCGAAAAAAGATTTATGAAAAATGGGGTCGCTATTCATATTTATGGGAAGTTTTGTTTTGTGTTCGCCTTAACGGTAACCAATAGTCAGTGAAGTTCTTACCACATTCCTTTGTTAAACAAATGTCATGCTGGTGTGATGTTCAAAAATGGCATTAAGATCTAAAAATGGGTAGTTAGCATAACCTCTAAGTCCTTGTTCAATTTCTTCTCTTCCGTATTTGTGCAAGTTTTGGTCATGCTTGGGTTTTGTGGGAGTGGCTTCTTTCATATTTCCATTTAAGGTATCAGAAATTAAGAACCACTGTCACACCAAAGTTATAAATTTGAGAGAAAAGTCTACTGAAATTCATTCGACGTTCAACGGCGGAAAGCAGACGTGAAGATCACACGAATCATTTATCTTATAGAGGTATGTTGTTTTACAGGTTCGTCTTTCTATATAATTCATCTGTTTTATTGCACTCACAAATTGCTTAGTTCTTATGAATGAACTTGTGATACAGATTCTCTCAGCTTCATATAATATCAATCAAATCGTTGCAAAACACCAAGTAACTTTTCCATCTACTTAAAAGTAATTAATGCGCTTGCCAGAAAATGATAAGTTTTTGAGCAAACGTATTTTGTGCTGGAAATAAATTTTGTACTGATATTAGAAATGACTGAAGCCATTTTACAGTGGCAATTCATAAGAGTCCTATGTGATAAAGAAAAAAAAATTATCCCCCAAACCGGGAAGCAATATACTGCACTCCAGACTTAAATATTTTAAAAATTGGTTGTTTGTTAGGAAATACCTTTGCTTTTCTTCAAAGTCAGAGAATGTAAAGTGGGCACATTCCCTCAGAATTCTTGGTTGTTATTTTTATTATCTTAACATCCTTTTGTTATTGAGACTCAATACTGTTGGTTTATTTGAATAGATTCTAGCATAAAATTGTGACATATGTAAAGTGTAGAAAATGAGGATATTAAATAAACTTTTTATACCGATGTCAAATACCATTACAAAATACAATACTAGGTCTAATCAATGTGCCGCGATGGCATTACAGGCAATGATCATACACTCTACATCTGGGAATGATACGTTGTTTTGAAGTTTGTTATCTTTCAAAAATGGTTCATGCTTTTGTAATGGGGTGCTCACCTAGTCAGAAAAGATTTCTGCATTGTTTGAAATCCCTTTAAATCTCTATAGTCCCCCAAGTCCGTTTTGGAACTGAACCTGGAAATTTAGTAGGAGTTTTTATGTTAGCAGTGTCGTGAAGATTCAAATGGCGCAGTGTATGTGTAGACTTACGTAATAATTGTCGGCAGGCTTCTGAAAATTTGTTACTGCCTTAGTAAAAGGTATGATGTAGGTAAAAGGATGTAAAGGTAGGCGGGTTACCGTGAATGTCGGTGTTTAACCCATGTGTTGTATGCGGTGTAACAAACACGATAAGTTACAGGGCTCAAGTTATATTAATGTGCTGAAGTCTAAACTTCTGAGGAATAAGCCTATGGAAGTACACTTCTTAGATTTCTGTTACTTGAGATGGTTACCTATAGTTGACACAGTCTCAAACTTTGCGATTGCGTGGAAGTTTCTCCTTGCGCTCCACTGGGAGAACTAAGCAAATTCAAGGCCGACTGGCGTACTCGGGAAGCTGGACCAGTATGCAAAGACTTACGCGCTGGGATCACACTTTAGGTAGAATCAGCAAGAAACAAGGGTGGTGACCCTTGGGATTGGCTGAAATATTGCCCCTCTCACCAGAGTAGGTTAGGGGGATAAGATACATATCCCCCGAAATCAGGAAGCTGCATTTTCATGATAAATGGCAAATGAAATTAGACGAAAGAAATAAAGAGGAAATTTTTAATTGTGGGCCTACAGTGAAAAACCTTTGCAGTGTAAAATAACGTGATAAACCATAACTAAACTGTCTTGAATATCTCTATATCATCGAGTAGATAACGATTGGCTCATGTTCCCTTTCTGCAGGAAATAGCCCCCATATAGAAGTTAGAGCTACTATAAAAAGACAATGGTAGAATTTAAACTTGCATAGTGTGCTAAACTCGTGTACAGTACCATTTGGATATAATTAAATGTTTCAATCTTATGCCTATGAATGAAGAATTTTGATAATATTACGGAAATTTTTTTGAAATATAGAGTAAAAAAATTGCTAACATGTATTTAATAGGCGGTCTATCTAACTGACAATTCATGCAGAAGAACTTGAGCGGAGCTCTCGATACAAAACCGCATGCACCTACCATTAGGCATACTTCACATCCACCATCCCCGTGCCTCACCTCATCGTTGGACCATTAGTCTATCCTAGGTTATTACTATGAAAATGGTAACTCTGTACATTTTTGGTATGTTATGTGCGCATAAATCACCATTTGAAGAAGTAAATGCTTCATCCTGGTGCCCATAATTTTGTAAATACCCCGAAGTTTCAGGAGGCCTGACCCCCGTCACGATTCACGTGGGTTCTTTGGGGCCAATTGCGTACCCTGGATTCTACACCCTCGAGAGGACTGCTAGGCGCAACTAGTAGGCCTTCGGTTATTCTTGGTTAATTGCATCTGAAAGTCCCCACATCACGAAATCCTGAATATGGGCATAACATATCGTCCTTATTTTCAAGTAAAGATCGCCACCCTTATTATGGTAAGAGATTAAATAATAAAGATGACCAATTTTACACGGCGTGTAAGGTGCTAAAATGGGACAGATAGAATTCGGATACAGATAGGATACGGTTTATAAACTAGGACTACGATTAAGGTCTTAGCTTACAGGCCTGGACTCGACTACAAGCAACGAGTGAGAAAAAACAGATCACAAGAGTAGTCACAAACTCTCTCAACACTTACAAATTTTAGACACACTCTAAAAAATATCAGTTTTGAACGGAAACTATTCAAATATTTCAATTCTTTTCTTTTCAGTGTCCGGTTGAATAGGAATTTTTTAGAGTATGAAATGAATGTAAAATAATCCCCCTTACTTATTAATGTTATTTTTATGCTTTGGAGAGTTAATATTGTTTACTCACGCACTTTCTGGAGGATGCAATACACGTCAGTTTGTTATTTTCACTCAGTGAAGCTTACAGTACAACTTGCGAGATGTTGAAGTGGGTTTCTTTATTGGCATTGGTGGCGTTCAACAGCAGTGCTGCTGTCTTGGACAAATCTTCACAAAAGGAGGTAAGGAAACATCAAGATAAAGACAAATACAACATAACACGAGGCATGAAAATTCATAACGAGACTTGACGCTAATTCCTGTCGTTTTTTCTTAAATCAACATTTACATGGTACAAAGTTTAAGTTCAATTCTGGATGAAACTACCACGCACTTCAGGACATGTAATTTCATATTCAACATCAAGAGCTTCATAAATGGTACGGTGTAGACAGCAAGCTCACATCTTCAAACTGCATTTCCCGATCCATGCATTTTGCTCGTAATTTTATACTCACTAAGAGTATCTTAATGCAATTTTTGTAACAAAACAACATAACTTATTAAAGCTACAAACTGTTCAGTCCAATGCATGTTTCTGATGTAGCTTCCGTTAGCAGACTTCACTTAGTTTATGATAATGTGAGACAGCTTAAGATAGATTGTTCACGACTAACTTTGATACATCACAGTTTCAAACTTCGTGCAGTGTTGTAGTGGAAATACAAAATAAGAGCCAGGTACGAAATCTGCAAGTCAGCAGCGCAACAGGTCCAGGGCGTGGGGCTTAAGGGGCTACATCTAACATTTAAGGTCGCTCAGTCAGGCTTTTAAATTTGCTCTAACGCTGGGGATTTCAAGGGGGATAGGGAAAGTGTCTCCTATAACGCAACTGTACATTGGGAGTGCTGTTTTGGTGAACTAGAAGATATTTGGGGTTAAATTTCATAGTATTCCATCGCAACAAGTACAATAAGCAAGCAGAAAAGACGATTAACACCTCCCCCCAGAAATTTTTAAAACGTTTCTTTGTTAACATTAATGAGTTCGTGAAAGTTTGATTAGGTGTATCAATATAAAGACTCACCTGGTGTAAAGCGGAATTGATCAACACAAGTTACAAAACGTTAAATAAAACCAAAATGCTACAAACATCATTAAGGTTTCTTATTTCAGTAGATATAATTATGAGAAATTGCTATGTTATCTACCTTGAAATATCATGCTAACAAGGTTTTTAGGTTTGACCTCTGGTAACCTGACATGACTCTACTTAAAGCAAAAACATTTACAACAATATTTTTGTAACAAATGTGAAAAAAAAATTATGTGTAAAAGTTGTTTGAGTCTCAAAGCATAAGATATACTGTTATGCAAGTTCTTTAGGTGTTGACACTTAGTGACCTCGATCTACAGTGAGGTTTAATACCCACCAAAGAAGCAACGTTATGTCCTGGTTAAGGTATAAGAGCTTACCTGCTGGTACTACGCCCCAAGTTACTACTGGGTTTTTGAGTGACAAAGTGCGGAACAGCATTTCAGCTCCAGTTATAGCACGTTATTCATTTTTCTCTGTCCTGGAAGTATGTTTTACCTCGGCGATTTGGAAAAAGTAATGTGCTACATTAGATTTCACCTCGATTTGTATTTAATGCAGTCTCAATACAATTATTCTATAGAATTTGTTGTTTGATGTGGACGGAAATCAACACAACGAGTCGAGAAAAGTTGAGGCCAACATTGTTTTTTTGACGGATGTGATGGATGGTTTCCTTGTAATTCTTGATTATGATCGTGTAAGTTTCAATATGAAATTGATAACAATTGTATCATGCCCATAACTTTATTATTTCATAGCCAAAAATTTTGTGTTTAAATGTACGATGAGTTGAAAACTTCACTTTACCTTCTTTAATGAGAACTTTGAAGACCGCTTCGATTAGTTTAAACAGTAATGGGAGCATGGGAGCCTGACTAAAACTTATAACCGTCCAGTACTAAATCCTCTCACTGTAGTGTTATCCTTCAGTTGGACAGTTCTGGCCATTTCAGTTTGCTACCGGTTTATCTAGCACATATCTTTCCACGAATTAAATATTAATTTTATCACAACGCATTTTGTGGTAGTGTTCTCTCTACCCATATCCCATTCCAGATACTGTAAAGACTATGTGAAACTAAAGCATTTGACCTTAAAGTAAAATTGTTTTCACAGGATATTCTCATGATTAAGAATACGACATCGGAGACTTGTTACTTTTCCCGGTTGGACTGCGTTCCCATCGCTTCGAATGAGTCAATACCCGTCATGGTGCAAGAAGTGATTAGTGGGATAGAATCCGTGGTAAGTTCTCTCTCAAAATGTTCTGCTATAAGTCAATGTAAACCAGGATCGGACTAGGAGCTGTCACGTAGAAATTTGTCAGTTAGAATTCTTCAGTTTCGCCTGGGAGCCTTAACGGGAACGATAAAATATCTAATCCCCGACAACGACTAATCGACCGGACGAAATACTTCATAGTGGTCTTAAGGAGGGTAGATTCCTCAAAGAAAACCTAAATTGTTAATATCGCCTTTGATAAAAGTCAAAATTGTCAAATTTTCTTCAACAGAAACCCTGTCCGGCAATTCCGGCGCCACCTTGATAAGATAATGTGTGGTATTGTTCTTTTCTGAGACAGGCATGACAGACTCATGATGCAGAAGCCTGACAGTCAAGAGATTGGGACGTAGCTCTTTGGGGAGCAGAACCCCGTAAGGGGTAACTAATTCTTGAGGAAAAGAAATGTTCAATGTTACTCACAAGAGAGACCGTGGTAGCCTAGTAGGACACTATGAACAAAAGAACCATAGTTTGCTCATCTCCTTACTGCTTTACAGCAAAGAACAGACTCGAGTAATATATGGGGATTCAAGGATTACAACTTTTTAAATTGTACTACTTGTTCAAGCACCAATTTCACGCTCTGTCTTACCTTGTGTAACTTGAGTTTATGTTACGTAAAACCCTCTGACAATAACAGTGAGTAACCCCTGAGACCATCCATACGTCTTGGCCTCACTGAGCTATATATGATGAATTGAAGATCTCCGAGCATATTGGAACAGGAAACCTCAGTTTTATTGACAGGGATTGATGCATTTTGGGTTGTTTCTATCAGGGTAGTGAAATCAGACTTTAGCTGTAACAGTGGTAGGGAACTGTACACACTTTGATATTAATTTGACTGATTATTTGAAACTTAAAATAGAACGTCTATTAAAATGAATTGTAATGTATTTGTACTGATTGGAGTGCTGAGGCATTTCAAGATTGGCTTTATCTCCCTTCTTAAAATAGGCCACACCCTCATGCTGAAACTGTGGTTCAAGGCAGTTTGTGAGATGTTGTGCATGTTTCTTTTTTTTTTATTCAGAATGTGGAGCAGGACATGGACGTAGTGATGTTTTCAGTGGGCGAAAAAATCCCATCTGGCTACATTGTGCTGACCAACGACGTCTCTGTGGCAACAGTGTGTAGTTCTCAGCCTTCCTATTGGTTGGAAAAAGTGGGTGCTACCAGAAACCGTCGTAGTTGTAACTGGATATGCAGACTGCGCCTTCTGTATCTTAGAATTTTTATAAGCATTGTGATCCCGGGATAACCGAATATTTTTCTACATTACGCATTCGGATACACATACTTATCATTGCTTACAAAATATATTCATTAAGAAATCTTCTCTTTTTCTATTGTGTAACTTGGGTCTTGCCTGGTGAATTTTAAAAGACGTAATGTTTAAGTTTATATATAAGTACACGTTTTATTGGTCTGTTAAGTCTGTTAAATGCTATAATGGTCTTGATTATTGGAGCCTGGTGTTGGTTTTAATTGATAATCTTTGTGAAACAAGTTTCTTTCTTCATACGTACCCAATACATGTGTAAAAGATCGATTTTATCCTTATGAAGACGCACCAATTAATATTTACTAACTTCATGTTATTCAGATATATATCATCTCTTGTTAGCAGTGAGTTCCATAGCATTGTCTGAAATATATTGCGGGATTATCTGAGCAAACACCGGTTATAAAATTTCCGTACGATTGCAGGTACTCCATGTTTTTAACAACATACGAGAGAAGCAAAGGTGGAGTACGATAGGTTAGAAGGGCGAAGGGGGTGGGGTGGGGGTTCCTGAGTAAACCGGCGGCGATTTTTTTCTCAATATTGGGAGGAGACATGACCTTTTTTTAAAAATTTACCGTGTAAAAAATCAAAGTCAATGGGCCATTTCTCAAATATTGGGTGAACATGTCCCCCTGCCCCCGGGATCGCCGCTCATGCCTGAGTAGTAAAGGGGTATTCGATGTTAGCTCTAGGTTGTTATACGTTGTGGCAGGCTGTTGTATCTATGGTCTTACTGAAAATATTCACCGAAATAAAATCAAGCATGTCCTTATCTAAATGTTCACTTCATTTTTCCAAGCATCACGTTAAAGGCAATCTTCAAACCTAAAATCGTAAAAATTCTCATTGTGGTCCTACTGTTCACTTAAAAATTTATGTAGTTGAACTCTGGTACTCTGGTAAGATGAAACATACTCCCGAGCAACAGATACCAGTACTTTATCAGTCTTAGGATGGCGCCAGGGGCCGACGATTGTGGGCACCACAGAGACGGTTGTCATACGCTCACCCTGTCGAAAGCTTTGTCAGAGTAAGTGCTACGTGCTTGAAGAGAATCACCTTCTTTAGGTCTACATAGGAGCAATGTTTTAAGAAGATTTTTTTTTTGGGGGGGGGGGGGCATTTGTGAACATGGTATATCATGACATTATTACAAGTGGAGCGCCACAATTAGTTGGCAGGTAATGTACGCAGAAGTGTAGGACTACTAAAATGTCTATCATTTTACTAAAATGACACTTTCCAGGCGTTAAATTGCCGTTGTTAAATCTTATGTTTTAGATATTTACACGGAAGGTTAAAGCAGACACTGGTAGAAAGTCTTTAAAGATGAACCAAGCTTCTGTGGCTCCACGGTGAGCACTCTTTCAATTCTAATGGGCAAGACGGGGAAGTTCTGGGGTAATTGCAAAAGTGGGACATTATGATTATCAAAGAGAGGTGAGACTATCACTTTGTTCGGGGGAATGAGCAAGAAACGGTAAGGAATAAAAAGAGCCTAAAGCTAACAAACATGTTTTGGAATACTTTTTTCTGAGAATGGGCTACCATTCACCATCTACCGAGAATGGGTGCCCGCGAAGCAAATTGAAAAGTGTAACCCAGAAGATCATAACCCAACTCTTGTGTATCATGCTACAGCATGATAAACAGGAACTGGGGACGAACATTACCCTACCCATGACATGGAGCTATATGATCCCTTCTGGTATCCGAACTTTACACTTTAACAAAAAAGTGAACACTTTTTGTAAAGGTTTCAAACACGCTGAGACCACCCTACTCCATCAGAGAACTATAGTTCAAACACCATTGGAGATTATTTTGGTCGAAAATCGATGGATGCATGCGGCCCCATGTCTTTTTGGCAGGCACATACTGAGTTTTATTCCACCCCTTTAAAGTTCGTTCATACTTCATTGAGTAATTGACTCATCGAACTGAACCTGGTTTTTTCAATAACAACTGTTTATCTCTAAAAAATAACCGCAAAATATTTGATTACAAGTTGAGCTGATTTACCAAAATCGATGGAAATGTATACTTCCCATCGAACGTTACATTCTGCTGTCAGAAATGTATTACAGAACTGCTATCCAGCTTTTCCCATTTTTGTCTTTTCGTTGTTCTTCTTTTTGATGGACTCTTGCACGAGATACTTAAGCATTTGGTAAGAGTAGCCGCTTCGATGAACTCCTTCCCTTCTCATTCCATAACAGTGGAGTTTTTGTGTCAATGGGGGTATCGTCAGGAGTTTCGAATGTAGGAGAACTGAAGCAGAACATTGACTGCAGAGATATGCGAAATCCCACCTCGTCGATACTGGGTGGGCCCAAGGGGCCACTCTGAGATCCCAACACTGTCCAGTGTACTGCACCTCGACGGGAATTTCGGGAACTTAGCCCGCAAAAATAGGCACACAGAAAAAACATAATTTCCATTAAATCATATATAATTATGCTATATGACTATCCCCAATAATGGAAAATTCTAACAAGTGATTTATGACCATATACCGTTGAAAATAGTCCAACGAAAGGTTTAGAGCCCTTCCTCTGAATATTTTTTTAAATCAAACACTGGTAGATGTAATTCCCTGGTATTCAGAACTCAAGATTATTTAATCAACAAAGCATTTGTTTAGGTACTTTAAAGTATATGCCTGTGAGGTGGCAGGCGATTAGTAATTTCGGAATTCGGTAGGAAGTGATTATGACCATACTTGCCAAAATTAATATGAATGAAAAACCAGTCGGCTCCTCAGGTCGGACGCCATTGCTAATAATGCATGTCTTTGAGGGCAACTGCCGTTTGATGACACTATAGATGTGAAGGAAACGTATGGCTTGTAAATTGTACATCTTCACTTTGGTTGGCTAACCAGCTAAAATTTAGATAAATTCTTCTACTTAGAAGATCAGTTCCGATGAGAAAACCGTAGAAGGTAGGGCTTAGTCGTATCCCCTTACTATATGCAAGTAATTGCCACTAATGTCAACTCCTTGCTATATAAAAGTTCCTTTGCCTGTCTAGAAGAGCAACGTCCAAAAGATTTTGAGTCCCTTAAATATTCTACGGTGAACAAAGAATAAAGCCCCGGTCACACCATAGCGATAACGCTATCGTTTAACGACAACGATTATCTTTTCAGATTATAGTGTTATAACGAGCGGTCACACCATAACTATATTAGTGACAGGCATCGTGTCCATTATATGCTAATTTGCGGAACCAGTAGGCTAACAACGACTGACAGTGAAACCCCGAGGACCATTCTGCACAATCCAAGTAGTCTTCCTACGGGTTTTCAATATCACCTTTCGGGGGGGGGGGGAACCAGTTATATGAGAAGGGTCCCTGTAGTATCACTTCTGGTGACATTACTTGCGGGGGGGGGGGGCAGTGGCGTCACAAGGGTTGTTTTTCAAAGGGGTCAAGTGAATCAACGTGGCCCCCAGAGCGCGGGGCCCCGACTACCTGTCTGCTCGATCATCCCCTGTGGGAACTTAGCAAACTCTTATATAAGGCCCAGCTGGCGGTGCCACTCTTGCAAGAATAGAACATGACCGTATCATACCGCTCAATGTAATATTAAGTGCTCTTGCCGTCACGAATTAACAATTCACTGGAGGCGGAGGGGGGGCGAAAAGTACACAAGCTTTCATTTTCCTTTTCTTTCCATTTTTTTCTTATTCTTTGTTTTCCTATCTTTTTCTCTACTTTCCTTTTATCGTCTGCCTCCATTTTGCTCCACCTAGCCCGTGCAGGGAGGGGCGACCCCTGCTTGCCCCCCTTTATTACGCCACTGGGTGGGACTTATACGTGACTGAAAGTATCTTAGCTGAGCGCCACCACCATTTGCGCCTAAAATGAAATTTTGGCGAAAGATTAAAGAAAAAAGCCACTTCCCATGCCTTTCAATTTGTATAAGACTTTTCTATCTTTCATAATTTAGAAAGTTTTATCCCCCACCCACAAAGGGGCCTGGGCAACTCAGACACATTTTTCCGTTTAATTATTGTGTAGGGGAGCAACAACTTGACATATAACGTCTGCTGTATTTTTCTTTTTTTCTTTTGTTATGTGTTAGAAAATGGAAGGTAGTATAGGCATATGTCATTGGTATGACTGATCCGTGAAACGTGGTTTTGTAAAGTCCCAGGTCGTGCTTATTGCAACAAGAGGGCAAACCAGCATGTAGTACAATGATCGTTACGTCAATAAACACATACAAAAGTGCGCTTGGGCATTCTGATGGTAGCCGCAGCATATGATGTACATATGCTTAAGAAAATCGATACCGAGAATTCCCCCTATCGCGGCAGGACAACAGGGCCGTAACCTGCGGGGAAGGAAGCAAGGGGGCAGTTGCGCCCCCTTACATTTCCAAACCCAAAATGAAAAGTAGCCTACTTGAAAAAATAAAACGCAAGTGCTAAAAACTGATTGTACTGATTATGTTTTAAAGGCCCTCAGGACATGGGAAATCGCAAATAAGAGTTTCCTTTCCCCAGATTTTCCCTGGGAGGTCCCCGGATCCTTTCCGCAGATGCGCTCATAACTCGTTCTAACGAATAAACCTCCTAGCTTATGCATGATGGACAGCTAAAGCCTTAACGTTTAAAATCTTTAGTATAGCTTCTCACTCGGTGCCAAAGCATGTTTACTTAAAACAGTCCGTGTTCAGATGATTACCTTTAATTACATGCTAAAATCGGTATGCTTGTATTGTAACTACCTTTTAGTCCTGTTTTCTCATACAAAGTAGTGTTAATGAATAAGTTTTTCAAGTGTACCTTATCTTCTTAAGGTTTTAGTTTCTAAAGCATGGCGTCTCAAAGAGCAACCTTGGAATTCTAGAAGGTGTCATTTTCGACAAAAATAGACCTACGCCATAATGCACCAACCGACGGTGGCTCTCCACATAGCGCACTAAGGGTAAGATCCGCACCAGGTACCAGTCTTCCGCTGTACGTGGCGTGGTATGGTCATTGCACCGTGTCCTGCTACAGCAGATAAACTAAATGAGAATTTCTAAAACAAAGGCAAACATTTCTCAAAAGGGAGGGGCTTAGAGAGCACCGTCTCCCTTACACTGAGCCAAAAGAAAATGAAAAAAAAAAAAAAAAAAAAAAACCCACTAAAAATGAGAATTCCTTAACATGTGACCAGCTCGAAACTTTTCCAAAGAAAACATTTTGCATCTTAGCCATTTTACATAGCCTACACATTAACTTCCCTCATCTTAAAAGAAACATAAAAGCTTAATGTAATCATTAGAAAACTTTGCAAAAGACAGCACCAATTTGCATCTTAGCGACCTTTCATAAATATCACGTCCTCCAGACCCTTCCTCTTAGACCTCTCCCTCAGGATGGCGCTGGGTGACAAAGACAGGATCCGCCTGGGTTACAACTCTACTAGGTACGATACGGGACGCTGTCATGAACTGTCCCCCAAGAGATTTCACCTAGCCTATACGGCCCTGAACCATGACTTGTAAACTGTAAATCAAGTATATATGTGCGTCATGTGAGTATATCGATGGGCATGAAGGAGATGAACTTGTAGTTTCACTTCAGGTTAGTCACTGTTCTGCTTGAAGCGTTACCGATAGCACTTGATCTCCGCATTTTTCATCGTGGTCCCAGACCTCGTACATCAGGTAATACTGCTAGCACATGGACTGATCCTAACCACACCTCAAGTAGTGTCATCTGTATTTCAAGTGAACCTTCCTTACCTCAGCTGATATTGCGCTGACCTCAAGTACACCATGCGCAGTGTCGGAGATAGGAAATTCGGTCAGAGGGGGGGGGGGGGTGGCGAGAATGGCCTGTGGCGGGGGGGGGGGGCTTAGAAGGGGGCAAATACCCTACACGATCTAGGTCATGGCTTTTTAACCTTTTCTTTCAGATTTCCCCACCTGATAGAAAACTGCTTTCCCGTTCTTCCGCCCCAAACATTTCTATTAAGGTATGTTTTCATTTTTAATCTCTTCCTTGCACATTCTAGCATAAAGGCGACCATTTTAATACACTTAATGGTCCTGTTTTAGTGAGTTCCAGATTGAGGATTTTACGTAAAAACGGACTTACTTTGTAAAGATAAATATTAAATCTGCTAGAACCAAAGGCAAAAAATCTAAAGTGGAGGGGGGGGGGGGCATCTGGAAATCAAGGTAAGAACACAAAGAACCATACGTTTTCATGGAACAGTATATCATTATGTTCATCATTATGTGACCGCTTTGCAACAGCAAGTAATTAAGTGCATTGTTGGAAATGGACAAGACGGGAGGTCTGCATGGCCCTCCAGATTACCTTCTTCATGAAAAATGAAATTTAAATTAATTAGATGTAATTCCTAGCAATCAGTAATGGCGACAGGTGGAGGCAGGGGCCATGGTCTTTCCGTAGGGGAACAAAGTCCCCTTCGAGAAATTTCCGGTTTCGTTGGGGAACTGTTATGTATACGATAAAATATGTAATCCCAGACAACGGCGAGTCGCCCCGACAATTTACTTCATTTTGGTCTAAATTAGGGTAAATTCTTCAATAAAAACCCAAATTTTCCAATTTTCTTCTTTAAAAACCAAATTTTTTCAAATTTTCCATGGTGAAAAGCCCAATTTTTCCAATTTCTCCAAAAAGAGTGCAAAGTTTTCGGCGCCCTCCGCGCGCCAAAATATTCCTTCCAATTTCGTTTCGGCACTCCATCGGCCTCGTTGAGGCTTTGGGTTGCTGGTCCTCCGTCGGGAAGCTTGGCCCCCCTGTCGGGCAAATCCTGGAGCCACGCCTGCCTAACATTTAATAATTAAGGAAATACACAAAGAAGCATTTTTATGGCAATATTGTACAGTGTCAGATGACCACTCTGTATTTACGGAGTAGGCGAACAGGTTATCATGCCCATTGACGTAGGCAGTATTTTTGTTTGGGGGGCTAACTGCAGGGCCTGATCGTCTGTCTGGGGTAGAGGGCTATGGCGAGGATGGGTGTCCCCCTCCCCTCTGAGAAATTTTTGAATATTTGAGTGCCCTCAGATGCAATCTGGTGCAACATTTAGCATCATTTGAAGTCAGTTTTTGGTTTCATTGCCAAAAAATAAATAAATTGCTCTGCAAATAATAGGGGGGGGGGGGGGGGGGACGTGCGCACCCTGGATCCGGCCCGGGACTGCCACAAGAAGAATGTTGCTAAGCAAATCAAAGGTTGTCGGTGCATTGGTGTAGTCGTGTAGTCAGGCGTTTTCCGAGGGATAGGAACTAGCCTATCCAGATTTTTCCGGGAGTGTTGTTGTAACTCATTCATAAGAAAATGTCAAACAAATTGCCAAATTCATTAACGTCGGTTAAAACTGAACATGGCTTTCCAAAGTGGATGTGCATCTTTGTGTGAATCTAGCATGGCCTTACTACCGATTCAGACAAAAATGGATTTAAGACTAGGACAAAATAATTGTCTAATTGTGATACTTGTCATCATCACACTTGAGTCGCGACTCTAGTCAGAAGAGTTCAAGACTACCCGAATTGAAAGATTCCGGGAAGTTTCCCCTATTGAAATAACACAGACACTCTAGTCGATGGCTTGACTCGAGTCACTAAAATAGCTGTAGTTGACTTGACTTGCCGAGAAAAAATGACTTGGTCACAACTCTGGTGATCACCTGTTCAGTGCACATCAAATGCCAGTGATAGATACTTCAATGTTTTAGTCTAATGTCCACAATTTAGTAACCACTCCCCAGAGTCCCAAGGGCTTTGTCCTCCACCAGGCGTTGCCCTGGACAACAACAGCTAGGGTCCCATGCGGCAGACATTTAGAACACCACGCCCTCGGGTGAACACTTCCTTCTTCCAAGGCATCGTTTAGCCATCTCAAAATGAGACTTCAGAGACAGAATCTTGGGTACGCCCTTGTCTGCAGCGTATGAATCTTTTTCCGACGCAGCGTGTGGCCCGCCAACGAAAGTTATTAAGAATCTCTGTGATTCTCATTCTAAGAACCCTCATTCCGAACTGCAAGCCTTGACTTTGTGGCAATCACTATGTCATGCCAGTTGCACAGCACCACGGTATAGAAACCGTGCATGCGGGTATCAAATCGCAAATATTTGTGGGTCGTCTGCAGGTTTACAGTTCAGAGCCCCCAAAGTCACTTGATAATTTAACTGTACAAAGGCAATTTGACCAGGGAGTTGCTATTTAGGAGATACATCGCAAACTTTAATATATGGTAACCTGATAAAATCCACCTCATCGTTTGGAGAGTTTCAATTCAAGAGTGATTATTAGCTCTAAGGGTGCCCGCTTCTTTTGTCTAATCCTTTTCAATTGATACATGATACCCACGTATATCTTTTATACACCTACTTATACCGTATGGATTAGATTAGGAGGAACAATGCTTTGATCCAAAGGTTGTTTCCGATAGTCAAGTATGGAACACTGTCTAGTAAATCAAAACGACTGCTAATTCCTAAGGAGTCTAGAAAGGTCACCCAAAATCGTGATGGTAGGACTGGGGCTTAAGACGAATTTCTTACACCAGCACAAAATGTAAATGACTGAAGATGTAAGACTATAATTTGTTTTAAAATTATATTAATTTCTGCAAACTTTTGCAATTTGCAAGGGGCGTGTGCATGATCAACATGTTACATAAAATTTAACTAGCCTATTGTGATAAGCGTTGGATCGCATTGGGGGCTGCAAATTAAGTTTCAAGGAAAGCGGCTGGCAATGCTAGAGCATATTGACAAAATTTCCAACGTAGCAGACGACATAAACCTTTTGGTAAACACTAACAATAGATTTAAGCCCATTGTATCATCAAGTGCTATACAAAGCAAGTGACCTTGGCGGCAACTAGGTCCACTGGGTACAAAGGCCGAGAGAGCTGCCGTTTTATTTCCTTCTAAATAACAAGTCCCTTGTTTGATTGTTGTGCATGCGTCATTTACTAAGGGCTAACAAAATATGTAAGGAGGGTTATTGGTGCGAAGGAATCTTTATTCGTTTCCATTACACGTTTGGATATTTATAGCTCCAAGAGACGGGAATGCAACTGGAAATTTCAACACCTCCCTTTCGAAAAACTCAGTGGTCAAATTCGAATGGCGTTAGCCATTTTCAAAGAATATGCCATAATATGTGCTGATATTGTGAGTGTAAAAAATAGTCCGTTTTTGTTATTTGGTGTAAGAGGATAGAATATTTTGGCAAAACCTAATATTTTCTGATATTTGTGTGGCTATGCGGCTTTCCGAAGATTCAATGGTCATGAAAAACGATTTTTTTTACCCTTCGCGCTTCCCACGCACACTCATCAGGGTGCATGTTGTGTAATTAACGAGTTATTCGTAGACACACATGTACTTTTTATGTATAATTTGACTGAGAACGGGAATAACTTTGAGAAATCTTCATATAGAGCTTGCCGACTGCAGTGATATTTGCTAATTTTGGTGTATGTGAGATGTAGTCCCCTACAACAATTCGGTAAGGGGAAGACGAGTATCTTTAGTATTTAGACAAAACCCGCACTTTTTGCTAATTTTTGTGTGAAGGTTTATGAGGCATGATCCCTTGTATTTTGGATTAGGGACGACATCCTTTTTATCTCTCTCGATTTTTTGTCAACTACCGTAGACTCACTCAGGCAAATACTATATATTGCTACATATTCCAGGCCTTTAAAATTAACACACGTAACTGGTTAACCCGATGCAACCCTGCGAGTTGCCCAAGCGCTCTAAAATCAAATGAATCCATAGGAAAACGAACCAATTTGACACACAATTTACTAGATCTGGTTTGAAATGAAACAACTCTGTTTATTTTCGGCCAATTCAAGTTCGTGCTCTGCTGATATTATTGTATAAAACTTTTCATGGGACGTTCTACGATGATGTTTCGCCTCTAACTTATGTCAACTATTGAGTGGATGTTGTGACTTTAAAATACGTTTGTTCCAGGGTTCTAGCTAGAGCATATTTAGTGCCGTTTAGTGCAGTTGGTTTACGAAACGCCGTCCTGGGGGAGGGGTCTAAGGGGCGGGGTGTCCCCCCTTTGAGAAAAATTTGAATCTCTAAGGGGGCTTTGATTCAAAACGGTGCTACCTTTTTTGTTTTCGGTATTTTTTCCATTTTTTAGTTAATGTTTTTTAAATGTTATGATCATCTGAAGGTGCGGTATAGAAATGGCTAGAAACTTTTTTGTTAACTCATTATTTGACCTAATTAAGTTTGTTTCTTTTATTCAGAGTTTCCATTTTTCATATGGCAAAATTAAAACACGTGCGCTTGGAATACGATCAAAATAGGGCATTTTTAGCAACGTTTCAGTTTAGTTTGAGGAAAATCTGTGCCTGGCAGGGCAGTTCTTTTGACCGTGAGTGCCGGACGCAAATAAGGAGTGCTGGGCAGCCCCGCCCTGCGCCGCCCACCGTAGCTAGAACCCTAGTTTGTTCATATATCCGCGTTTACAATCCCTTTTATAGATACTACCTTAGTTCACGATGTATTTTTCTATAGGCGTTCTTAGCAATCAGCTATCATCTGCAGTTGTCTGATGGAGGAGGTGTGGGATGACCATAAGGTTGTGAAAACAGAAAAGTTATGGTATAAAAACCCCATGCATGGACCCCTCAGATTGTCCGTTTCATATTACCTCTTCTCTTTACTAGAAAATACTGGAAAATTAGTTACTGGCAAAACAGTTATGAAACCAGAACTCTTGTAACTGAATGGCAGCAAATCTACAGTAACATCGCCAAAGAAAATTTAAATTCTGTAGTCCATCTTTATTGTCCCCAACCGAACTGAACTCTGGGTGATGTTGAAGATATCTTTTTCAGCGCACTCCGCGCAACAACTGCTGATGCCTATTAGTTAACATTATTGGAAAAACGGGAAAACGTTAGAAATCTGTGTTCCTGAAGTTAAGTCCAAGGGGCCTTCTGTCCATTTATTCTGTGCATTCAAACACAACGTGTTGTCTACAGTGATGAGAAGCTTTGAGTCTCATCTTTTCCAAAACAAGTAACACTATTCTTCATGCACGTTACAGGCGCGTGTCCAGGATTTGCAGCAGGGGGTAGTTCTGAGATATGATTTTTCAAAAGAGTCTAGTATTTGGGTCGAAAATTCTAAAAAACTCTAAGAAATCTTAAGGTCGGCGCGAGCAGGGGGCGTCCGGACCCCCAGGACCCCCCCTTTGGACACGCGCCTGTGTTACGCCACTCAACTTCATTCGGATGGCAACTTTTTAAAACATGCGTCTGGAGTCTTCACTCTAACCTAAAATGGCCTATATAGTGGATAAAACTATGGGTGTATACTACTTTAGACGTAATATCGCAAAATATTGTATTTTATACATACATTTTCTTCAACAGACGCTTTGAGCGTGCATGTAGTTTTGTCGTGTCATTATCAGGAACGTTTTTGTTATTCCCTGTTTTTTACCCTCCCATTCAATCACTCGAATTAACCTGTAGTTGGATTTAAAATTGCATGGTAAAAGTTGGTTGTAATTGACAGCTAAACGCCGCACTCCCGATACTATTTGCGACTAGGAAAGGGAAAGCTTTGTGCTCCTTTGGTGCCGTTAATGAGCACAGCGCATTTCTTTGCCGCCATTACATAAACATGTACGTTAAACTTGTCATTTACATTTTACGCAGGCGTATACCCCTACTCTTTAAATGTAAAAGAGTGAATTTCACTCTTCCACGATTGCATACAGTGACCACTCTTTCTTCGAGTGAAAAATTCACTCTGCTGAGGGTGGTAATTCACTCCAAATGAGTGAATTACCACTCCGGGCAGAGTAGAATTCCACTCGAAACAGAGAGTGGTCACTGTAGGCAATCATCGAAGAGTGAAATTCACTCTTTTACATGTAGAGAGTATGTTTGACCCCATGTATATGCGTATACGTATGTAACGGTAGATATATGTTCATATATTCACAAATACATATAGGTTTCCTACCCCCATTATTCATCCCACCCCCTCCTTCCCCATGAGCTAGTTTGCGAAATTTTCATTCATAGATAGAGAGTCAGATGTTGAGAGCCTTTCCTCCACAAAAAACTGCCTTTCGTGAAATGTTTCCAGTTTGAAAGGCTATTTAAGTCTCAATATGATAAATATTATGTTTTAGATAAACAGGGTAAAACCTTCCTGAAAAAAGCTGCCTGCTGTAAGTTTTCTTTCAAAAAATGCCATCCTCTTAACATTAACAGTTGCAGCAGAAGGGTAGAAAGGGATATTCCCTTCAAACTACCGAATCGCCATTCAATTTTTATTCGTTTTTGAGACAAAGAGTTTTTAGAGGCCCTGGGATACGGAATGACCTACCCAGCTGACGGTTGCAGCAAAAACCGTTTTTCATTACTGTAAATTTTCGCCTGATTAGTTTCCTTGTCCTGGACAGACTTTGGATTAACCTGTTCCACCTGAGGTAACCTCACTACTGCACAGTACACGAACATTAAGTGTCACAAACGAGTACTTGAACCAAAACGGGTGGATACGAGTAGAGTGCTTTTTTAATAGGGGAGGAACCATTCATCTGCGCGAACCCTTTTATCAGTGAGCGGTGGGTTATGGAGAATTGAGTAAGGTGAAAAATAGGCATTGTACTTTTACAATAAAATTTATCACGAGGTTAAAAATGGGATATTCCCTCAAAATGGCACCGCGCAGTTAACGGCGATTTCATTGTTGGAAAAAAAGTTGTTTTCGATATGAAAATAGTAGCGATGGTGGGATCATTCAATTGTGAATGAACAAAAATAATAATGAACAGGGCTTGAAAATAACTCACTTTTATAAGTGGAGATAATACCGACCCCATAAAGGGATTTTAGCAACATTCACCCTTTCGTTGATAATGACTCAATTTTACAACTACCATTGTGATACGTATCACAACAGTCTAGACAGAAACTAAGCATTCAAAGAAATTTTACACCTGGGGTTTCATTGAATTTTTTCTACACGGGTCTGTGGGATAAAAATGACTGTCATTTAACTCTAGAAACTTTTCAGCATCTCTCTTTAATCCGGCAAGAAAACTTATTCAAAGTCTTATCTGTACGTTTCCTAGGCAGCTAGATGTATTGGAATAGCTACATTTGGTAGGCTATTGTGGTAGTGTCAATGTAAAACATTAGCTAACCAATACTGATAGTGAATGTTGAGAAATACCTGGAGCTTGTAGAAAACATGTACATGCAACTGAAATCAGAACAGTTTAGGTTTCTACTTAGGAAGTTTGGCTATTTGACTGGATACTAGTACTAATTTCAATGGCATTTTTATATTTCTCCACGTTTAAAGCAATGAATTTCTTGAGTGCCAATATTCCCTCAATCTACCCTAATAGCCTAGGATGAAACTATTTCGCTCTAAAGAGAGAACGTGGTAGTCAAAGCATACAGTCCAGTTTAGTTATTTAATTTCAAATAGCTCACTATGCTTTCATGGAGAATTGTATGCTTAAATTGCCAGCTCTTTAACTTATCTCCTTTACAAAAAGTGTCCAAGGCTGGAAAGTTATGACCCTACCAATGACATACAATACCGCTAACGTGTAAAACGATAATTAAATTGACACAAACTACTATCAGAAATAAGTCGCATCTACTCTTATGCAGTCATTATGTGAGTTATTAAAACAAGACAAGGAGTAGGCACTAGCTGTCTAAATCGTTTGTAGTGTGAGCGAAAAGAATCATCATGTGGGAAGACAATATCGATTGGCGATAAGGTCTGTAACATTACAAAACCTTGGAAGAACAAAAACGGGGAAGGTGTGGAGAAAAGTGGTTATGGAAATTAATACTGCAGTTGGAAAATAATCATCTTTTTGGGACCACTTTAGACCGTTCACATTTAGTTTGGTATGATGTGATAGTTCCTCAAAACTTCAATCCTTAAAACTCAATCAATTCTCAAATACACTGGTACAGCATGTACTACTAAAAGCAGTAGCAAGTTGGAACGCTGGGGAAGATATGAACAATAAGTTGGCAAATTCTATTGAGATTAAAACACAGTAGTCTCAAAAGTCTTGAAAGTGATCAATGAGTTGTTCTGCGCATATGTGTTGTATTCTTTCTCAAGAGTGCTTGTTCTTAATCTCGCTTTCTCTGCCTCCACACACTTTGAGGTGACTTCGCCGCAATAATATTTGAATAGCTACTTACCTGTTTAACAATAAAGTGGGGGAGGGGGGTCGTTTATGTGTAAGATATGATCCTCTTACGCATACATGGACGAGTCCTAATGGGATCCATCCAATCTTTTACTGGAAGTACCCTGTAACCTACGATAAGATCGATAATTAAGGTACATCCACTGTACGGGGGAAGAGAAGGCCTGAATGGTTAGATATTTTACTTGCTGGAATGTGTGTGTGTTCTTGTAGTCATTTTAAAAGCGAGGGACACATGTGACACTTCTCACAATTTCGATTCCGATGATCTTAAGAAAATTTTTACCAGCTCTTAAATAACTTAATTTTAATTTAGCGTACACCATCTTTATGCCAAGTATGAGATTCCTTAAATCCTCACTTCTTGAAATATTGTCTTTACAAGATTTTTTCACACTTTGACTTCCGAAAGTTCTGGTGATGATTTTTTTATCTCCACGAGAAATAAGAGGGTACTTTTACTTAGTATGGGGTACCCTCATGTCACATGTGGGGCGCATCTTGAGAAATCGTGCTAACAAGACAGTTTACAGGTTTATCATATCTCCACTTCTGGTGACCTCAATATGGTTTAATCTCTTACAGCCCCAGTCGCAATTTGTATAATGAGAAAGTAAACCGCCAAAAATGAAGGTGGAACGATTTATTAACTTGATGACGGTTTATATGCTTTTAACCTACACACAAATGCCGTCATGGTTTCCTTGTCTATTAATTTTTCTTTGAAATAGCAATATTTAATTTCTTCTGGCGAAAGAAATTGCAAATGCTTTGATCGTAATGAGTAGACGCATCAACCAATGACAATCACTCTGGTTAAACAAACGGCGTTCTGCTGTTCGTTGTACTCCATTCAAAATGTTATTTGTTAATTATGTCTGGCTGCGTAAGTGCTGTACATAGGCTAAGTAACGTTCTTAGCCTAGTGTAGGCCCACTATGCTTCCTACGCATACGTGCATATATGTATCGATTTAGGTTTCGGAAATGTGTCCGAAGTATAGCATATCAAAAAAGAGCACTTCAGCGTAACACTGCTTGTGTCCATAATGGACGTAGACCCCACTAAGAAATGACAAAGATTGCGCATGAAGACGATTTCCAGCCACAGTTCAACACAATGAGGCAAAGAGGTCTATGCCGCCATGTCTTAGGTAGGGCCCAAAGTTTTCCGCTTTGTAAATGCTGAACTCCGCTTTCTTCTGCCTTATAAGTGACAAAATCCGTTTTCTTAATTTAGGCATCTTCAAAAGTTCATATTGTTCCTCAAAAGCTGTATAAAACCTGAAACATCTATTTTTAAGGGATATGCCGCAAAAACAATACTGTACTGTACAATACTTACAGTGGGTAGTACGAAAAGTACTGGCTCGATCGACCATGTTTATAGGGTGTTGCGGAGGGACTGTTTCTTCGTGATTTTATTACGCGATTCTAGCTGTGATTTACTTCTTTATAATAGATAGGGTAATTATGCTTTTCACGATGTTTTTTCAATCAATTTAATCTTGTATTTATTAAACCACTCAACAATTATTTTGAAAGTAATTTCCTGATTCATTGTGCAACTTTTTCCAAAACTTCGTTTTCCGTTTTCTAATGCCAATTCCTCAATTTTCGCGGCAATTCCGCTTCGCGGAAAACTTTGCGCCTAAGCCTTAGGGCAACAGTAAGCTTGGAACCAAGATGCGTCGACGTCTGGGCGTCGCCATGGACCGAAAGAAAGCAAACGACGAAATTCTTATAAATGTTTAGGATACCACCGTTGTTGACTTAAGGGAGACAATATACTAATATATCGGATAGACATCTTTCTTTCGGATAGACATCAAGTTGTGCGGATTAATAATTCATTTTCTACGAAGGTTGGTTTAAAGTATGGTGTGCCTCAGGGTTCTGTCATTGGCCCAAGAGCTTTCTCTATTTGTACTCTCCCTCTTGGTGATATTATTCGAGAACATAAAATACAGTACCACTTGTATGCTGATGATACTCAGTTATACATTTCTGTTAATCCTGTGCAAGCGGAAGTTGATGCTGCTCTATTCAGTCTGCAGACCTGTATTGATCATATTAGAAAATGGATGTCTGAGAATTTTTTAAAGCTGAATGATGACAAGACTGAATTTATGTTAATTGGAAACAAGTGCCATACAAGCAAAGTTCATATTCCCTACATTAGTATTGGTGACATGCAAATCTCTCCATCCCCCCAGCTGAGAAACCTTGGAGTGATATTTGATCCTCATTTATCCATGGAACATCATGTCACAGCTATATGTAAAGCTGCTTGTATTTCTTTAAGAAACATTGGTCGTATTCGCAATCATATCGACAATGATACAGCTAAAACAATGGTTCATGCCTTTGTGACATCGAAGTTGGATGTAGGAAATTCCCTACTTTATGGTATCTCCAAAACTCAAATCAGCCGTCTTCAGCGTATTCAGAACATTGCAGCAAGATTAATATCTAGGATTCCATCATCTTCTCATATAACTCCAGTACTGAGAGAACTGCATTGGCTTCCCATTGAAAGGCGAATTCGCTTCAAATTATTACTTTATGTATATAAGACTTTAAGCTTTTCGGAACCTGTGTATTTGCATGAACTATTGACTTCATATTCTCCCGGCCGTCAAGGTCTTAGGAGTTCATCCCAAAGTCTTCTCAAGGAACAAGTAGCTAAAAATAAGTGGGGAAGTAGGTCTTTTGTTTTCGTTGCAGCCAAACTCTGGAACAATCTTCCTTTATCTATTCGTTCTGCAACCTCTTTGAATATTTTTAAAGAAAACCTTAAGACTCACCTGTTCTTAGACTTTTAATTGTTCTGGTTGAACTGTGTCAGCGCCATGAGCGTCTTTTGGCGGATACCGGGGCTTTACTAAATTGTTGTTGTTGTTGTTGTTGTTGTTATTATTATTATTATATATGTAAAATCGTAATAAGGCGTACATGACCATGCATGCTCACCAGAAGTTTATGTTTTCATCATTTTCATGAACGTGCAAAACATACGTGAGGGTGGGGTATAGGGTCACTATTTTCACAGTTTATCAAATTGTTCGTAATGTGAGCAATTATTTGTCAGTTGGACAGGGAGCTCCTCTAAATAGTATCAGCCATTGAAATTTGTAAATCCGTGAAAGAAAACTGCAACCGTTTTGATATTAGAACTGTGTAAGGGAAAGAACTTGTAAAAGATGGCAATGAGAATGAAACTTAGGTGTTAACCTTGTTACAACAAATTAAATGTATTTTATACAGTAAAAATAGCGAATATGGTCAATTCAGATTTCCCATTTGTTGTGTGAGGAACACACCGGAAACAACCCAGCACAAAGCTGTACCCTTGACCTCTAGCTACTTCTCAGAATCAACAAATGCCTGATGTGGGTCAATGTATGGTAAGACACTGAAGTACATTTTGAGACCCACATGTACTTATATATACTTAGGCATATTGGATGATAACCCTAAGGTGCAGCTAGTGCTGACCTGGGCTTATCTTATTTTTCCCAAGGGGCACAATACCAGTATGAGCCTAGCAAACGTTCAGAGCTTTCCCAAAAATCTCCCCACCATAGAAACATTTTTGCTCAAACCCAGTGGTTTGGAGTGGCAGCACACCCTCCTTCCACACTGAACCGGTGTAGATATACGCCTGTTTACATCGATCAGTACATAAATGCCGTCATTACAACTGATTGTTACATGTGTTGATCACAGAAAAGCGCTAGAATAGGTAGATGCCCTCATGCTCTCCAGCCTCACTATTTACTTTGCAGAAATTTGTGCAGGGAGTGATATTTTCAGTATGGTCAGTGCCGAAAAGGTGGGACTAGGGTGAATTTGATGCATGGTTTAATATACATTCTAATCGAAGTGCTCAGATCTTTAGCCTGTAGATTTTGAAATTTGAGGGGCGGAGGTCAACTGGACAACTAGCAGCCTATTAAAATGCCTGGACATGGTATTGTGCATTAATAATGAAAGTTTGGGTATATTGGGTATATTAAGTTCCATTGAATGGATTGCTTCTTCCAGGGACATTGAAAACTGGTACGTCCGGGAGACATCTGGTTCATCATAGCACAAGCCATGATGTCTCATGTGAAGGATCATTGGAGTAAGTATTGATTCTTTGCTTGGACTACACTACAAACTCAAGCTCTTGAGCTTATTGCAGCAGTCTTTTTCAGAGTAAACGACTGTGTAATTGCTTTCAAGGAGTCTGTTTAAGGCCGGACATAAATGCGATCTATCAACTTATTTTGGTGTTACTGTATTAGGTGTTATACAGTTCAATATCCAGGAAAGGCACCATCATTGGCCTGCATGGGATGCTCAAACTCTGGAATGGAGCTAAAAAACCCGAACCCCCACCCCCAAGTTGCCAGAAGGATAGCGACAGGTCTGTAAACAGACTGAGAAGGTAATAAAGGGGCAGATAATTCTGGGGGAAGGATATAAGATCAGGGCTACGACATATACGGAAATGAATTATGGTAACTCTTACTCAAATCCTTATTTGGACATATATGAAAATTCATATCTGGCCCATATCTGGACCACATAAGGGAATTGTATCTGGCTTTAACAAAAATTGGGCAGATATAACTTGATATAACATAAAGGCTAAATATGGCACATATAAAATGTATACGGCTCAAATTTTATATGAGTTAGTTAGTTAGTTAGTTAGTTAGTTAGTTAGTTAGTTAGTTAGTTAGTTAGTTAGTTGGTTAGTTAGTTAGACCAAATTTTATATGAGACAGATATGGTGCATATATGGTTAATCGTTATGTCCCATATATGGCAAATCCATGTACATCCCATATATGGCAAATATATATCTTGACGAGATATGAGATTTGTGTCTGGCTTAGTCTGATAAAATTCAATGAAACTGCCAGAAGTACCTTTGTCTCAGTTAGTTAGTTAGTTAGTTAGATTGGATTTAACGACACATCAACACGAATGTGTTATGTAGTGTCAGCTAGATAGAACAGGGTAAAGGTAGTGTAAAACTAAAAAAGAATTAAAACATTTGGCAAAATTCTAAAGTCTTGACAAAAGTAAATGGGCTGTCATGTCAAAATTTTCTGTAAAGGCCACTATCTTTGAGAAAATCCAAGATGAGAGTGGGGTCCGTGTGTTCAAACAATGTCTTCAGGTCTGGTACACTGTAATATTTCTGACGAATATGGGAGTATTCATAGCAGTCGACGAGAATGTGACTGACGGTGACATCGCAATCACAGGGGATACAATATGGTCTCTCTTCCCCGTGGAGCAAATAAGCATGTGTTAGGTAAGTGTGACCGATTCGTGCCCTAGTCAGTACGAAATCATCTCTCCGTTTTCTAGGGGTTCCATTATCCATTATTACCTTTGTCTCAGAAACAGTATGTTCCATAATAAAATGGGTGTTAGAATCTCTCGGACTGGCATGTAGGTAAACAAGCTGCTTTCCTTTGGAAGAGGGTATATCCATACTTTTTGGGTGAAGCCTTATCACCCGTTACTTTTTGGGGCAAACAAAATTTACAATTTCTGACATAAAATTTGTGAAAATTCAAAAATGCATTGTAGCCTACATATTAGAGAGTGCATAAAGAATGCTTGGATTGCACAGAACTACTTTCCTATAGTATTGTCATGGGCAATGAAAATGTAGGCCTTTGTATGCTCAAGGAAGAGTGGTTGTTGTACCGTAACATTAGAGAATTTATCTGGGATAAGGAACTTCACCCAATGGATGATTTCAGTAGCATTGTTCGATTTTAAGGGTAGTCCTGTTGCCCGAGACAACCAGAAATTCTGCAGGACTACCAGATTTTTCAAAAAGGTGTGTAAGGTTGTCCGTCAGGACAAAACAAGCAAGGAACTTAAAAGATTTGCAGCAAAGTGCGGTGATAACGCACGTTCACCACAACTTCCCACACAGTCACTTTATCGAAATGTAAATAGCACTATCAAGCCAAAATATATGTGCCGCGTACAAACTCCACTTGTAGGCCACTAGGCCTGCACTGTACACCAAGAAGCTGAATTCCTTCGTGCAAGCTATGAATTCGTAGTGCTGATATTGCAACACCAGTGCTTTCAATCTAGAGATGTTTAATTTATCAACCCGCAATGCGAACATCATAACATTAACTATGTACACAATGTACACTAATGTACGCCACATTGCCATCACAAGAAAAATAGGCTACGCAGGCAGTCCTTTAGTGTACACTCACACGTAAAGTAAGCAGAACTCCCTGAGAGAGAAACTTTCGATTCAGACTTCAATTGTACGTATCAACTGAAAATGGTTTGAAAAGGTGGTTTAAACCCTTGATATTTATCAGTGATAGTTTATTGCATCTGTGATCATGTACACAAATTTTGGAGTCCCCATATGAGGACAGTGTAGTCCCGAAATTTATAGTTCGATCACACATATTTGCTACTGCACTCTATATACATAGCATCACTAATTACAAGAGCAAGACCCTTCGTCTGAACTATTGAAAAGAAAAAAAACCTCAAGTGGGCAAAAACGCCAAAAATATTTCGATCGCATGTGTAAAAGACTCAAAAACAACAGTATGTGACATAATCACAAGATTTACTCTGACAGGTTTTACTACTGTAGCTTCTATAAACTTTAGCAATAATACGTATGCGTTTATGCTGCTGTTCTTGATCCTCAGGGGAAAAAAGTATTTGCTACTAGTTTCTGACTTCATACATAGTCGCCGCACCCTTTTGCTGGACCATACCACTGAGATCGTCATGCCTACACAGTATGTCAAGATTTAAATAGCAGGGCTCAGGCGCGGATCCAAGGAGGGGGGTTTTCCCGACCTCAACCCCCTTTTTCGCCACATCAACAATAATAAATACACAAAAATTAACATGATGTTAATCTAGGAGAATATTCAAGGGGGCATTCAGCCCCCCACCCTTCGAAATGTCTGGATCCGCGCCTGGGGCTGGCTGGCATTCTGCAACATGCGGTACTTTCTCACATACATATGATTTCATTAAGTCGTGGTGAAATTTTATTCTGAAAGAATAAAGAGTACAGAAACATTATCAGGGAGTGACAACTAAAAATGATATATTGTATCGTCTTTAAATCTGGCGAGCGCTCTGCAATCAGTTAAGTTGCCTCACCCCTTATTATTCAAATGGCATTAATTATATTCATCGGTTCTTTAAAGGCCCTTTCAGTCTTGCCCCTAACATATTTAAGAATATGATCATATCTCCAATCGCAATTGGTAATTGCACTTTGAAATTATTTGGAACAGAAGCTTTACTCTGTTTGGGCAAATAAAAACTGTGTAGTCAGCTTTGTTCCCAGTTGTTCACACATAGTAGTGTGTTGATATAGCCGTAAGCAATTTGAAGTCATTGCAAGCTACTGTAGCTTTGTATATGTACTAAACAGGTGCTTTTTGTTTAAAATAGAGGGGAGGGGGGATAGAGGGGGGTACCCCGGCTCGAAGTTAATCTAGTAGGGAGAATTTTTACTGTCTAGTGCTAATGTTAGGACCTTCAAACATGACAGCCTTGCCAATTCTGAAGAAGTATATACCCAAGATTGTTGCTAAAAATAGATACCGCACTGGCATTTAAATGAAGAAAAATCCCAATTATACCCTCTTACAAAAGTCATATGGTCACCAACATTACCACACTGCAACGGAACAACCATCCCTAGAACTTGGACTATGCCGTATTTCGATACCACCATCCGTCTAGGAGGAGATCGTGTGACCAGCCCAAATTTGTACTTCCCTGTCGACTGCATTAGTTGCGGCTGCCTGCGTGGCAGGCACCGCAACTAAAAATGGGCTTTGATTTTGGCAATGGTGTGGCTTCACCCTTACCGAATGGTTCCAGTCAAGGTTTAAAAACCCTAATTTCAAGTTGAAAAGAAAAACAACTCAGATATACTGCACACGTTTCAGGACATGGTGAGTATATACTATAACATGGGGGGGGGGGGGGCTGCTCTCTGTTCCAACGCCTATTCCGATTACATGAAGATCAGTGTAAGGATAAGGGTTAGCTGAGGTTATATTATGGTTATGTGTGTCGGAAAGCTTTTTACGTACGTAGAAACGGGCACGAGGAAACAAAGTAGAACTTAAACCTGACCGGACAAAAACATAACTCTGAACTATTTACAGAATTCTGTACATTGCGCTAGCAAACAAAATGTCTGTGATAACTATGTACAGCTAGCTTTTTACGTACGTAGAAACGGGCACGAAGAAGAAACAAAGAACTTAAACCTGACCGGACAAAAGTACAAAGGTGAACTATTTACAGAATTCTGTACATTGCGCTAGCAAACAAAATTTCTGCGATAAGGAAGAGTTCAGTTCAGGTCTTCGACGAGAGCAGACGTGTTTTCGTCGAGCTCTCGTCGTTTTACCGTGCTCAACTTGTATCACTGTGTGATAGCTGTACTATATATTGCGATTGTGTATAAAACACCTTATAGCGTGCTTGTGTTTTAGTTGATAAGTAGGTCTGGTCGTGTTCATTTGTTTGCGATCACGCCTTAATTCTGTGTTGCTTGTGTTTTTGTTACTTCATCCTAATTTTTGTCCCTTGTAAAACTAGTTCTGAGGTTTTTTTCCTTTTTATCCCGTGGCCTCGAGCCACACAACTGCTGCTATGCCCGGAGGTCGGGATAGCACAATTGTTAAGTTGGAGTTTTCGTCCGGGGCGAGCGTCTCTCCCCCGCAGGCGTTTACTGTGTTAAAGAAAAAGGGGATATACAGTAAAGAGATAGAGATGTTGCAGGCGCTTGCTGCCCGCAACATATATGACCTAAAGTTCAGGTTCTGATGCTGCCCGTGTTAAAGGTGTGTTTTTGCCTGAAGGGGGCAGAGGGGGCTCACTGTCACCCCATATTGATTCGCTCTGTGGCAGGTGACAGTGTTATACCTGATTTTTGAGGTCGACCTGGCAGCGCATGGTTGCGAGGGTTCTGTTCCAATACTGAACTGTCTCTGACATGGCGGTGGTGCAAATATGGTTCGGGCGAGTTGGCCGGCATATTTAATGGAAAGAGGCAGTGCCGTATGGAATTGGACAGGGACATTCCGTCCTTCTCTTCATAGGGGGTTCGAAGTCCCACATAAGGTACTTCGGGCAGCCCCGCACCTGTTTCAAGTGTGGACAAGAGGGACACGAAGCAAGGTCTTGGTCCCAACAGACGGTTGTGGCAAGTGCCTGCAGGTGGGGCATGACAAGGCAGAGTGTCCCCAACGAGGTGCGGTGGCAACCTTTGTGGAGAGGAGGGACATGTCTCTGGTGCGTGCCCCACATCGTACTCTGGCCATGGGCCAGTGCGGATGTGGAGCAGGCACCTGAACCCTCGCAAGCAGGCCCAGAATATTCCACTGAGGAATTGGAGGAGGCAGAACAAGAAGAGAAAAAAGATTTCCTTGCCTCGAAGCAGTGTGAGGGGGGTACTGTGGCTCCCAGGCGGACTCCTCACCATCCTTCCACCAACACCAGTGGAAGCTGATAGGTGGCAGTGGAGGAGGACCTACAGCTCTCCCTCAGACTCCGAGGTCTGCTATGTCAGATGGTGGGGAGTCTGCCTCAGAGCCTCCTCCCATAGGATCCACCTTCGGGGAGGGCTTGGTTGATTTATGTGAGGGAGAGGAGCCTTCATTGAAGAGGTCGGCCTCAGGCGGGGTGTTAGACCAGGGGGTTCACCATCTCAAGACCCCTCCCCGAGTTCACAGAGTAAAAAGGTCAGGTCCCAGGTAGATACGTAGCCACTCATTACACCATGGCTGATCCCCTGTCCCTCCTGACTCTAAATGTTAACGGCATGAGGGACAGTCGGAAGCGGTCAAGGATCTTCCAGTTTTGCAAAAAACCTGGGTGTGGACTTCGTTTCCTCCAGGAGACCCACATTATGAATGAGCGACGATGTCCACACCTGGTCCTTTGAGTGGGGCGGGGGCTTACACGCTTCCTTTGGCTCAACAACATCTTGTGGTTCAGTTATTTTAGTTTCGCCAAGGTGGACTCCGCTAGGTCGGAAAAGTCGATCTGATCATGAAGGCCGGTTGGTATGCATTACAGTTAGACACCCATGTGGGAAATTTTTCCTGTGTAACGTGTATGCGCCCATCGACTTCAGACAGAAGGGACTTTTTTCATGACCCTGCCATCCTCGTTCCTGGCAGTGCTCCTTGTATCCTGGCTGGGGACTTTAACTGCGTCCCCGACACATAGCTTGACCGAATGTCTACACGTACGGTCTTCGGCTGTGGTGTCGGTATGTCGGAATTGGGACATGTTTATAAAGAATCATGACATGGTTGACGTTTGGAGAGGCACAACATCCCGGCTTGTCCGTGTTCACTTGGCACCGCCCTGATGGCACGGACGCCTCAAGGTTGGACCGGGTGTACTCTCCACCTGCACTGTCACCGAGGACTGTGAAGTTGTAACATGTCCAATTTCGGATCCATGACGCAGTTACTGTCTCCCTTTCAGCCTCCAGGAGTCATGGCCAACAGGGGAGGGGTTCTGAAAATGAACACAGTATTCTAACGGAGGCTGACTATAGCGAACAGTTTAAAGCCAGGTACGAAGGGTGGCGAACATTGAAGCCGGCCTTCTCAAACGATTTAGAGTGGTAGGATTGGACGTAAAGTCCCGCATCAAACAGTTTACAGTTGAAACTGTGTAGCAAGAGCTCGTCGAAAAAAGGGAGAGTTCCCTCTCGCTCTACTTTAGGGAAAGGACGGAGGGGACTCCTCCGCACTCCACGCAATCCAGCAGTACCTTGATGGAAAACTGCGCGGGGCCCGTGTTCGTGCTCGTGTTCACTGTGTGGAGGCGGAGGAAAAACCAAACCATCAAATTCTAACCGGGACGTCACAAAGTATGCCATAGATCGCGCGCATAAGAGCAGTTCCGTGACGTCCACGGTCGGTACAGAAGGACCCTCTCGACATCGTGGAGGTATTTAAGACCTTCCTATGAACCAGCTTTATACGCGGGCAGATGTCGAGGTAGACCTTCAAGGGTCTCCTATTAGATAATATTGACAAGACACCCTCTAAAGAGCAGAATGATGGACTTGGTTATCCCCTGACTGTCGACGAGCCTGGAAGGCGGTGGCGAAGATGAAAGGCGCGAAAGGCGCCTGGGTCTGACGGTTATCCAGTGGAATTTTACAAAACGCTTCTGGGGTACCGTCGGCACGATCTTTCCGTGATGTATTCGCCTCTGCTCCTTGCTGGCTCATTGAGTCCCTCGCAGCGCACAGGCGTTTATAACATTGTTACCAAAGTCTGGAGACCCCCTAGAACCGAAAAACAAGCGACCAATTACCTGGTTATATGTAGACTACAAGATTCTGGCGGAAAGCCCTTTGTAACAGGCTAGGCACGGTCATGCGGGATCTTGTAGGTTCTTTCCAAAAAGACATGTGCGGTGCGGGGGACGACAAGTGTCTCAGCAGAAACCTCTGCGTTTCGATGCGGGACTTAGTTAAATATGTGATGGACCGTGATCTTCCATGTGCGCTTGTCTCCCTCGATCCAGGAGAAGGCCTTCGACATGGTTGATTCACGGATTCCTCTTTTAAAATCTTGAAGAAGTTTAATTTGAAATACAGTTGTTGTTAAATGGACTCTCTTTACTGTATAATAGTGTATATAGTCGGGTTATCGGATTAATGGCCTACCGTCGGAATAGCCTTCAGAGGTCACACCGTGTGGGTACGGGACAGGGGTGTCCCCTGTCACCTCTACATCTGCTATGGTATTGTTTAAGTGAATCCCTTGCAAGAGCCTTCCAAGTTGAACCTTTGTTTCGACCATTTCACATACCTGGTGGAGCTAAAGTCAAGTGCCTCCAGTATGCGGACGACGTCACATGCGTAGTCCTCCGACCCTAGCCTCTTCCTTCAGAGCCCCTTACTGGCACTCTGTCTCTTTTCAAATAGCGACAGGTGCCAGGACTGAACCGCCACCAAGACACAAAGGACTCCCGTCTAGGTAAGTGGCTGGTCGGAAACAAACTGCCTTCGCGGCATCATGGGTAGGACGGACGCCATAAAAAAAATCAATGGGCATTATGGTTTGGTTACGGTTCACCCGAGTCACTTACCTGAATGAGAAAGTGGATCCTGGTGGAAAGCTATGGTTGAAGGGACTGTTTGCGCGATCGCTACACATAGTCTGTTGGGGAAGGTAACAGTTTTATAAATCGTTTTCAGTTTACCCTCTCTTGTTGGTATCCGGGCCACTCGTTCTGTGCGCGCCCAGAGGGTGTCCTGGTGCGACTCGATGAGGGCTGTGTTTTAGGTTTCTTTGGTCAGGGAAAACGGAGCTGGTCAGAAGAAAAGTGGTACCTGTACCAGGTTCCTAGGCAGGGGGGATTGGGGGCCTTGCTGCACTTTCCTTTCAAAGCTTCCGTTTTTCTTCCATGACCAAATGTGTTTTAGTGCTGGTCGAAAAGTCAGATGCCGTTTGCCGTACTTTGTCCGGTTATTGGGGTGGATTATCATTCCGTTGGTTCTTTCCTTACCCTGTTTAAGCAACAGTGTACCTCACAGTTGGAGGACCAACGAAGGCATTACTGTCAGATGAGGGAGACACTACGTTATGTGTCAACTGTAGGGGACGTTTTGCCAGTCCAGATGCGGGGGACCGAGTAGCCGGGCCACTTTTTGATGACTTGGTTGGTCAGGGTCCCACCCCAACCCAAAACGACTATGCGTCAGGGCCGCTTGAAGTGGTGGCGTGTCGTCCACGTTCATGGACACATCGATCACCGCCGGCGTGACCTGCTGTGGCCGGATCGCACACTGACGCCATCGTAAACGAATCTCAAGCGGCCTTCGGTGGTCGTCTTGGAGGATGCATTTGCCACCGCCCCCCACCCCCCCCCAACCCCCCCCCCCAAACCCCCCTCCAAGAAAACCCCCCCCAACCCCCCCCACAACCAAAAAAAAAAAAAAAACCCCCCACCCCCGCACTGGATGCACAGGGTGGGAGAGTGTGCCCCATGTGTGTTTTGGCAGTGTGGCTTTGTGGTGGCCCTCCTATGGCAGTGGTTTCAAGCTCTGGCTGATCGCCTCACGTTTTGTAACACCTGTGCGGTCAGCCAGGAGACTTACTGCTTTGTATGGTCTGTCACCCCCGCCATGCAATACAAGTGTTCGCGGGATACTTACCTTTGTTTCGGCCTTCCATAAAGCTGGGCCTTGTGGAGAGACCGCGTTGTAATATTTTGTTTAGGGAGCGGGAAGGGGAAGCCTGGCGGACGTCGTCCTGGCGTCGGTGAGGACGGAGTTTAAGCTGAGGGTGGAGGCCGACTTTCTCCGTTTGCCAAGGTCGACGTTTCGGCAGGTGTTGGGGTCCACTTTGTTTCCAGTGGCGGGCGGGCCGGGGTGATAGTTTAATTTGTACATACATTGTAAATATTGTGACAATTGCAAATAGTCCTACGTGATTGGCTTGGGTTGGGTGTGGTTTTGTACAGAGTTAGCACAGACATGTTTGTTTGACTAGCGCAATGTATCAGATTTCTGTAAATAGTTCAGAGTTATGTTTTTTGTCCGGTCAGTGTGTTTAAGTTCTACCTTTGTTTTCTTCGTGCCGCCGCTTCTACGTACGTAAAAAGCTTCACAAAATTTCTGCGATAACTATGTACACAAAACCACCCCAAAACCCAAACTAGTTACATAGGACTATTTACAATCTCACAGGCAAAACATCATTTACATACCCATTTACATCACAGAAGAGTGTTTCAGGTTGAGTTGTTGTTCAATGCTTTATTGGTAACTATGGGTGCTCCTCATACGTGCTCCGGAACAAAACACCGGACGTGACATGAAACACAAGGACAAACTAATATACACCTGGCCAGCATTCATGTGGCCAAACCCCCACTATTTACAGTATTAACAATGTGATGTGCTCTTACATGCTTGTAGCCGGGCGGGACCTAATGTTGAACAAAGCAAACCTATTTACACTGAACTACCAAAAAAACTGTGGCATGCATGGGCACAGACACAAACAGAACAGAAACCCCAAAAGAATAACCGGGGACACAAAGGCCACAAAACCATTCCACACTAAATACTCTGACTAGTGGACCTTACTTAGCTTTTCTAATCCGTGGGCTCGGGTAGCGGGCGTCCCAGAGTGATGGGTTACCCTGCTCTGAATACTTCTCCCGAAGCCGACCCTTTAGTGCAAGACTCTGGCCCCTCCCCTTCACACAAATCAAACCAAACCCTCCCCCGAAGGTTGGATCCTTTTGAGGAGGCTCTGAGGCCACGGTTCCCCGCCTTCCGACATCGCCGAGTATTGTGGACAGATCGAGGTCCTCCTCTAATGTCATTATTTCAACCCTGTCCGGGGTGGCCGCTTGCCAACGATGGCGGAAGAGTCTGCCTCAGGAGTCCCAGTACCCCCCCTTCACTACTGCTTAGGAGGCAAGGAAGTCCTGCTCCACACTCAAGTGCCGACTCATCTAATTCCTGGGTTGAATATTGTGGGCCTGTTTGCGAGGGTTGAGGTGCCGACCCCCACACCGGCACTGACATTGAGTCAGAGTAACGATGTGGGCGAGGAACCCAAACACATGTCCCTCCTTCCCCACAGAGGTTTTGCACCGTACCTCGTTGGGGACACTCTGCCTTGCCGTTGACCAACTGCAAAACATTGCATTCTGTGTCGGAAACATTGCAAAACCCGTTGGGACAAAAGAGGTGCAACCAAATTCGTGTCGACCTGGCTTTGCCAGTTGGAGAATTAGGTATCGTGAATTAGGACTAAAATGTAATCCCCATTGTGGTCATATGATATAGCAACAGCATACTTCTAAAGTTAATGGAAGTTTGCATTCGGTTGTAGGACATCATCAGGCTAGGACAAAATTCAGTTGTGCTTTTTAAGTGCATAGGAACGGACACTATTGCAAACAGGAAGAACCAAATTCCGCGACCGGCAGAACACATTCCATGAATCTACATTACAATACATTTAGCCTACAAAGTTTACCTTACACAAAGATAGCCAAAACAAAAAATTTCTGTTGCGCCAACAAAAATTAGTTGTAGTTTTCATACCGGACACTCACCCGGTCTGTTACAAGCGAACTGGAGGCCCGTGTAGCTGTAGACTGCCATCTAGAGTGGAAAATGTTGCCCAAACACAAATGCAGGCCAAATGAATTTCGGACTATTACCGCATGTTTCAAGTTCTAAAGAGGCAAGGGAAAAAAATTTTAGGCCTACTGTATTGCACTTATCCCTGCAGGTCTTCTTCTCTATGATTTTTTCTTTGAATTTTTTGTAATCGTTTCAGGCAAATCGGAACTAGTGTCCTTCTATGGTACATACCTATCTAGCTTTTGGGCTAATTTAACACATCGGTGCAACCTCCATGTTATGACATATTTACAATGTAAAATGTTTTCTCAGTTGCAATGTTATTTTGCATTCTGTAATCGATCCGACTTCCGCTATCAAGGTGAAACATGCAAGCAGCGACCGTGCCCACCACTAGTTTTATCGTGAGCGCCATAGGGGATGGCTTGGTTGTATAACAATTCGTTTTGTGAAGCAACTGGTGTAATTGACAGTTTGTGTGTGTGGTACAACCCAAATAAAGAAACATCCCACTGGCTGCTGCAAGTCGGTCTTTTTTCAGACTACATAGGCTAAAGCGACAAATGAAACTCGCTTGAATTGCGCTTCTGTTGTCTACTTGATTCCTCCCTTCAACTGTTTATGACACGAACAGCTGATTTAAATGACGTATTCATAGTGAGCTGGTCCTCCCCATAAGGAAAACCTTGTGCATAATGAACACATAAGGTTAGGAAGATTTTTGAAAGTGGGGGGGGGGGGGGGGAAGGAGCGGAATGTAGTGATCAGGGTCCTGGGATGGGGTCTGTGGGGAGTGAGGAAATTTTTTTTTTGGACTATTTCAAGTTGCCCTAGATAAAAAACGGTGCAATGTATTGAAAAAACTTGAGATTCTTTCCTATGTATCAAGCCATATTTTGGCAGCATGTCGTCCAAAAGTGGGGGGGGTGGGTTTTTTTTTGTTTGGTTTTTTTGTTGGTTTGTTTCCTTTTAATATTTTTTTTTTTCATGTTGTTTTTTTTTTTTTTTTTTTTTTTGTTTTTTTTTTTTGGAGGGGCGAAACTGAGGTTTGTTTTTTCACCCCCTTTTTTTCTTCTTGTTTTTTTTTTTTTTTACAAATCTGTTTTTTTTTTTTTTGTGTTTTTTTTTTTTGTTTACGAACTGTTACGACGAAACAGTTGATACCCCACCCGCTCCAATGGAGGATTCAGATTGAGCTCGCGTCCTTCCCATAGAGGAAACATTAGTGCATTAATGAACCGCCCGTTACAATCTCTACTTGTTTTTTTATAGTTTTCCACCATCTTGAACAGGATTCTTTTCCCCAAAATCGTTCCCCTTCGTAATATTTTTAAGATCAGATAATAATGATCAGGACTTAGACAAGCTTGGGTGGTAATTCCCCGTACTAATTTTCCGACACGGATTACACATATTGACGAAATTATGACTTCTTATGATCTTGTTTGATTAGTTGGAGGGACAGGAAAGGCACACCCCGTGGACAAAAATCTTTTACATGGACTTCCAACATTTCCCACGATACTTACTTCAGGTTGGCATTTTTTCCTTATACTCTACGTTCCTTATGATTGTCATAAGGGTAAGCAAAACTAGTATTTCTACCAGCCTTAACTCTCCGACCATTCTATTGTGAACCTGGATATTAATATTAGTGTATGAAATACAGAGGGCCTGGTTTCTGGATTCTTACCCTTATTCTGCGGCTTTCTCAAGGAGAGTAAGACGATCCCGACAGAAATTTTTGACATGACTCCGGCATTTGGTGCTTGTTTTTGTTTTTTTTTTAGTGAAAACCTGAACAAGTTTTTCTAGTTGCGAATTTGACATCGTTTGACCCTTTTTTTTTGTTGTACACAACCATTGTCCCTTTTTTCTTTCTAGGTGGACACTTATATAACACCTTCGCCGTTGGTGTGTCGTTTTAAACCCCCCCCAAATTCTAACTAACTAACTAACTGGACAGGTTTAGTAAACTCCCTTCTAAGGATTCCCGGTATTCTAAGCCTTTATTCTGATCTTTAGTAATAATGTTTAAAATGTATGTACATTAATAGTGTGATGGCTCTTTTACTCGGGAATTCATGAAGTATTCAATACGTAAAGTCGGACTATCGCCTTATAGTAAGGCAAAGGCCAGGGAGAAAGTTCGAAAATACTGAAAAAGAATCCTTTGTGAAGGATGATTGCACACTTAGAACAATTGTTCATTTCATTCCTAGTTTCTGATCTCATTTCTTGATAGGCTCAGGGAGGCACGTAAAAGGTTACAAGGACAATCTATGATGTTAAAATTCAAGGTATTGTTGTTCGCTCGACGGCTCGTTATGGGGTTTGAGTGAAGGGAACGAAACACGAAGTATTTTTTTGAAATTTAGAGGAAAGAAAATAAAAGTTAGTAATGTTACCCGTAAGATGATTGGGGAGGACGGCTGCTAGGGAAATTGTGGCAGGTGTGTTAATATTCTAAGGGTTAATTTTAAACTTTAAGAATCTGCTCACGCATCGCTTGACACTATGCGCAAGGTTGCTATTCTCTTCTTCCTTTATGTAGCAATATTTCACAAATGGACAAGACACTTCGTGATGAACATTCCGCCGCCTGCGACGGTCAGATTACTATCGGAGGAGTGCAGGCTGTGCTTTGTTTTCTCTTGGTGAACTCCCGGTTAGGTAGTCCAGGCAGCCGATGCGCTCTCGGTAGAGTTTTACACGCACTTTTGGACTATATATAGGTGCATATGGTTTTAAAACTAATTCTCTTAACTCTCCCTTACACTAATGTAAACAACTTTTCGAGGAGCCGGGTCGGGGAGGCATTCAGCCTGAATTCCAAAGCTTCTACTAAAGCTCATACTCTTGTTAAAAACTACCCGAACCACACACGCTTCATCATTAACCGTTGATTATTAAACTATGTTCAAAAGCATTGGTAACAATGATATGAAAAGAATCGTGTCATGTCGATGCTTATTAATGGACAAACCAAACTGGATTTCTTTGAAAAAGATAGGTGTTTTAGTGTATGTATGGTTGGCAAAACGCTCCGGTATATTTAGATTCAATAGATTATTGCAAATGTATTAATATCGACATTACCCGGTTTCTCCTCTATCTTCCCAGTGATCTTTGAGAAAGCCTCGAAGGCTGGGAAGGGGGTTTTTCCTCATTGGTAACAAGTGGACCCCACCGCCTACCGAACGTCGCCCTTGGCAAACGGACGTAGTCAGCTTCAACCCTAAGCCTAACCTCTGTTCTCATGCACCGACGCAAGGACGACATCCGCAGGCCTCCCCTCCCCCTAAACACCATATTACATCGGTCCCTCCACAAGGCGAGCTTAATGGAGGCCGAAACAAAGGTTGGTATGCCTCGAACACTTGTATTGCATGGCGGGGGTGATAGACCATACAAAGCGTAGTCCTGACCGACCGCCCAGGTGCTTCAAAACGTGAGACGATCGGTCAAAGCTTGAAACCAATCCCAGAGGAGGGCGACAAAGCCACACTGCCAAAACACATGAGGCACACTCTCCCACTTAGTGCATCCAGTGAGAGGGATCAATGCCATCTCCAAGACGCCACCGGAGGCACTTGAGGTTAGTTACGGTGGAGTCGTGCGCGATTCGCCACAGCAGGTCTCGCCGGCGGTAATCGAGTGACCTGCTGTGAACCACTCGCCATACTTCCGGCCCTGACGAGTAGTCCCTGGGTTGGACCTATCCAACCAAGTCATCAGAAATGTCCCGGTACTGGTCCCCCGCACTGGACTGCGAAACGTCCCCTACAGTCGACATAATACGTAGTGTTTCCCTCATCTGACAGTACGCCTTCGTGGGCCTCCAGTAGTGGGGTACATTGTTGCTTTACAGGGAAGGTAAGAACCACCGGAATGATAACCCCCCGATAACGGACAAAGTAGATTTGTCTAGCAGCTGAACAAAGGCTTCATCACAATATGCTAAATGCCAAGGATCAGCTGTACACGTGTTGTTGAAGATGTTTCAAAATAGCCTTTCATCAGGATTAAATATCAGGCCAAGATATAGCAGGCCAAATTCAGCGTTTTTTTTTTTCAGCGTTTTTTTTTTTTTTTTTTTTTCTTTTATTTTATTTTACTGATACCGATTTGAGGGTCCAATGTAAAGGAGAACAATTGAATGACCTTCCCCCCCAACACTAGTTGCTATATTTCATTCTAAACTGAGTTCTTTGTTCTTGAAAACAGGTTTCTTTTGTCATGCAATATTTCCATTTTCTACAAGGTTACACAATGTGATTGTAACTCGGCAAATTGTTTTTGTTGCTGCCTGTGTTTCAAGTTGATCATTTTGTTTATCTGTGGAAGCTATGAGAATGCTTGTGTCACTGGGTGGAACTAGAGAAAATCTTTTCCGAGTAAAAGGCATGGTATGAAAAGAAAGCAAGTATTCTTTAAGGCAGTCTCAATATTATAATTAAAGATGTCTCTGACTGATCTGCCAAGAAAGCATCCCAAATTTCAAATTATGCATAGTATTTCTGACAAAACTGAAAATTCAAATTTTACATACGCAACTTGCTTTGGAGGTGTGGAGTTTGCTTCCTTTTACATTTTTCTGCTAATGGAGAAATTTAATTAGGTCACCACAATTTACTTTTATTGACACATTATGGAAGGTGACCAACTACCAAATCTGGAAATTTGCAGCAATGTCTGCTACGTCAAACAGGAAACGGTGTAGGGGTAGTGGTGGAGGGGACAGTTCGGTACAGGTTTATCTATGTGCAAACAACTAATAGTGGAAAAATAGTATGCAGCTATGAAGATGTGAAAAGTTCACTTTTTACAGTTGTAATGTAACTGACAATAGAAGACTACAAAGCTCATCATTATCTTGTAAAATCCTCATCTTAATCTCGATCCTGAAAAACCGTATGTATGCACTTTCTACCGTATGTATACATGAATTACTGTGTGACAAATACTAAGGAACTCTTCACTTACCCTTTACGGAGTGTTCCTAAGAAACCAGGAACACGCCTAGTAGCAAGTTACTCAGATTAAGTTGTAGTAGTTGGAGCTATTTTTCTGTTGGCGAATTGGAAAAGGGGTCTAAATATTGATCCACCCAGTCATATTTTGTAAAATACATAGACTATACTAAAGTGATCCCTGCAAAGTTACTTTCAATTTAAGGTAGGTTATTGTTTAAAAATCCGAACATACACATTTCCATGATCATACGCACAATGCTTCAAACTTTTGGGAAACTAAAGAAGTTAAAAGGAATCACCAAATTTCATATCGACCATTAGTTCTAAAGACCGACAGAAAAGCAGCAAAACCTACAAAATCAAAACATTTCTCACATGAATTTGCAAGCTGCTCAACGATTTCTATAATCGCAGAGGTAAGAGTAGGGGGGAAATTCCTTGGAAGCAACACAATGTATGGATTAGGGTCAGAAGAGAAAATATCCCACTATTTCAAGTATTCGTCGAAGCACAAGGAAGTCAGTGATTAAACTGTTTTAGCAGGCAGGTGTTTTATTCACTCAATTGAACCTTTCCATTGAGATTTCTGCCAGAGGGAATACCCCAGTCTTGCCAAAAGTATCTACACTATTAACATCCAATTATCAAATCCTGCAAAGTGCAATTTTGTGGTTTTTGTCCTATTTACTGCTTCTATGCTGCTTTACAAAACACCTTTTTAAAGAGGATATTTGTATCGTTTTCACATTGGTAAAAGCATTCAGTTATATTGAATAGCTAAAATAGTCCCATTGCCGGTCAAATTTCAGTGATGATTTTTGTTCCACCCACGGCGAACATTCCATGCTTTGTGAAATTGTCAAAAACTTTGTAAATACACCAAAGTTTCTCTTGACTTCGTTTCATAAACCACTCTAGGCAATGGAACGTGGGCTTAACACTAGACTAAAAATTTTTGATGCTTTTTTAATGAAGTATTTATTACACAGAATGTCTTTCAAAAATAAATAGTGCAAGAAACTTTTCTGATTAACAGAAAATCGCCTCAGGGGTTTTTGTTTCCAAAGTCTAAGTACCTGGAGAAGGCATATGATACAACTTGGAAATATGGTATTCTAAAGGACTTGTACAATACGGGTCTGAGGGGCAGAATGCCACTTTTTGTTCAAAACTTCCTGAAAAATCGTGTGTTTCGAGTCCGTGTAGGGAGTGTATTGTCTGAGTTACATAATCAGGAAATGGGTGTTCCTCAAGGCAGCATCCTGTCCGTTACTTTTTATTATGAAAATAAACAGCATCGCTAATGTGGTGAACACATGGATTGAAAAGTCTGTGTTTGTGGATGACTTCTCTATTACCTGTTCCTCAAGGAACATGAGGTATATAGAGAGACTAATGCAAAACTGCCTCAACAAGATCCAACACTGGGCTGACCAAAACGGATTCCGTTTTTCTCGGACAAAGACTGTTTGCATGCACTTTTGCAGCCGGAGAGGTGCTCATTGCGACCCGGACCTGAACTTAAACGGTGTTCATCCCAGTTGTTCCCCAAACTAAGTTCCTAGGCCTAATACTCGACAGTAAGCTCAACTTCAAGGCCCATATCGACCATCTGAGGCGGAAGTGCCAAGGAGCTCTAATCCTTTTGAAGGTCGTCTCGAGGATGGACTGGGGCGCTGACCGTCCTGTTTTGCTTCGCCTCTACAGATCACTTGTTAGGTCCAAACTTGATAATGGTTGTGTTGTTAACAGCTCAGCACGTGAGTCATACCTCAGAAAACTGCTCCCTATCCATAACCAAGGTCTTCGGATCTGCCTGGGAGCTTTTTGTACGTCTCCGATGCAGAGTATATACATCGAAGCGAACGAACCACCCCTTCAGATCAGATGGGAGAAATTGTCATTCCAAATTTGCCATGAAACTGAGGAGCCATAGACTCAACCCGACCTTTGAGACGGCCTTCAACCATAGGTTTAGTCACATTTACCTCGCAAAACCAACAGTTATCCCCCCATTTGCTACTCGCGTTAAGGAAGCACTACCAAAGGTGTGTACCAACCCCAATTTCGTAGCGCAGATTACCTTCTCCATCACTCCTCCCTGGAAGTTAGTCGAGCCAGTTATTGACCTTAGTTTGAGGAATTATCTGAAGAACTCAACAAATGAACTGGTGTACCGTGCCAGCTGTAATGAGCTGAGACATTTATCATATGCAATCTATACTGACGGTTCCGAAGCGACGAACTAGGTTGTAGCCGCAGCGACAGGCCGAGATGCATTCTTGCAAGTCAGACTACCGGACGATGCATCAATATTTACTGCCGAACTCTAGGCACTTAAGATGGCATTCAATCTGATCGAAACCTCGGACAGCCACCAGTTCATTGTGTTCACAGACTCCCTATCCAGCCTTTTAGCACTTAAAGGCCTTGAGCAAAACACCCTTGTATAATAGCTCTCCGTGAGGCTTACTCCAATTTGGTGAGACCAGGGAGTTGCTATTTAGAAGGAGATACATCGGAAACTTTAATTTATGGTAATCTGATTAGATCCACCTCATCGTTTGCATAGTTTCAATTCATGAGTGATTATTAGAGCTTAGTGTATCCACTTCTTTTGTCTGATCCTTTTCAATTGGTACATGATACCCAAGTAAACCTTTTATACACCCACTAATACCGTATGAATAAGAGGAGGAACAATGCTTTGATCCGAAGGTTTTTACCGTCAGTCAAGTAAGAAACACTGTCTAATAAATCAAAACGACTGTAATTCCTAAGGAGTCTACAAAGAGACTAACTAATAACAAGAAGGTCTCACCCTAGAACAATGCGTAAAAGACTTAAGAGAGGTGCAAGACTATAATTTGTTTTAAGATTTTATTAATTTCCGCAAACTTTCGCAATTTCCGAATGGTACGTGCATGATCAGCATGTTACATAAAATTCAATAAGCCTATTGTGGTAAGCGTTGCATTGCATTGGAAGCTGGAAATTAATTTTTAAGGAAAGCGACTGGCAATGCTATAGCATATAGACAAAATTTGTTGACATGTCTTTTCAACGTAGCAGACGACATGAACCTTTTGTTAAATACTAACAATGGCTCTAAAACCCATTGTATCTTCAAGTGCTATACAAAGCAAGTGACCTTGGCGGCGACTGGGCGCGGACAAAGGGGAGAGCTGTCGTTGTATCTCCTTCTAAATGACAACTCCCTGGTGAGACTGCAGAAATCAGTTGTGCTTGCGTGGGTTCCGAGTCAAGTGGGCATACGGGGAAATGAAAAGGTCGACGCAATAGCTAAAGAAGCCCTACAGATGGACGTTACCACCCTCTACATCCCCCACACTAATTATCGTCTTCAGATCAACTGCTACATAAAATCCAAGTGGCAGGAACTGTGGAATTCTTTCCCCGAGAACAAATTGTACCGAGTTAAACCAACGGTCGAGACTGTGAGTAATGCAGTCCCCAGAAAGCGACGAGACGATTTAGTTCTGACTAGGGCTCGTATCGGTCACACTTACCTTACCAATTCCTACTTACTTCATGGTGACGAGAGACCATATTGTATCCCATGTGATTGTGCTGTCACCGTCAGTCACATTCTCGTAGACTGTTGTGAATACTCTCATATTCGTCAGAAGTACTAGGCCTACACTGTGCCAGATCTGAAGACGTTATTTCAACAGACAGACCCTTATCTCATCCTGGACTTTCTCAAGGAAAGTAACCTTTATAGGACGTTTTGACATGACTCCCGCGCTTGCTTTCGTGTTGACATTTCAAATAGGATTTTGCCCCATCCTTGCCCTTTTTAGCTAACTTTCTCCCAAACTTTACTTCTACTTTTTTACTTGCTGACACTGTATAACACATTCGTGTTGGTGTGTCGTTAAACCCTATCTAACTAACTAACTATAACATGTGAGATACAATCTAACAGAAGGTCTAATTATCGAGCTATGTGGGGGGGGGGGGATACTGGAAAAACAACAAAGAGAGGGGACCATTTCTTACGATTGGCAACAGACGTATTCCTAAGGAGAGAGACTTGACATTCCATTTCATATAAACTAAGAGCGAATTTTGTTTTAGAAGGCTTGAAATTGTAAAGCATTTCCCTGATATTTACTGGAAAAAATTAAATATTTACATAAAAGCGGTATTTAACAAGAGAAAATGCTTATTATCATCATACAATAATAGCGTCTCGGAAGTCGATGGGTCCCTATTAATAACATTCTTTTGTTTTAACCACGACAGGACTTCCTTCCGTAAAGCCCTGGTTACTTTACAAGTCGAATACATATGAATAATAGTTTGTTCACCCTCATAACAAAAGTTACATACTAGGGAGTTAAATTGGTTTTGTAAAGATAAGAGTTTGAAATTCTGTGTAAAAATTTGAAATTAAAATTCCCTAGCAGAGGGTCTAGAGTGCTTTTAAATTAATTATCCATCTTATCGTAGGTTGCAGGGTAGTTCCAGTAAAAGATTGGACGGATCTAATTAGGTCTCGTCCATGTATGCATAAGACGAACATATCTTACATATAAACGACCCTCCACTTTATTGTTAAACAGGTAAGTGGCGATTCAATGTGATTGCGCCTCGAAGTCACCTAAAAGTGTGTGGATGCAGAGAAAGCGAGTTAAAAGGCAGTAGGCAGTCGCCAAAAATTTGCTTTGAAAAATCTGCACATTCTTGCAAATCTCCTCTTATTGCATTACAAGCACCTCTGAAGACGTTTTGAACATAACTATTACAAACAATAGGTAAAGCAAGGAGAAATTCTCCTTGAATTTTACAATTCAATAACAAAAACATTGTCACATGATCAAAATAGGCCATTCATGAACTAGAGTGACGGGGCATACTAACTCTGATTGGGGTGACTGCCTGTTGCCTTTAAGAACAAGCACTCTTGAGGAAGAATTCAACACTTTTTCAAGACTTTTTAAGACGACTGTGTTTTAATCTCAATAGAGTTTGCCAACTTATTGTTCATGTCTTCCCCATTGTTCCAACTTGCTGTTGCTTCTAGAAGTACATGCTTTACCAGTGCATTTGAGAATTGATTGAGTTTAAAGGATTGAGGTTTGGTATGATGCTATCACATCATACCAAACTGAATGTGAATGGTCTAAAGTCATCCCGAGAAGATTTTATTATTATTATTTTATTATATTATTATATTATTATTATTTTCGAATTGCAGTATTGATTTCCATAACGACTTTTCTCCACACCTCCCCCACCCCTTTTTTTGTACTTCCAAGGCATTGTAATGTTACAAACCTTACCGCCAATCGATATTATTGTCTCCCCACAAGATGATTCTTTTCACTCAGACTTCAAACGATTTAGGCAGCTAGTGCCTGCTCCTCGTCTTGTTTTTAATTACTTACATAATGACTGCATAAGAGTAGATGTTATTTATATCTGATAGTAATTTGTGTCAATTTAATTGTCGTTTTACACCTAAGCGGTATTGTATGACATTGGTAGGGTCATTTATGTCCAGTCTTGGGCATTTTTTGTAAAGGAGATAGGTTAAAGAGCTGGCAAATTGAGCATACACTTCTTCTTGAAAGCATAGTGAGCTATATGAAATTAAAATAACTAAACTGGACTGTATGCTTTGACTACCACGTTTTCTCTCCAGAGTGAAATAGTTTTATCCTAGCCTGTTGGGGTACATTGAGGGAATATTGACACTAAAGAAATTCATTGCTTGAAACGTGGGGAAATATGAAAATGTCATTGGAATCAGTACTACCTGACCATACAAGTAATACTGATCCTTGGTTAACATATATCCAGATATGTCAAATGCCCAAACTTTCTAAGCAGAAACATAAAATGTTCTGATTTCAGTTGCATGTACATGTTTTCTACAAGCTCCAGGTATTTCTCGACATTCACTATCAGTATTGGTTAGTCAATGTTTTACATTGACACTACCAAAACAGCCCACCAAATGCAGCTATTCCAATACAGCTAGCTGCCTAGAAAACGTACAAATCAGACTAATTTGAAAAGTTTTTTTTTTTTTTTTTTTTTTGCTGGATTAAAGGGAGATGGTGAAAAGTTCCCAGCACAATGGTAATTGTTAAATTCAGAAAATTCAAAAATGTTGGTGAAAATCCCTTTAAGGGGTCTGTATTATCTCCACTTATAAAAGTAAGTTATTTTCAAGCGCTGTTCATTGTTAATTTTGTTCATTCAAAATTGAATGATTCCACCATTTCTACTGTTTTCATATCGCAAACAACTTTTTTTCTAACAAATAAATCGCAGGTAACTGTGCTGTGTGATTTTGAGGGAATATCCCATTTTTACCCTAGTGATAAATTTTATTGTAAAAGTACAATGCCTATTTTTCTTAAACTTCCATCACTCACCGCTCATTGTTAGAAGGATCCGTGCAGATGAAGGGTTCCTCCCCAATTAACAAAATTACTCTACTCGTATCCACCCCTTTTGGTACAGCTACGCGTTTGTGGCACTTAATGTTCCTGTACTGTGCATGGAACAACAAGAAATTTCCTGACAATGACATGACAAAACTTACATGTGCGCTGAAAGCGGTCAGAAAAAGCATCTGTTGAAGAAATTGTATGTATAAAATACAATATTCTGCGATATTACGAGGTCTAAAATAGTATACGTCCATAGTATTATGCACTACAGGCCATGCTAGGTTAGAGTGAAGACTCCAGATGCACGTTTATTGGAATGAAGTTCAGCGGCGTTACGTGCATGAAGAATAGTGTTACTTGTTTTGGAAAAAGATCAGACTGAAAGCTCCCATCTCTGTAGACAACACATTGTGTTTGAATGCACAGAATAAGTGAATATAGAAGGATCCTTGGACTTCTGAGTTAGCTTTAGGAACTTAGATTTCTCCTGTTTTTCCAGTAATGTTAATTGATATGCACCTGCAGTTGTTGCACGGGATGCGCTGAAAAAGATATTTTCAACATTACCCAGAATCCAGTTGGGTTGGGGACAGTGAAGATGGACTACAAAATTTAGGTCTTCGTTGGCTATGTTACTATTGATTTGCTGTCATTCAGGTACAAAAATTGCAGTTCAATAACTTTTTTGCTAATAAATAATTTTCCAGTATTTTCTAGTAAAGAGAAGACGTAATATAAAACAGTCAATGTGAGAGGTCCATTCAAGGAGTTTTAATATCATCTTTTCTGTTTTTGACAACCCTACGGTCATTTAACCCCCACCTCCTCCATCAGTCAACCGCATTTGATAGCTCAATCTAAGAACGCCTAGAAAAATACATCGTGTCGTGAAATGAGGAAGTGTCCATAAAAGGGATTGTAAACGCGGATATATGAACAAACCTATTTTAATGTCACAACACCCACTCAATATTTTACATAAGTTAGAGGAGAAACTTCATGGTAGAACGTCCCATGAAAAGTTGAATACAATAACATCAGCAAAGCACGAACCGAAATCTTGTGAAATATTTCACTAGAATTGGCTGAAAATAAACCAAGGTGTTTCATTTCAAACCAGTCTAGCAAATTGTGAGTCAAATTAAGTCATATATTTGACAAGATTCCGGTCCGTTTTCTTATGGATTCATTTGTTTTTAGAGGCTTAGGCAACTCGCAGAGTTCCATGGGGTTAACCAGTTACGTGTGGTAATTTTAAAGGCCTGGAATATGTAGGTGCATATGGTATTTGCCTGAGTGAGTCTACGGTAGTTGACAAAATAATTGAGAGCGATAAAAAGGATGTCGTCCCTTATCCAAAATACAAGGGATCTTGACTTGTAGGCCTACACACAAAATGAGCAAAAAGTGCGGGTTTTGTCAAAATACTAAAGATACTGGTCTTCCCCTAACCGATTTGTTGTAGGAAACTACATCTCACATACACCAAAATTAGCAAATATCACTGCAGTCGGCAACCTCTGTATGACGATTTATCAAAGTTATTCCTGTTTCCAGGCAAATTATACATGGAATTACATGTGTGTCTACGAATATCTTGTTAATCACACAACATGCACCCTGATAAGTGTGCGTACGAAGCGCGAAGGGAAAAAATCGTTTTTCATCATCACCTTTGAATCTTCGGAAAGCCTTATAGCCACACAAATATCAGAAAATATAAGGTTTTGCCAAAATATTCCATCCTCCTCTACCACATTACAAAGAAGGAACTATTTTTTACACTCACAATATCAGCACATATTATAGCATATTCTTTGAGAATGGCTATCGCCATTTGAACTTAACCATTGAGTTTTTGGAAAGGGAGGTGTTAAACTTCCCATTCCCGTCTCTTGGAGCTGTAAATAACCAAACGTGTAATGCAAACGAGCTTAAAGATTTTCTACGCACAATTACCCTTATTATATATTTTGTAAACCCTTTGTTAATGAAGCATGCACAGCAACCAAACCAGGCACTTGTTATTTAGAAGGAGATGAAACCACAGGTCTCTCCTTTGTACCCCATCAAGCTGCCGCCAAGGTCACCTGCTTTGTATAGCACTTGATGATACAATGGGCTTAAAGCTATAGTTAGTGTTTAACAAAAAGTTCATGTCGTCTGATACTTTGGACAGAAATGTCAACAAACTTTGTCTATATGCTATAGCATTGTAAGTCGCTTTCCTTGAAAATTAATTTGCAGCTCCCAACGAGGTCCAACGCATATCACAATTGGCTAGTTAAATTTTATGAAACATGTTGATCATGCACACACCTTTTGCAAATTGCAAAAGTTTGCGGAAATCAATATAATCTTAAAACAAATTATAGTCTTACACCTCTCTTCAGTCATTTACGCATTGTGCTAGTGTAAGAAATTCTTAATAAGTTAGTCTTTCTAGACTCCTTAGAAATTAGCTGTCGTTTTGATTTACTAGAAAGTGTTCCTTACTTGACTTTCGGTAACAACCTTTGGATCAAAGCATTGTTCCTCCTCATCTAATTCATATGGTGTGAGTAGGTGTATAAATGTTTGCTTGAATGTTATGTATCAATTGAAAAGGATTCGGCGAAAGAAGTGGGCACACTTTAGCGCAAATAATCACTCATGAATTGAAACTCTCCAAACGATGAGATGGATTTAATCAGATTACCATAAATTAAAGTTTCCGATGTATCTCCTTCTAAATAACAACTCCCTGGTATTATCAAGTGACTTTGGGGCCCTGAACTGTAAACCTGCAGACGATTTGCAAGCTTTGCGATTTGGTACCCGCGTGCAGGGTTTGTATACCGTGGTACTGTGCAACTGACATGGCATAGTTATTGCCACAAAGTCAAGGCTTTCAGCTCGGAATGAAGTCTCATTTTGAAATGTCGGTTAAACGATGCCGTGGAAGAAGGAAGTGTTCACTTGCGGGTGTGGTGTCAAAATGTCTGCAGCATGGAGCCCTAGCTGTTGTTGTCCAGGGCAACGACTGGTGGAGGACAAAGCACTTGGGACTCTGGGGAATAGTTACTAAATTGTGAACATTATAGACTGAAGCATTGGACTGTCTATCATTGGCATTTGATGTACACTGAACGGGTGATCACCAGAGTTGTGATCAAGTCATTTTTTCTCGGCAAGTTAACTACAGCTATTTTAGTGGCTCGAGTCAAGCCATCGACTAGAGTGTCTGTGTTATTTCAATAGGGGAAATTTCGCAGAATTTTACAAGTCGGCTAGTGTTGAACGATTCTGACTCGAGTCGCGACTTTAAGTGTGATGGTCACAAGTATCACAATTAGACCATTACTTTGTCCTAGTCTTAAATCCATTTTTGTCTGAATCGGTAGTAAGTCAATGCTAGAGTCACACATCCTGTTTGGAAAGTGTGTAGGAAACGGAGAATTACGTGGGGGTGCTGAACCTTTTCCCGACAAATATGGGTTTCATTCCCGATATGTGTCAAAAACGGATTCACTAGTAACCTTCGTTATAAGGTAACAGTTGCAAAATAAAAGAATGAAAGTTTCAGAATAACGGAAGGACAATATAGCAGGAAAAAGAAAAACCTGCAAGGGAAACGCAGTTTAACATATGGAAGAGTCAATTTGACCTTCGCCTACCCGTTCCTAAATGCAGCTATTGCTTTGGAACTAGCAATTGATACATCTTTTTAAAATTTATCTTAACTGTCACCTCTTTGGTTCGGTTTGAGCTACTGCGCCATTGGTGCTGTAGTTATCTATCCGTTTGAGGGTTTGTCACATGGAAAACAGTCGGATTTGGCAAACTTTGTTCTATGCGTCTAGCACAAATTTCTTTCAGTTTGAAAAGCCTACCTGTAGCATTTCAGTCGCCTTAACTGGGATATTCAGACTGAGAAATTCACACTGTTGACAGAATGTTTACATTGAAAATGGAATACCTATTACAACGACAGGTACATTCAGTGTTTTAGAAACCTACCTACTTAAACGCATTGGCATATAACCACATGGGCTGCTCTAAACAATTTTTTTTTGGGGGGGGGGAAAACTCAAGTCCATATTCGGAAGACCCCCCGGCAATATTGATGGTCAGCTCCGGGTAGTACAATAGGAGCATGGTTAGTTCTATGTAGTACAGCGATGCCCCATGTAGTTTTCAGAAGCTCTTCACAGCCCACTTCAGGCAGTCAGTCATCAGCTGACTAACTTTAAAAATAAATACAAGCATATCAGCCGATAGCTACTCCATAGGGGCGGAGTAAGAGGCAGGTGAAATGGGCAAAGCGGCTTGACCCATTTGTATAAAATGAAATCCACCTTTAAATATTTTGTTGTTTCTTTCATTGTGTCACAATATGTTTCAGCTTTGCCAAGAAACCATAAAATGTTGGTTTTCTGGATTGCTTTCTTAAACTAACGATACTTGTGAGCATGAAAACACTTGAAATCGATGAAATGATAGCACTATTTTGGATCTTTCCTAACTCTAACCCTAAACGAAATGTTTTAAAGGGGGAGGGGAATTCCTCTAACTCAGAACGACATCTCATCCTATATACAAATGGCTAGGCCACTAGTCAAAAGTCTCACTACACTGATCTTAGATTGACTGTTTGGTGTGTTTACTTTAAATCAACCGAAACGGTATACTTTAGCACATAGGTGGAGAAACCTTTGCTTATAACAGACCATTTGACTGTCATGAGACAGCTCGTGGGCCGACGGCGCTTTCAATTTGGGCAAGGGAAGGGAAACCTCCCCTTCTATGCGAAACACAATACGTTTAGGCTACATGCCCGTTACAACTTTTTGTAGACAGATACCTATGCTAAGGCTTACCAAGTGACACCCAGGCAAAACTGCTTTTAGTCGTGGATGATAATCAACACGGCTGATAGGTTGTGTACCTAATGACCCCAAAAGCTCTGAGGTGACTGCAAAATTATGGGCATTTTACTCCAGTATTACCGTTACACTATGTAAATGACACTATGATGCCTAAGCTAATCAGATTACAAATATCACAGCGTGATCATTTGTTTTGATTACCTTAGCTCGCACTAATGGCAAGTGCATTTGTGATGTCTGAAGCACATATAGAAGCAAACGAGCAACTAAGAAAACGGGCGCAAAGCGCGCCGAAAAAATATCGTTTTGAAAGCACTTTATTAATCTTCGCATTGCATTGGAAAATTATTTCCTTCTTTAATTTTAAACCCACTCAAGGAAAAGATAGGGCCGAACCCATCTCGAATTACATGTTTTATTTATTTATTATTTTTTTTTTTGGAAGATTGAAGACCATGCTTTGCAATTTTTTTTTGGGGGGGGGGCACTTGCCCCCCCCCCGTGCCCCTATGGCGAGCCGCTAATGTATAACCATTAAATCTGTTATTTCATCTGTTCGACTATATAGACTGTACTTTGTACGTGCTGAAAAACGGAGACGGCCAGACCGGCGAAATTAGGACTATATGGCCAACAACCAAAAAACCAAAGACTAACACCACCCCCACAAACAAAACAAAACCACCAACACCGCTCCCGAATAGCCACAGACACCCAAAACGAAAAGAAAACACTAGACTATACTACCAGACACTGCCCAGAAGGGCCACAATCCCGAAGGGAAAACTAATGGACTACCTTATTTACAACCTATTTACAGTATGTGTACACTATTTACACCCAACCTAACTAAAACCAAACCAAAAATCCGAACAGATCGAACGAGTCGGGGAAGGCACCTGCACCAAGCACTTCGGCGACCTGAACTGAACTACTCACAGTGTCAACTTAGGAGTACCAATTAAAGGTCACCTTCATTGTGGGTAGGCCTCTACATATATATTTGACGAAATAAACTTATTAAAGTTATGTACTTACATTGTTGAGTTCCATATTTCAAAAAGAATAATTTTCAGACATCTGTGAACAAGTGCACCGCACTGTGTACATTATATGTTACTTAAACCAGAAAGCCAAAAGGCTTAGTGATTCCTTGCCATATGGATATATTGTAACAAACATGAATCCAGTTGCGTAGCTTGGTAGGGCAAGGGGGGCAAGTTGCCCTGGGCGCCAAATCTAGGGGGCGCCAAATCGAGATTACTTAAAAAAATGTTGGAACTACCACTTGCCATGAGCATGATATTGATATAGCAATTTCATCTTTTAATAACATAATATTAACGATATTGCCAGTGTTTCCCCCTTTTTATATGCGGTAAATAGGCCTTGGAAGTGCCATTTCCAGCGATCTGGGAAGCATTTTTGGCCAAAATTTTCTCACGATCCGCGCCAACCCATGGTGGCGCGGAGCGCTGAGAGTCTGTCTTTGGGATTCGCCCCTTCCACCTTGACAAATTCCTGGCTATGCCTCTGCCAACACTGTGTAAGTAGCATCTAAACTCTTTTCTGGGAGTAAAATATTTCCCATGAAAAAAGTTTTGCCCCCCTAAAAAATCTCCCCCCCTGAATTTTTTTCTGCGGACGCCCATGGACATTTGTTCTATTTAAGATCTTGAGTTGTGTAAGTATTCATAAGATTACCCCCCCCCCCCCGAAGATGGGGGCAGGGGCGTCAATTTCGTTTCTTGCCCCGGGCGCCAAAGATGCGCTTAATCCAAGTTTCCCTTCTTAAGATATAGGAGTCATCTACTCCATATTGGGTACCTACACACACAGTTTGAGCTTCATGGAAGTTTCCCCTCTTCTCTTGCAATACTGTGTGCACAAGCTAAGTGTCAAAAACACACGTACACCCACACGCCATCATGAATACATAGGTTCAAAGCTCACTTGCTCTTTATGTTTGATACTAAAGTCCTTCAACTCTTGTCTTTACTTTACTGATCTGGAAGCTCTTATCCACTTGGATTACGAAGGAGCATTGACAAGCTTTCTGGATTGTATTTCACACTAAACAATCTTCCACATTAATATAGTTCAAGATTTGGCATAATTCATTAAGAGGCAGCATTTAATTGCCAATACCTAAACTGAAATGGTACCTAAAGTGGAATGGTTTCTCCAGAGTATACCTCAAGTAGGGTAACTGAAAGTGATCACATACTTAGCATGTAAGATGCCCATATTAAGTAGATGATCCCTATTATTTTTGGGGATACTCCCAATTGCCAAATTCGAAATTTGCCATGAAATTGTATTTTGCACCTTGCATAGATGTGCTTTTAACTGAAACTGGTGGCGCTGCTCTTGCGGAGACAACTGCTCGCACTTCTCTCGTATATTTCCTCAATTTTCGCTAACATTTGTGATTTGTTCCATTTGAGTTTGTGTCATCATGTTCTTACATTAGATGGTTATATATTTGTGGACTGTTTCTTTACTTTTAGCCTTTTCTGTTTGTCAAAACCGTGATCTCATTTTGTCGACAAGCCCGATGTTATCGTATAGTGCAGATGGCTTTGTGCAATGAGCCAGACCGCGCTATTGAACAGTGCAAACAGCATCTGCACCCGCGGTTTGTGACGTGTGCTGTGGGCATGGGTGCACTCACCTACATGTCCTTAGCGGGACACGGGGCAGCTCGCCGCTCGCACGGCTCGCACGTCTTTCCTAGCTCACGCGCGGCTCGAAACTGGGAGTAGCTATCCGGAAATTCGGCCACTGCAACGAAAAGTCACGCTCGGCTGCACGTGCTTGCACGGCACCGCAGCCCGCCCTTAAGAGGCCACGTCTGATCGCCGAGATCTCTGGCAGCTCCGCTGCTGGGCAATTCCAGTCTCTTCCCTACCGGGAAATTTCTCGTGTCCCGGAAAGGAAGCGAGGGTGCGTATGGGTGGCTTAAGACTGTTGTCATTCCCAAGGAAATGCGTCGACGCAAGCGTGGTAAACCTGGTGGTGTTAAACGGAGGTTACGATCGAGACAGTGTAAGCCTTACCTCCCTTCCGTAATTATGGGTAACGTCCAATCCTTACGTAACAAGTCGTACGAATTAAGGGCTAATGTTCGCTTTTTAAATGCTTTTCGTAATATTTCCATAATGGCTTTTACCGAAACCTGGTTAACGACCTCCGACCCCGATGAACATGTTTGTATCGATGGTTTCAAGCTTATTAGTGGGAATCGTATTCTATAAAATGTGGATGAAATGAAAGGAGGCGGTCTCTGTGTCTATATCAACGAAAAGTGGTGCCACCCGAGTAACGCAGTTTTGAAATATCATTCGTGCACTCCCAAACTAGAACTTCTTGTTATTAGTATTCGCCCATATTATCTTCCCGTGAATTCAACCATGTTGTGCTTTTAACTGCTTACATTCCAAATCGTAGCTTTGCTAATCCCGCTGCAGAGGAGTTGTGCCAAGCCAACCATGACCTTGAATCATCTTCCCCTGATGCCTTGATTGTAATCAATGGGGACTTCAACCATTGTTCTTTGAAAAGAAGCAGTATCCACTATTATCAACATGTCTCTCGTCCAACAAGAGGTGATGCGAACCTGGATTTGTTTTACAGCACTGTTAAGGAGGCCTACAATTTCTTCACAATTACCTAAACTTGGGGATTCCGACCACAATCTTGTATTTCTTCAGCCCAAATACCGTCCTTTGGTTAAGAGACAAAAGCCACAGTTCATTTCAGTAAAGCAGTGGAATTCAGATGCGATTGGAAAACTTCAAGGTGCGCTAGAATGTACTGACTGGGATGTTTTTATTCACTCCAATTCTGACCTAGATTCCCTTGTTCAAACTGTCAGTGATTACATCAATTTCTGCACTGAATTAGCTGTCCCCACCAGACGGATCAAAATATTTCCGAATAATAAGCCGTGGATTACTAAACTGGTTAAAGATATTATCCATAAGAAGAAAGGTGCTTTCGTTAGAGGTGATAAGACTGAATGGAAGAAACTCCAAAAGTCTCTAAAATCCGTAATCGATGCTGAGAAAAAGAAATATAAATCGAAATTTGAGAATAATTTCACCAAAAATGATATGGAGTCTGTTTGGCGGGGCATACGGCCAATGAGTGGGCTCTCAAATGGTAGCAGTAAATTCAGCCAGGTTCCTTTTTCAACACCTGCATGCGCAAATTACCTTAATAACTTTTATAACCGCTTAGACTGCCACGACTTTCAATTTGAAATCAATGCCCTTAAAGAGTCTTTATCGGATTTTAACGACTGAAATTTTAATACGAACAAATCGGAGGTACGGCGCTATTTCTCAGGTCTTAATCCTTCCAAAGCAGCCGGGCCCGACTGGATACCAGCTCGTGTTTTTAACGTTTGTTCTCAACAGCTTGCCAAAATTTTTACTTATATTTTTAATCTCAGTTTTAGCACTTGTTCCGTCCCGGAAATTTGGAAGACATCTTGTATTATTCCAGTTCTAAAAAAAGTCTCCAGTCACATGTATGAACGATTTAAGACCTGTTACATTTACATCTATTGCCATAAAAGTCTGTGAACGTACTTTGTTGAAAGAGTTCTCTACTATGTCTGCTGAATATCTTGACGAATTTCAGTTTGCATATCAAAAACATCGTAGCACTGAAGATGCAATCCTTGTTCTATTAGAGAAAGTTTATAAGCACCTTGAACGCACTAAATTTGGTAACAGTGTCCGAATCACATTTTTTTTTACTTTTCTTCTGCCTTTAACACTATACAACCACATGTTTTGACAAATAAGTTCTTGAATTTCGAAACTATACCAAGTCTTTAATTCTTTGGATTTTAGAGTATCTTATCAATAGGAAGCAATTCGTTAGGCTTGGTTCAACTGTTTTGTCTGATTTTATTGTTTCTAATACCGGTGCCCCGCAGGGCACTGTTTTAGCTCCATTTTTATTCGTTTTTGTGTACGTAGTAATGATCCTTCGTGTCCATTAACTAAATTTGCTGATGACACAGCTTTGGTTGGATTAATTGACTGTGATGATTGTTCTAATTAAGTAAACTCTTTACGTAACTTTATTGATTATTGTGATAAAAACTCTTTGGAGCTTAATGTGAAGAAAACAAAAGAAATGATCATTGACTTTAGGAAGCTAAACTGTAAGCCTGATATACTCTCACTTAAAGGCAGTGATATAGAAAGGGTGAACAACTATAAGTATCAAGGGGTTTATTTAGATAACAGTCTTTCCTGGAAAGATCACATTGACTTTCTGATAAAGAAACTGAATGTCCCCATGTATTGCATGAGAAAACTCCACTCATTTTATGTCAGTCCTGAAATTTTATCCATGTTCTTAATTCTGTTATTTGTAGTGTGTGGCGTTATTGTTTGTTAGCATGGGGTGGTAACATTAGTCAATGTGAAAAAGACCGCTTAAATCGATTAATTAAAAGAGCTAGTCGCATAATTGGTCCTGAACAGACAGGGGTTGGGGATACATATCGCGTCCTTTTGCCACAAAAATTGCACACAGTCTGGACTGACGTCAGTCACCCTTTACATAATCTCCTAGCCGATCAACTTATAATTCGTAGCTGCAGATTAAGACTTCCAAGTTTTAACACTAAAACCCGGTACCCCTTATCGTTCATTCCACAGGCTATTCGCTGTCACAATTGTAGTTTTAAACGTTACTTGTATTTCTGTATTTTTTTTTTTTTTTTTTTTTTTGTTTACTCTGACTGCTGCCTTTTGTTGCCCATTTAATGTTTTAGTATTGTTACCTGTTTTAAGCATTTCAATGTTTTAAGTGTTTGTTTTATTTTCTTCTTTTGGTGCCCTATTATGATATTGTGCAATATGTTTATTTAAATGTTTTATTCAGTCTTGTTTTCTGGTTTTAACACGTTTGTGTTTTTCTGCGTCTGTCTTACTTACATTTTACTCGTGTTAAATTGTTTTTATATTCTCCTTTTTTATACATTTTCTCTTTATGTTGCGAGCATGGTAATTTCCAGTGATGGATCAATAAAGTGTTATTTGCATTTGGCAATTGGGAGTATCCCCAATTGCCGTCATATAGAATAGAAAAGAATAGAATAACACTTTATAGAATAACACTTTTATTGATCCATCACTGGTAATTTCCAGTGATGGATCAATAAAAGCGTTATTCTATAAAGTGTTGTTCTATTCTATATGCCGGCAATTGGGGATACTCCCAATTGCCAAATGCAAAATTTCCCATGAAATTGGATTTTGCACCTTGCAAAGATGTGTCACATTAATTTTGAAACATTTTGATGTTTCCCACATTTTCCATGTTGTGAACCTATCATCAGGAAATACACCGGGGACTTGAGCTTTTGTTTTCCATAGTCAAGTGTGGATACACCTCTAAGTGCCGATATCCACATTTTCACTGTTAAAAACGTGTATCCCCGATTGACAGCTATTAACCTACATGACCGTGTGTGTGACGCTTAGTTTGGAAGCACATGTTTGAGGAAGAGAATGATGGATACTTTTTGCACTTGGTATACAGATTTGCAATTTTAAGTGATAGGATCTTATCGTTTATGTTGGAAGTCAGGGGTCATTTTTTGGTACCAGAGGTCAAAAGAGGAACACTTTTTTAACACGATACCTCAAGGTACGAATAACGGATACGTTTCATACTTTGTGCGGAGATGTTTTAATTAAAGCCCCAGTCGCAGTTTGTCCCCAAATTTCATTAGCAAAAAAACATTGTAATCTTGTTCCTGATCTTTTTTTTCTTTTGCTCCATCTTTATTTTTCTTTCTCTTTTCAAATATTTTTAAATCAGTCATAAGGTATGTTCACTATATATACATAATACGTTAAACATTTCACATAATATGGTCCAAGCATTCTCTTACTCGCAAGGCACCTGATTATAAACAAGCAATATGAACTTATCGCTACATTATATAAATAAATATGCTAATTTTTCATTTCTTAGAAAAGTAGAATAATACTGAGAAATCAATGGCTCAAAACAGAAAATTAAACTCGTGTACTGTTAAACCTCTGCGTGAACTTTTTTGCTCCAAAATGTACTTTTCCACCCTATAATGAAACTTAAATTTATGTAGGAACTCATCAAATTGTGGTTTATCTTTAATACCTTTTTCTGGAAAATATAATACTTCATATAAAATATCAAAAAGTTATAGGGGTGATTCAAAAAAAAATTTATAACCAAAGAAAATGTCTTGTTTAGTAAAAACGAATTGTCTCCCTAAAAACATCTGCTCAACGTCCAAAATAAATCCCGAAGTAACCCCACACTCCCAAAACAAGTGATCAATTGTTCCATCGTGGTTTTCGCAAAAGGTACAAGAGGGATTTTCTGCCAAGTTCATGCGATGAAGAAGAGAATTAGTACCTAAGATTCTATGTAAGAATCTGAACTGAAAATATTGAATTTTACTTTCACGAACAGAGGTGAACGGGATCCTAAAAATAATATTCCAGCGATCCACAATATCTGAAATGTTAAGGTTCCATTTAAAACACGAAGTGGGAACAGTGCATACTGTAGAAATAATCTGATTATAAATAACCCGGGACATGTTGGGGACACTAAAAATACCCTCATAATCTTGACCATGGTCAGGATCGAGTACTTCATTAACAAGACCTTGCTTCCAGTTTGCCGGGATAGCATGCATAATTCCGTAATACATAGTAAAAGGGAAAGCACCAACACTAAATTTCCTTACAAAACAGTTGTAAGGAAGGATTCTCCTGTTATCATCAAGAAAATCGTTAATATAAATCACAATTCAATCATATAAATGTTTGTAGAATATAGTCTTATTGTTTACTTTATTACGGCTATTGTTCCAAATTATTTGATGTCCATAATCTCCTAAAGGCTCTTTAAATACAAAATGTGCCCAGGCACTACATACTTCGTTCACAAATACATTATTGGTTCTTATCTCTCTGACATCAAACTTACACTGAAATAAGAAAGACTTTCCTTTAGCATTCAAAAACAGTTCAAAGAAATCTTTCCACGATCGTTTAGTATCATTACGATATCTCTTAACCCACGAGCATTTTAAGCTACTAAGAAAAGTTGGAACATGAATGGCATTAAGCCCGCCTTCTAAAACGGGTGCAACTAACGTGCTCCTTTTGACCCTATCCCGTTTACCGGACCAAATAAATTTAAAGATAATTAATTATCTAACTCATTGATAAATTTCTTGATTGGATTTGGAAGAATTTGAAAAAGATACACCAACTGCGATAAACCGAAGGACTTAACAAGAGTTACTCTTCCAATAGGTGTAAGGTCACGCTGCGACCATAAATTAAGGATACTTTTGAGCCGAGAAAGCTTCGGGGTGTAATTTAGGCGGAAGAGGTTGTCTTTACAATGATCAAAGGTGATTCCCAGGGCAGTGACAGGGCCTGTCGTCCACTTAAAATTGAAATCGCTGAGGAAACGGGACTTATCATGCATTAAAGGACCTAATGGAAAAATATTCGACTTTATCAAAATTAATTTTAAGGCCGGCTGAAATTCGAACACCATGAAAAATGTCAACGACTTCCTTCAGAGAAGAGTAAGAACCATCGAGAAAAATACACGTATCGTCGGCATATTGAATGATTTTGGTCTCGTGATTCAAAATAGTTAAGCCTTTTACCAAAAGTGAAGAGTTAATACGTAACGCATGAAGTTCGGCACAAATTATGAAAAGGTATGGACTAATGGGGCAGCCCTGTCTTACTCCTCTGGAAACTCTAAAAAAGCCAGAAGAGTAACCATTAACGCAAGATGTTTCATTAGAATACAGAGTGGAAATCCATTGATGAAAATCCTTGTTAAAATTAAAGAACTGTAAACATTTATGAATAAATCCCCATTCCAGCCTGTCGAAGGCTTTCTCAAAATCAACTAAGAGGAGAAAACCGGGTATGTCATTATCATTGCAATAATCTATTGAGTCTAAAATATACCGGACGTTTTCACCTATAAACCTATCTTTTAAGAATCCAGTTTGGTTGTCATTAATAGCAGTCGAAATGACGTTCTTTATTCTGTTAGCCAATGCTTTTGAACATATTTTATAATCAACGTTTAATGATGAAATGGGTCGGTAGTTTTTAACAAGAGTATGATCTTTATTAGGCTTTGGAATTAGGATGATGACTCCCCGACCCTGCTCCTCGAAAAGTTTTACATTAGTGTAGGTAGAGTTAAGAGAATTAGTTACAATATCACCTATAAGAGGCCAAAATGCTTGTAAAACTCTACCGAGAGCCCATCGCTGCCTGGACTCCTACCATTCCCCAGAGAAAACAAAGCAAGCCTGCACTCCTCCAAAGTAAGCTGACCGTCGCAGGCGGCGGAATGTTCATCACTAAGTTTCTTGCCATTGTGAATATTGCTACAAAAGGAAGAAGGAATACAACCTTCGCTAGTGTAAAGCGATGCGTAGAATTCTTAAAGTTCCCTTAGAATATTAACACCTGCCACAATTTCCCTCCCGTCCTCCCCAATAAGCTTACGGGTAACATTACTACTTTTATTTCTTTCCTCTAAATTCAAAAAATACTTCGTGTTTCGTTCCCCTTCCTCAACCCATCGAGCCGTCGAGCGAACAACAATACCTTGAATTTTAACATCATAGATTGTCTGTAACCTTTTACGTGCCTCCCTGAGCCTATCAAGAATGAGATCAGAACTAGAATGAAATAACAATTGTTCTAAGTGTGCAATCTCCTTCAAAAGATTCTTTTCAGTATTTCGACTTTCCCTGGCCTTTGCCTTACTATAGGCAATAGTCGACTTACGTATTGAATACTTCATGAATTCCCAAGTAAAAGAAGCATCACTATTAATGTACATACATTTAACATTATTACTAAGATCAGAAATAAGGCTTAAATACCGGGAATCCTTAAGAAGGGAGTTACTAAACTTCCAGTTAGTTAGTTAGTTAGATGGGGTTTAACGACACACCAACGCGAAGGTGTTATATAGTGTCACCTAGAAAGAAAAAAGGGACAATGTTGGGTACAACAAATAAAAAAGGGGTCAAAAGTGTCAAATTCCACTAGAAAAACTTTTCAGGTTTCACTAAAAAAAAAACAAAAACAAGCAAATGCCGGAGTCATGTCAAAAATTTCTGTACAGTCTACTCTCCTTGAGAAAGCCCAGAATAAGGGAAGAATCCAGAAACCAGGCCCTCTGTTTTCATCACTAATATTAATATCCAGGTTCACAATAGAATGGTCGGAGTTAAGGCTGGTAGAAATACTAGTTTTGCTGACCTTATGCATAAAGGAACGGGAGATAAGGAAAAAATCCAACCTGAAGTGAATATCGTGGGAAATGTTGGAAGTCCATGTAAAAGATTTGTCACGGGGGTGTCTTTCCCTCCAAATATCAACAAGATCATAAGAATTCATAATTTCGTAGTATGTATCCGTGGCGGAAAATTAGTACGGGGATTACCACCCAACTTGTCTAAGTCCCTGATCTTATTTCTGATCTAAAAATATTACGAAGGGAACGATTTTGGGGAAAAGACCTGTTCAAGATGGTGGAAACTATAAAAACAAGTAGAGATTGTAACGGCTGTTCATTATGCACAAGGTTCCTCTATGGGAGGACCAGCTCAATCTGAATACTCATTTATCAACTGTTCGTTCGTAACAGTTGTAAACAGGGGGTGAAAACCTCGTTTCGCCCCCTCCCCCCCCCCCCCACTTTGGACGACATGCTGCCAAAATATGGCATTGAATAGGAAGAAATCTCAAAGTTTTTCAAACATTGCACCGTTTTGTATCTAGGGCACTTGAAATAGTCAAAAAATTCCTCACTCCCCACAGACCCCTCCCCAGGACACTGATCACTAACATTCGCTCCTTCCCCCCCCCCCCCCACTTTCAAAAATCTTCCTACCCTTATGTGTTCATTATGCACAAGGTTTCCTTATGGGAGGACCAGCTCACTATGAATACTCATTTATCAGCTGTTCGTTCATAACAGTTGAAGGAGGATCAAGTAGACAACAGAGCCAATTCAGCGAGTTTATTTCGCTTTAGCCTATGTAGCTAAAAAGACGACTTGCAGCAGCCAGTGGATGATTTCTTTATTTGGTTGTACCACACCACCAACTGTCAATACACCAGTTCTTCAAAACGAATTGTTATCACCAAGCCATCCAACTTGCACTCACGATAAACTGTGTGGGCACGGTCTCTGCTGCATTTCCCTTGATACTGAAGTCGGATCGATTACAGAATGCAAATTACTTGCAAACTGAGAAACATGTTACATTTAAATATGTCATAACATGGAAGGTTGCACCGAGTGTTAAAATTAGCCAAAGCTAGATAGGTATGTACCATAGAAGGAACTAGTTCCGATTTGCCTGAACGATTACAAAAAATAAAGAAAAAATCATAGAGAGAAGACCTGCAGGGATAGTGCAATACAGTAGGCCTATTCTTGCCTCTTAGAACTTGAAACATGCGTAATAGTCGAAATCATTTGGCCTGCATTTTGTTTGGGCACACATTTGCCATCTTAGTGCAGTCTACAGCTACACTGGCCCAGTCGCTTGTAACAGACCGGGTAGTTCCGGTATGAAAACTACAACTAATTTTGTTGGCCACAGAAATTTTGTTTTGCTATCTTGGTGTAAGGTAACTTTGTAGGCCTAAATGATTGTAAGTAGTTCATGGTTGTGTTCTTGCCGGTCCGGATTTGGTTCTTCCTGTTTGATAGTGTCCGTTCCTATGCACTTAAAAAGCACAACTAATTTTGTCCTAGCCTATGAGTCCTACAACCGAATGCAAACTTCCATTAACTTTAGAAGTATGCTGTGCTATATCATATGACCACAATGGGGATTACATTTTGTCCTAATCACGATACCTAATTCCCAACTGCAAAGCCAGTCGACACGATTTGGTTGCACCTCTTTGTCCCAACGGGTTCAATGTTCCGACACAGAATGCAATGTTTGCAGTTGGGGCACGGCAAGGCAGAGTGTCCCAACGAGGTACGGTGCAACCTCTGTGGGGAGGAGGGACATGTGTTTGGTTCCTGCCCCACATCGTACTCTGCTCATGTCAGTGCCGGTGTGGGGTCGGCACCTCAACCCTCGCAAACAGGCCCACAATATTCAACCCAGGAATTAGATGAGGCGGCACTTGAGGTGGAGCAGGACTTCCTTGCCTCTAAGCAGTGTGAGGGGGGGTACTGGGACTCCTGAGGCAGACTCTCCGCCATCGTTGGCAGCGGCACCCGGACAGGTTGAAATAATGACATTAGAGGAGGACCTCGATCTGTCCACAGACTCGGCGATGTCGGAAGGCGGGGAGCGTGCCTCAGAGCCTCCTCCAAAGGATCCACCTTCGGGGGAGGGTTGGTTTGATTTGTGTGAAGGGGAGGGGCCAGAGTCTGCACTAAAGAGGTCGGCTTCGGGAGAAGTATCAGACAGGGGAACCCATCACTCTGGGACGCCCGTACCGAGCCCACGGATTAAAAAGATAAGGTCCCAGTCAGAGTATTTAGTGTGAATGGTTTTGCCTTTGTGTCCCCGTTTTCTTTTGGGGTTTCTGTTCTGTTTGTGTCTGTGCCCATGCATGCCACAGTTTTTTTGGTAGTTCAGTGTAAATAGGTTTGCTTTGTTCCACATTAGGTCCGCCCGGCTACAAGCATGTAAAGAGCACATCACATTGTTAATACTGTAAATAGTGGGGGTTGGCCACATGAATGCTGGCCAGGTGTATATAGTTGTCCTTGTGTTTCATGTCACGTCCGGTGTTTTGTTCCGGAGCACGTAAGGAGCACCCATAGTTACAATAAAGCATTGAACAAACTCAACCTGAACACTCTTCTGTTGATGTAAATGGGTATGTAAATAGTTTTGCCTAGTGAGATTGTAAATAGTCCTATGTAACTAGTTTGGGTTTGGGGTGGTTTTGTACATAGTTATCGCAGAAATTTTGTGAGCTTTTTACGTACGTAGAAGCGGGCACGAAGAAACAAAGTAGAACTTAAACCTGACCGGACAAAAACATAACTCTGAACTATTTACAGAAATCTGTACATTGCGCTAGCAAACAAAATGTCTGTGCTAACTATGTACAAAACCACCCCAAACCCAAGCCAATCACGTAGGACTATTTGCAATTTCAATATTTACAATATTTACAAATTAACTATCACCCGGCCCGCCCGCACTGAAACAAGTGGACCCCAACACCTGCCGAACGTCGACCTTGGCAAACGGACGAAGTCGGCCTCCACCCTCAGCTTAATCTCCGTCCTCACCGACGCCAGGACGACGTCCGCAGGCTTCCCCTCTCCCCTAAACACAATATTACACCGGTCTCTCCACAAGGCCAGCTTTATGGAGGCCGAAACAAAGGTAAGTATCCCGCGAACACTTGTATTGCATGGCGGGGGTGACAGACCATACAAAGCGTAGTCCTGGCTGACCGCCCAGGTGTTACAAAACGTGAGGCGATCAGCCAGAGCTTGAAACCACTCCCAGAGGAGGGCCACAAAGCCACACTGCCAAAACACATGGGGCACACTCTCCCACCCTGTGCATCCAGTGCGGGGGCAAATGCCATCTCCAAGACGCCACACGAAGGCGCTTGAGATTCGTTACGATGCGTCGTGTGCCGATCGCCACAGCAGGTCTACGCCGGCGGTGCATCGAGTGTCCTCTCTGTGGACGACACGCCACACTTTCCGGCCTGACGCAATTTTAGTCGGTGGGTTGGATGACCAACCAAGGGGGTATTCAACAATGGGCCGGGTACTGGTTCCCCGCACTGGACTGCAAAAACGCATGTTTTCTCTAGAAATGGTTCCAAAATGGCCACAAAGCCATCAAGTTTATGAAAAATTCTTGGAGAGGACCCTAGGTACCCAGCAGCCTCCCGGATAGTGGTGCTTCGGTGCTGGCGGTTATAGGCTTTGCCGGCCACACCTTACGAAGATGCAACAGCCAATGAAAATTGTTTCCCTGGCACTTTTACTGCGGACAACCAAGGCCATATCTCTTCAAGAACTACCAACAATAACATTTTGATGATTTTCAAAAGTTTTATACCTGCAACCCTCAAACTAATAGGAGAATCTTATATGTAGGGATATTACAACAACAGGTTACAATAAACTGTTTTAAATAACTTTTTTTCTTCGGGGCTTATCCGTTTTCAATACTGTTTCGTGGTTACTTCCTGTAGAACATCTTGCTTGCTCCATAGCTTCTTACGAACTATTCTATTATCACTGTAAATACACACAAGCCTACCTCTCTTCATAATACTGTTATTGTGAGAAAGACTTTTACTAAAAATGGTCAAAATGTAATTATTGTGATCTATTTAGAGCACATCCGATGAGTTTTAAGATAGAAAAATGCTTCATTGTAATGGTTTAATTTTTCAGTATCTCAGGGTTTTCAGGGCGTTTTCCCCTGTACCTCACTCAGTGAGGTGTTCCCCTGCAGTGGCGGATTTAGGCGGGGGCGCACCCGGCGCGCGCCCCCCCCCCCCCAAATTTTTCCAAAGCTTATTTTTTACTTTCACTAAATAGATCATTTAGCCTACTTGTTTCTACATAATGTTGTATTATCTTATAATTTTCAAACTATGTAATTATAATTGTTACAAACTAATAACAATTTAGAGCACACAGTTTCAAGTTTTCCGATAAAATGTCAATAGAGTGATATCGAAGGTCTCAACCCTATTTCGGACCACGCTTTATGTAGAACACTAAACTTTTTCTTACAATCCATCTGCTATTTGGGTTCATCAGATGTGGAGTTGTTTAATCAACGGAAATCCTCGTTAATGCTATCATACACTCGTCATGGAAAAACAAAAGAACCGTGAAAATGTCCATAGGCTACGCACCATCGATAATGGAAGTTCAAACTGTATGTAAATGTAAATTATGCTATCAGTTGCAATCCCATTCCTTTCAAGGTAATTACGAGGAATTTGGGGAAATTGGTCAATTTCGGGAAATGTAGAATAGTGACAAAATTTCTGGAAATTCTCTGTATAAACTCAAGACATAGTTAAGATCATGTAAAAAGTGATATAAACTACTAGAATTAGCTGAACACATAGGATGGAGGAGAACTGAGTAGATTAACGAGGGCACACAAACCAGACAATTAGGGGAAACGTTCTATTCTAATATGTGCAAAATGTGAAGGTGGTTTAGGAATGGTCGAATTATGCTCTTTTGCTTATAGCTTAAAGTGTAAATGAGGGAAAAATTATTTTCAGGATGGCTTTGCTTTTTGGAAAGTTTTGTTTGATAGTAAGCTCAAGAAATATGGCGGAATATATGTGTTTTAATGTAACCTTTACAATGAATATGTTATCATTGAAAACAAGTATTTACGATGTCTGTTGCACTTGATCTTATTTTACGCCCTCCGGATGTGTACGCTAATCAATATATTTTGAATAATTCTTATTAAAATTGACAATAAACTTATCTATGCCAGAGCTCTCATGGTCACTAAAACTTACAAAGTATTTTTTTTAATGAGAGAGTCGACTGAGTGCTTAATTAGAATGATTTCTGCCATAAATGTAATTTTACTAGTATTTTTCCTTTTACATTGTATTATGGAAAAATTCTGCTATCTCGAGGGAGTGGAGACTGAATCTACATGCCACTAATGAAATCAATGATAACGCAAATCGTTTAACAATGTTTATCTTTCATGTACATGACAATAAAGTGGTATATTTCATCAAGCAAAAGACTTTAAAAGCTACTGCGATCTCAAATATGAATCTTACAGCAGTGCATCGTATTCTTGGTCAGATATTTTCACCATCGTCTTTGAAGCTGTTGGAGACCCCAAAATTCAATTCTTTCAGTTTTTTTTACGTTCATAGAATTATAGGTTGTAACGAATTTTTATTCAAAATTAAAAAGGAAAGATTCTCCTCTCTGTACCTTGTGTGAGGATCCCCCTTATCTTTAGACCACTTTTTCCGGACTATAACATTACGACATATTTTTGGAAAGATATTTCATCAAAAGTGATTACAGAGTGATCTTAGCTTAAATCAAGATCAAGTAAATTTTGGTTTAGTTCATGAAGCAAGTTTTTGCAATTTTCTCACTTTTAATTGAAGGGAACATTTTTTGGCAAACTAAAGCTCAAAGTAACGACTGCTTAGGTTCTACTTACAAGCCTGGGAAATGCGATTTCCGGCTATCTGAGGGGTCGCGATTTTTCAAAATTTTCTGTACGCTCCGCGCCAACCGATGGTGGCGCTCCGCTTAGATATTCGTTCGGGCAGATGATCGACCGTCAGCGCGCCCCCCCCCAACGAAAAATCCTAGATCCGCCCCTGCCCTGTACCCCACCAGGGGCTCTGTGGAGGGGCCTTGGATCCTGGGCCTTTACGGACGGTATGCCACCGTGTTTGCCGCACACTTTCAGACAGCAAATCTCGCCCGTGCTGAAAATACGTTACAATGGCACTCTTCCTATCTAGAGAACACTACTACTATACATTTACGTTTCTGAAAATTCTTGCAACAGACGAGAAAACGTTCCTTGAACTGCCGGAGGACGTGTACTGACTCCTGCACATAGAGTATGTATGTGGAAAGAGGTGTATATATATTCGACACCTGCTACGAAGGTGAGCAAATTCCGGGCTCACTGTACAAAATGGTAGCAACTTTTTGAGGCATGCTACTTTATTTTCATCGTGCAAATATTTTGCAGGATAATGCCTCGTTCAAGAAGACGCACGAAATGAAGCGTCATTGGCAAATAAAACGCCACGTGACCTCGTTAACCAATAATTACCAATATGTTCTTGAAGATATGGCCAATCTGGGTCTCTCATGTAATAGTGGAAATAATTTCAGCTGGTAAAAATGTTTTTGAGTCAATGGTGTGTTGCTCGTAAAACACTCAGCTCTCTTATCAGCTTATGTGTTAAAGCACCGTCTACCAGACCTAGGAATCCTCTAAAAAAGATAAACCGTTCGGACAAAAAAACTTTTTCGAACTTATTAAATCTTTTAGAAATAATTTATTATTAAATGATAATTAACAATTTAGGCCTTGAAGGGCAGATGTTTTATACGAAGCTAAGCAACCTGCATGAATGTGGGAAAAGCCTATATGGAATATGAATTACAACTTCACGTCGGGTGGCTAAACGACTCAACAATTTAGATTAATTGGCTGGGAAAATCGTATTGCTCTTGGATGAAAAACCTACCTTTCTTTGACCCGTCGGGGTATCGAACCCCGTACCTCCCGGTTGCTGAGCTTCATCACTTAAAAATACCACGGCTTTTATCCACTCGGCCACAGCACGGGCATACTCGACATACAATTAAAACAATAGTTTGAGCCCAGTCCTATTAGGGAAGGGATTCATCGCATGTGAAGTTTTCTTAATAGCAATCAACCCTTTGCAATTGCACTGATCTTCAGTATTTTTCTGTCCTGGCGACTAAGTTTTCAATTTTACAGCATTTTGTTCGCCAAGAGTTTGTTTTTGGTAACCAGTTTTGTAAAGGCTATACCGCACACTACACCAACCCGACTGCAACGCAACAAAACTCCTTGCGACTAACTCGTCGCAACGAGTTTGAGGCAGTTGGGTCGTGTCTTAGTCGGGTCGCATGCCAGCCGCACATTGAACCGACCAGACTCACATAAACCTGACAATCAGAATAAAATGGAGGACAAATCTCGGAGTGACAGGGGGAAAGGCGGTTCACTATCTGACGTTAAAAAGTCGGCGAACAAATATTTTTTGGGAAATATACCCGATCCACTCTTTGGAGGAGTGTGAGTCGTTCTCAAATAGAATAGAATAGAACAGAACAGAACAGAACAGAAGAGAACAGAACAGAATAGAATAGAATTGAACTTTATTGATCCATCACTGGAAATTACCATCCTCGCAACATAAAGAGAAAATGTATAAAAAAGTAGAAATATAGAAACAATTGAACACGAGTAAAATGTAAGTAAGACAGAGTCAGAAAAACGCAAATGTGTTAAAACCAGAAAACAAGACTGAATAAAACATTTGAATAAACATATTGCACAAAGTCATAAGAAGCTACCAAAAGAAGCCACATAAAACAAACACTTAAAATATTGAAATGCTTTAAACAGGTAACAATACTAAAACATAAAATGGGCAACAAAAGGCAACAATCAGAGAAACAAAAATACAGAAATACAACTAACGTTTAAAACTACAATTGTGACATGGAATAGCGTGTTCAATGAAGGATAGGGGGTACCGGGTTTTAGTGCTAAAACTTGGAAGTCTAAGTCTGCCGCTTCGAACTATAAGTTGATCGGCTAGGAGATTATGTAAAGGGTGACTGACGTCGGTCCAGACTGTGTGCAATTTTTGTGGCAAAAGGGCGCGATATGTATCCCCAACCCCTGTCTGTTCAGTACCAATTATGCGACTAGCTCTTTTAATTAATCGATCTTTTTCACATTTACTAATGTTACCACCCCATGCTAACAAACAATAACGCCACACACTACAAATAACAGAATTATAGAACACGGATAAAATTTCAGGACTGACATAAAAGGAGTGGAGTTTTCTCATGCAATACATGCGGATATTCAGTTTCTTTATCAGAAAGTCGATGTGATCTTTCCAGGAAAGACTGTTATCTAAATAAACCCTTGGATACTATTGTTCACCCTTTCTGTATAACTGCCTTTAAGTGATAGTATATCAGGCTTACAGTTTAGTTTCCTAAAGCCAATGATAATTTTTTTTTTGTTTTCTTCACATTACGCTCCAAAAACTTATTATCACAATAATCAATAAAGTTATGTAAATGGTTTACGTAATTAGAACAATCATCACGTTCAATTAATCCAACCAAAGCTGTGTCATCAGCAAATTTAATTAATGGACATAAAGGATCATTACTACGTACATCAGAAGTATATAAAACGAATAAAAATGGAGCTAAAACAGTGCCCTGCGGGGCACCGGTGTTAGAAACAATAAAATCAGACAAAGCAGTTGAACCAAGCCTAACGAATTGCTTCCTATTGGTTAGATACTCTAAAATCCAAAGAATTAAAGACTTGGGAATAGTTTCGAAATTCAATAACTTATTTGTCAAAACATGTGGTTGTATAGTGTTAAAGGCAGAAGAAAAGTCGAAAAATGTGATTCGGACACTGTTACCAAATTTAGTGCGTTCAAGGTGCTTATAAACTTATAAACTTTCTCTAATAGAACAAGGATTGCATCTTCAGTGCTACGATGTTTTTGATAGGCAAACTGGAATTCGTCCAGATAGTTAGCAGACATAGTAGAGAACTCTTTCAACAAAATACGTTCACAGACTTTCATGGCAATAGATGTAAGTGCAACAGGTCATAAATCGTTCGTACATGTGACTGGAGACTTTTTTGGAACTGGAATAATACAAGATGTCTTCCAAATTTCCGGGACGGAACAAGTGCTAAAACTGAGATTAAAAATATAAGTAAAAATTTTGGCAAGCTGTTGAGAACAAACGTTAAAAACACGAGCTGGTATACGGCCGGGCCCGGCTGCTTTGGAAGGATTAAGACCTGAGAAATAGCGCCGTACCTCCGATTCGTTCGTATTAAAATTCCAGTCGTTAAAATCCGATACTCTTTAAGGGGATTGATCTAAAATTGACAGTCGTGGCAGTCGAAGCGAAGGTCAATTGCGTATGCAGGTGTTGAAAATGGAACCTTGCTGGATTTACTGCTACCATTTGAGAACCCACTCATTAGCCGTATGCCCCGCCAAACAGACTTCATATCATTTTTGGTGAAGTTATTCTCAATTTTCGATTTATATTTCTTTTTCTCAGCATTGATTACAGATTTTAGAGACTTTTGGAGTTTCTTCCATTCATTCTTATCACCTCTACCGAAAGCACCTTTCTTCTTATTGATTATATCTTTAACCGGTTTAGTAATCCACGGTTTATTATTCGGAAATATTTTGATGGGGGCAGCAAATTAAATAAATCGGTGGGGGCAGCTAATTCAGTGCAGAAATTGATGTAGTCACTGACAGTCTGGACAAGGGAATCTAGGTCAGCATTACAGTGAATAAAAACATCCCAGTCAGTACATTCTAGCGCACCTTGAAGTTTTCCAATCGCGTCTGAATTCCACTGCTTTACTGAAATGAACTGGCTTTTGCGTCATCTTAACCAGAGGACGGTATTTAGGCATTTAAATTTACATTTGGGTGGTTTTATGAACACCAAGTATAGACAAGTTTCTGTTCTCTTGCTCTCTACGGCGGAACTTCACTAGCAGATGCCTTTAAAACATTGGCTGGGTTCGTCATAAGATTTATAATGCAGCTATAAGCACATTCAGTAAAGTATCGTCGTACCCTCCTGTTTCGTCCGACTCTGCAGTAAAACTTGATTACACAAAAAAATCTTTTAGATTTGGTGTCCTCTCATAGGCAATTTAGGCAAAAATGGTGGGTAAAAAATGTGATTGATGCGAAAGTACTCATAAGGTTTCTATAAAACCTCTTAACTGTCAATTTGAAAACGATTCACATTCCTCCAAAAGAGTGGAATTCTTAAAGCTTTAGCTTCTATCATTATCATGTATAACATGATCTGTTACTTTTCCCTAAAAATATAGCAGTTCACCGACTTGGTAACGTCAGATAGTGAATTACCGCCTACCTCCTTTCACTTGAAGTTGCAGTTGGTATTTCAAGATAGGCGCGGGACTCTACTGTCTACCGCTAATGTCTGTGGCTGGCGTGATACAAACAGGGCACCGTTTGTCACAACTCAATAAGTTGGACCCCTTGGTCCTCACTCCACATAAGGGGTGCCATTTTGACATCTTGTGTACGGTTATCTGATTTCCAAAATCAGTCCTCATTGGCTATGGAAAACCAGTCTTGTCGACGAAAATCAAACATGTTTAATACGCCCGATTTGCTTAAAACTCCTAAAAACTGTTGCAAGCAAGTTTTGCCGCACACTGCACAGACGCAATTCAAACACGACGGCCAGTCTTAATTGCGTTGCGTTAAGATAGGTTGTATTATGTATGTACTTCTAATTGGTGTTAAACTCTAGTCTTAACTATGTAAATTATGTTTGCGATGTCCTTGCTTCAGCGAAAATAAACATGAACAGAACACATTGACTCTCTGTTAGTCTTTATTCACGAACAAGCAGGGTTTTCTTCATCTTTATGTATAAATAATAGAAGTTAATAATGTTATTAATGAAATTGATAAAATTATTTGTCAATTACTCTCTTTTCTTATTAAATTTTTGTTTTTGTACTGTGTTCAAATATGTTTATACCACTACAACTAACTATTATTAATCACGAAGTAACGAAATGTAGGCCTAACGTTAGATGTTTCCACGACTCCAATACTTCCACCATGGGAATTAATACTTAAAGCCTTCTTTTCCAAAAAGGCCAGAAAAGTTTATCAGGTTAGATTGCACAAGAAAAAGTACACATAAACAAAACGACAGTTACGACACACAAAAATATCTTACACAATTTACGTGTTTATAGTTCTCAGTCCAGCCTAGGCTACTTCTATATATTGGATTTGGAAAGCATATTTATAATCCTTAACTGATTTTTTAGAAACATAAAACATGAGAAATTTATGCTAACCTTTTACTGTTTAAGGGATGAATTAATACGGTAGTTAAAACATCATTTCATTTTCCAGTTTAGCCAATTCTCGGACTCTGATCTCAATCTTTTATTATAATGTATTTAAGTTTTTGAACGATCCTAATCACAAGTATGCCCGCGTGTGTATAGCTCAGGTATAGGCCACACGTACGCACGCACCTTACTTTACGTTCGGTGCAGTTCTTCAGTGTTACAAGTTTGTAATTTTATAAACTCGGTCCCCCGCACTATGCAACACGGGTCATCCAACCTCGAATCCAAGGTCAATTCCCTTTTCGTATAAAGTAAAAGGATGGAGTTTGTACAAGCTGTTCGCTACGGTCGTGCACTGTGGAAAGACGTTGCGAATGCCTGTGGGACTTGGTATTTTATTTAGTGGAACTTATTTTGCTGTAATTTTTATAACAGTTTATTTGCGGGGTACTTTGAGACTGGGTCTTAAGGTTTTCTTGCAGACGACAGACATTCCAATCAAGCTGGACTCTTCAAACCGGGACAGTTCCAGACCTTTTGGGAACCTCACTCCGATACATGTAGGTAATCAATCTACCAGGAAGATTGGCTAATGATTGACTTGAAAATGTGTGGCAAGGGAGGATCATCGCAAACATGCACATTGTATCATGGAGCTATTCCATAACAGTTACAGGATAATGTGTAGGCCTATCGTACATTGCATGGTAATTGCACAAACTAAGCTTGTTCATCAATTGCAAACGGTGGCGCCAGGGTTTGCCCTACGAGGAAGAGACCGGGAAGAGGCAAGTTCCCAGACACTGGGGCCAGGAACCCGAAGCCCCGACAAAGACGCGAATGGTGAAGCTTATTTTTTTTAAGAGTGCAAAGCGCTTGGAAAAAATTAATTGGTTTATATAAAAGTTAAAACAAGAAGGCAATTCCACGGAGTTTTATAGCACACATGTCATTTAACGTGATAACAGTAACAAGGATGGACTCTCATATCTGATGGACCTGATACATATGGAAAAAAGATTGCTACACCTTTGACCTGTGACCTTTACTTCTAGGACTTTTCGAGACACAATTTCCCACCTTGAGATACCTCCCTACCAGGTTCGAAGAAAGTCAGTCCAGCAGACAAGCACTCGTTTTTGACACATGAAATGTAGATTTGACCTTCTGTCAAGTGACCTTTGACCTCACAATCACATATTTTGGTAGAACTAGGCATCTCCATCATATGTGTTGACAGGGGCGTAGCGAAGGTGTTTTCTTTGAGGGGTGTAGAGACTATGTTTTGCAGACAGATCTGGTAATGCGTAGCGCGAAAACGAGCTTTAGCGGGTGGGATCCAGGGGCCAGCTTTAGGGCCCATGGTGGGGTCTAGGGGAAAAGCCCCGCGGGAGGGGGAAGGGGAGAAGCCCCCAGAAACTCTGAGGTTTAAGCATATCTCTTGGTGAAACATTAAGTCTCAGGATAGATATATTTTTGTTCATATAATGCATCATCAAATGCAAAGATCCCATAATTTCTGATGTATCAGGCTATTCCTCTCGTCAAGCCGCTATAGTTTTAAGCAGTGAGGATCCAGAGGTCCGCCAGTGTTTCAGCTAGGACGTTTTCTCAATGCCACATTTACTGATCTGTGGCCTGGGGGAGGGTCTAAGGGGGAGGGGGTGTCCCCCTCCCCTTTGGAAATTTTTGGAATTTGAAAGGTGCCTAGATTGCAAACGGTGCAATATTTGAGTACATTTCTGCCCTAATGAGGCACCTCAAAATTTACACCCGTGTAGAATTTGCTTGTCAGATTTTTACTGTGCGACATTTGTCGCCGTTTATGCGACATTGTCGCACAAATAGGGGCTGGCTAAAACACTGGGCCCGCCTTAAGGCAACTGGTGGGGTCCAGGGGGGAAGCCCCCGGAAGCTCTGAGGTTCTTGTAAAATCTCTGGGTAAAAATCTAAGTCTCATGCAGGATAGGTATGTTTTGGTTCATAATACATTTTCCAATGCAAAGATTCCGGATAATTTTATTGTGTTAGGCTATTCGTCCCGTCATGCCACTATACTTGAGGAGCTGGACCTGTCGTTCCGCATTGGAACACTATGCGTACAGCATTTGAACACTAGACGCGTCAGGCGTTCAAATACGGTTAGTGTTCCGATAGGCGTCCGGCGTTTAAAAAGGGAGAAAAAGTGTTCAGAATCTTAACACAAGCGTTCAAAATATGCTTTGAACGCCAGGACGGGTTCTGTATCTGTTTCACTTTGGTGTTCAAAAGTTAAAAGCCTGATACTGCAGTGAAGGGGAGACACGCGCGGCACGCATTATTTTTTTCCCAGGATGCTTGTGGGTAAACCGGATCCCCGGGAGTTTGCGAAATGTGTGTGAAGTCAAGATTAGGGCTTAGAAAACGGGCTAAGGATGCCTACTCCATGGGTAATAGGGTGCTGCTCCCCATGGTGATGATAAAAGTGAGGAATAATGTGCAGGAAGTGGTTTTTCAAGAATGTCATATGACCCGAAATAGTGCGCCTATATGGAAGCCTTTATTTCCCTTCAGGGGTGGCGCCAGGATTTGTCCGACAGGAGGGCCAACAACCCAAAGCCTCAACGAGGTCGATAGAGTGTCGAAAATTTTGGGCTCTTTTTCGAGAAAATTTGAAAAAATTGGGTTTTTAGATAAAAATTGGAGAATTTGGGTGTTCATTGAAGAATTTGCCCTAATTTAGACCAAAATTAAGTAAATCGTCGGGGCGACTGGCCGTTGTAGGAGACTACATATTTTATCGTATACATAACAGCTCCCCGACGGGAGGAGAGGGCAGCCTTCCCCGACGGGGGGGGGCCCTGCCCCTACCTGGCGCCACCACTGATTCCCTTTCTTTCTCCGAGTTGCCGACGGACTCTGTCACTCGTCCAATTACACCGACGGCCGTTGATATGGCCGTATATACGGCCGTCACATGCATAATCAATTTGCCGACGGGCCTTCAACTTGAATGGGCCAATTAGATGAAGAGCTGCTGAAAATCGAAATAGCCGATAACAGACTGGCCACGCGCTTCCGTTCTCTCTTTCTCATTTTGCATTTTGTTCTCCGTCTTCCTTTTTACTCCCTTTCTTTCCTTTCCCTTCTCCCTTTTCTTCCTCCTTTCCTCTTTTCCTTTTCTTTCCCTTTCCCTCTCCCCTTTTTGCCGACAGACCGAAAATTTGCCGACTGGCAGCCAAATGTTGGGGGGGTGGGGTGAAACACCCCCACACCCCCCGCTCGCTACGGCCCTGTGTGTGGAAGTTTCAGTAAGCGTAATATTTTTCTTGGAATTATAGCCCAAAAAACGACGTTTACAAAATTTGACCTTTGACCTTTAATTCCGAGGGATCTGGAAGACACAATTTCTCACCCTGTCCCACCAAGATTGAAAATAATCAGCTCAGCCAACAAGGAGGAATTCATGACACAATTTTGCGTTTTATAGTATATATTTTACTGTCTAACACGTAATCTTTAACCTCGGTTGCTATGGCAAACGCATATTTTGGTAGAACTTGGCATCTAAATCACATGCGTGAAGTTTTACCCCAGTGTAATGTTTCTTCTAAAAATTATAAGAAAAATTTTTTATAAAATTTGATCTTTGACTTCCGACCTTTACTTCCGGGGTTTAAGCTGCGTGACAGAATTTTGTACCCTGTTCCCACCAAGTTTGAAGAAAATCGGTCCGGCCAAGTAGTATCAGTTTTTGACACAAAATAATGTACATTTGACCATCTGTCAAGGGAACTTTGTCCTCGGTTGCCATGGTAACAACATTTCTTAATTGCTAGAACCATGGAGCTATTGCAGGGGGCTCTGTGGCAGAGCTAGGCATCCCTATCATATGTGTTAAGTTTTGTGTTAGTGCTATGTTTCATCATGCAGTTATAGCCAAAAAAAGAAAAAGAAAATAGATACACACGACCCTGGTCAAAAGGCCAAGAAAACCGAAATTTATCCGAAATGCTAGGAATATCAGTGTATAATTTAAATAGCGGTAAAGAACGTGTAACGAAATGCGACTCATCAAAGAGATATGAACAGTTGATCAAAAACAAGAAACCCCCTAGTTAATCTGTCAGAGTGCCCGGATATTATTGAAGGATTGGGCTGAGTAGTCAGGGTTACCCTGCGTGAGGGACGTGCTTTGTTAAGGGTCCTTCACTTACACTGGACGGTGCTTCGCAAGAAATGAAGAAACTCATTCCTCAATTCAGTTGGAAACATATTGTATCATGATCCTCAAAATGAAGCCATTGCGTTATTTTAAGGCATGGTCGTGGGACAAAAGTGACAACCCCTCGTGACCATCGGACTGGGAACATTTTTGAAATTTGGATCGTGCACAAAGTCAATGAGGGACAAATTTTTGAAAATTTTACTTGCCCATCCTGGCCCCTTACTCTTGATTACAGCCCTGAGAGAGGTCAGGATTTGTTTAGATCTGAATGTGGCCCTGCATGACTTACGGAGGATAAAGCCATTGCATTATTTTACGGGTGTGGGATCGACTATGCACGTCAAAGTGACAACCTCTCGTAATATCTTTGATATGCTTCAAAGATGTTACAAGCATAGATTCCAAACTTAAAATGGCGCGTTGACTCCCAATGGAGGCCAATATATCGGGGCGGAAGTGCTGATCACTGCTCAGTCGTTTTGAAAGCAAACAGGCAAATGTATGTCTTACAAAAGTAGTAATACTTGTTATTTCGGAATGTTGTTGACTGAAGAAGTAATACGCCTCAATAAATTCCAATTCAACAAGAATAACTTATTTCTTTAACGCGGCATTCCACGTATTTACACTTGAACATGAACGCACAATGACTGCTTTTGCAAGTTCATGGACATTCATTGGTCAGTTTCTATGGTATCTTCAAGTGACGCACTTTTATATGCGCGTTCAATTACTTACGCGCTCACAACAAGAAAGCAACTAGCTCGTTTGTTTCCAGAGCGCGCAGAACTGTGCGTCAAGTATTCCGGAGAATACACAGAGGAATGTATTCTGCGCGTATAGAACGCGTTGTAAAAGTGCACCCGCGCTAACCTCTTTGAACAGTGGAATTTTCGGTAACGCGTTCTTGATTTTTGTACGCAGATCGCGGAATAGAACGGCGCGCATGTCAAATTCACACTTCCGCCCCGATATATGCGTCTCCATGAGGAGTCACTGAGCGTAACAGTGTAGGTATAGGAGTTTGGAATCTATGCTTGTAATATCTTTGATATGCTTCACAGCCAGATACGTGGTGGACGGAAATGAACTAGAGTCTTGAACAAGACTATGGTCGTCTCGACTTGAACCAATTGGTTGGAAACTGGGACGTTAAACCTCATCTAACTAACTCAACACATGCCGGGGTTGCCGCGCCCGCAGACATGGCTGAAATAATACCCGTGAAAAGCTCCTATGACGTCACGTGAGAACTATCTTGGGGAACGGGGGACACACTTCGCACAATGTAATACCAGGGAGTTGCTATTTGTCAAATAGCAACTCCCTGGTAATACATTGTTTTCACTCCAACGTATTATTGTTGTCGTGCGGAAGTGTCGTGTGACCCTAGACTTAACTCCTTAGAATACTCTCATTCATAAAGATAAAATACCGAAGACCCGCCCATAAATAAACAAATCCCGGTATGCCGCGTTCCATTCGGGTCGTAAAGTGGCAAATTCACCGCGTTTCTTTTTTATGCAGCACAGATATCTCAACATTTTGTCGGCTACTCCGTACTGCAGAAAAAAGAAACGCGGTGAATTCACCACTTTACGACCCCAATGCCAACTCGGATCAGACGCCCAAGGTATGCAATGAATATGTATCCCTGGCCTAAGTTTCGATAAAGTGATTGGTGGATATCCATACGATGCATAATAATCATGATTTCATCAGACATGCATGCTACGCTAGCTGACATCTGTACACGATTTCATCATGCAAAACGGATTCGTCAACAGTATATACCGTACCTGGGAACTAGACACACGTGTGAGACCGACCGGCGTGCAATCTCAGTACAACATAAGTTTATGTAATTATCACTTTTCATAAATTGTAAAATTTTCCAACTTCTAAAGGGAGTAAAAAACAGCAGTGCCGCCGATCCGTGAGTCGATTTTGAAGACTAGCTTTGACTGACTACGAATTTTCGCTGTGTTTGGTAAGTAACGTTAGGCCACAGATCGTCCTCAGCATATACGTACATATAAGTTAGGCGTACACAAATAAATAATAACAAGGTACGTAGGACCCTTCGTTTACAAAATTGCAGTCACCCATGACAAGAAAGTCCTTTTAGTCCAAATTCTTGTAGAAGCTGACCACAGTTTATCAGGCTTGCATCATAACAAAGGTAACAGAACTCCAGCTCTATCAACACAATCTGCACTCAAGCGAATAATGACTTGTAGTGCTTAATAAGTAGGCTAGTTCCAGCCAGTCTGGAAAGTTTGTATCTGCTACACCGAATTTATACGCCAGTCACCTGTTTTCTCAACTTTTACGCCACGCCAAATTGTTGTACTGTGTTTTAAGTACAGTGTGTATGTAAAAGACAAGAAAATCACACCATGAAATTGGCGTATAAGGTCTTTACTGCATGCCGAAGATCTTCGGCGTAACATACATGTTTTCCAGACGGGAGTTCTTCTTCTTCTTCTTTCGGAATACGGTGACACATCCAAAGGGACATTACTTCACCATGCATGCGTCGAGGGGTACCTAAGCCCTAATGCTATTTGTAATAAACTGAACGGGATCTTTATGATGCACAGAATTTTCGACTAGAGAGGCAGGGAGACTATTCCAATCCTTGACTGTGTTAGGCAGAAAACTATACTTGTAGCAGTTAGTCCTAGTATAAAGATGGGAAAAGTGTAGGTTATGCATACCGCGAATTTTGCGAGTGGGATGCCGAAGTCTATCAACAGGGATCTGAGCCTTACCAAAAACACCCTTAGTAAAAAGAATTAGTCTATTTTGCCTACGACGTTCAGATAACGAAGGGAGATCGAGGTCTTTCAGTACAGAAGTCATAGACCCAGGCTCACGTGAAAAGGTCGAACTGATAAAACGAGCCGATCTCCTTTGAATACTCTCCAGCTTATCCTGTAAGTAAATCTGGTGTGGATCCCACACGCTGCTGGCATATTCCAAAACAGGCCGGAGAAGGCCCTTATAAGCAGTTAGCTTCACATCGCTAGGGCAAGAAGACAGATTTCTTTGAAGTACCCCTAAGATTCTATTACCTTTATTACAAATAAATTGGACATGTTTATCCCAACTAAGGTCACTAGTAATAAAAACCCCTAAGTACTTAATTGAATCAACCTTAAGTAACTTTTCACCGTTTAAGACATAATCAAAACAGACAGGCTTCTTTTTTCTGGCAAAGGTGATGATATTGCACTTTGAAGGCTGGAATCTCATACCCCATGTCTTAGCCCAGAGACCTAGATTATCAATGTCAACCTGAAGCTTACGACAGTCACTAGCATCATCAATAACTCGGTAGCAAACACAATCATCAGCAAAAAGCCTGACATTAGAACTGGCACTACTAACGATATCGTTGATGTGCGCTAAAAAGAGAATTGGTCCTAAAACGGACCCCTGAGGGACTCCAGACACAACATCGTCAAAAGAAGACCTAGTACCATTTACTACGACAGCCTGTTTACGATCAGAGAGGAAATCATCAACCCACTGGAGGATCTGTCTTGAAACACCAAGACTAAAAAGCTTGGTTTTTAAGAGCTCATGAGGCACCGTGTCGAAAGCCTTTTCAAAGTCCAGAATGAAAACATCAATTTGCTTGTTTGAATCCAGGGATGAAGGCCAGTCTTCAATGACTGACACCAACTGAGTATTGCAGCTGTGCGATTTTCTAAAGGCATGCTGCTTTGATGAAAGGACATTCTTGGATTCAAAGAAGTCCATTAAGTTTGAGCTAATAATGTGTTCTAACTATTTACAACAAATACAGGTGAGCGAGACAGGCCGATAATTACTAGGGAGGGAACTGCCATTCTTTTTGTAAATAGGGCAAACATTTGCCCTCTTCCAATCAATGGGTATTCGCCCACTTGAGAGGGATTGTTGATAAAGATGACTCAACATAGGGGCAATATCCGATGCGATTTCCCTGAGGACCCAAGGGTGGATGTTGTCCGGTCCAACAGCTTTATGTTTGTTAAGACCTTTTAACAGTTTTTCAACCCCTTGTGTGGAGATAGTAATATCAGCCATTCTGCTATGAGTCGGTCTACGGAATGGAATTACACTATACAAAGTTTTAGTGAAGACACTAGTAAACTGAGAATTGAAGGCTAGGGCCTTGTCCAGATCAGTAATGGCTAATTTGCCATTTGTCTGGAGAGGGGGGATACTGTGCTTATCCTTTTTTTGTCCATTGGCTACTAGGGCTTGGCCGAATCATATGTCCGGATTGAGCACGGTTGTAAAGATACAACTCGCTGGACTAAAACCACAGAATGTGAAGTTACTGACCATCACTAATAAGACTTTCCCGGGCTGTGGGGGACTACTCGGGATTGTAGGCTTATGGGCATTTTCATGGCATGCCCACGTCGATAGCAGATGGAAGGAGCCAGCTAGTCATTCACGAAAGTATTCAATAGACCCCATTCCAAATAGCAATAACAATGGATTGTGGGATGAAACATAGATTAGCGTCGGTTTTAGCCACAGTAAAATTCCATTAACAAAAGCGACGCATACCAAAACGCTGTCCCATAATTCTTTGTGACCACTGTTTGGAAAAGGGTCCAGGCCTAGGCCTATGGACTGTAACTTTTTGGCAGCTAAGGTACCTCACTGTAAATATTGTCTAGCCTACATTAAGAAATATGATAGGCCTACTATTCTGATTCAAGGTCATTGGACTACGGGGATATAGGCCTAGGCCTAGATTGTGAATATCACATTGATGTCACAACTGAAATGCAATATTTGGAGCTCCATATGATTAAAACTAGGCTAGATACTGTACAGTGCTTTTGATGCCAGATTTTTAAAGCTTGGGCAGAAAGGATCCCAGGGTATCTACTTCCTTTGTGAAGACATAGGGGCCTAGGCCTTCAAAAATGATGGAAGTTATACCTGTACAAATCTGCCATGCTTAGAGGAGGACCAGATGTACTTTTATATGAGCCATAACTTCCAAATGGCATGGAATTTTGGCCTAATCTTTTCTGTGTGCACTTCCCATAAGTAGGGGTTTATTGAAAAAAAAGAAAAACTTTGAGCAAAATCTGAGTTATCAGACTGACCCACTTGTTGAATTGACAGAGAATAACGCAATAGGCTTAAACAGGAGTTTATCAATTTGGGCCCGTAATCAACTTGCTACTGTATTTCAGAAACCTATGGGTTGAATTTTGGCCAATGTTGCGACCTTTTCCAAGGGGGTGACAAAGCATTATGCCAGTTGAGTGTAGTGTACTGTACTATAGACCAGGTCATACAGGTAATTAGGACTTACCCTGTAACCTTTGCTCATTAACAGACAAAGGAGACATTTAAACTCATGAGCAGCCATCAGCTTTTAATGGTCATAATATAGTATTCTTGAGGTTTTTTCAGCTTGTGCTGCCTTTTATTGTGGATCGTATACTTGTACTATACTTGTGAATGTTAAAAATGGCCTTTGATGTAATCATGCAGTCTTTCTTTTGAGAATATAATTATACTCATGCTAAAGTTTTTAAAAGTTTGGCACTGCCATAAATGTAGTTTTAAAATTTGAACCTGTTGTGCAAACAGTTGTTTCTATAACCATGCTTCCATTTACAGTAAGAGACAATATTTATAGGTATGAGGTCATGGTATTGTACTTATGGTACAAGTCAGATTTTTGACATTTTGCTTATTTTACGGTAGTAGCTATATAACAAAGTGCCTTTTTGAAGAGCATTAATTACTGAAGTTCAGTGACCTTTATTTTTTTTTACCTTGTAAGGCATTTTAGATGGACAACATGCAAGGTATAAATTATTCTTTCTTACCAATCTTCCCACAGGTTAAATTTCAGTACTCCTTACAAAATGTGTGGCATTTGGGCTCTTTTCGGAAATGACAGTGGGGACATTTCAAAACAGTACAGGAGTGCTTCCAAGATTTCCCATCGAGGGCCTGATACCTTCCGAATTGAGAACGTCAACCATTTTGGTAACTGCTGCTTGGCATTCCATCGTCTTGCTATTGTTGATGATCTCTATGGTATGCAGCCAATGAGAATCAAAACGTATCCATACGTTTGGCTTCTGTATAATGGAGAAATCTACAACTACAGGAAGGTATGGTAATTTTCCAGCAGAGCACTGTACAGTAGAAGTTCTTGTTTGATGATAAGAGAAGCCCATGCATTCGTGATGGCTTGTGTGTATGTATGGGTGTGTGCGTGTATGCGTGTGTGTGTTTGTAACAGTTTGCTCGTTAACATGATGTCTCAAGAAGGGAAATTCCGACGGTTCTCAAACTTGGTACATAGATGCCCCATATTAAGAGAAAGAACCCAGTCGTTTTTGATGGGGGTCAATGGTCATCTGGGGTCACCAGAGGTCAAACTCCGAAAACATTAACTGGACATCTCAAGATAGGAAGCATGGATAAATTTCATACTTAGTATGTAGATGCCCCATATTGAGAGGAAGAACCCTTTTGTTTTTGGTGGGGGGTCAAAGGTCATCTGGGGTCACTGGGGTCAAACTCCGAAAACCTTGTTTACACAATATCTCGAGATAGGAAACTTGGATTCATTTCAGACTTGTTACGTATGTGGATGCGTTATGGTGAAAAGATGAATGCTTTCATTTTTGGTGGAGGTCAAAGGTCATCTAGGGTCGCAGGGGTCAAAAAGCAAAATTTCCCAAGAATTCTGTAGAAATCCCAAGATCATCCCATGGGTTTACCAGAAGTCAAAAAGCAAATTTACCCAAGAATTCCCAAGATCATCATCTTGGGTCATCAGAGGTCAAAATGCAAAATTTCCCAATTCCCCAAATCAAATATGAACCTAAAATTATTTTTCCAACACGTTAAGATTAGATAACACTTGATCAGTGACTGAAAGATATGGGACATCATGGCATTATTTGGAATAGAACATATACACCTGTATCATCGCAACCTCAATGCATTTTTGAATTCTGGTTTAGTTTTAAAAAAAGTTTACATATGTCTTTGAACCCTTTGCCTTCCCCCTGAACAAATTCATTGTGGACTCTATGAAGATGTTGAAAAAATGGCCATGACATTAACAGTCAGGCATCTAGTATAGTTGTGATATACAATTATTTTCATAAATTTCTAAATTAAATTTAAATATCAATTATCCGAAATATTTAATCAGGTTCAGAAGCAGTACGACTTTAACTACTTGACCGAGTGTGACGGGGAATCTATCATCCATCTCTACATGAAAGGAGGCATCGAGTTTGCTGCTTCTATGTTGGATGGTGTCTTTGCTTTCTGTCTTCTGGACACAATGGCAAAGAAGGTAAAAAAAAATTGAGCTAAATTGGTATTTCCAGGGATCTGTCTTTGCTGGGCAGCATTAGCCTGCCCCAACCTGCACTTAAGTAATTCACGAATCTTGCTCAACACTGTGTAAAATAATGTCTGTCAGGAACAGGCAAACCTTTAGTGATGCTAGGTTTTCAAAATTGTACTGTTCATGCAGAAAGCAGACACTTCCTCCCCTTTTAAGTTCTCGCTCTAAGATCCTTGTTAGTGTTCCAGCACTCACATAATTCTGGGTACACTCCTGATTTTTTTTATCAATTACTTTTTGCAAACTTTTGCTCCATGCAAGTGAAGTTATATAGGTCTGTCTTGAAATATCATGTGGATATAGTTTTGAACTCCAGTAAATCTTGCTAGATCAAGGTGAGCTGTTGCTCTGTTTTTTTGCATTGAACACTACTTACTGTCCAATATCTTCAAACCCAGTACCCCTCTTCCCCCGCCCCCCTCCCCAAAGAATAAAAATAAAAGTAAAGAATTAATTTTTAAGTTACCTCAAAAAGAAAACAGATTGTGAGGGGACCTGCCCTTTTTCTCTTGTGGACACATCACAGCATGTCCTGTTGACATTAATTGTATTTCCTGTTAAATATTTCACTCAAGAACAAGAAATGTTCAGGCTTCTAGCTAGGAAAAATGTCAAACTGGGTGGTGGTTAATCGTCATTGCATCATTCTCACATGATGTTGGCCATATCTCAAGAACTAAATGACATTGTCTGTGGTCAGTTGCATGATTTTTGGTTGTCTTGAGGCTCCAAAACAATATTCAATCAGTGATGTTTTTTGTCTGATACTGTACATATTTACAGTTAAGAGTGTGATAAAATTTCAAACTTGGTAGTGAGATTCAAACTGGGTGCTGAGTTAAAAAAGTAAATTCAAACTGGGTGCAGAACCCAGTTTGAATGACCTGGCTAGAACCCTGATGTTGCAGTACAAATTAAGTTTATCATTTCTTTATATGTTTTGCAATAGTTACCAAGTATTATCCTATCCATAAATATTCATGAATACCAGAGCATGCTGTGACTGTGCTGGGCTGAAACCACTCCCACTTGCCCTTTTCTTTTTGCTATCTCATGTTCCTTTCATTGTCTTGTCATTTAATTTTCATTGTTTTTTCTTATTTTCTGCTGTTCTGTGAAGTAATACTCACTTAGTGACACCTAAAGTGGAGAGCAAAAGGTTCCATGTTCATCTCTTAAATGATTTACTGTACTTTATTTATATGATCTCATGTTTTACTCAATGCTTACATCCTCAGGTCTATCTTGGCAGGGATACGTTTGGTGTCAGACCCATGTTTAAACTTACCAGTGATGATGGTTTCATGGCTGTCTGTTCAGAAGCCAAAGGTTTGTTCTATTTCATCAGTTCATTCATGAAAGGCTCATTGTTAATTGAGTTGTACAGTAGGGCTTGAAAATAGTCTGGTGCTCTGGAGCAAAAGCGCCAGAGACCGCTGCAACTGCTCCAGAAAAACGAAAAAGTGGGTGTTTGTCAGGAGATAAAAATAGCGCCAGGTGCGTGAGGCAAACAGTCTCAAAATTACAGAAAAATTCCCTGCACATAAGTGTCCAATTTACACCACAGAACTGTCCCAAAATCTTGCAATATGTATGAGGGCTGTGAACGTTTAGCAAAATAATTAAACGTTTAAATGCAAACTTTTGCGATTGTTTAGCGATTAATCGTGATTACCTTATCATAATAGAAAGACTCGACATGTGCTGATTGATGCCATAAATACAAAAGAAACATGCATTGCTATAGTACTCCTGCTCTGTAGAGCTGTACAGGATAACCGCAATCTCTGCAGCTTAGTATTTGGATGGATAAAAACGGTTGGAAAACAGGTTTTGCAATTAATCCCTAGTAGCATTGTACTAAACGTTTATTCCACGTGCGATTGTTTAGCGATTAATCGCTACACGGTCACAGCCCTAATAGGTATCATGAAAAAATAAAGTTTGTGTTCGTGGCCTGACCGTCTGTCCACTACAGTTACTACATGATCTTGATCAAAATTTTCCCTGTAACAATTTAAGATTGATGAAAAAAATTACAATAAACCAATGATATTACAGAGTGATAGTAGTTTTTGGCTAAGGCAATGATTACACAAAGTATTAGTCTCCCCAACGGAAGAAATTTCAGCCTGAAATGCATGGTTTGATCAAATAAGAGATCTATTGTACTGCTCTCTGCATACACTTTTGTACTAGGCTACTAATACTACCTTACTTTAACAAAGCAGGATCGATAATTGAAAAGTGCGACGATACTCCAAGTGATCAAGAATGCCAAAAACTTTTACATGGCATGTGCAAAAGACCCTTAAATATCAATCTGTGATACATTTGGGAGCTTTAGGTGGAAACTTTTTCTCTTTGATGTAATTTTCTTCAGCATGTCTTGGCATGTTTGCTGTTGCCTAACGTACAGCACATACGTACAATGAGAACCTAACCTACACATGTGTATCTGCAATAATCTCCTTTCGTTAAGAGCTGTTCAGACGCTAATATTTTCTCGAATTATTTTTGTTGTTGAGCCAACCAGAGTTATGCTTGTTCTCTGAAGTGCTCTTAAGCATGCAGGGTCATATTTTATTGACAGGGTGCATCTTTGCTAATGTTTGCATCGGGTCCAAAATTCGGAACCAGGTACCCAAAGTCGATGGTCGGTCGGGTACCCGGATACCCGAAAATATAACTTCTGTTAGGCTACAAGTTTGTTGTAAAGTCATAATAACAAATTCTGCTTTGCAAGTTGATATAATATAACACCAACGTATCTTATGTATGGGCATGACAAGTGTTCTTAGGCGTGTGTATGATAAATTTTGCCAGGAAAAAGTAACATGTTCGATGTTTTGTCACACGTGCAATCTAAGTTAGTGAAACTTTGGATCCGGGTAGCAATTTCAGAACCGGGTCCTGACCTCGTCGGTCGGGTACCCGGGTACCCGGTGCAAACACTAATCTTTGCATGTCAACCCTTGAAGAAATATTAACAATTTCTCCCTATATATCACCGTTACGAGAAGCGTACCACAAGCTCAGGCCATTAGGCTCCACGTTAAGTTGATCCAAACCCAGTGGAGTTGGAGCCTCACACCATCTCAATTAAAGATGAGTCCATATGTAGCCATGGGGCAGGGGGATAGAATTTATGAACCCCTGCCCCTCTTCCACATTCAAGGTGCCAATGAGGGCAATCCAAAGCTGCCATATACAGTACATGCACTCAGCCCCTTCATTCCCTTCCACGTTTTTCAGAGATAGAATGACTACACCATGCTTAAAACTGCGTTGTGTTACACCAATTAAATACTCTTTGTCACACTTCCTGTCTGTTACATTTTGAATTTCTTTTACTAAATGTACAAGTACGTTAGGAGACGATTAGAGGATGCTACATGCAGGGAACAGTAGTTTCTTTGAAAAATTGAAAACAGCTCCAGACAATGGTATGAAAGCTCTGGGAATGCTTTAAAAGGATGGTTGTAAGAAGCTGTTTTTAGCTCCAGAGAGGAAAAGCTTATTTTTAAGCCCTGACAGAAAAATTTCTTCAGTACCTTAAAGAGCTAACAGCTGTATAGCCTACAGCCAAGTGGAACTACAGAACATTGCTCGTACAGCCTAACAGTAATAGTCCCACTGTACAGCCCACTGGCTCTACAGTCAGTGGGATTTTGTGTGTATTGTCATGGTGTACTAATGGGATGTTTACATCACCTGCAGGACCAGTGAGCTTGATAACTACTACAGTAATACTGTAGGTTGTCATTTTTGGTTTCCTGAAGTGAATACCTGTGTAGTTGCCGGATGGCTGACCTTGCAAAACAACTGTAGGGTCGTGCATTTTAATGTCGACTGTGAATCCAGTCAGCACACATTCCCCCAACCTGTACAGTATTTGAAGCCGAAGACACATTTTAACACAGTTTTCTTCTAGTCTCCATTTTGGCTCAAAGCGTCTTACCGCTCTTACGTCTTTCTGCTGCCAATAGTGCTTTCATAGGGACTAGCTGAACAAAAGCTTTGTTCGCTGTGCCTGTCAGGAGGTCATGTATCGGTTTGTACTTCATAGTAGTTATTTTGCTTGCTCTGGTACACAATTCTAGAATACTCAAATGACTTGTTACGCAATAGGTAAACATCAGGTTTCAAAAGAGATCTAATTCACACGGAAGTCGAGAAGTACGGTGGTATGAGAGAGACTGACATACTTATGACTATAATGTTGGCAGCTTGGGGGAAAATTCGTTCTCAGTCATTCCACAAACCCTTCGGAAAACATTTCACAATTCAGTTTTGATCACACTTGGGCTGGTGGACTTGTTACATGTATTAAATTATGTGCTGTACTATCAATGGACTGTAGGACTGTAGGACTGTAGAGCATTTTCCTACAGGGCTGAAGACAGCAACAACAAGACATACCACATACGGTACTGTAGGTGTAGGAAGTGGGGGCTTCCCGAGTAAAAAATGTGGTTGGACAGAAATATGCTTCCTCCCCTCCATCCCCTAACAATTCAAGGACATAAAACCCTTATTTGTTCCCCATGTAAAAATGTTAAAAAATTGCAGTAATTTTCCTTAAAGTGTGCATAATATGTTGCACCATTTTGGATCTACAGTAAGGACCCTCAAATATTCAAAAATCTCCCATAGAAGAGAGGGACACCTCTGCCCCTCAGACCTCACCCCCAGGAGCAGGGTTTCCGTCAAGGGGGGGAAAGGGGGGATTTGTCCCCACCTTCCCAGAAGAAGGTAGGTAAAATCCCCCCCTTTCATTTCCATAAAAAACATAAAAAAATTGTCAATATCTTGGTTTTTTACTTAAGAAAAAGACACTTTTGCAACAATGTTTGAACTTACATAAATAAATGGCCTTGAAAACCCTTCAAATTACACCAAATAGGGGGCTTGAAGCAAGCTTTTCTCCCCCTGAACCTACTTGTAACTTTGGCCTAGGTCATCGTCAAGTTGGTCTCAGGGTTTAGCAGTAATAAATCCCCCCCCCCTTTTTTGAGTTTCTGGCGGAATCCCTGAGGAGGGTTGGAAATGTTCAACCTCCAACTCCTCCCCACCCTTACCGAGCTAAGAACAGCTTCCTGTTCCTACAGGTATGCCACATACTATGCAATGGTAGGGTTTGGGTTGCTTCCTCATGCTGCTAGAATTGAATAGGACATTTTAGCCAATATTACCCGAGAAAAAGGCTTTTTCCCGGGTGAAGCTTATCTCTATAATTTCAACAATTAGTCCCTTTTACAAACAAATTTACTCTATTGACCAAACAGTCTTTAAAGGGGTTCAAACCCTTTAACTTTATTGATATCAAGATACCTGAACAGGAAGTTCTCTGATAGATTCTGGATTAAGAGTGGTCAACTAGACATGGCTAAAACTTGCTATTCGTTTCTAGCGTCATGCTGTTATTATTACCCGTTTAATGGCAAGCCCCTCCACTAGTGGAGCACATTTCGTATAGCATTTTTCATTGGAAGACTATGAATGTAACTGTAATTCGTTTTACTTCAAATCTGTAGCAGATATTTTTTTTATTTGATTCAGGCCTCAGACAGAGATCTAACATTGCTTAAAGTGAACACAAATGGAAAAGAAACATGCAAGGGCTCATGTGGATTACAGATTCATTTGGTAACCAGGTGGATCCAATTCAATATTTTAACTCAAAATTTTCAGTGTAGGTCACTTTTATTGATGATTTTATTCCAGGGGATTATTTTGTACTGGATCATAGTTCCGATTTCATTGTGAATTGTAAAAAAAAGAAAGAAACTTGCACGTTTGTTTAAAATTAGTGTTGTTCCTTTTTGTTAATTTTATAGGATTAGTAGATCTACAGCAGCAGAAGAAATCTGAAATCCAGCCATTCCCTCCAGGATTCGTTGAAACTTATGATCTTAGAACAGATGGAAAAGTAGATCTGATAGAATCAGCTAAATTCCATTCTATTGGAAAACCACCTAAGTGGATGGAAGTTCCTGGTGCTTCTGCAGTTGTTGGTAAGGGAAAAATTCCAATTCTGTCTGTATTCTGAATGATGAACTGTTTCAGCTAAATTGGGGGAAGAGCAGTGTCAGGGCTAAGGGCCACAAATGTGGGATTCCCTGCACCTGACAGGGCTGGATCCAGGAATATGGGAAAGGGGAGGGGGGGGGGTGTGTAACCATCTACAGTGCTGATCATATACATTTTTCATGGGCTTGGAGATGTAAAATTCTGGTTACCAATTCATTGCTTTGGGGAAAATAGGCGGGGGGGGGGGGGTGTACACCCCTTCCTCATAAGCCTGGATCCGACCTGGCCTGGGTCAGATTGTCCTGCTATGAAAGTTGTCTGCAGGAGACTTCCTTTTCACCTTTTAAGCTGCCTAAATCAACTAGGTGTACTACAGAAACACCTACAATGTAAAAAGTCCTACATATCTATGAAAAGAAAAAAAAAAACTTTCAAAAAGCAGGTCATCCCACTTTGATATCTCCCTCTAACTGGACACTTGGATAGACTATATTACTTGATGTTTAGATTTGTCTGTGTTTTTTAGAAATAGTTTAGTTTTAGTATTATGTTACAATCATTATTGCAATAAGTTATGTACTGCTTCACACACAGATTGGAAGTCAGCTGCAAATTTTGTTTCAGGTTTCCTCAGTAATGCATAACATAAAAACCAGATATACAGCAAGAATATTTCCAGGATCATAAAGGAGTTTTATGGGCTGTTCCTTAGTCTTCGTCCTAGTAACTTGTGTTCAGAATTACCATTCCTTTATCAGTCATTCAGTTTGCCTTCCTGAGTTCCCCAAATTAGGTTGAGTGATAAACCAGGCAACCTAACTTGTATTTTTCTACTAATTGATTGCTCTTTAACAAATTGTTACAGGTCCTCTGAATTTTCTGCATATATCTCAGAATTTAGCCATAATACAGGAAATTATAAACTGATATTATGCTAAAAGTTTACTTTTTTACCTTACCAGTACAATTGTGTTTCAGGTGAAGACATTTACCAGAACATCCGTGAAATTTTGACAGAAGCTGTGAGGAAGCGATTAATGTCCGACAGAAGAATAGGCTGCCTCCTTTCAGGTGGGTTCTGTCTAGAATTAGGGCCAAGTATCTTTCAAACATAATTCTTATTTCCACTATAAACAGCCTGATTTTTAAGAAAATTTTCAGGTTGTTCATTGTACTGTACAACCTGAAGCTAATTTTGGTTTTCTGAAATATGTTTTGATTGTTCTAATGAAAGTGAACATTGTATAGCTTCCATACTACACAAGTGCAGACCTCCCACTGAACACATAAAATCCAGTAAAAAGCCACATTGACTTAGATGAGGTAAATGAACCCTAATGTTTTTGGTAAAGTTCAAAGGTTATCTGAGGTCATTAGAGGTCTAAAACATGAAATCCTTGTAAACTGCTTACAAACATGATACCTTAAGAGGGATAATATTGAGGTATGAAACTGGTACTTAGCATATGGTTGCCCCTGTATTGAGTAAAAGGACCCTATTGTTTTTGTGGAGGCCAAGCATCATTTGGGGCCACCAGAGGTCAAATGATGAAAACTTGATGGATCTTAAATCATGGCGTTTCTACAAATGGAGTAAAAGGAGAGACTCAGTCTTTCTTACTTAGTGCTATTGTTCAAACCCAATGATCATTACAGGATTATGTCCTCACTCATGTCTGAGTCTAATTGGATTAGCATAAATTAATTCAGACTTTCTTCTCCTATCCAGGTTGTAGCTCCATGATCTAACATAATCCTTTTGAGCTTCATTAGTCTTTCCGACAAACAAGAGTCCAAAACTTTGAGTGTGTGAAAGGAATGACTGTTATCCTAGTTTACTCATCAGAAAATGTAAATTTATGTGCTTTTCAAAGGCAATGCGCAGTTCCTTTATTAATGGTGTATTTGGTAGTAAAAGATGTGCAGCCTACAGTTACCTTTACAGCTGTAAAACATGGAAAAGATAATGAAAAATTGACAATCTGTCCCAGCATTACCACCATCTTTGCATAGAGGCTATGAAAACTAAAAAACTTTAATAAGTAAATTTCCCACCTTTCTCAGTCCTTCCTGATAACAGAACTTAGCTGCTTGTTTTGTTTGATCTCTACTTAGTTTACACAATTTGCCAGTATCACTTTACTATGAGTAATAGGTAAGGAAAGATCTTGCCTGCAACTGTTGCTTATCCTTTAGTAATCCTGAATTATAGCTCTTTGCAGCAGCTAATGAGGTTTTTTGAACTTTGGGATGATGGAACTGATGATAACCTCAAAGGGTTATAAGCTGCTTTTACCCCATTCATAGTAGCTCCATGCTTAAACATTGGTTTTCCTCTTACTTGTCAGGGTATGCTGTACCATCACATTTAATTACATAGCCGATGAAGTTTGTTGTTCTCCTGGTCTGAAGCACCCTTTTGCAGACCAGTTAAATACAGCAGCTGACTTTGCTTGCTTTTGTTGAACCCACTTAAGATTACTTTTTATTAAACTCTGCAGGGAGCATTCTCAACCCTGCTCCTGCTATCACAATTGCAAGGCTTTCTGATGGCTTCTCATTAAGTTGTTGTGTCGGTTCAGGGTTGTAGTCCTCTGATTAGGATTACAGATTTTTGCATGCAGTGGGTGGTAGCTAGCAGGACTTTTCTTTGGAAGCACTTGGTGATCAAACTGTATCATTTTGGAATTCTAGAAAGTGAAAGAAGTAAATCAAAAGTACTTTCAGAGGCAAGGAATCACTAAGCCTTTTGGCTTTCTGGTTTAGCATTTTGTTACTTATTATTTGTGAAAGTGCCAAATAACAACCAGATACATTTGTTAAAACCTGTTGAGTAATTTGAGGTTTTTCTTGGATAAAAGTGTAGTCTGCTGTACATGTTAAATAATTTCAAAATATTTAGTGGACTGGATTTTTTTAGTTTTGGTGTCAACTTTTTTTTCCTTTTTTCAGGTGGACTAGATTCAAGTGTTGTGGCAGCTTTAGTCTGTAAGCTTTGTAAGGAATCTGGCATAGACTATCCAATCCAGACATTTGCCACTGGTATGGAGGGAAGTCCAGATGTTACTGCTGCCAGAAAGGTAGATTACTTATGTGCACTGAAATTATTAAGACTAGGACTTGGAAGGAGGAAACAGTAGGGTGGATAGGTTGAGGGGAGAAAAAGTGGGGGTAAGTTGTTATATGTAGAGAAGAGGTGCATTTTTGTGTAACATGTCCTTCAGTGCATTGTGCAATGCACTACTCAGCATACTGAAAAGTTGTTTCATGGTTGGGGGTGGGGAGGGTTTAAGGGGAAGCAAGTTACTGGGGCAAATTCTCCCACCCCCCTTATCCCATTGGTCGAGGTGCCACCACTTGTGTTTAGGGCAATGTATGGTATAATTAAAAAAGGAATAGTATCTTGGTAGCAACTCATTAAATATGTACCATAAGCTAGTTTTAATAATGCATGCATTACAAAGATGTACTGTAAACCTACAGAACCAATGTGGAAGCACTGTTAGAACCTAACTCATTTCAATAATGAAGTTGTTTGTATTGTAGTCTGTAGGAAAATTTGAACATTTTATTAAATACTGCTTCATATTAACATTCATATGAAAATTTCAAAAGTGGTAATTTCATTTTAATGAAGCACCTCACAAATTTTATTTATGGTCCTTAGGACCATGCACTGTCATATAGCCAAAGAACTCAAGGGTGAAGCAGTGAACCCAATTTGCCAATTTGAATTACAGTAACATACAGGGTTATATGTCGATGTATTCACTATTCACACAAGTGCTTCCACTAGCTTTTAAAATTTGAGAGGGAGTGTCCCTCCCTGAGAAAAATTTTGGGAGGGATTTGTCAAAAGAAGAGGGGATTGTACATTTCAATAAGAGATCATGCATCATTGCTAGGCTGTGATGTACTGTAATATATTAGTTGGCAAAACTGTGGGATCTGTGGGTTAGTGAAAGTTGACGTGAAAGCCATACCTTTGAAACATGCGAAGCTAAAAGAGCTCCATGCACTTCACGCTATACAAGCACATGCCTTACTAATAGTAGGCCTGCACCAAGCATGGAAATGACCACTGACCTTAAAATTCTAAACACCAGCAATGGAGTAATTATACAAAAGTTATGTTATGATGAGAAACACTCAAGACTGTCACTCAATCTTCAAGACACAAAGCATAACTTTTTGTTTATTTGTAAATGATCCCAGACTGACCCATAGATGACCTTTGAGTCAAACCCTGATCATCACTAATAGCCTCTTATCTTTGTATCATTGTGTCCAAGTTTCATTACAATTTGTCCAAGCATGTGCTCATGGGTCAAGTCTGAATATTGTCATAACAATGATATAAAGTATATCGCCAATCAGCAATGTCCTGTAGTGTTAAAATGATGTGAGAAGTTTGGAAAAGTAGCCATGTCATCATATAGAAATAAGTAAGATATTCCATGTGTAATTAACACAATATGTCACAAAACAAATACAACACATTAATTTCCCATCAAAAATTATTGATAGCTTCTAATAAGCCTTGCAGCTCAAGAAGTAGCTAGCTGCAGAGACAACATGTGTAGCTTTGGTTCATGGTGCACATATACATTACATGTTAGGCAATGCCAAAAGTACATGTCATGCTTCTGTGGAGAAAATTTCCCCGTATGAAAAGACCTTCCAACTGGAACTTGTGAATAAATTTCAAGTTGTTGTTTAAGGGTTTATTGAACTTGTCAGGTTCATGTTTAGGGAGTTTTTAACCAGTTTGGTTTATATTGAATATTCCAGATTCCCAAAACTCTCTTTGCTAGAATATTAATTTCAAGCCATTTTAAATTAATATAGTTAATGTTTTATTGAGATTTTGAAAGTTTCATTGAGCCAAAAGAAAGTTGATTTCAGGCAATGTATGTTTGATGAAGCTATATAATACTGCATTGATTCACCTGTGTTATGCTGTGTGTTAATATTGTATGCATGCCTTCCAGCCTTCATTGAACTAGTGATTGTCGTGTCTTCGACTGCAGACAAAATGTATCTCTTTCAAAAGTAGTACATAAAAACAAACAAAAAATGCTTTGTACTACGCTATTTTGGAGGAGATTGGAGGAGTTTTAAAAAGTTTATTGTAAGAACTGCCATGTTGAGCTGCTCCATATCCTTGGTAGGGATTGTCCCTCCTTGAAATTTTTTATGGGAGGGATTCTTATCATTTTAGTGGGAACTGGCAGTCACGAACCTTAACGCAAACCCGGATTCACACCGAACAGAACATGGTGGCTCTGGCAAGCAGGATAAACTTCTTCAGCACTCATTAAAAAATCGTCATTCCTGCCCAGCAGTGTTTTCATGTGGCATGTGCAAGCCTCAACATCTCTCCTGTTGAACTCTTCCCCCAGAAATCTATGAATGTGGCTGATAATTAAAAAACCCATGGGCTTATATATGTGAATGCTGAATCAGGATCCCATATTTTTCCCTTTTTGTTGGGGCAAGGTGTGGGTTAATGGATTGTTAAATTAGAACAAAGTCATTCCTTGGTTTTTTTTGATATGCATACATACATAATGTTGTGCAGCAGTAAAAGAAAAACTTGAGGCTGATGTTAAGGAAGTATGAGATTGGGAATGTTGAATTGATAGTTAAAAGAAAAATTGGTGAATGGCTTATGCGATTTAACGTTTGGTACTCCGTTCTACATGTAGGTGGCAGCACACATAGGCTCAGAGCATCATGAAGTCACCTTCACCCCAGAGGAAGGATTGCAAGCAGTTGAAGAAGTCATCTACCATCTTGAGAGCTATGACATAACAACACTAAGAGCTTCTGTAGGTAGGGAATGTCATCTACCTTCTTGAGAGCTAGGACGTAATAACACTAAGAGCTTCTGTAGGTAGGTATGTCAGCTACCTTCTTGAGAGCTAGGAGGTAATAACACTTAGAGCTTCTGTAGGTAAGGTATATTAACTAAAACATACTGTACAGCTTGTAAGTTGCATTAATTGTACACATTACAGTACTAACTTGTAAACTCTGTAAATAAGTCCAAAAACGGTTACATCACAATGCTTTCTCTTATTGTATTAAAGTTGAATTAACTCTTCACTGCTCCTGTTAGTTTTAAGTTGTACAAACTGTAACAACACAACAATACCAGTTTCAATAAGTGTCATTAAATGGAATATCACAATGAGTACAGTTTCTGTAAGTTAAATTACTTTTATATCACAGTGTGTTTTGTTTAAGTCTTAGTTTGCTGGACTGTCACTCAAGCCAAGTGGCATTACCTTTGATCCTGCAATGCGTAAAGCATGTGTAGGCAGCTTCTGTTAGTGCCATGTGATATGCCACAACCCCAGGCCTTGAGTTTTAGATTTTCCATGTGTGCTACAAATCACACTCCTCAGGAAATTAAGAAGTGTGGTAGGTGTGGTGTATTATTAAACTTAAATAGATCTGTCTGAGTTCCCATTCTTTATCTAGGTGTGCAAAAAATTGCACTCCTCAAATGATTTGAGTCGTGCAAACACAATGGTATGCCTCAAAATTCAAGGCCTGCAACCCTGAGAGATGAAATGAGTTTGTTTCATGAGCTATGACATAAGTTTTATAAAATCTTTCAGGAGAGATGCATCCATAAATTATCAGGCATGATAACAGCAAAGGTGATAATTCTACAATTTTTAATTTGTAAATACTTAAATGTATGAGATTACAAACAGGGCAAATGTTACTGATAAGTTCCATTGCTTTTACTTAAACCACCCAAGTGTTGCACCATAATGTATGACAAGGATAGTAGAAAATGAAAGAAGACAAAGGGCAATTGGCCTCCAGAATGGCAGTCTGAAGAATTTATCCAAGGAAGTGGATGGGAGGGGGGGGGGAGGGATAACCTTACCTTGCCAAAACCACTCTTTCATTTGTCCCATAAATTCTATATTTTAACTGAACTGTCATGTTCAAATTTTACAGTATAAATCTCCATGGTAGCCCAGATTCCACGCAAACACATTTACTGTGGCTGTTTTTTAAACAAAGATTGAGAATAGCCCACATTAATGAAGTACTAATTTATCACAAGAAGCCATTCTTTCTCTACAGCAGAGAGGTATTTTTGCTCCATGTACAAATAGTTTTAGTTTTATTTCAGTTATACATCTTGTGTCTTGATATATCAAATGTAAAAGTAACCTTTTCTTGCCAATATCACCCTTTCATTTGCCCCATAAATTCTACAACTTAACTGACATGCCATGTTGAAACTTTGCAGCATACAGTAAAATCTCCATGATACCTCAGAACCCATGTAAAGATATTTTCTGTGGTAATTTTATTTTCAACAAAGATTGAAAATAGCCCACATTTATAAAGTATTAATTGATGACAAGTGATACTTTGTCTGCAGTAGAAAGGTGTTTTTGTCCATGTACAAATAATTTTTGTTTTATTTCAGGTATGTATCTTGTATCTCGCTATATCAATAAGGAAACAGATTCAGTGGTCATATTTTCTGGTGAGGGTGCAGATGAGTTGGCACAGGGATACATATACTTCCACAAAGCTCCCACTCCAGAAGCTGGTGATGAGGAGAGTCAGAGATTAATGAAGGACCTTTACATGTATGATGTGTTACGTGCAGATAGAACCACAGCAGCTCATGGGTGAGTGATGTATAGCATGCATGCTCTGTGGTATATACAAAGGAGGACATGACATGGCTCCCATCATTTGCGCTGAGTCAGGAGGCATCAAAGAAAAAAAAAAGCAAGCATTAAGGGAAAATGGAAGTGGGCTGGGATGGAGGGTAAATTATGGAAATGAGATCTTGCCCCCCCTCCCCCACCCACCCTAGAAATGTCTGAAATCCTGAAAGTGTGACTTGCTCCCCTTTATTGTGCAGCTGCATGAGACTTTAAATTTGCATTAATAATGTGCAAACTGCTTGGCTGTGAAAACAAAGATAGCAGTTGAAACATTTTTCCATAAATTGTTCACACAGTAAACTGTATTTGTATAAACTTAATAGGGCCCTTAACATCATAATTCCTGTGACAAGTACAATTTATAATTTCACAAATGACAGCCCTCTAACATACAGAATTTGTGATTACTCTTTGAGCCATTTTTATCAATTTTGATTTATTATGCAGGTTGGAATTGAGGGTACCATTCCTTGATCATCAATTTACATCGTATTATGCTTCCTTGGATCCATCTTTGAAGCAGCCTAAAGATAAATCAGAGAAGTTCCTCATTAGGAAGGCATTTGATAATGGTCTGCTGCCCTCTGAAATCCTCTGGCGACCCAAAGAAGCCTTCAGTGATGGTGTGTCTTCATCTAAGAAATCTTGGTTTGCAATCTTACAGGACCATATTGAGAGTCAGGTAAGACTTGGGACTAGATCTGATGTCCATAGCCCCCTTTGTCAATTGCAAAGTAAGGTCAGTTTGTTTGAAGGGGCATATTATTTGGGGGGGGGGGGGGTGGGGGTGGGGTGAGGGCATTTGCATTGGCCAACCATAGGGTACTCTGACATTAAAATCATCATGATTTCCCATCCAGCCCAGTGAAGAATAGTCTTCAATTTCACTGGCGTAGTAATTTGTCACTTGATAGTGTGTCAAGTACCAAAAGTACTGCTTGTACAGTGGTAGCATTCTTCTCTGAACACTCATAACTAATTGACCCAGCCTTTGCATGCTTGTGTACACATGTGCTCAAGTATTGACCAACTGCTCCAGCTATTGTACAGGTATAATGCATTCTGTTTGCCATATTACATACTGTTGTACTAAAGTCTCTGTTTACTCTTGGAAGGTAATTGGGGGTCATCACCAGTTTGTGCAGTAGAACATTCAGTGGGGCTAATATTACATTCAGGAAGATAGGCCTACTTGATCTCCCCTGCGTTTGGTCAAAAACGAGACCTGGGTGATATTCCTTATGGGCAGAGAAGATCGTATTGATAGCTGAGAAAGTTCTTAGGGCCCTTATTGAAATAAAGGGGAACATCACTCCAATGCACCCTTTTTGGTTCCTTGCTCAGATTCAGTTGTTTCACTTTTAAATCACTGTCATTCTTTGATGTCTCAGACTATATAAATTGTGTATGAGAGACCATCAAGTGAGCCAGCTGCTAGTATCAAACTAAACAATCACTGGCACACAGAATTTGTCAGGGGAGGGGGGTGGCGGGCTATAAGACAAGGCTCCTAAGGTCAGTAAATTTATTTTTTATCATCAAGTGGTCGAAGTTCGTCATCTGCCTGGTGCAAAACCCTTAGAAAATCTTAACCATGTAGTTTGATTTATCTTCTTGGATGGGAAGACTTCGTCTATGTGTTAGAAGGAATGAGTTGAATGGATAAGTTTGTTTTAACAACTGTTAAGTTGTGTAGTTATAATTCTCAATGCCTGAAGACAGTTTTTGTACATCGTGAGCAGTAGTATACAGCAGACTGGTTGGGAGTTTCAATTCATATACATGAAAAATACAGGAAGACATTAGGGTAGTCAAGTTGCTAAATTATTTTACTCTTCAATTTGGCTGTAACTTAGAAATTAGTAAATCATGATGCAGTCACAGCTAGCCTCAGTTATCTGGGTTATTAGCATGTATATTTGTTAGAGCTGTTGTCATGGCAACATGCCTGCCTGTCTGTCCATCTCTGTTGGTAAGGTTATAACACATATGAAGGGCTTGATAATTATGGTAACTGGAAGTCAGTCAAAGGTCATTTTGGGTCATGAGATGTCAAACAGTGGAATCATGCAAAAGCCTTAAACTTTTAATGGTTATCCAAATCTTATCAAATGTGGCAGGAGTGCTCACTAGACAATCAGTCTTAAAGCTTGTATTTTGGAAGTAGGTCAAAGGTCATTTGGGCTCAAAAAGAGGTCAAACAGTGGTATCACACAAATGTCTTCAGTTCCCAGGGTTGTGTCCAAATCTTTTCAAATTTGGCCAGAATGTTGATTAGACATACATTAGGTCATCAGAGTTGTACTTTAGAAGTAGGGCAGCAAAGTTCACTTGGGGTCAAAGTTTAAACAGTGAAATCATGCAAAAGCCTTCCAACTCTTAGGGGTTGTGTCCAAATTATCAAAATTGGATTAATGTTCTTGAGTGAGATGGAACATTGTAGTTGTACTTTGGGAGTTTGTCAGTGGTCAGGTGGGGTCAAATAGGTTAAACAGTTAAATCATGCAAAAGCCTCAACTCTTAAAGGTCTGAATTTTATGTTTGGCCTTAGTGTCCAGTAGATAACAGGTCATCAGAGTTGTACTTTGGAAGTATGTCAAAGGTTATTTGAGGTCAAACTGAAGTTATGTACAAGCTTTTATACTGCAGTTTTTCTCTGCATCTTATCAAATTTGGCCACAGTATTCCAGTGTTCATAGTTGATCTTCTTAGGAAGTAGGTAAACTGTCCTATTTAATATTCATATCTGCCCCATGAGGGGCTTTAGACTCTTTTGGTTTAGATCCCTTATGAAACTATATCGCAGTAACTGTGTGTGAGGTAAATCTGAGTTAAAAGTTTATTTGAAGTCTAGAATTATAAGTATGTATATTGTAGAGGTTGGAAAATGAATTTCATTCATCCAACTCACATTTTCATGGCTTACTCCATTGCTGAGATATACAATGTTGAAATTTATTCACAAAATTTGAAATAGTTGATTGCACATTAATTTGTTATGGCCTTCTTGTACAACTCACATTACCTGCTTTTGTTTCCTTAAGAAATTACAATGTCTATATATATATGACCTTGAAAAAATTCACTATTTACATGTTGTACGCTGAGGGCTTGTATAGTCAAGTCACCTTATAACAGTAAGACAGTAATCATATTTTGGCACAAGGTGCAGTAGCTTTCGAGAAAAAAAAATGGCAATTTGAGTCGTAGATGAATGACATCACAAATTATTGTGTAATCTACTATTTTAAATTGAGTGAATAAGTTTCATCATGTCCTCTGAAGATGAAAGTGGACCATTTGGATTTATTTTTCAAGCTTTGTGACATATATTTTTAAAGTTTTAGACTTAAGGTACACTTTAAACTTCTGCATCCTTGATGCTGACCTTATTCTTTCAGATATTTTCATCATTACTAAATATATCTAATAGTGTTGGAAAGTAAGCAGTATTCAATTCGATATTGGCCAGTATATTACCCATTTTCGCCCTGTATGGGTTCGGTAAACTTTACCTTAAATACCAATAAGACCTAACCAATGTATTTCTGTACTTCATAAAAATGTTATGTTATTTCAGTATATTTGACTGTAACTTGTTCTGCCTCATGAAAATGACACAATACTTAGTGGTAGTGCCCAATAGCCTGCAATGTACTGTGCTTTACACTCATTTCTGTTATCAGGTCGGTATTATTGGCCAATATTGAGAACTGAAATTATTGGTATCAATCGGCTCCTGACAGTACTGGCACAATGCTAATATCTAATAGGGCTGTAGAAAAGAAAAAAAAAATTTTCAAGTGCTGGCAGTAATATTCTCCACATCCAGCACAACTAGGGTGTTGAACAACTGTTCATGACAGAACAATGGTTTCAGAATTTAAATGAACTTCACATAAATTAGTGTGAACATTATTTCACTAAAATCTATAAAATCTAACCTTTTTGAGCTTTGTGTTTATTTACAATCATAATTTTTATACAGCTAGTTCATTGTGGTGTTAGCACATGACCACTGTATGGACGTCACATGGCAATTTTGAATCCTAACTTTTGTTTTTACAGGTCAGTGACAGTCAGCTAGAAGATGCACCAAATGTATTCCCGTTCAATCCCCCTACCAGCAAAGAAGGCTATTACTACAGACAGATATTTGAAAAACACTTCCATGGTAATGCTCATTGGATACCTTATATCTGGATGCCAAAATGGCTGCCAGACTGTAAGGACCCATCAGCCCGATGCTTGGAACACTACCAGGAGAGTGAGGTTGAGGGGAAAGAACAGAATGGATGATGAGAGGGAATGGATGCAGGATGTAAAGGGCTGAGGTTTAAAGACAGCATGCAATCACCCAAAATTTGCTTTTAAAAATGAGCAAATTCTTGCAAATCTCTTATTGCATTACAAGTACCTCTGAAGACGTTTTGAACATAACTATTACAAACAATAGGTAGAGTAAGGAAAAATTCTCCTTGAATTTCACAATTCACTAACAAAAACATTGTCACATGATCAAAATAGGCCATTCATGAACTAGAGTGATGGGGCATACTAACTCAGATTGGGGTGACTGTCTATTGCCTTTAAATCTAAGGTCTGAGGTAACAAGAGGGGCAAATTTTAAAATTGGCAATGTAGTAAATTCATTTTATGCTGCAACTTGACAAGGTTTCTTGACTTCTAAAAGAATTATTATGAAAAATTATTAAAACTAACAATTAACACCGAGTTCAATCAGCTAAATTTTATTTTAAATTATTACATTCTTTTCCAAATGGACAAACATTTAATGAAACAGTAGTCACAAATAATTGTGGAAGCAGTGGTGCTGGATGTATCCTGCCATTTTAAGTGTACCTTTAAAGAAGGGTTTAAGCAAAAATTTACTTTTCATATGTGAAAGAGGAATTAAATCTATGCATTTCAGTGAAACTTTCATTCAAGTCGGACTTGTATTACTCGAGATATCAGCAAAAGAAGTTACAACAGTCAATGGAAATTTCACCAGATTGTTTAGAATAAGTACCCCTCTAATATATCAAAGCTTGATTTGAGCTTAGACCCTTCTGTTAAGTCTGAAAGGAAACGAACATACAGTGTGTTTCAGAGATTGAAAAATGAATCTCATTAGTCTTATACCAAATCAACATTTTTCACCTCAGTAACTGACAGAATAAGCCATGAAGAATTAGGCTAATTCTTCATGGCTTATTCTGTCAGTTACTGAGGTGAAAAATGTTGATTTAGTATATGGCATCCCCCAAACTAGGGAGTTGCTAGTAACTCTCGGCCCAAACACATTTAGGAATAGCCCTAGAGTTTTAAATACAGTTGATAACTGCCCTTTGACTGAAATTCATTCAAACAATACAATTTCACTCTGGTTGGTCAACAATCACTTGTACAGTTAGTTGTGTTCCCAATTGAGCTCACACACACTGTATATGACAATACTGCCTTGAGCAATTTCCTCTTGAGTGCAGGCTGAGTGGCTGTTTCTTAGAGGTGTACTAGGCAGGAGGTTGGGTTTAAATTGGAGGGGCTAGAAGTTAAGGAAGTAGGGAGTTGTTACTGTCTGGGGTTAGATGAGAGAGCCTTTAAATGTTGGTTTCTTGTAGTTTTCAGATATTGCACATCTTGAAAGGTAACAACAACCAAGTGAAAGTAGCAACGTTGTCTCATACTGATAGTGCTTACAAAGTTTATTCTTTTGCTAACATTTAATGCATCATTTTAATAATTGTGGCATTCCTGTGGTCTTATAGGTCATGGTAAGTCATTGTATCCCATCAGGGAACCTAGCTCCGTTGGGGGGCAGAACCCTTCAGGGGAACATTTGGTCTTCACCCTCAAGCATCTAGCCAAAGGGACTTTAAGAAAAAGTTCTTTATATATTAATTTCTTTGTGAGGGTACTGTGTAGCAAAAATGTACATCAAGTATTTTTAAGCTTTAAATAACAGCTTTTTTTTGCCAAAAAAAAAATAATAAAATAAAACAATTGGATAATGAATATACAAAATTATGCTGTATGACTGTGGAAGTTGACGAAGTTCACAACACTCTTCACAATGTGTGTGTTTACATATATTTATCAGCTGCATTTTCTTCTTTATCAGCTTATTTATGTGCTTTTCTATTTCTATTGAGTTTCTTTTGTGTTTAGGTCAGGGTAGCCAGGGATACAAGGTGGTCCATTTCACTGTGCACAAGATTTAGATTTTTTCATCCTTCCATGCAGGTTCAGAATGCTATTGTGGAGGATGGTGAACTGTTGTTTACTTGAACCCTCCTCCCTTATTTATGAAAGCAGCAAGGAGTGAGATCTCTTTTAAATCCTGGGTAATTTTAAGTATAGAGTTGGCCGTCAATCTGAAATGGCTATATTTTACATTTTTTTCATTGTCTTTCTACATAATGAGCTCCACACAATGGAACAATGCTGGTAGGCTGAACCACCATGAGTGCAATTGCCCTATGGAGATTTTTTATTTGTATGTCTTGGTGAAAGCCAAGGAAGTTGACATATTTGTAGTTTCTTTCGGTTGTGTTATTTTCAAAAAAACTAAATTTTCATAAATATTCAAACAATTTGTTGAGTCAATCTGGTTCCTACATATGCTGAAGGATCAATAACCTATGTGCATTTAGGCATATACCAGATGGGACTGGAGAGGGTTGGATGCAGACTATATAGAAGAACCCCTGTAATAAGAAAAAAATATATCTTGTATGCTTAAATGTATGTGTTGAAGTTATCAAGCTTAAACAGTCTGTTGAAAAGTAGAAGATACATCTCCTGTACTGATTCCACCACTGGCAGCATCCATATAATGTAGTAACCTACTTTTATATAATAGATCACTACAAGGCCAGTGTAACTGACAAGAGTGTCAAATTCAGGTCTTTAAAAGTGCTCATAGGGGGCAGTTCCATAACTGTCCAAAGGCAGTTGACTATTTTTCATCTGAAATACACAGGAGGTGCAATGTGTTTTGGTTTTAAGTTTTTCCTTTTGGTATTCATAGGTAGGAAATTTATATTAACACTTAACCCTTTCAATCCTTTTACTGCATTCAGAATGAAATATTTGGGAGAGCTCTCTGTTCCGAAGTCTTTTTGTTCCGATGTCTCTATGTTCTGACAAGTCTGTATGAGGTTAGTGTTAGGATAAGGGTTAGGTTAGACCTTTGACTTCAAGTGTCAAAATATAGAGAGATGTCGGAACAAAGAGACGTCGAAATATGGAGGTGTAACCGAAATATTCAGCTTCCTTGTACAGAATTTCAGACTTTTCACCGTCTGTGAATAGATTGGGGAACCTGTAGAAAACTAGGAAAAAGTGGCATACTACCACCCACTGATATCAGGGAGTTGTTATTGGAAGGGAGATACATGACTTTGGAAGTGAAGTTTGCACGATCAAGGTCAGAAAGTACTGTCTCTTGTGTCTTCCTTGAACTTCCTTTACAACTTACACTGGGTTTAGGTAGTTCATATGCAAAAGGAATTGTGGTCTGTGACATCTACTGGAACTTTTGTCACTTCTGACATAGCATATTGCCAGTGGCAAGGGAATAACAAATTATTGTATCTTTGGATGCTCGGTGACAAGAACGAGTCTGGTAATTCCAGGAAACTTTCTGGATCGTGACAAATGTTAGACTTGTAAGGTTAAATCATTTATTTATATGTAACTTACCAAATTTGTAAACTTTGACATGCACTTTGACATGCATGAGGTGTTGGAAAGCTGCAGCTGTTCTCTCTTCCAATCAGTCACAATGATGTCCGTTGCTTAGGTGGCCTATTATTTGGTTCCTTTTCTAGTATGAAAGGATTAGGTCTGCGCCAAGTCACTGTGTTCAAACATCCATGTTGAACCCTTTTAGAACCCTGAAATTAAATCAAAGTTTCTCTTTTATCACCAAAATAAATCAAAATGAAATTTCATTGTAACTGAACTGTTCAAACTTTGAGGTAGCCTAGCCTAAGCCTGATCTAACGTTAGTAGTACAAACTTTCCTTGAAGGCCGAAGCCAATGTGTGGGCTTCAGTATAACCGGTAGGCTGAGCCACTTTAAAATGAAATTTGTTGGCCTACAGTAGCCTGTGCCTCTTTTTTACAAGATTTTATTAGAAAGGAAAGTAGCCCTAGGCTTACTGTAAGCTTATTTGTTATTACTAGGCTACAGTAATGACCTGGCATTAGCCTAAAGGAATTGCACGGAATGAAATTTCAACAACAGCCCTTCAACTACTTTACATAGCCTAATAATTTTAACATCAGCCTGTAACGTAAGGGCCTAGCCTATCTTTACGCCTAGCATAAGTTCATGGTTAGCCTAGGCTAGACCTAATTGGAGAACAACTCAACAAATGAAGTCTAGCCAAATGTTAGGACTTCTTTGATGGCATAACCTAATAGGCTATAGCCTAGGCTAGTCTATTATCTAGTCTAAACCTAGGTTGGGGCCTAGGCCATGTAGTGGCTCTATCATGGCAAGGCACCTAGGCCTAGTACCTAGTCTCTAACGTTAATGCTGGTTTAACGGTCGACCTATGAATGATTTTGCCTAGGCCTAGTTAGGCCTTGCCAAAGGCCTAGGCCTAACTTAGGCCTAGGCTAGTCCGCAGTCTGCTGACCTAGTATTTGGGAAGCTTTCGGGCTTCCCATACTGTCAGCAATATACCCATTGTCAAAATTGGGCTACCGCGACTTCAAAAATTTTGAATGGTCTCGATCTTTCTCAAATTCACGTATACTCTTACATGATTGACCTCTACGGGGCCTTATATGTTTAAGACCCTTCATTCTAAGATTATTAGCACTTAGTGTCCAAAAGAAGACCAAAAATTTTGATTTACACAAACGATCCTGTTTTGTTTTTTAACATTCTATGAAACTGCCAAATAGTGTAACTAGGCTAGGACGTTCACACTATTGTATGCTAAATAGCACGCACTTCTCTTTAATTGTGACATAGGCTAGTCCATAGCTATAGGCTAGTTACGTTCATACACCGCGCATACGCGTATATAGCAACAATCACTGCAGCAACGCACGCAGACGATATTACTCTCACAGTAATATGCGGTCAAAAGTTTGTGTTGCAATAGCCTAGGCCTAGTTCAGGGAACAAAGTGTACGTCAGAACTAGGCCTACAGTATGTGTACCAATAGCGTGAAACACATTTATTGATTGTATTTTTCAGAACTTATCAAACTGTACATCGAGTATCATCCATATTCAGTACAAAGACAAAGTCTTTCATACAGCATTAAAATAATCTTGCAAATTTTATTAAGATATCGGTAAACACAGTTATATAGGTTTCACGCTATCGGTACACATACTGTAGGCCTAGGCTAGTCCTCAGTAAAGGACTGTGGTCGTTCGCCTTCAGCTCTCTATACACATAGGGAGCTATCGGCGACCGGCTTTACACGGGCCTTTACTGAGGACTAGGCCTAGGCCTACAGTAGTCCTCAGTAAAGGCCCGTGTATAGCCGGTCGCCGATAGCTCCGTATACACGGTCCTTACTCCGACTCATTGAAAACTCGGGGTCTTCGACCAGCACAGTGCTGGTCGAAATTGATTTTCTTCTTATTGCAAAGGTAGGACCTAAAGTCTTAATAAACTACCATAACTTTTCTTTTCCATGTCTTACACTTATATTGCAGTTGTTTTTATCACTTTAATCCTCTAAAAAGTTCCGAAAATTTGAAATAAAATCATCAACTTTGCCACTTCGTAAACATTTACTGTAGCATTCGAAATTGTTGTTGACATCAGAATGCCGTGTGCGTAAATTGTGACGTCACGCACTACATTTTCATTACTGTAGTTCCTATACATACACATGGCAATTGGCTCTGCAAACATTTTTTAGCTGACGTAACCATGTAGCTTATTAGCATACCGATGTAAACAAAGTTCCATAGTCACACAGTAAATTTTACGGCGCGAAAAAGTTGCTGATTTCATTTCACAATTTTGGCACTTTCCAGAAATTCTCAGTGATCAAAAACAGATGCAATACTCCTGTAAGATCTGGAGAAGAAAAGACCTGGTGGTAAAATAGGATTTTTCTTTCAAAATTTGCTGTGAGAAGACAGACAATTTCAACCATTACACAGACGGCTTATCCCCCCGCTATTTCCAATGGTCGGTGTAAGGACTGTGTACAGTGACCAACCGGCGAACGACCACAGTCCTTTACTGAGGACTAGGCCTACAGCAGCCTACTAGGCCTAGGCCTACTGTAACTTAGGCTTAAGTTATTTACCGTCATAGTGACGCCAACCGAACCAGTAACGTTATGCCAAACTTTGGCACTCTAAATAAGTCTTACTCTTAGCCGTTAGGCCTAACTGTTATAATTTTAACGTTTTCCTGGCAACATAGCCTAACGTTAACATCCTAACGTAACGTTTACGGCACAAGTTCACAACATTTCAAGTTCACAACATTCACAGTCGTCGTCGCTAAAGCTGAAATGAAATTAGACATACTAAACCTTACGTATTATCTTCTGAAAACAAAGTATTACCTTGCAGGTGGCCTCTGACCGGTCCGGACTCCAGAACATGATGAATGTTGAACGGACAATTATTTCTCTAGTTTACGACATCAAATTTAAATGTCAACAATATTTTCTTCAGTGTCCACCTAGGCCATAGTTCTGAGTTACAACGTGTAGGGACGCCACAGTTCAAGAAACGTCGACTGTGGGGCGGGCCTACATAGGGAGGGATGCTGGGGGCTAGACTGCGCATACACGTTCTTCATTAAAAAACAAGTCCAGTTCGTGGTTTCACATTGTTTATTGACAGAAGATGCGGTTTACTGAAATGAAAGAAATAAACATTTAATAAAGCTTCTGTAATTCACTACAAACGATATTTACACGTTCTGACTGAGACCTGCAAAAATAAATGTGTTATACTTTCTTAAAATTATAACTCACCGACTGTATCGGGACCACCAGCATGACAACCTGGATTGCTAAGGCGTCCGGCCTGCACAAGCACTATCGAGATTGTGCCGTATACAATACATAGGATAACGTGGCTATCTGCCCAATCCACTTACAAAAGGCTTAGGATTCCAGAAGTTCTTTGTTACTCAAGTAATTCAAATGAGATGCATAATATACAAATTAACTTTAAAGTGACACCATAACACAACGTATGGCAGTTAGTAGTGTGCATAATTTTGTAAGTTCGGTCGTATGCAAGTACGTACGTAGGCTGGGTACGTACCCAGGCGCTCGTGCGAAGCATGCACTGCACATATAATAGCGATAGTTATGTGCGCGCACACGCTAAGGTAGCGCTCGTATGCATGGAAAGTTCCAGAGCGCACACAATACAATTTCATTGGATTACGTACAGCAAAAACTGTCGTCTGCTCACACATACGTTGCAATGAAGCTGGCCCAGCTGCGCGCCCTGCATGGTTGGCATTTAGCCAAATCTAGTGATTTGCATATCGAGGGTAGCTATATCAGGCGTCAGAGCTGGATATAAAAGGTTTACTGTGTTGTGCGTAGCTGAACTTGTGTTCACATTGAAACTTGATTCGTGAATGCGAGATGAATGCTGTGCACAGCGCAGATCCAAGTTTGTGCGAACTTTGTGAGAGTGCTGGCCTGGCCTGGCGCATATACGCAATACATATACAAAGACAGCTCTGTAGAGAATAATCTGCAACTCATGCTCTAATTTGTGTAAACTTCACTATATGTTGATTGCCAAAAGTCGTTGCGTTATTAAATTTCATCACCGAGGATTCGCAAATGAGATCATGTAAATTTAAATGACCTATCTCTGCAAAATGTGCAAACTTTTAACAACAAATGAGGATGTCGAAGTGCGTGTAAATGTAGCACGAGCAACTGCAGCCGGCTAATGGGATTCTGGTCGCACTCATTTTATGGAACGTGAGAGAGGAAATCGCCTGAAGTCGCTCAGACGGGAAGACAAGACGGGGAAGGATAAAAAAGATCACATTAAAGGATAGAAAGTCCCAACACTATCATACCCATAGCCAGAGGGGGGCAGGGGCCCGAAAAATTGTCGCGACATGGCCAGTGAAAAAATTACCATCAGTTTATCTCGCCCACTAAAAATTTTTTCTACTCCTCCCCACCGGAAGCTATCTCGATTGCCACTTACAGTAGCCTGCTTTGTGGATACGGACCCTCGCAATAGGCCAATGTCTTCTTACTCATGTGATTTGCCGCAAAGTAGGCTAATGGTTGTAAAAAATAATATACCATCGCTGTATTTTGCATCCAATAATAGTTGAAAACACTATAGCAGCAATTACCCATAAAAGCAAGGCCCCTGTACTGTGTGCCGCCATATTCTTGTCCATTAATCACAATTAGTCCATTAACAGCCCTTGGTATAAACTAGTGTTACCCTTTTTTTTTTTTTTTTTTGCCTTTTCATAACTGGTGGGCCGCTGGTGGCATACCGTTGCTTTGCCGCCGTCGGGAAGGCAAACTTTAGCCGCCGGCGGCCCAACAACGGCACGCCGACTCAATGCCGCCCTCGGTTTGCCGACTTTTAGCCACCGTTGGCCCGCCGTACGCATGCCGCCACCATCCCACCTTCGGCATGCCGACTTTTCACCGTCGTCGGGCCGCTGGCGGCATGCCGCAGTAGTCCCGCCGCCGGCATGCCGCTTTCCACCGCCGGCGGCATGCCGCTGTAATCCTGCCGTCGGCATGCCGACTTTTCACCGCCTCCGGACCGCCGGCGGTAATCCAGCGGCACGCCGCTGCCGCCGTGCCGTCGTTTAGCCGACGGCGGCCCGCCGTCAGCTTGCTATGTGGGTGGTCAGGAGAAACGTTGTGTATCAGGACCCTAGGTGTGGGGGATTGGGCCTCATGCACTTTCCCTCGAAGCTCCGTTTTCTCCTGACCAAGTGTGTTTTTTGTGTTGTTGACAGTGAGCTGCCGTTTGCCTACATTGTCCGTTATTGGGGGGGGGGGGGGATTATAATTCCCAGGCCTCACGGTGAAACCTATAAAACCTATTTTTTATTTTGGGAGCCTATATATTTTCAAAAATAGCCTATATAACCTATAAAAACCTATATTTTGTTAATTTGTCCGGTGACTGTGAAATAAGAATGTAGGAATGATATGCAAATTTCCCCCTAATGGCGACAAAGGACGTAAGCTGACCAGGTACCCCACTAATGTATGGTGACTTAATTTGTGTGTTCAATTAGGTCCATCTGCTGGGGTTGGTAATAATTCTTATTTAAAAAGTTCCTTCATAAGTAGAAAATCAGTTTCAGTAGACCTTACATAACATATATAACATCAATTTTTGTATAATGTAAGTTTTGTTTACAGTTAGAGTTGAAGACTGAGTATTTCAGAGTGGAACTTGGCATGATTTCAGGGCAGTCTGTCTTACCTGGTTGAAACTCAGCATGCACTTATGGATGTCAGATGAAAACATAACACCAGTGGACTGCACAAAGTTGGACTGACATGTAACCTACAATTAACCAGTTGATTTACTTCCCCAATGAAGGAATCTGAGGGGACCTGTGTGCTCTGGCATATGTTTAGGGTCTGCCAGAAAATGAGAGTACATATATATATATATATATATATATATATATATATATATATATATATATATATATATCAGGACTCCTGAAATATTAGGTCAGGTAATCCTCTTTCTGTACTTTTTGTTGTCATATGAGCAACAAGAAGATAAAGGAAAAAGATCTCCATTTGGCAGACCCTCTATGCTGTATCCTTGAGAGGTGTAGCACACACTGCAGATGTGGAAATTGAAACTCCTTCTCTCACCTGTGGTTATTCTAAAAGTGTAACTGATGATATGTGTAACCATTCAAGTTAGCCTTTCCTACACCTATTAGAAATATGGAAGGTTAACCTTTGCAGCAAAGTCAATTGACAGTCAGAGCAGGTGCAAGGGTACTGTAGTTATTCAATTTCCACCTCTAAATGAAGGGTCAAAGTTAAATTTAGTTTTCATATGTGAAAGAGGGATCAAATCAACCCAATTTGGTGAAACTTTCGTTCAGTCTGGACATGTATTATTCCAGATATCAGCCAATGAAGTTACTACATTTTTTCCCCAAAGTGAGCTTAAGGTAAAGCAGGGTTTACATCTCTCCCTCATAAGTTTCCTGTGTTTTTTCAGTTTGTTTTGTTGACCTTGAAATTAATAGGGATAAGACCTCCCATGGGCGGTGTGAAGTTTATAATTTTCACATGCCTCTCATGCAATCACATTTTAATAACATGGGATTGTTGAGGAGAAAATTGATTGTAAAGTTTAAAGAAAAACAAAAGATTGCTCATTAATGTGAGGCTGTGATGTGCTTGCTTCAAGTTCACTTTGTGTTAAGATGTGACAACTTTAACTGCTGATATCTTAAGAACCACACATGAGATTCCAATGAAAATTTCACCATATTGCTAAGAATAAGCCCCTCTCTAACCTATCAAAACTTGATTTGAGCTTAGACCCTTCTTTAAATTTTTCTAGCAGTCCTGGGTCATCATAGAGACTGCTAAGGTACTCCCAGTGTTCTAGATGATTCATGGTCTTGTTTTCATTTCAGACTATTTCAGCATGTGTAGATAGTGACTAGCTTTGCAGTATAAATTGCCATGTCTCATAGCAAAACAACATTTCAAGCACGGTGGCTGGAGCAGATGGATGACAGTGGAGTACGCATTGGATTATGGTGTCGGACAGTTGATGGTGCACCTTATAAAGCAACATGCATTTTATGTAAGAAACAAATTTCATGTGATAACAGTGGACTACATCAGATCAAGCAGCATGCCAAAGGAGAGAATCACAAACGAGCCAGTAAGATTCACTTTAGCACATCACAGTCTAGATTTTCCTGGAAAGGAGTTGCCAAGAAGGATGATTCACAACCACCACTAAGTTTTAAGTCAAAGACTAGTAGCCCATCAATGTCAGCCCCCATTTTGTCAGAACCGAGTTCGGCTGGTCCTTCTTCCTTGATTCCATTGACTAGTGGAGATTGCCGGGTCAAAGCAGAAGCTATGTGGGCCATGAAAGTTGCATCCTCCAACTACTCATTTGTTTCTACTCCTGGAATAAAAGAACTCTTTTCAGCCATGTTTCCAGATTCACCCATAGCATCTGGTATGGCATTAAGCTCCTCCAAGGTGAAGTACTTAATTTCTGACGGACTTGGTCCATATTTCTTAAAGAAAATGGTTTCTGATGTTGGACAGGCATACTACACCATTCACTTTGATGAAACCACCACAAATCAAGTGAAGAAGCAAATGAATGTTCTGTTGCGCTATTTCTCCTCCTCCAAAGGGATGGTGCAAGTGCGGTTTGTTAGAGCTATAATGTTTCGTCATGCATATGCTGACAGAGTATCTGGAGAGCTACTAGACACCATCAGAAATCTGAAACTACCAATACATCATCTCCTCAGCATATCATGTGATGGTCCTAATGTCAATAAGTCTATAAAGCGGCAACTGGAATCTGCTGTTGTAGGAGGTGCCAAAGGATTGGTTGATGTTGGCTTCTGCACCATTCATGTGGTGCACAATGCCTTTCGAAAGGCACTTGACAATTTTGGGGGAGCAGCTGAAAACCTATGCCTTTATCTATTTTACTTTTTCAAGCTATCTGCTGCACGTAGGGAGGACTACAAAGAAGAACAAGTAAACCTTGAACTGGATGAAGTGAACTTTGTACGCCATGTGCAGAGTCGTTGGCTAACCCTGTTACCTGCAGTTGATCGAGTCATATCCCAAATGAGTGGGCTACGGGAATATTTTCTTAAAACTCTGGCATTAAGATCTACAGAGAAGAGTGATAGGTACAAGCGTATCTGTAGACTTCTAAATGATGACACCACTGAAGTTCAGCTTCTGTTTCTGCAGTGTGTAAAGGAACTCTTTGACTCATTTCTGAGAGCCTTTCAGGTGGAGGGTCCAATGGTTCATTGCTTGTACAGTTCACTTGTTGACCTAGTCAAATCATTGTTGAAAAGGTTTGTGAAAGCAGAATTAGTTGCTGGAAAGGCTGGAAAGGATCTTGCTGACATTGATGTGGACAAAGCAGAAAACCTCTTAAGTGACAATGAACTGGAAGTTGGAGCTACCACTCGACAGAAGCTGGCTAGAGTTGGAGCTGGCAAGAAAATTCAGTGTCTTAATAATATGAAGGCTTTTTATACTGCTGCCACCAAGTACCTTCTTTCACAGCTACCACTAAAGAACACCCTTCTTAGAACCATGTCATGTTTGCATCCAGATTCACAGAAGAGTGGCACAGGTCCAAGGTATATCAAATATGTGGCAGAGAAGATGCCTTGTGTTGAGGCCAGTGAAGTAGCCACAATTGTGGATGAATGGAATCTTTACATGGAGGAAAAAATTCCAGACTCTTGGTTCAGTAATTATGACAATGCAGAACAGGGTGAGATTCCTTACAGAAGAGTAGACCAGTATTGGTCACAGGTGGCTGCAATCACTACACCAGCTGGGCAAAAGAAGTACCCACATCTGTCAAAGGTGGCATACTGTGCACTGACACTAGCTCATGGAAATGCAGACTGTGAAAGAAGTCTATCTTGCAACAACAGAATGTTAACAAAAGAAAGAACATGTCTATCACAGTCCACCATTAATGGCTTGAGACATGTGAAGGATGCAGTACACTGTTCTGGTGGAGAAGTTCACAAGATTCCTGTGGATCGAGAAATGATTACTGCCTGTAAAAATGCACACAGCGTTTATTTAAGGAAATTGCAAGAAGAAAGAGAAGCTGAAGAAGCTGAAGAAGCTAAGAAAAAAGCAAAGGCCAAGAAGGAAGCAGAACAGCAAGAGCAGGAGAAAGTCAGAAAGGAATGTGAAAAGCAACTGAAAAAGCTGAAAGATGATCAAAAGGATTTGAAGAGCAAAGAAAAAGAAACTGAGGAAGAATATCAAAGAGCAAAAGCTTTGCTTCAGGAGACTCAGGAAAGATTGACCAAGGCAATCATAGACAAGGACATGAACAATGTGTCTTTAGCTTCAGGGTTCTTGGAAGTTGCCCGAAAAAAAACTTGATGATGCAGAAAAGGAACTGAAACTTCTGACTGAAAAGAAGAGAAAGATAATAGTTGGATATGAAAAGGCAACAAAGAAACTTAAACAGAAGTAAACTGTCCTTCACACTGTTATTTTCATTTTCTGAAAGTGAAAAATGTTTTGTTCTTTTGCTATTACTCATACAGTAATTTACTTATGTTTGCTGTACTCTTAGGATAAAAAACAAAGCTACTGTAGTTCTGCATATAGTAAATAAAAATGCACTTTTTGTTTTTGCAGAAGTGCATGGCGAGTATCACCAAAAAGCTAGATGTCCTTTGGTCTTGCAAAGTGGTATGAATTCTGAATTTTTCTTATAAGACTGAGAGTTGAGGTAAGAATTTGCTGTTATTTTCCCTTTATTGTGCTGGAAACCAGATCTTATAGACCCATAAAAACCTGTATTTTGGCCCTTGAAAACCTTTAAAAACCTGTTTTTTTATTTTGAAAACCTATAAAAAAAAAAACCTATATTTAAGAGAAGAGGTGCTGTGAGGCCTGAATTCCGCGTGTTCTTTCCTTCGATGTTTAGCAACAGTGTACCTCACAGTTGGAGGCAGTAAGAGTAATGCAGTCCCCAGAAAGCGACGAGACGATTTAGTTCTGACTAGGGCTCGTATCGGTCACACTTACCTTAACCATTCCTACTTCTTTAGTTTGCCAGTGCCTGTTTCTACGTACTTAAAAAGCACCTTAACTATTCCTACTTCATGGTGTTGAGAGACCATATTGTATCCCATGTGATTGTGCTGTCACCGTCAGTCACATTCTCGTAGACTGTTGTGAATACTCTCATATTCGTGAGAAGTACTACACTGTGCCAGACCTGAAGACGTTATTTCAACAGACCGACCCTTATCTCATCCTGGACTTTCTAAAGGAAAGTAACCTTTATAGGACGTTTTGACATGACTCCCGAGCTTGCTTTCGTGTTGACATTTCAGATAGGATTTTGCCCCGTCCTTGCCCTTTTTAGCTAACTTTCTCCCAAATTTTACTTTAAAGGCAGTAGGCAGTCACCCCAAACAGAGTGAGTGTATCCTGATACTCTAGTTCATGAATGACCTATTTTGATCATGTGACAATATTTTTGTTAGTGAAGTGTGGAATTCAAGGCAAATTTCGCCTTGCTTTACCTATTGTTTGTAATAGTTATGTTCAAAACGTCTTCAGAGGTGCTTGTAATGCAATACGAGGAGATTTGCAAGAGTTTGTTGATTTTTCAAAGAAAATTTTGGGGCGACTGCCTATTGCCTTTAACCTTTTTTTTTTTTACTTGCTACACTATATAACACATTCGTGTTGGTGTGTCGTTAAACACTATCTATCTGTCTCTCTGTCTCTGTCTCTCTCTCTCTCTCTCTCTCTCTCTCTCTCTCTCTCTCTCATCTCTCTCATCTCTCTCTCTCTCATCTCTCTCTCTCATCTCTCTCTCTCTCATCTCTCTCTCTCTCATCTCTCTCTCTCTCATCTCTCTCTCTCTCATCTCTCTCTCTCTCTCTCTCATCTCTCTCTATCTCATCTCTCTCTATCTCATCTCTCTCTATCTCATCTCTCTCTATCTCATCTCTCTCTATCTCATCTCTCTCTATCTCATCTCTCTCCATCTAATCTCTCTCCATCTAATCTCTCTCCATCTAATCTCTCTCCATCTAATCTCTCTCCATCTAATCTCTCTCCATCTAATCTCTCTCCATCTAATCTCTCTCCATCTAATCTCTCTCTATCTAATCTCTCTCTATCTAATCTCAATCTATCTAATCTTAATCTATCGACGTTTGTTGTTGCCCTCGGGTGTGTGTTGCTGCCTTCTGGCGTGTGTTTTTTCCTGTTTGTAAATAGTCTTGTGTGGTGGGTAGGCTGGGGGTGTCGTATATGTTGGCCACAGAAATTGTTTTGCTAGCTTAGTGTAAGGTAACTTTGTAAATGATTGTAAGTAGTTCTTGTTTGTGTTCTTGCCGGTCCGGATTTGGTTCTTCCTGTTTGATAGTGTCCGTTTCTATGCACTTAAAAAGCTTTGTAATTTTGTGTTTAGGGGAGAGGGGAAGCCTGCGGACGTCGTCCTAGCATCGGTGAGGACGGAGATTAATAAGCTGAGGGTGGAGGCCGACTTCGTCCGTTTGCCAAGATCGACGTTCGGCAGGTATTGGGGTCCACTTGTTTCTGTGCGGGCGGGCCGGGTGATAGTTAATTTGTAAATATTGTAAATGTGATTGTAGATGGTCCTACGTAATGGGTTTGGGGTGGTTTGTACATAATTATCACAGAAATCTTATTTGCTAGCGCAGTGTACAGAATTCTGTAAATAGTTCAGAGTTTGTGTTTTTGTCCGGTCAGGTTTAAGTTCTCCTTGGTTTCTTCGTGCCCGTTTCTACTATAGAGAGCTTGAGCTTTTTAAGTACGTAGTAACAGGCACTGGCAAACTAAAGAAGAATCCCAAACCCAAACAAAACCATGACGGGTTACAAACACAAATGCTTAACAAACTAAACATACCGCGCAACAGGGAACAAAAGAGTCTTTGTTATTACTGGACTCCAGTAACTACCACTGCAGCCAACCCCAAAACAACTCCCCACAACCACATACCACCCAAACAAATTCCGCCCACACGCCCAAAGGAAACACCACGCCCGAAGGCAACTCTACACCCCACGGCAACAACACGCCCGAAGGCAACACTACGCCCGAAGGCAACACTACGCCCCAAAGACAACACTACGCCCGAAGGCAACGCTATACCCGAAGGCAACACTACGCCCAAGGGCAACAGCACTTAAAAAGCACCGGAGCAAATACAGGTGCACCTTGCCCAAGGGTGCCCCGGAGGCAGTTGTGGCAATGGGTAACCTCATTATCCCCACGCTTTAAGAAGCTCCACAACCGGATGCAGTTTACCGTCCTACCCAGGACTATAGAGAGCTTTTTAAGTACAGACACTGGAAACCCCAAATCCAAACAAAAGTTCAGTTCAGGTCTTCGACGAGAGCAGACGTGTTTTCGTTTCGCTCTCGTCGTTTTGCCGTGCTCAACTTGTATCACTGTGTGATAGCTATACTATTTATTGCAATTGTGCTTAAAACCTTATAGCGTGCTTCATCCTAAATTTTGTCCTTTGTAAACCCTGGTCAGAGTTTTTTTCTTTTCATTCCGTGGCCTCGAGCCACACAAACTGCTGCTATGCCCGGAGGTCGGGATAGCACAATTGTTAAGTTGGAGTTTTCGTCTGGAGTGAGTGTCCCTCCCCCACAGGCGTTTACGGTATTAAAAGACAATGGTGTCGAAATTGGCGAAGTCGAGATGTTGCACGCGCTTGAGGCCCGCAACACGTATGACCTTAAGTTTAAGTCTGATGCTGCCCGTGTTAAGGGTGTGTCATGCCTGAAGGGGGTAGCGGGGCTCACTGTCTCCCCATATGATGGCTCTGTGGCGGTGACGGTGCTTTACCTTCCCTTCGAGGTCGATCAGCGCCTGGTTGCGAGGGTTCTTAGTCAATACGGAACTGTCTCTGAAATGCGGTGGTGTAAATATACTGCGGGTGAGTTGAAAGGTATTTTTAATGGCAAGAGACAGTTGCGTATGGAACTGATGAGGGACATTCCATCGTTCCTCTTCATAGGGGGTTCCAAGGCCCACATTAGGTACTTTTGCCAGCCCGGTACCTGTTTTAGATGTGGAAAGGAGGGGGGGTTTTTAAGTGCATCGAAACGGCACATACAAACAAACAAAAACTCAAACCGGATCGGGCAGAAACATAAACGCAAACTATTTACAAACAACTAAATCAAACAGAAAATTATGTTCATTACAGTAATAGAACTATATGTACAGATACTTACATACACATATATACATATTTACAACATATTTACAACCAAGCACCTCACAAGCCACCCACATACAAACACAGCCCCATTTACAAATTACAGTAGTTCCATATTTACAAACAAAATCAATATTTACAAGTTGACTACCACCCGGCCCGCCCTCACCGAAACAAGCGGACCCCACCGCCTACCGAATGCCGATCTTGGCAAACGGACGAAGTCCGACTCCACCCTCAGCTTAACCTCCGCCCTCACCGACGCCAGGACGACATCAGCAGGCCTCCCCACCCCCCTAAAAACAATGTTACATCGGTCTCTCCATAAGGCTAGCTTTATGGAGGCCGAAACAAAGGTAAGTATGTCCTGAACACTTGTATTGCATGGCGGAGGTGAAAGACCATACAAAGCATAGTCCTGGCTGACAGCCCAGGTGTTACACAACGTTAGGCGGTCAGTCAGGACTTGAAACCATTCCCAGAATAGAGCCACATAGTCACACTGCCAGAACACATGTGACACACTCTCCCACTTTGTGCATCTTGTGCGGGGGCAAATACCATCTCCAAGACGCCACCGAAGGCGCTTGAGATTAGTTACAATGGCGTCATGTGCGATTCGCCACAACAGGTCTCGCCTGCGGTAATCTAATGATCTGCTGTGGACTACACGCCACACTTCCGGCCCTGAAGCAAAGTGGTTGGGTTGGACCTGGCCAACCAATTCATCAAAAACAGCCCGGTATAGGTCCCTTGCACTTGACTGTGAAACATCCCCCACTGTTGACATAATACGGAGCGTTTCCCTCATTTGACTGTATGCCCCCGTGGGTCTCCAGCTGTGGGGTTCACTGTTACTAAACAGGGAGGGAAAGAACCGACGGAATGATAATCCCCCCCAATAACGGACAAAATAGACAAAAGGCATTCTGCTGTCCACAGCACTGTAAACACACTTGGTCAGGAGAAAACGGAGCTTGGAAGGAAAATGCACAAGGCCCAACCCTCCGCGCCTAAGATCCTGGTATACCACCCCTCTTCTAACCAGCTCCGTCCCCCCTGACCATAAAAAACTAAACACAGCCCTCTCGAGTCGCACCAAGACACGCTCTGGAGCAGCCAGAACAGTGCCCGGATACCACAAGAGAGGGTAAATGAAACGATTGATAACTGTTACCTTTCCCAACAGGCTAATGTGGCGATCGCCGAAGTCCTTCAACCTAGCCACCACTAGGTCCACTTTCTCATTCCAGGTAAGTAACTCGGGTGAACCATAACCAAACCATATACCATTGATCTTTATGGCGTCGTCTACCCATGATGCCGCAAAGGGCAGTTTTTTCGATCGCCACTTACCTAGACGGAGTCCTTTGGTCTTAGTGGGGTTCAGTCTGGCACCTGTGGCTCTTTGAAAGTTAGACAACGTGCCAGTAAGGGCCCTGAAGGAAGCTAGGTCGGAGATTACGCATGTGACATCGTCAGCATACTGAAGGCACTTAACTTCAGCACCACCAGGTATGTGAAATGGTCGAAACAAAGGCTCAACTTGGAAGGCTCTTGCAAGGGATTCACTAAACAATACATAGAGTAGAGGTGATAGGGGGCACCCCTGCCGTACCCCACGTTGGACTCTGAAGGGGTCCGACGGTAGGCCATTGACGATAACCCGACTGTATACGCTATTATACAATAGGGAGGTCCATTTAACAAAAACTGGATTCAAACTAAACTTCTGCAAAATTTTAAAGAGGAATCCGTGATCAACCATGTCGAAGGCCTTTTCCTGATCGAGGGAGACAAGCGCACATGGGAGATCATGGTCCATCACGTATTCAACTAAGTCCCGCACCAACCAGAGGTTCTGCTGAATACTGTGTCCCCGCACCGCACATGTCTGAAAGGACCCTACAAGATCTGGCATAACTGTGCCTAGCCTGTTACAAAGGGCTTTCGCTAGAATCTTGTAGTCTACATTTAACAGGGTGATTGGCCGTTTATTTTTCGGTTCTAGGGGGTCTCCTGACTTGGGCAACAAAGTTATCACGCCTGTGCGCTGCGAGGGGCTCAATGAGCCAGCAAGGAAAGCAGAGACGAATACATCGCGGAGATCGTGTCCAACGGTACCCCAGAAGCGTTTATAGAATTCCATCGGAATACCGTCGGACCCAGGCGCCTTTCCGCCTTTCATCTTCGCCACTGCCTTCCAGAGCTCGTCAACAGTCAACGGGGAACCAAGTTCATCGTTCTGATCTCTAGATGGGGTCTTATCAATATTATCTAACAGGGACTTTTGAAGGCCTTCATCGACATCTGCCTGAGTATATAGCTGCTCATAGAAGCTTTTAAATACTTCTACGATGTCCATAACCACGATGGCAATAACCATGATTTTGTGGCACAGTTTACCTTCCCCACCACTCCTCCCTGGAAGTTGGACGAACCAGCTGTTGACCTTAGTCTAAGGAAATATCTAAAGAACTCAACAAATGAACTAGTGTTCCGGGCTAGCTTTAATGAGCTGAGACATAAATATCATCAGTATCATGCAATCTATACTGACGGCTCTAAAGCCACTAACAGGGTTGCGGCTGCGGCGTCAGGCCGTGATGCATCCTTGCAAGCCAGACTACCAGATGATGCATCAATATTCACGGCCGAACTCCAGGCATTAAAGATGGCATTCCATCTGATTGAAAGCTCAGACAGGCACCAGTTCATTGTGTTCACAGACTCACTATCAAGTCTTTTAGCACTAAAGGGTCATGAGCTAAAACACCCTTTAGTAACAGCTCTCCGTGAAGTTTACTCCAAATTGGTTCAACTACAAAAATCAGTTGTGCTAGCATGGGTCCCTAGTCACGTGGGCATTCAAGGAAATGAAAAAGTCGATACACTTGCTAAAGAAGCTCTACAGATGGATGTCACCAATATCTACCTGCCTTACACAGATTACCGCCCTAAGATCAACGGCTTTGTGAAATCAAGGTGGCAAGAACTGTGGGATTCCTCTCCCGAAAACAAATTGTACCAAATTAGACCAACGGTCGGATCCGGGGGCCATGGAGCCCCCAGTAAACGGAGAGATGATATAGTCCTGACTAGGGCTCGCATCGGTCACACTTACCTCACCCATGCCTATTTGCTTCACGGAGATGAGAGACCATATTGTATACCCTGTGATTGTGCTGTCACCGTCAGTCACATTCTCGTTGACTGTTATGAATACTCCCATGTTCGCCAGAAATACTATGCTGTTCCAGACCTAAAAACATTGTTTGAGCAGACAGATACCTCCCTTATTCTGGGCTTTCTGAAGGAAAGTAAACTGTATAAAAGTTTTTGACATACTCCCGCTTTGCCTGTACATTTGTGTGAAAATTGAGTCTTGACTCCAACATTTTACCCCAACATTGTACCTTTCTTTACCTTGGTGACACTATATAACACATTCGTGTTAATGTGTCGTAAAGTCCCATCTAACTAACTAATCTAGGTGACACTATATAACACAATCGTGTTGGTGTGTCGTGAAATCCCATCTAACTAACTAACTATCTACGATGTCGAGAGGGTCCTTATGTACCACACCGTGGACGTCACGGACTCTTTTTATGCGGCGATCGATGGCATACTTTGTGACGACCCGGTAGAACTTGATGGTTGGTTTTTCCTCTGCCTCCACGCAATGCACGCGAGCACGAACGCGGGCTCCGTGTAGTTTTTCATCAAGATACTGCTGGATTGCGTGAAGTGCGGAGGGGTCCCCGTTCCTCTCCCTAGAGCAGAGCGAGAGGAACTCCTCCCTTCTTCGACGAGCTCTTGCTACACAGTATTCAACTGTAAAATGTTTGATACGGGACTTTACGTCGTCCCACCACTCTAAATCTGTTGAAAAGGCAGGCCTCAATGTTCGCCACCCTTCGTACCTGGCCTTAAACTGTTTGCAATATTCAGCCTCCGTTAGAATATCTGTGTTCATTTTCCAGAACCCCCTCCCTGCTGGCCATGACTCTGGGGGTTGGAAGGAGACAGTAACTGCATCATGGTCCGAAATTGGACATGCCACAACTTCACAATCACTCGGTGACAGAGCAGGTGGAGAGTACACCCTGTCCAACCTTGAGGCGTCCGTGCCATCAGGGCGGTGCCAAGTGAACACGGCCAAGCCGGGATGTTGCACTCTCCAAACGTCAACCATGTCATGATTCTTTGTGAACATGTCCAATTCCGCAATGCCGACACCACAGCTCGAAGATGTGTGTGTAGACATTCTGTCGAACTGTGTGTCGGGAACGCAGTTAAAGTCTCCGGCTAGGATACAAGGGGCACAGCCAGGAACGAAGGATGGAAGGGTAGTAAAAAAATTCCTTCTGTCTGTAGGCTGATTGGGTGCGTAAAACATTACATAGGATGAAGCTCCCGCAAGGATGTTTTATGGTGATGCATATCACCCGGCCCTCATGATCATGATCAACTTTTCCTACCAGGGAAGTCCATCTGGATGAAACTAAAATAACAGATCCACAGGAAGACACGGAACCAAAGGAAGCGTGCAAACCCCCACCCCATTCATAGGACCAGGTGTAGACGTCGTTCTCATTAACAATGTGAGTCTCCTGGAGGAAAACGAAGTCCACACCTAGTGATTTGCAAAATTGGAATATTCTTGACCGCTTCCGACTGTCCCTCATGCCATTGACGTTTAGGGTCATGAGGGACAGGGGGTCAGTCATGGTGGGATAGGTAACTACACATCTGTCTCTGACCTGGCCTTTTTATTCTTACATGGACTCGGTAGTGGTGGACCAGAAGGATGGATCCCCTCCACTGACTCCTCACCTGAGGCCGACCTTTTTAATTTGGACTCTGTTTCAACACCCTCACACAAATCAAACCAGCCCTCCCCCGATGGTGGCTCCTTTGGTGGAGGCTCCGAGGCAGGTCCCCCAGCATCTGACATGGCAGAGTCAGTCTCCGAGTCTGATGAGAGTTGAAGGTCATTCTCCACTGTTAATAATCCAGCCTCCCCAGGTGTTGAAGAGGAGGACGATGGAGGGCCTGCCTCAGGGGTCCCAGAGACCCCTTCACATTGTTTAGCAGCAAGGAAATCCTGCTCCACCTGATGTGCCACCTCATCAGGTGAAGGGGACCTAGGTTCCTCCACCATAGGTTCTGGGCCTGACTGCGAGGGTTCATGTGCCGGCCCCACATCCGCACTGGCACGGGCAGAGTACGAAGTGGGGCAGGAACCAGAAACATGTCCCTCCCCCCCACAGAGGTTACACCGCACCTCGTTGGGGCACTCGGTGGAAAGGAGGGGCACGAAGCCAAGTCGTGTCCCAACAGACGTTGTGGGAAATGTTTGCAGTTGGGGCACGGCAAGGCAGAGTGTCCCAACGAGGTACGGTGCAACCTCTGTGGGGAGGAGGGACATGTGTTTGGTTCCTGCCCCACATCGTACTCTGCTCATGTCAGTGCCGACGTGGGGTCGGCACCTGAACCCTCGCAAACAGGCCCACAATATTCAACCCAGGAATCAGAGGAGGCGGCAATTGAGGTGGAGCAGGACTTCCTTGCCTCTAAGCAGTGTGAGGGGGGTACTGGGACTCCTGAGGCAGACTGTCCGCCATCGTTGGCAGCGGCACCCGGACAGGTTGAAATACTGACATTAGAGGAGGACCTCGATCTGTCCTCAGACTCCGCGATGTCAGATGGCGGGGAGCGTGCCTCAGAGCCTCCTCCAAAGGATCCACCTTCGGGGGAGGGTTGGTTTGATTTGTGTGAGGGGGAGGGGCCAGAGTCTGCACTAAAGAGGTCGGCTTCGGGCGAAGTATCAGACAGGGAAACCCATCACTCTGGGACGCCCGTACCGAGCCCACGGATTAAAAAGATAAGGTCCCAGTCAGAGTATTTAGTGTATTTAGTGTCTGTGCCCATGCATGCCACAAAGTTTTTTTGGTAGTTCAGTGTAAATAGGTTTGCTTTGTTCCACATTGGGTCCGCCCGGCTACGGGCAGGTAAAGAGCACATCACATTGTTAATATTGTAAATGGTGGGGGTTGGCCACATGAATGCTGGCCTGGTGTGTGTGGTTGTCCTTGTGTTTCATGTCACGTCCGGTGTTTTGTTCCGGAGCACGTAAGGAGCACCCACAGTTACAAAAAGAATTGAACAGACTCAACCTGAACATTCTTCTGTTGATGTTAGTTTTAGTTAGTGAGTGAGAGTGAGTCAGTCAGTGAGTCAGTCAGTCAGTGAGTCAGTCAGTCAGTCAGTCAGTCAGTCAGTCAGTCAGTCAGTCAGTCAGTCAGTCAGTCAGTCAGTCAGTCAGTCAGTCAGTCAGTCAGTCAGTCAGTCAGTCAGTCAGTCAGTCAGTCAGTCAGTCAGTCAGTCAGTCAGTCAGTCAGTCAGTCAGTCAGTCAGTCAGTCAGTCAGTCAGTCAGTCAGTCAGTCAGTCAGTCAGTCAGTCAGTCAGTCAGTCAGTCAGTCAGTCAGTCAGTTAGATAATATTTAACGACACACCAACACGAATGTGTTATATAGTGTCAACTAGATAAATTCGTTTCAAGTCAATCCCCTTTAGTCGCCTCTTACGACAGGCGGGGAATACCGTGGGCATATTCTACAACCCCCAGCCCACAGGGGGCCCAACCATTGGGGGGCTTGCTCGGTTTTGTGGCGCCGACAACCCGCCAGTCATGGGGTGACTAATAATGGTATCATGCGCGCATTTTATAGGCGAGAGTTGGGGACAAACTACTCGCCACGCACTACCTCCTCACCCCACCTGGATGCAGTTCAACGTCATACCCAGGACACCTGTTGATGTAAATGGCTATGTAAATAGTTTTGCCTAGTGAGATTGTAAATAGTCCTATGTAACTAGTTTGGGTTCGGGGTGGTTTTGTACATAGTTATCGCACAAATTTTGTTTGCTAGCGCAATGTACAGAATGTACGTAAAAAGCAATCCAAACAAAAACCCTGTCGGATCACAAACACAATGCCAAACAAACTACACACACCACGCAACAGGCCCACAATATTCAAACTCAGGAATTAGAGGAGGCGGCACTTGAGGTGGAGCAGGACTTCCTTGCCTCTAAGCAGTGTGAGGGGGGTACTGGGACACCTGAGGCAGACTCTCCGCCATCGTTGGCAGCAGCGCCCGGACAGGTTGAAACAATGACATTAGAGGAGGACGCTCGATTCGATCTGTCCTCAGACTCGGCGATGTCGGATGGTGGGGAGCGTGCCTCAGAGCCTCCTCCAAAGGATCCACCTTCGGGGGAGGGTTGGTTGGTTTGTGTGAGGGGGAGGGGCCAGAGTCTGCACTTAAGAAGTCGGCGTCGGGCGAAGTATCAGACAGGGGAACCCATCACTCTGGGACGCCCGTACCGAGCCCACGGATTAAAAAGATAAGGTCCCAGGCAGAGTATTTAGTGTGAATGGTTTTGCCTTTGTCCCGGTTTTCTTTTGGTTAGTTACAGTTAGTTAGATAGGGTTTAACGACACACCAACACGAATGTGTTATATAGTGTCAGCAAGTGAAAAAAAAAGTAAAAGTAAAATTTGGGAGAAAGTTAGCTAAAAAGGGCAAGGATGGGGCAAAATCTTATCTGAAATGTCAACACGAAAGCAAGCGCGGGAGTCATGTCAAAACGTCCTATAAAGGTTACTTTCCTTGAGAAAGTCTAGGATGAGATAAGGGTCGGTCTGTTGAAATAACGTCTTCAGGTCTGGCACAGTGTAGTACTTCTCACGAATATGAGAGTATTCACAACAGTCTACGAGGATGTGACTGACGGTGACAGCACAATCACATGGGATACAATATGGTCTCTCATCACCATGAAGTAAGTAGGAATGGGTAAGGTAAGTGTGACCGATACGAGCCCTAGTCAGAACTAAATCGTCTCGTCGCTTTCTGGGGACTGCATTACTCTTAGTCTCGACCGTCGGTTTAACTCGGTACAGTTTGTTCTCGGGGAAAGAATCCCACAGTTCCTGCCATTTGGATTTTATGTAGCAGTTTATATGAGGACGATAGTCAGTGTGGGGGATGTAGAGGTTGGTTACGTCCATCTGTAGGGCTTCTTTAGCTAGTGCGTCGACCTTTTCATTTCCCCGTATGTCCACGTGACTCGGAACCCACGCAAGCACAACTGATTTCTGCAGTCTCACCAAATTGGAGTAAGCTTCACGGAGAGTTATTATACAAGGGTGTTTTTGCTCATGGCCTCTAAGTGCTAAAAGGCTTGATAGGGAGTCTGTGAATACAATGAACTGTTGGCTGCCCGAGGTTTCGATCAGATCGAATGCCATCTTAAGTGCCTGGAGTTCGGCAGTCGGTTTTCTTTTGGGGTTTCTGTTCTGTTTGTGTCTGTGCCCATGCATGCCACAAAGTTTTTTTGGTAGTTCAGTGTAAATAGGTTTGCTTTGTTCCACGTTAGGTCCGCCCGGCTACAAGCATGTAAAGAGCACATCACATTGTTAATATTGTAAATAGTGGGGGTTGGCCATATGAATGCTGGCCTGGTGTATATAGTTGTCCTTGTGTTTCATGTCTCATCCGGTGTTTTGTTCCGGAGCACATAAGGAGCACCCATAGTTACAAAAAAACATTGAACAGACTCAACCTGAACACCCTTCTGTTGATATAAATGGGTATGTAAATAGTCCGATGTAACTGGCTTGGGTTCGGGGTGGTTTTGTACATAGTTATCGCAGAAATTTTGTTCGCTAGCGCAATGTACACAATTCTGTAAATAGTTCACCTTTGTATTTTTGTCCGGTCGGGTTTAAGTTCTCCTTTGTTTCATCGTGCCCGTTTCTACGTACGTAAAAAGCAACAGGGAACACAAGAATTTTTTTTACTACTGAGATTCAGAAACTGCCACTGCAGCCAACCCCAAAACAACACCCTAGCCCAACAACCACAAACCACCCCAAAACAAAGTCTCACACGTCAACCACACGCCCGAGGACTACACAACGCCCGCAGGCAACGTACGTAAAAAGCACACTGTACCTCTTCTGACTTGTGCTTGGTTTATTCATATCCTCTCCTCTGTCATTCTGTCAATATAAATCAGTAAAACTACAGAGGGTAGTGTAAATATTTTATATACAAAGTACAGTATGAAGTAGTTTGAATCCTGAAGAGGAACAATGCAAGCACTGCCATCCAGTCTTTCATTTAACTATGTTCGTGCCAGTGGTTGTCCAAACTCACCAAAATGACATGTCTGAAGCATGGTTTATAGGAGTGATTTTTTTGATGGAGGAGGGAAGGAAATCATTTCTTTTTCTTGCAAAATGCAGACTCAGGATTTCTAATAGCACGTTTCACAATTCAAACACAGAATGCATTGCTACCTAAGAACAGAAAGTCCATATCATCGACGTTTCATAATAGGAGACCTATCCCAACACCTTCCACTTCATAACAATAAAACAGAATTACCCTTTCAGGATTTGTTGCACCTTTTCCTTTTCTAGATGACACTATATAACACAATCGTGTTGGTGTGTCGTAAAATCCCATCTAACATTTAAGGATTTTTTTATCATTCCAAATTAAGCTACCTTTATATCAAATGTGATTTCTTGCATGGTTTGTGCTCTATGGATGCTCTGAGTTCCTTTTTAGAGACCCTCTAAGCTCGCCCCAGACAGTAACAATTCTCCCAAATAACCTAACTTCCAGCCCAACCTCCAGTTTAAACACAAACTGTCTACAGTAGTAAAACACTTCCAAGACGGAGCCATGTACAGTAGCCTGCACCGAGTTTCTATTGCTCAAGTGGTGCTATTATTGTTTGAATAAATGCCAATCAAAGTACAGTCACCAACTGGATTTAGAACTGTCGGGATATGTCTAAATTTATCTGGGGAAGGGGGATGCCATGGTACTTCAATGGGGGGCAAAACAATCGTACTGTAAATGAAAACTGGAAACTGATTAAGTCTTTTCTTGAAAGAACAGTTAAGAAGAACGTTCCCACTAAAAGAACTGGAACTAAAACATCCCTTCCGTGGGTTACCGATAGCATTCGTAAGCTGATTAGAAGAAGGGACAGGCTGCATGCTATCTTCAAAAAAACTAACAACAACAAGTTGCGTGACAAGTGGGCTGACTTGCGATCTAGAATCAAAAAAGAGGTCCAAATCTCCCACACAAATTATGTCAATGGTATGATTGGTGATATAAAACATGATACGAAACCTTTTTGGAGGTACATAAATGGCAAAAAAAAGAAAAACATGGTATTCCCCCTCTTAAAACGGATAGCAAACTAGCTACTACTGACTTGGATAAGGCCTAGTATCTGTCGTCGAAGACTGGGCTTCATCTTTGGATTCACAAAAGCAGGTCGATATCTTTATCTTGGATTTTGAAAAGGCCTTTGACACCGTGCCTCACGAGCTGCTAAAAACCAAATTGTTTAGCCTTGGTGTTTCCAAACAGGTTCTTCGGTGGGTTGACGACTTCCTTTCAGATCGTAAGCAAGCTGTTGTAGTTAATGGTACCCGGTCCCCTTTTGACGATGTTGTTTCTGGTGTCCCCCAGGGGTCTGTCCTTGGACCCATTCTTTTCCTTGTTGATATTAATGACATTGTAAATGCCGCTTCCTCTAATATTAGACTTTTTGCTGATGACTGTGTATGTTATCGGGTCATAGAGAATGCTAATGATTGTGGTATGCTCCAGAATGACATCCACAATCTAGGTCTTTGGGCTAAGACTTGGGGCATGAGATTCCAGCCCTCTAAGTGTAACATCATTACATTCGCCAGGGAAAAAAACCCGGTCAAATTCGATTGTCCTGAACGATGTAAAGTTAGTTAAGGTGGACTCGATAAAGTACCTAGGGGTTACGATTTCTAACGACCTAAACTGGGATAAGCACATTCAGTCGATCTGCAACAAGGGTAATAAGATTTTGGGAGTACTTTATAGAAACCTATCTTTTTGCTCTCGCGACGTGAAGTTAGCTGCCTACAAGGGTCTCCTCCGGCCTGTCTTGGAGTATGCTTGCTGCGTATGGGATCCACATCAGTCCTATTTACAAGATAAGCTAGAGAGCATTCAGAGGAGATCGGCTCGTTTTATTAGTTCAGAATTTTCTCGTGAGCCAGGGTCAATGACTGTCATTTTGAAGGAACTGTGCTTTTTAAGTGCATCAAAACGGCACATACAAACAAAAAACAAAAACTCAAACCGGATCGGACAGGAACATAAAGGCAAAACTATCCACACACCACCAAATCAAACAGAAAATTATGTTCATTACAACATTAGAACCACACACACACTGACAACCCAATGCCCCACAAACCAACCTCCCCCCGGCCACCCTAAACCAATATTACTACATACCACCAACGAAAGACAACACCAGACCAAACCACCACCCAACAACAACCAAAAAACCAAAACACCAGACCAAGCAATCATCACAAACTGCCCCAAGGGGCCACGAGGGGTCCGGGCGGGGTCCACCTGCCACGAGGGGTCCGGGGTGGAGTCAACTTGCTATTATTTACAGTATGTACACTATATACACTATTTACACAAAAACAAAAAACTGAACAAAACTGGGCCAAAAATACAGGCGCACCTTGCCCAAGGGTGTCCCGGAGGCAGTTGTGGCAAAGGGTAACCTCATTATCCCCACGCTTTAACAAGCTCCACAACCGGATGCAGTTTAACGTCCTACCCAGGACGGAACTTGATCTCCCCACGCTTGCTGAGCGTCGCAAGCAAAATAGACTTATTCTCTTCTCGAAAGGTTTTTTCGGTAAGGCTAACATTCCCATGGACAGACTTAGACACCCTACCCGGACTACTCGTGGCATGCACAACCTCCATTTTTGCCAACTCTATTCTAGATCTAACTGTTATAAATTTAGTTTCTTTCCCAAGACTTTGAAGGATTGGAATAATCTCCATGCTGATTTGATTGATGGTTTAGACGGTCACTTAGACCCCCGTTCATTACTTAACCAATTTTATTAGGGCTTAGGGCACCACCTGACGCATGCGCGGTGTAGTAATGTCCTCTGGATGTGTCACCGTGATCCGAAAGGAGAAGAAGATAGCTCTAACATATTTCAAATAAATTTTGGTTTACTTTAAGGGGCTACATCTTGCCCCAATATATATTTAGGCACAGCCCTGCAGTTCTAAATCCAGTTGAGGCCTGTGCTTTCATTGACACCCATTCAAACAGTCCTATAGCTCCACTCTGGCTGATCAATGATGATATGTAGTCAGTTATTTTCCCAATCAAGCTCACAGTCGCACTCTTTTTTTTTTCAATATTATCTCAGGCAAGTGAAACTCAGTGCACGCTACTGTGGCTGAAAGTGTTCTACTACTAGAAAGTTGTTTTGTTAAACTGGAGGAGCAGCTAGAAGTAAGTTTAGTTGGAAAACTGTTACTGTCTGAGGTGAGATTATTGAGAGCCTTAAGATTTAAAGAATAAAACCCATTTGGCAGACTATTATTGGTAAATAAATCGTCGAGACTCCAAATTTGACAAAATAACGGACGAGGCGAAGCCGAGTCCGTTGTTTTGCAAATTTGGAGTCGAGACGGTGTATGAGACAATAATAGTCCGAGAAATGTGGTTTATTCCTATTCTACCACCGAAAACGTGTGAAAAACTTCATTTTCATCAGTGTTTACGTTTACTGACCATGTGTTATGGAATAACAGGACAGTGTTTAACTAATCAGAATGCTCGATTCTTAATAAGGGATGGTAAGAGGAGGTAGAAATTGAAATTAATTTCATCTCAAACATTTTTGTTTTCATTTTATTCACAGAATTTAGGCAATCCTCTGAAAGAAAAAAACGAATAAATTTACACATTTAGCATCAGTAATTTGGCATCTACAACTTGAACAATAGGGACTATAAGGTACATATCTGAGCAAGTGCTTACAGATGGGTGTCACAACAGGAAAGTCTCCACCACAAGTTAAGGTCAAGTGATTTGCAGCACATTCACACTTTGAAAAATGTTAAATACATACAATACCTACACTCATACTGCATGCTACAATAACAAAACTTGTTTTAACTTGGCGATGAAACTAGTTTTCTATTTGTTAATTAATTTCAACTGTAACGAAACAAATCGAAACATACCTCCTTTTCTGTAAAGCATGCTTCACAGTGTGTACCTAGGACCTTCATCGGCAACTACTAGACTGAACCAGAAAGCCAGAAGGCTTCGTGATTCCTTGCCGAAAGGGGGGTGCTTTGTTACAAAGAGGTTCATCCATCAAATTTATACTTCTCTACTTCATCATTTTTATGATGTGGTCACAATTTCACCCCTGCTCACATCAGTTCATGCCACATGACCTTTCAACCAAAACATAACCAAAAAAAAATGAAAAAAAGTATTAGAAGGGATTTGTCTGTGCTTCCTTCTTTGTAATGACATGTTTACAAAATTTCAGTTTTGACCCCTGGTGACCCCAGATGACCTTTGACCTCCACCAACAACAATAGGGTTCTTTTTCTCACCAAAACAAATCCACATACTTAATATGAAATTTATCCATGTTCACTACCTTGAGATATCGTGTAAACAAGGTTTTCAGACTTTGAGCCCTGGTGACCCCAGATGACCTTTGACTTTCACCAAACACAATAGGCTTCTTCCTCTTGCCATAACACATCAACACGCTGAATATGAAATCTATCCTCGCTCCCTAACTTGAGATATCGTGTAAACAAGGTTTTCAGACTTTGAGCCCTGGTGACCCCAGATGATTTTTGACCTCCACCAAAAACAATAGGGTTCTTTTAAACACATCCACACACTTAATATGACATCTATCCATGTTCCCTACCTTGAGATACCATGTAAACAAGGTTTCCAGACTTTGAGCCCTGGTGACCCCAGATGACCTTTGACCTCCACCAAAAGCAATAGGCTTCTTCCTCTTTCCATAACACATCCACATAGTATGAAATGTATCCAAGTTTCCCAGATTTTGACCCCCGGTGACCCCACATGACCTTTGACCTCCACCAAAAACAATAGGGTTCTTCCTCTCACCACAACGCATCTACATACCAAGCATGAAATCTATCCAAGCTTTCTAATTTGAGATATCGTGTTAACAAGGTTTTCAGATTGTGACCCCAGGTGACCTTTGACCTCCACCAAAAACAATAGGGTTCTTCCTCTCACTACAACGCATCTACATACCAAGAATGTAATCTATCCAAGCTTTCTAACTTGAGATATCGTATAAACAAGGTTTTCAGATTTTGACTCCCGGTGACCCCAGATGACCTTTGACCTCCACCAAAAACAATCGGGTTCTTTCTCTCACCACAACGCATCTACAGACCAAGCATGAAATCTATCCAAGCTTTCTAACTTGAGATATCGTGTAAACAAGTTTTTAGATTTTGACCCCAGGTTACCTTTAACCTCCACCAAAAACAATAGGGTTCTTCCTCTCATCACAACGCATCTACATACCAAGCATGACATCTATCCAAGCTTTTTAACTTGAGATATCGTGTAAACAAGGTTTTCAGATTTTGACCCCCGGTGACCCCACATGACCTCTGACGTCCACCAAAAACAATCGGGTTCTTTCTCTCACCACAACGCATCTACAGACCAAGCATGAAATCTATCCAAGCTTTCTAACTTGAGATATCGTGTAAACAAGTTTTTAGATTTTGACCCCAGGTGACCTTTAACCTCCACCAAAAACAATAGGGTTCTTCCTCTCATCACAACGCATCTACATACCAAGCATGACATCTATCCAAGCTTTCTAACTTGAGATATCGTGTAAACAAGTTTTTAGATTTTGACCCCAGGTGACCTTTAACCTCCACCAAAAACAATAGGGTTCTTCCTCTCACCACAACGCATCTACATACGAAGCATGAAATCTATCCAAGCTTTCTAACTTGAGATATCGTGTAAACAAGGTTTTCAGGTTTTGACCCCAGATGACCTTTGACCTCCACCAAAAACAATAGGCTTCTTCCTCTTTCCATAACACATCCACATAGTTTGAAATAAATCCAAGCTTCCTACCTTGGGAAATAGTGTAAACAAGGTTTACAGATTTTGACCCCAGATGACCTTTGACCTCCGCCAAAAAACAATAGGCTTCTTTCTCTCACCACAACGCATCTACATACCAAGCATGAAATCTATCCAAGCTTTCTAACTTGAGATATCGTGTAAACAAGGTTTTCAGATTTTGACCCCAGGTGACCTTTGACCTCCACCAAAAACAATAGGGTTCTTCCTCTCAGCACAACACATCTACATACAAAGCATGAAATCTATCCAAGCTTTTTAACTTGAGATATCGTGTAAACAAGGTTTTCAGATTTTGACCCCAGTGACCCCAGATGACTTTTGACCTCCACCAAAAACAATAGGGTTCTTCCTCTCAATATGGGCCATCTATGTACCAAGTTTGAGAACTGTCCAACTTTCCCTTCTTTAGATATCGTGTAAAATGGTAAGCACGCAAATCGGGCATGCGAAGAAGGGGGTCCAGGCTACTTTTCAATGGGCCATAACTCCCAAATAGTTTTGAATTTTGACCTAAAATTTTTGGAGAGTTCCATCTACTACTTGAGCTGAGCTAGGGCCAATATTAGGGAATTTTTCATGCAAAATCTGCGGCGTCGGTGCCCGACCATGATTTTCTAAAAATTTGTTGAGTTGGCAGAGAATGACCCTAATATTAGCCTGTATTTTAAAGGACCAAATCTGGTCCTGATTAAATTTCATCTCGTCCAGATAAAATCTGAGCCATATACTGTAACATGTTAAAATGACTAGCCTATATGTGGTCCAGAGAAGACCTGAGTCAGATAAACCTTTCCTGGCCCATATATGTTGCATATCAAGTTATAGCTTATGTCTGCTCAATTTATAATCTGGCCATATAAATTCCATATAAGCTGGTCCAGATGTATGGAGATGATATTCTGCCTATATAAGGGCCATATCTGGTCCAGAAAAATTTTACCTGCTCCAAAGTCTGAGCCAGTGAAAATATATCTGATGCCTATGCCTATATCAGTATTGGCTATGGCACAGGCCTACATAAAATTCTCAATCATATCTGGCATATAGGCCTATCAGCCCAATTTTTTTATCTGGCCAGATAGGCTATTTATTCCAGATTTAGAGCAGATATGGGCCGGATATCAAATCCATATCTGGCCAACATAGGCTTAGGCCTATGGATTTTGAGTAGGCCTAAGGGGCTTCCTTGTCAACAGCATACTAGATGGGGCCTAAACCATCTGCTTTAAAGGCAGTCGCCCCAAAATTTGCTTTGGAAAATCATCAAACTCTTGCAAATCTCTTATTGCATTACAAGCACCCCTGAAGATGTGAACATAACTAATACAAACAGTAGGTAAAGAAAGGAGTAATTCTCTTTGAATTCCACAATTCACTAACAAAAACATTGTTACATGATCGAAATAGGCTAGCCCATTCATGAACTAGAGTGACTGGACATAGGGGCCTAGCCTACTAGGCCTAGCCTATGCTACAGAGTGACTGGGGTGACTGCATTTTACCTTTAAATGCCTGACAGGCTTTCTTCAAATGGTTTTTACTTCGTGTTTTGCCCAATCCTTTTTCCCTTTAGGTGATTTCACCTCACCATTGCCTTTTTTTTTTTATCTGGCTGACACTGTATAACACATTCGTGTTGGTGTGTCGTTAAACCCCATCTAACTAACTACTTCGTGCACGGGGTTATGCCTAACGTTAGTGCTGGTCATGATCCAGGGACAGGTGTAAAGGCTAAAGTAAGGTCTAGCCGCTTACTGTTACTGTCAGGCCTAGCCTAGGTTAGCCAACGTTACTCGCTAGGCTAGTATTGTACCTGTATATGTGCTAATTATCACATAATGTGCCTAACGTTATAACTGAGGAGCCTGGGGTATGTACCCGGCTGCCTCATTTTTTTCCCACGAGGTTATGGGCAAATTTGGTTTTCCCAAAATTTTCAAAATTTGTTTCAAAGTCATGGCTGGGGTCAACATCAGGGTTAGGGTTACGTGGACTTAAGTTATTTGGCCTGTTCTTTCATAATCTGGTGTCAGAATTACAATAAAAGGGTCGAAAAGCTGTTATTTTGGAACTAGGGGTGTGGCCTATTTCAAAGAGGCTGATTGGTCCATTGGCATGATTTGCCCATAACCTCGTGGTAAAAAAATTAGGCTACCCGATTAACGTTAGGTCCCAGCTAACGTTAGGCCAGTCGTAACGCACGTGTTCACACTCCGTAGAAATACGCTCAAACACCATTAAAAATATGTAGGGATGATTGTAATAGTTGTAAATAACCTGTTTACCGATTCAGCTTACCTCTCTGCCATAACAGGCCACCGCTGATCACAGGCCGTTACATATGAATTTTAATCATAGCCTAGGGGCCGTACTGTGCATGCGATCGGAAGACAGACCTCACCGTACCACGCGCTTACTTGGTATACCTACGGACATGCATTGTGTTGAACAGTTGTGCTTTTTAAGTGCATCGAAACGGCACATACAAACAAAAAAAACTCAAACCGGATAGGGCAGAAACAAAAACGCAAACTATTTACACACTACTAAATCAAACAGAAAATTATGTTCATTACAGTAATAGAACTATATATACAGATGTTTACATACTATTTGCAACAACTTAAGTACTTTACAGACCAACCTCCTTCCAGCCACCCCAAACATTTACTGAGTGGTGAGAGCGAACGTACCATATGCTTATATGTATATGCGTGCCCCTTCGGCGTTCATATGCACTGAGAATGTCTCGGCTTGTTTCAAAATGAAGGATGCATTTCACGGTGTGTGAAACATTCCACAAATCACATTTCACTCTCAAATAACTTTACTAAGAAAAACATAATTGCACTCGGTGACATTTTTTTTCTATTTTGTGACACTGGATCACTTTTAACCTACGTTTGTAATTTGCTCATGTTTCCGAACAGAAATTTGGTTAGTTTAACTATTACTGCATTTTGCGATGTTTATTCTTGAAATTCCGGGTCTGCAGTCTGCAAAGTAGTACATTCGTAGTAAGATGGGGGTTTAACGACACTGCTCGTTAACACGATATCTCAAGAAGGGAAACTGACAGTTCTCAAACTTGGTACATATACATGCCCCCATATTGAGAGGAAGAACTATTGTTTTTGGTGGGGACGAAGGTCATCTGGGGTCACTAGGGGACAAACTCGAAAACTGTGTTAACACGATACCTCAAGGTAGGAAGCTTGGATAAATTTGCGGTGAGGATGAACGGTATTGTTCTTGGTGGAGTTCAAAGGTCATTTGGGGTCACCGGAGGTCAAGCTGAAAATCTTGTTAGCATGATATCTCAAGGTAGAATGAAGAATTTCATACTTAGTTTGTAGATGTGCTATGGGAGGAGAAAGCTTTGTTTTTGTGGAGGTCAAAGGTCATTTGGGGTCACCAAGGGGTCAAACTCTGTAAACCTTGTGTACACAAATATCTCAAGGTAGAAAGCTTGGATGAATTTAATACGGGGTATTTAGATGCATGTATGGGAAGATCCCTATTCTTTTTGGTGGGTCATTTGGGGTCACTGGGGGTCAAACTCTGAAAACCTTGTTAGCACAATATCTCAAGGTAGAAAGCTTGGATGAATTTCGTACTTTGTATGTAGATGCATTAAGGGAAGAGGAAGAACCCAGTATTGTTTTTGGTGGAGATCAAAGTTCGTTCGGGGTCACCAGGGGTCAAACTCTGAAAACCTTGTTAACACGATATCTCAAGGTAGAAATGAATGAATTTCACACTTAGTATGTAGATGCATCATGGGAAGAGGAAGAACGACTACATAAAATCAAAATGGCAGTAACTGTGGGATTCTTTCCCTGAGAACAACTTGTACCAAGTCAAACCAACGGTCAGGGCTGTGGGTAATGCAGCCCCCAGAAAACGGAGAGATGATTTGGTACTGACTAGGGCTCGCATAGGCCACACTTACCTAATCCATGGTTATTTGCTCCACAAAGATGAGAGACCATATTGTATCCCCTGTGCTGTGACCGTCAGTCACATTCTCGTTGACTGCAATGAATAGTATTACACTGTGCCAAACCTGAAGACGTTGTTTGAGCACACAGATCCTTCTCTCATTTTGGTCTTTCTCAAAGAAAGTAACCTTTACAGGAAATTTCGACATGGGTTCAGGGGCATCACACCCTGAATAACCCTGGTAACATGATATCTTGATATACGAAACTTGGAAAAATTTCATACTTTGTAGATGCCTGCTGGTGAGTGGAAGAACCCTGGCGCTTTTGGTGGAGGTCAAAGGTCATGTGGGACTGGCCTTAAAAAAGTTTGTAGCCATTTCATACTACTGTAATTCCATGATACTGTAGAAACGCAGGAATCATGGAAACCACAATGCAAAAATTTTTGCATTCCGGTTGGGGTGTTGTCCCCTCGAACTGACAGAGGGCGAGGGCCGATGCCTGATACTTGTGTATGATCTTCTCTTTGGTCCCCACCTGTACACGAATTTTGTGTAAGGATTGAATCATAAAATCCACATTCACACATTTCTCACATTTCTCTTATCCATTGTTTTGACACTGGTTGGACGGAGTGACGCAAACTTGCCTTCGGGCGCGGTGGCCTTTGTGGGACGGCTGGTTGACAGGTGGGACTTTGTTTTGGGGTGGTTTGTGGTTATTGGGCTAGGGTGTTGTTTTGGGGTTGGCTGCAGTGGCAGTTTCTGAACCCCAGTAGCAACAAAGACACTTGTTCCCTATTGCATGGTGTGTATAGTTTGTTTGACATTGTGTTTGTGATCCGACAGGATTTTTGTTTGGGTTTGATATTTTTTAGTTTCTCAGTGCCTGTTTCTACTTACTCAAGAAGCTACTCCTGCTTGTTTCAAGGAGTCAAATGTGTCCGGGCCAATCACCGGAAGAGCCTTTTCATCCGATTCACTTTCACTGTATTCACTGAATGTTTCGTCTGAATCTTCTTCAGAACTTCCCATTTTTGTAGTTCGTCCAATAACTTCTTTCGGGGTTTAGATGTAGCACTACCTCTGATTTTTTTCTTTTGCCTGCCCTTTGTTCAGCGATTTCATTTTTCTCCGGGGAGTTTGTCGCAATTCTGCTCTTCCCTTTTTTTCTTCCTTCGACGTTCATTTTTTTTTTTTTTTTTTTTTTCTGGGCTTTTGGATATCCCTTAAATTCTGCAGAGCTCTGAAATAGTTGTGGTGCTCCTTCTGGATTTATCTGACTTCTAGCGGATGCTGGGGATTGACCACTGGTTCCAGCAGTGTAGCTTCACCTGCCACTACCCCTTGTCCAGTCTGACCTCTAGTGGGTGCTGGAGATTGTCCACTGTTTTCAACAGGCAGAACTCTTGCAACTGGTTCTGATGGCTCTTGATTCCCTGTGTTTTCTACATCATCATTCTCACTTGTACTTGAAGACCCTGGTAGCTTATCTCCTGTGGTTTTGTTGATATCTATTTGAGCTCGTTCAGGGTAAGGCCTGTCTGTAACCAAACTGCAAAGGAAATCAGCCTTGCAGAATATGTGAGAATTGCGAGGATATATCCCTGTCTTACGAAAGGAAGCAAGGATGTTTGCTGGTGTCATGGCACGTTAATGGGCCCAACCAACACAAGCAGCAACCTCATAAATAGTGTTTTTCCTGGATAACCCAAGTATGACTTGAATGGCTTATAAAGCCCAACTCCCATCTAGCTAACTTCTATAAAGCCCAACATCAAGTGGCTGCATGTCACACATGCTTAACTTCTACTGGGGAAGGAACAGGGCAATATTTAGTTCAGTTTAGTCATAAAAGCATGATTTATTAACCTGTGAAGTGTTTGGAAAGCAAGCTTCTTTTCATTGGCGGCTCTACATATGCTCGTGCCTGCCTGAACAAGTTCAATAGTTTCCCTGACTTGGTCTTCGGTGACAGTCCCGATTGCGGTTTTTCGAGGTCTGTTCCGCATATTTGATCAATGATGCTATTTGTAAAGAGAAAACAAACATAAAGTAATGTGGTGTGAATGCGCTTGTACGAATTAATGCCAATAATTTTCATTTTAGGGTTCCTGTTTCCCCACACCATATTGTCTCACTGTGCCCCAACAGTACTTTTTTACATTACGCCTCCTTTACACTGCTAGCCTAAGCTATTGAGCCTAGTTTTAGTGGTAGATTTTTGCACCACATATGTTCTCCTACCAATCAATAATTGGCTTATTGATACCTGTTTTACAAAAATTTTTAGTAAGATCGGAAAATTTACTTTGAGGCGTTGAAACTGTGAGGATGGTGGATCTCTGTGTGCACATGGGTGAATCCGCTTACAAAATGGCTGGTATGGTGCAATACTTGTGTGGGTAAAACCATAAAGAGGGCGACATGAAAAAAAAAAGTTTCAGTAAAATTTTAGAGCCTTTGTCTCACTGTACCCCCACTTTCCCCTACTGAAATCAGTTGTGCTTGCGTGGGTTCCGAGTCACGTTGTCCTACGCGGAGATGAAAATTTCGACGCACTGGCTAAAGAAGCCCTACAGGTGGACGTTACCAACCTCTACATACCCCACACTAATTATCGTCCTAATGTAAGATCAACTGCTACATAAAATCGAAATGGCAGGAACTGGTGGGGTTTGTTCTCCGAGAACAAATTGTACCGAGTAAAACCACCGGTCGGGACTGAGTAATGCAACCCTCAGAAAGCGGCGAGACGATCTAGTTCTGACAAGAGACCGCATTGGTCACCTTACCCATTCCTATTTACTCCATGGTGATGAGGACCGATTGCAGTGGCCAAGTGCTTAGAGCGTCCGACTTGCAGCCGGAAGGTCTAGGGTTCAAATCGTGGCCGGGTCATACCAGAGACTTTAAAAATGGAACCTTACTGCCTTTGTGCTTGGTGCTCAGCATAGACCACATTGTACAGTATCCCATGTGATTGTGCTGTCACTGTCAGTCACATCTCGTAGACGGTTATATATGCTCCCTACTTACCTCACACTGATTACTGCCCTAAGATCAATGGCATTGTAAAATCGAAATGGCAAGAACTGTGGGATTCCTTTCCTGAAAACAAATTGTACCGAGTTAAACCAATGTTCGGAACTGGGGGAACGGAGATGATTTAGTCCTGACTAGGGCTCGCATCTGTCACACTTACCTTACCCATACCTACTTACTTCACGGGGATGAAAGACCATACTGTATACCCTGTGACTGTGCTGTCACCGTCAGTCACATTCTCGTTGACTGTTGTGAATACTCCCATATTCGTCAGAAGTACTATTCTGTGCCAGACCTGAAAACTTCATTTGAGCAGACAGATCCTTACCTTATTGTGGGCTTTTTTAAGGAAAGTAAACTATAAAAAATTCTGACATGACTCCCGCATTTGCCTGGACATTTTAGTGGAATTTGACCCCCCCCCCCTTTTTGTACCTTATTGTACCCCAATATTGCACCGTTTTCTTTTCTGGATGACACTGTATAACACATTAGTGTTGGTGTGTCGTAAAATCCCATCTAACTATAAATACTCTCACATTCGTCACGGGAACTACACTGTGCCAAACCTGAAGACGTTATTTGAGCACACAGACCCTTACCTCATTCTGGGCTTTCTTGTTACGGATGTCATGACGGTGGATGGGATTTAAGAGCAAAACAGGGATACGAAATACACACGTGCTTTCTGTTTTCCAGTTTGTTCGAGAGAGATCACACCCAAATTCACACACACATATTATATATATTAATACATATATATATACACATATATACATATATATATATATACATACATACATATATACACACATATGCACACATACATACAACACAACGTTGGGTGAACGCATGGAGGGTGCACACAAATAAGTTTACCAACGGTACTCTAACACCCCCACTTAAACTTTTTGTGGTCACATACCACAGAAATTGGTGTTTCCTGCAGTAATCAAGCAATGAAACTTCATGATGTCCTTTTCTGAAAGAAAATAACATATGTGGCCTTGCAGGTTTAATAAAAAGAATCACCTCTTCTATCACACATGCTAACATGTTATAAACTTCTCTTAAAAAGCGTAACATTTTGAAATATTGGTTTTAACACTCTTGCTGTATGGTCTTTGATTAAAAGATTAGAATATAGAAAAAATTCACTTCAAACACACAGTCTTACTGGCAACCCATTAGATGACTGACAAAGTTTTGGAGTTTTGATTTTGCCAGAAGTTTGGTCAGAATATCAGCAGCATTTTGCTGGGATGGGACATATACTATTTTCACAACACCTTTTTGGACTTCAGATCTTATGAAATGGTATTTGATATCTATGTGTTTGGACCTTTGGTGCTGCACAGGGTTTTTGGAAAGAGCAATTGTGCCTTGATTGTCACAGAACAATGTAATTTGGTCAAACAGTTTGTCATTTACCACACTCTCTAACAATTGAATTAAAAATTTGGCTTCTTGAGTTGCAACTGCCATATACATGTATTCCGTTTCACGGTAGATAACGCAACTGTCTCGTTGCTTCCTGCTTTTCCAAGATATAACTGGACCATCAGATGCCAGTTGGAAAATGTAATCTGTAATACTCTTACGATCTGCTGATCAGCATCACAAAAAGAAATTAACTGTAAGGGATCATCTGACTTTCAAGATAAAACTCTGATCCAGAGTACCTTTCACATAGCGCAAGACATGTTTTGCCATGGCGAAGTGGGCGTCAGTGGGCTTTGCCATATGTTGTGAGGGCTTAGAAACGATGTAACACAAATCAGGTCTTGTTGCAGTCCTAGCATAAATCAGACTGCCTACCAACTCTATGTAGACCCTGACAGTTTTGTCTCATTTCTAGGTACCTTAGGCTTGTTTACACTCATCTCACGTGGCTCTGGGTTTGCAGTCTTGCATATTGAATTTTTCCAGCAACTTCCCTAAGTATCTTGACTGATTCACAAATAAAGTGTATACCAAGGAACTATGAAATTTCTTCAAGGTCTTTCATTTTGAATCTAACTTTCTCCCAAATTTTACCTTTTTCTTGCTGACACTATATAATACATTCGTGTTGGTGTGTCGTTAAACCCTATTTAACTAACTAAATTCATTTTGAATCTTTGACTCAAACATTTCTTATATGCATAAGTGTGTTACTACAACTTGTTGCAATAATCATATCGTCAACCCAAATGATAATTATTGTCATTTCATCACCGGAGTGTCTAGCATACACACAAGGATCTGCCAGTGATTGAGAGAAACCTAGTTCAGCTAAGAAAGAATGCAACTATTCCAGTTTCTACCACTTTGCCTTTAAACCATACAAAAATTTCTTCAGCTTGTATACAAATTTCTCATCCTTTTTACCTCAAAACCTTCAGGTTGCTCTACATAAAGCTCACAATTCATAGGTGCATTTAAAAATGCCGTTTTAACATACATTTGATGCACATGTAAAATTTACTGAACAGCTAATTGCATAAGTGTTGCCAACTAACAATAACATCTTCATCAAATGAATCTAGTACTTTGGTTGACCTACCATTTGCCTTGTCATGTACATTGTCAATATTGCCAGCGAACTTAACACATCTCACTTTTCCCACTTCTTGACTTTGTGGAAAATACACAAGGTAAGCAGGGCTTCCTTTGTCGTAACCCACAAGAATTCCTTCTTCACTTCTAGCATCTGATTTCTTCTTGTTTTGTACATATGCATAACAGCGAGTATGGAAAGTATGCATACCACAAATATTTGGCTTTTGGCTAGTGAATAGCTCAGCTGCAGTTTTCTTAGTTCAGGATTGTAACATCTGTCGCAGCCATTACAGCATAGGTCCACATCACTTTAGGTAAACCTGCCTGTAACAATAAACTTCTTGCCATATTAAACAGTGAGCGCCAAGACCTTTCTACTGTGCCATTTTGATGAGGCGAGTAAGGGGCAGACTTTTCATGTTTGCTGTAATTCTCTACGAGGAGTGATTCAAATGCTTCAGAAGTAAATTCAGTACCCTGATCACTTCTAAGACGTTTTACATTACCATATTGGGCTGAGTCTGCCAAAAATCTTTTAGTTGCAAGTAAGGTAGCACTCTTTTGTTTAAGAAAGTACATCATGATAAGGCCAGAATAGTCATCTACAAAACTTAGTGCATACCTAAGATTGTCTTTTGCAACGGGGTCTATTGGGCCTGCTAAATCACAGTGTACAAGCTCAAGTACAGATTTTGAACGTTTATCCGGTTCCCTGTTTCTGTACTGAGTCATCTTGCCTTGTATGCAAACACCACACTCAAATTCACCCTTCCCAGTAATCTTCGATCCTTCAACAACATCTTCAAGTTTAAGTACATCTTGTACATTACAGTGACCTGCCACTCTCTCAAAGTATGTTAGCTGAGACAAAAGTACAGTCAGTATCATGCCATCTATACTGACGGCTCTAAGACGGCGAACAGGGTTGCAGCCGCGGCAACAGGCCGGGATGCATTCAGGCAAGTCAGACCTTAAGATGGCATTCCATCTGATTGAAACCTCGGAAATTCACCAGTTCATCGTGTTCACAGATTCACTATCCAGTCTTTTAGCACTATATAACACAATCATGTTGGTGTGTCGTGAAATCCCATCTAACTAACCAGCCTTTTAGCACTTAAAGGCCATGCGCTAAAACACCCTTCAGTAACAGCTCTCCGTGAAGCTTACTCCAATTTGGTTCAACTACAAAAATCGGTTGTGCTAGCATGGGTCCCTAGTCACGTGGGCATAGAAGGGAATGAAAAAGAGAGATGATTTAATTCTGACTAGGGCTCGCATCGGTCACACTTACCTTACCCATGCCTATTTACTTCACGGGGATGAGAGACCTTGTTGTATACCCTGTGATTGTGCTGTCACCGTCAGTCACATTCTCGTTGACTGTTATGAATACTCCCATATTCGCCAGAAGTACTACGCTGTGCCAGAGCTAAAAACTTTATTTGAGCAGACAGACCCTTCCCTTATTTTGGACTTTCTCAAGGAAAGTAAACTATAGAAATTTTGACATGAATCCCGCATTTGCCTGGACCCTTTAAGTGGAATTTGACCCCGCCTTTACCCCAACATTGCACCTTTTTCTTTTCTAGATGACACTGTATAACACAATCGTGTTGGTGTGTCGTAAAGTCCCATCTAACTCACTAACTCAAAGTATGGTGACACTTTGTAAGCAAGTACAAACGACCATTTTTCTCAATATTTTATTTTGTGCCATCTGGACTTGACAACTTGGCAGAATTTGGTTTGAACTCTACAGAAGCTCCTTTCTCTGTAGCAGCTTGTACAGAAAAGATACTCTGATTAAATGATGGAACATACAGCACATCCTTTATCTAATCCAATGTTAAATGCAAAAGAATGTTCATCAACATTTGTGTGTTCGGACTGATCTAATGCTTATAGCGAGTCTTTCTTTCTTCTGCACCATTTTGTATTATGTATTTTCACATCTCACACCATGTTCTGTGAAATTTCCCAGGGGCCCTGCAGTCAGCAGCTTTGTGTCCTTGCTTCCCACAAGAAAATCATGCTCCACGCCTTTGATTATATTCCGATTGTCTATTTATTTGCCTCTGATCATTCTTGTCTGACTTAGGAGGCCTGGCTGTAACGTTAGGGGTTACTTTCATTACACTATCGTTACCTTCGTCTTCATTACATAGCTTTTCAGCCTCTTCAAAGCTTCTCAGTGCAACTTTGAAGTCGTTAAACTTTAAAGCTTTGTCCTTCTGTGTGATTACTGTTGAGAATAGCTGAAACTTTGGTGGGAGACCTTTGAGAATCATAGCGATCAATAAGCTATCACTTATTGTCTCACCCGATGTCCTGAGTGACGTAGCAGCAGTTTCTGCTCGAATCATGTAACCTGTTATGCCTTCTTGGGCGCTTTTTACGTGCGTAGAAACGAGCACAGACAAACAAACAAAAACCCAAACCGGACTGGATGAAAACATAACCGTGAACTATTTACATACCCATTTACATGGGCTAGCAAACAAAATTTCTGTAGCAAACATGTACAACACCCACAAGTCAGCCCCCTCCCGACCACCACGAACCCGAGCTAATTACACATTATTTACAGGAAAGTTAATATTTACAAGTTAACTATCACCCGGCCAGCCCGCACCGAAACAAGCAGACCCCACCACCTGCCGAACGTCGACCTTGGCAAACGAACGAAGTCAGCCTCCACCCTCACCTTAACCTCCTCTTTTACCGATGCCGGGACGACGTCCGCAGGCCTCCCCTCTCCCCTAAATACAATATTACATCGGTCGCTCCATAAGGCCAGCTTTATGGAGGCCGAAATAAAGGTAAGTATGCTGCAAATACTCGTATTGCATGGCGGGGGTGGAAGACCATGCAAAGCGTAGTCCTGACTGACGGCCCAGCTGTTGCAAAACGTGAGGCGATCAGCCAGGACTTGAAACCCTTCCAAGAGGAGGGCCACAAAGTCACACTGCCAGAACACATGGGGCACACTCTCCCACTTTGTGCATCCAGTGCGGGGGCAAATGCCATCTCCAAGACGCCACCGAAGGCGCTTGAGATTAGTTACAATGGCGTCGTGTGTGATTCGCCACAGCAGGTCTCGCCGGCGGTAATCAAGTGACTTATTGTGGACTGCACGCCACACTTCCGGCCCCGACACATAGTTGTTGGGTCGGACCTGTCCAACCGTGTCATAAAAAATGGCCCGGTACAGATCCCCCGCACTGGACTGCAAAACGTCCCCCACTGTTGACATAATACGAATAGTGTCCCTCATATGGCAATATGCCTTTGTTGGCCTCCAGCTGTGTGGTACACTGTTGGTAAAAAGGGAAGGGAAGTACCAACGAAATGATAAGTCCCCCCCCCCCCCATAACGAACAAAGTATGTGAACGCCGACTGGCTCTCGACGGCACTAGAAACACATCTGGTCAGGAGAAAACGGAGCTTCGAGGGAAGGTGTACAAGACCCAAACCCCCGTACTTATATTCCTGGTACAACATCTGTCTTCTGACTAGCTCCGTTTTCCCTGACCACAGAAACCCAATTATGGCCCTCTCAAGTCGCACCAGAACTCCCTCTGGAGCAGCCAGAACAGTGCCCGGGTACCACAAGAGAGGGTAAACAAAGCGGTTGATTACTGTCACCTTTCCCAACAGAGTTAGATATCTATCGCCAAAAGGCCGTCAACCTAGCCTCCACCAGGTCCGCTTTCTCATTCCAGGTGACTCTGGTGAACCATAACCAAACCATAGGCCATTAATTTTAATGGCGTCGTCAACCCACGATGCTGTGAAAGGAAGGGGCTTCCACCGCCACTTACCTAGACGGAGTCCCTTGGTTTTAGTTGGATTCAGTCTGGCACCTGTCGCCCTCTGAAAAGTGGACAGCGTGTCAGAAAGGGCTCTGAAGGAAGCTAGGTCGGAGACTACACATGTGACATCATCGGCATACTGGAGGCATTTGACTTTGGCTCCACCAGGTATGTGAAAGGGTTGGAACAAAGACTACTTGTAAGGCTCTAGTCAGAGATTCACTGAATAACACATAAAGTAGGGGTGACAGTGTACACCCCTGACGTACCCCACGTCGGACCTTGAAGGGGTCCGACGGTAGACCATTAACTACAACCCGACTATATACACTATTATACAACAAGGTTACCCATTTAACAAAGGTTGGGCTTAACTTAAATTTCATCAATACTTTAAAAAGGAACCCGTGATCTACCATGTCGAAGGCCTCCTGATCGAGGGAGACAAGCGCACGTGGCAGACCAGGGTCCTTCACATACTCATCTAGGTCCCGCACCAACCAGAGGTTCTGCTGAATACTGTGTCCTCGCACCGCGTCGCACTGGACGTCACCAATATCTACTTGCCTCACACTGACTACCGGCCTAAGATCAATGGCTTTGTAAAATCAAAATGGCAAGAACTGTGGGATTCCTTCCCCGAAAACAAGCTGTACCGAGTTTAACCGAGGGCTGGAACTGGGGGACATAGAGCCCCCAGCAAACGGAGAGATGATATAGTCCTGACTAGGGCTCACATCGGCCACACTTACCTTACCCATGCCTATTTACTTCACGGGGACGAAAGACCATATTGTATACCCTGTGACTGTGCTGTCACCGTCAGTCACATTCTGGTTGACTGTTATGAATACTCCCATGTTCGTCAGAAGTATTACGCTGTGCCAGACCTGAAAACTTTATTTGAGCGGACGGATTCTTCCCTTATTCTAGGCTTTCTCAAGGAGAGTAAACTGTACAGAAGTTTTTGACATGACTCCGGCATTTGCTTGGATATTTTTGTGAAACCTGAAAAGTTTTTTCGTGGAATTTGACACTTTTGCCCCCCCCCCTTTTTTTTCTATTTATTGTACCCAACAGCACCTTTTTCTCATCTAGGTGACACTTTATAACACCTTCGTGTTGGTGTGTCGTAAAACCCCATCTAACTCCTCGCACCGCGCATGTCTGGTAAGGCCCTACAAGATCCGACATAACAGTGCCCAGCCTGTTACAAAGGGCTTTCGCCAGGATCTTGTAATCCACATTCAACAGGGTGATTGGCCGCTTATTTTTTGGCTCGAGTGGATCTCCAGACTTGGGTAGCAAGGTTATCACGCCAGTGCGCTGCGAGGGGCTCAATGAGCCAGCAAGGAAGGCAGAGACGTATACATCACGAAGATGATGAGGGAAGTCGGAGCTTGTCAGAAGAAAGGTGGTGTATCAGGACACTAGGTGTGGGGGACTGGGCCTCATGCACTTTCCCTCGAAGCTCCGTTTCCTCCTGAACAAGTGTGTTTTTGTGCCGTTGACAGTGAGCTCCCGTTTGCCTACTTCGTCCGTTATTGGGGGGGGGGGGGGGGATTATCGTTCCGCTGGTTCTTTCCTTCGATGTTTAGCAACAGTGTACCTCACAGTTGGAGACCCACGAAGGCATGCTGTCAGATGAGGGACACTTTCCGTATCATGTCAACTGTTGGGGACGTTTCGCAGTCCAGTGGGGGGGGGGGACTTGTACCGGGCCATTTTTGATGACCTGGTTGGTCGGGTCCAACCCAACGACTATGCGTCAGGGCCGGAAGTGTGGCGTGTGGTTCACAGCAGGTCACTCGATCACCGCCGGCGAGACCTGCTGTGGCGGATCGCACACGACGCCATCGTAACGAATCTCAAGCGCCTTCGGTGGCGTCTTGGAGATGGCATTTGCCCCCGCACTGGATGCACAAGGTGGGAGAGTGTGCCCCATACGTTTTGGCAGTGTGGCTTTGTGGCCCTCCTCTGGGAGTGGTTTCAAGTCCTGGCTGATCGCCTCACGTTTTGTAGCACCTGGGCGGTCAGCCAGGACTACGCTTTGTATGTTCTGTCACCCCCGCCATGCAATACAAGTGTTCGCGGGATACTTACCTTTGTTTCGGCCTCCATAAAGCTGGCCTTATGGAGAGACCGGTGTAATATTGTGTTTAGGGGAGAGGGGAAGCCTGCGGACGTCGTCCTGGCGTCGGTTAGGACGGAGATTAAGCTTAGGGTGGAGGCCGACTTCGTCCTTTTGCCAAGGTCGACGTTCGGCAGGTGTTGGGGCCCACTTGTTTCGTTGCGGGCGGGCCGGGTGATAGTTAATTTGTAATTGGCTTGGGCTTAGTTTTTGTTTCTTCGTGCCCGTTTCTGTGCACGTAAAAAAAGCACTTGTAAATATTGATTTTGTTTGTAAATATGGAACTACTGTAATTTGTAAATAGCACTGTGTTTGTACATAGGTGGCTTTTTAAGTACGTAGAAACAGGCACTGGCAAACTAAAGAAGAATCCCAAACCCAAACAAAACCATGACGGGTCACAAACACAAATGCTAAACAAACTATACATACCGTGCAACAGGGAACAAAAGAGTCTTTGTTACTACTGAACTCCAGTAACTGCCACTGCAGCCAACCCCAAAACAACTCCCCACAACCACATACCACCCAAATTCCGCCCACACGCCCAAAGGAAACACCACGCCCGAAGGCAACACTACGCCCCAAAGGCAACACTACGCCCGAAGGCAACACTACACCCGAAGGCAACACTACGCCCGAAGGCAACACTACACCCGAAGGCAACACTACGCCCGAAGGCAACACTACACCCGAAGGCAACACTACGCCCAAAGGCAACATCACTTAAAAAGCACCGGGGCAAATACAGGTGCACCTTGCCCAAGGGTGCCCTAGAGGCAGTTGTGGCAAAGGGTAACCTCGTTATCCCCACGCTTTAACAAGCTCCACAACATAGGTGGCTTGTCAGGTACTTAAGTTGTAAATATGTTGTAAATATGTATGAATGTGTATGTAAATATCTGTACATATAGTTCTATTACTGTAATGAACATAATTTTCTGTTCGATTTAGTTGTTTGTAAATAGTTTTGCATTTATGTTTCTGCCCGATCCGGTTTGAGTTTTTGTCTTTGTATGTGCCGTTTCGATGCACTTAAAAAGCACACGAAGATCATGTCCAAAGCTACCCCAGAAGCGTTTGTAAAATTCCACTGGAATATCGTCGGACCCGGGTGCCTTTCCGCCTTTCATCTTCGCCACTGCCTTCCAGAGCTCGACGACAGTCAATGGCGGCGCCAAGTTCATCATTCTGCTCTTTAGTGGAGGACTTGTCAATATTATCTAACAGGGGTATTTGGAGTCCCTCGACATCTACCTGGGTGTAAAGCTTTTCATAGAAGCTTCTAAATACTTCCACGATGTCAAGAAGGTCCTTCTGTACTGTACCATGGGCGTCTCGCACCGCCTTTATGCGGCGGTCGATGGCGTACTGCGAGACATCCCGGTAGAACTTGATAGTAGGCTTTTCCTCCGCCTCCACGCAATGCACGTGGGCACGAATACGGATGTTGCTGGATTGCGTGAAGAGCGGAGCGGAGGAGTCCCCATTCCTCTCCCTTGAGCAGAGCGAGAGGAACTCCTCCCTTCTTCGACGAGCTCTAGCTACACAGTACTCAATAGTGAACTGTTTGATGCGGGACTTTACGTCATCCCACCATTCTAAACCCGTTGGGACGGCTGGCCTCAATGTTCGCCACCCTTCGTACCTGGCTTTAAACTGTTCGTTATATTCTGTCTCTGTTAAAATATCAATATTCATTTTTCAGAACCACCTCCCTGCTGGCCATGGTTGAAAGGGGGTTGAAAGGAGACAATTACCTGGAATGAGAAAGTGAACCTGGTGGAGGCTAGGTTGAAGGACTTCGGCGATCGCCACATAAGTCTGTTGGGGAAGGTAACAGTTATCAATCGTTTCATTTACCCCCTCTTGTGGTATCCAGGCACTGTTCTGGCTGCTCCAGAGGGTGTCCTGGTGCGACTCGAGAGGTCTGTGTTTAGTTTTTTATGGTCAGGAAGACGGAGCTGGTTAGAAGAGGGCTGGTATACCAGGATCTAAGGCGCGGAGGGTTGGGCCTTGTGCATTTTCCTTCCAAGCTCCGTTTTCTCCTGACCAAGTGTGTTTACAGTGCTGTGGACAGCGGAATGCCTTTTGCCTACTTTGTCCGTTACTGGGGGGGATTATCATTCCGTCGGTTCTTTCCCTCCCTGTTAAGTAACGGTGAGCCCCACAGCTGGAGACCCACGGGGGCATACAGTCAAATGAGGGACACGCTCCGTATTATGTCAACAGTGGGGGACGTTTCGCAGTCAAGTGCAAGGGACCTATACCGGGCTGTTTTTGATAAATTGGTTGGCCAGATCCAATCCAGCAACTATGCCTCAGGGCCGGATGTGTGGCGCGTAGTCCACAGCAGATCATTAGATTACCGCAGGCGAGACCTGTTGTGGCGAATCGCACATGACGCCATCGTAACTAATCTCAAGCGCCTTCGGTGGCGTCTTGGAGATGGCGTTTGCCCCCGTATAAGATGCACAAAGTGGGAGAGTGTGCCACATGTGTTTTGGCAGTGTGACTATGTGGCCCTATTCTGGGAATGGTTTCAAGTCCTGACTGATCGCCTAACGTTTTGCAACACCTGGGCGGTCAGCCAGGACTATGCTTTGTATGGTCTCTCACCTCCGCCATGCAATGCAAGTCTTCAGGGCATACTTACCTTTGTTTCGGCCTCCATAAAGCTGGCCTTATGGAGAGACCGATGTAATATTGTATTTAGGGGTGGGGGGGGGGTGGGGAGGCCTGCTGATGTCGTACTGGCGTCGGTAAGGGCGGAGGTTAGGCTGAGGGTTGAGTCCGACTTCGTTTGCCAAGGTCGGCGTTCGGTAGGCGACGGGGTCCACTTGTTTCAGTGAGGGCGGACCGGGTGGTGGTCGACTTGTGAGTATTGATTTTGTAAATATGAATTGACTGTGATGTGTGATTAGTACTGTGTGCGTGTGTGGCTTCTGGGGTGCTTCAGTTGTGAATATGTTGTAAATATGTATATGTATACATATCTGTGCCCTTACAAGGGGTTGGAAATATTGGTTTGGGGTGGCTGGAAGGAGGTTGGTCTGTAAGGTATTTAAGTTGCTGTAAATAGTATGTAAATATCTATGTTGGTGTGCATGATCATGATCATAATCAACAATCAATATCTATGTTTATGTACAGTTTATCTGTGCCGTTACAAGGGGTTGTAATATTGGTTTGGGGTGGCTGGAAGGTTGGTCTGTAAAGTACTTATGTCGTTGCAAAAAGTATGTAAATAACTGTATATATAGTTCTGTTACTGTAATGGACATAATTTTCTGTTTGATTTGGTAGTGTGTAAATAGTTTGCGTTTTTGTTTCTGCCCGATCCGGTTTGAGTTTATTTTTGTTTGTATGTGCCGTTTCGATGCACTTAAAAAGCACACCCCACAGACCAACCTCCCCCCGGCCACACTGAAAACAAAGCCCCACAAAGACCACACACCCAAAGACAACACCACGCCCGAGGGCAACACCACGCCCGAAGGCAACACCACACCCGACGGCAACACCAAGCCCGAAGGCAACACCACGCCCGAAGGCAACACCACGCCCGAAGGCAACACCACGCCCGAAGGCAACACTAAGCCCGAAGGTAACACCACGCCCGAAGGCAACAGCACTTAAAAAGCACCGGGGCAAATACAGGTGCACCTTGCCCAAGGGTGCCCCGGAGGCAGTTGTGGCAAAGGGTAACCTCATTACTCCCAGAGCTTTTTACGTACGTAGAAACGGGCACGAGGAAACAAAGTAGAACTTAAACCTGACCGGACAAAAACATAACTCTGAACTATTTACAGAATTCTGTACATTGCGCTAGCAAACAAAATGTCTGTAACCTCATTACTCCCACGTTTAAACAAACTCCACAACCGGATGCAGTTTAAAGTCCTACTCAGGACGGATGCAGTTTCGTGTACTTTTTAAGTGCATAGAAACGGACACTATCAAACAGGAAGAACCAAATCCGGACCGGCAAGAACACAACCATGAACTACTTACAATCATTTACAAAGTTACCTTACGCTAAGCTAGCAAAACGAAATTTCTGTGGCCAACATATACGACACACCCAGCCCACCCACCACAAGACTATTTACTAACAGGAAAACAACACACGCCAGAAGGCAACAACAAACGTCCGAAAGCAACAACGCCCGAAGGCAACACAACACGCCCGAAGGCAAGACCACGCCCGAAGGCAACCATGCCCGAAGGCAACACCACGCCCGAAGGCAACACCACGCCCGAAGGCGACCCCACGCCCGAAGGCAACACCACGCCCGAAGGCAAAACCACGCCCAAAGGCAACCTCACGCCCGAAGTGCGGAGGAGTCCCCATTCCTCTCCCTAGAGCAAAGCGAGAGGAACTCCTCCCTTCTTCGACGAGCTCTTACTACACAGTATTCAACTGTAAACTGTTTGATGCGAGACTTTACGTCGTCCCACCACTCTAAACCCGTTGAAAAGGCCGGCCTCAATGTTCGCCACCCTTCGTACCTGGCCTTAAACTGTTTGCTATATTCAGCCTCCGTTAGAATATCTGTGTTCATTTTCCAGAACCCCCTCCCTGCTGGCCATGACTCTGGGGGTTGGAAGGAGACAGTAACTGCATCATGGTCCGAAATTGGACATGCAACAACTTCACAGTCACTCGGTGACAGAGCAGGCGGAGAGTACACCCGGTCCAACCTTGAGGCGTCCGTGCCATCAGGGCGGTGCCAAGTGAACACGGCCAAGCCGGGATGTTGCACTCTCCAAACGTCAACCATGTCGTGATTCTTTGTAAACATGTCCAATTCCGCCATGCCGACACCACAGCTCCAAGATGTGCACGTAGACATTCTGTCGAACTGTGTGTCGGGAACGCACTTAAAGTCTCCAGCTAGGATACAAGGGGCACAGCCAGGAACGAAGGATGGAAGGGTAGTAAAAAAGTCCCTTCTGTCTGTAGGCTGATTGGGTGCGTAAACATTACATAGCATGAAGTTCCCACAGGGATGTTTTATGGTGATGCATATCACCCGGCCCTCATGATCATGATCAACTTTTCCGACCAGGGAAGTCCATCTGGGTGAAACTAAAATAACAGATCCACAAGAAGACGAGGAACCAAAGGAAGCGTGCAAGCCCCCACCCCATTCATAGGACCAGGTGTAGACGTCGTCCTCGTTAACAATGTGAGGGTGCTTTATGGTAACACATACCAAACGGCCCTCATGGTCAGAATCAACTTTTCTAACCAGGGAGGTCCACCTTGGTGAAATTAAAATAACTGTTCCACAAGAAGATACTAAACCAAGGGAAGCATGCAATCCTCCACCCCACTCGAAGGACCAGGTGTGGACATCGTCCTCATTCACTATGTGCGTCTCTTGGAGTAAAACGAAGTCCACACCTAGGGACTTACAAAACTGAAATATTCTGGACCGAGTCCGACTGTCCCTCATACCGTTGGCGTTCAGGGTCAAGGGGGACAGGGGCACAGCAGTGGAGGGGTGGGTATCTAAACATTGGTCTGGAGCTTACTGTACTTATTCCGAGGGGTCGGTTTAGGGGCCTCAGAGACTTGAACATCCTGGTCCGACACTTCACCTGAGGCAGATCTCTTTAAAGTGGATTCAGGTACCCCTTCACCTCAATCGAACCAGCTCTCTCCCAACGGTAGTTCCCTTATTGGGTGATCTGGGGCAGACTCCCCAACATCCGACATGGCAGTGCCAGACTCCGAGTCAGAGGAGAGCTGGAGGTCCTCCACCGTTGTCACTCCAGCCTCCTCAGGTTGGTGTGTCGTAAAACCCCAGCTAACTAACTCCTCAGGTGCCAGGGGTGGAGAGTCTGCCTCAGGGATCCCTGTCCCCTCCCCACACTGCTTTGAGGCGAGGAACTGCTCTACTTCAAGAGCCACCCTCTCCAGTTCCTCGGGTGCATCTGGATCCTCAAGCATAGGTTCTGGGTATGATTGCGAGGGTGCGGGTGCTGGCCTCACATCCTCACTGACACGGGCAGAGTAGGACGTAGGGCAGGCACCAGAGATGTGTCCATCCTCCCCACAGAGGTTGCACCTCACGTCATTGGGACACTCAGCCTTGTCGTGTCCCAACTGCCGGCACCTCCCACAACGTCTGTTGGGACACGACCTGGCCTCGTGCCCCTCCTCTCCACACTTAAAACAGGTGCGGGGCTGCCCAAAGTATTGAATATGGGCTTTGGCACCCCCTATGAAGAGGAAGGATGGAATGTTTCTCTTCAATACCATACGGAACTGCCTCTTGCCGTTCAGTATGCCCTTCAACTCACCATCACCGTAGGTGCACCACATACTGCTTGAGACAGTTCCGTACTGCCCAAGAACCCTCGCAACCAGACCCTGTCCGACCTCAAAGGGCAGGTACAGCACCGTCACCGCCACAGAGCGACCATATGGGGTGACGGTGAGCCCTTGTACCCCCTTCAGGCGAGACACACCTTCCAACCGGGCTGCGTCTGACCTGAACTTTATGTCGTACGTGTTGCGGGCTGCAAGCGCCTGCAACATCTCAATTTGTTTAACATCAATACCATTATTCTTTAGCACACTAAACACTTGAGGGGGTGACACATTTGCCGCCGACTAAACTGCAACTTAACAATGCTACTATCCCTACACACGAGAGCGAAACGAAAACACGTCTGCTCTCGTCGAAGACCTGAACTCTGTTATGCCTTCTTGGGTAGATTTCTTCGAGGTTAACTCTGTACAGAATGCAATATTGTTTGGTTCCCCTTGGATAAATAGTGCTCTCTCAGAATTTTCAGCGCCTCTCTGCCATTATCTTTGGCATCTCTCATTACTAATGATAGGCTTCTATCATCCAGAAACTGGACTAGTTCAAAGAATGCTTCTGCATTCTTCGCACGTTCTACAGGTACGTCGCCATTTCCACTGCGGGTTTTGCTTTTTAAGTGCATCGGAACGGCACATACAAACAAAAATAAACTCAAACCGGATCGGGCAGAAACAAAAAGGCAAACTATTTACACACTACTAAATCAAACAGAAAATTATGTTCATTACAGTAATAGAACTATATATACAGATATTTACATACTATTTGCAACAACATAAGTACTTTACAGACCAACCTCCTTCCAGCCACCCCAAACCAATATTACAACCCCTTGTAACGGCACAGATAAACTGTACATAAACATAGATATTTACATACTATTTACAACAACTTAAATACCTTACAGACCAACCTCCTTCCAGCCACCCCAAACCAATATTTCCAACCCCTTTGTAAGGGCACAGATATGTATACATATACATATTTACAAAATATTTACAACTGAAGTACCTCAGAAGCCACATATGTACAAACACAGTACTATTTACACATTACAGTCAATTCATATTTACAAAATCAATATTTACAAGTTGACTACCACCCGGTCCGCCCTCACTGAAACAAGTGGACCCCATCGCCTACCGAACGCCGACCTTGGCAAACGAACGAAGTCGGACTCAACCCTCAGCCTAACCTCCGCCCTCACCGACGCCAGTACGACATCAGCAGGCCTCCCCAACCCCCTAAATACAATATTACATCGGTCTCTCCATAAGGCCAGCTTTATGGAGGCCGAAACAAAGGTAAGTATGCCCTGAACACTTGCATTGCATGGCGGAGGTGAGAGACCATACAAAACATAGTCCTGGCTGACCGCCCAGGTGTTCCAAAACGTTAGGCGATCAGTCAGGACTTGAAACCATTCCCAGAATAAGGCCACATAGTCACACTGCCAAAACATGTGGCACACTCTCCCACTTTGTGCATCTTATACGGGGGCAAACGCCATCTCCAAGACGCCACCGAAGGCGCTTGAGATTAGTTACGATGGCGTCATGTGCGATTCGCCACAACAGGTCTCGCCTGCGGTAATCTAATGATCTGCTGTGGACTACGCGCCACACATCCGGCCCTAAGGCATAGTGGCTGGATTGGATCTGGCCAACCAATTTATCAAAAACAGCCCGGTATAGGTCCCTTGCACTTGACTGCGAAACGTCCCCCACTGTTGACATAATACGGAGCGTGTCCCTCATTTGACTGTATGCCCCCGTGGGTCTCCAGCTGTGGGGCTCACCGTTACTAAACAGGGAGGGAAAGAACCGACGGAATGATAATCCCCCCCCCCCCCCAGTAACAGACAAAGTAGGCAAAAGGCATTCCGCTGTCCACAGCACTGTAAACTTCGGGTTGGACAATTACATCATGCAACTTTTGAAGCCTCATGTACCCTAAGAACTTAATTTCCCACAACACGTACTTTTTTTCGTCACCGTCGAATATCAGGCGATACCTGGGCCCATAACCTGTTACGGATGTCATGACGGTGGATAGGAATTAAGAGCAAACATAGGGATACGAAATACACACGTGCTTTCTGTTTTCCAGTTTACTCGAGAGAGATCTCACCCAAATTATATATATATATATATATATATATATATATATATATATATATATATATATATATATATATATATATATATATATATATATATATATATAGGCCCCCGCTTGGGGAATTACCATGGTAACAGGAGAGAAAAAGTGAGTGCTGCAGTATTTGTACCTTGTTCTACGTCTAAAACCACAAGTGTCACAATGGCCAAGTGGTTAAGGCGCTCGCCCGGTACGCGAGAGACCCGGGTTCAATTCCTGGTTGTGACTTGATTTTTCTCTCTGAATTTATTTCTTCTGTACTTTCCCTTGTGTGAAAAGGCTATGCCAGCACGTGGGATTGATTTCAACTTCATGATCGAACACCAAACACAACTTTCGACCTACTTATTCCACGTTCGATCTACCTAACTTCGACCTACTGATTATTCATTACCCCGCTTGGGGAATTACCATGGTAACAGGAGAGAAAAAGTGAGTGCTGCAGTATTTGTACCTTGTTCTACGTCTAAAACCACAAGTGTCACAATGGCCAAGTGGTTAAGGCGCTCGCCCGGTACGCGAGAGACCCGGGTTCAATTCCTGGTTGTGACTTGATTTTTCTCTCTGAATTTATTTCTTCTGTACTTTCCCTTGTGTGAAAAGGCTATGCCAGCACGTGGGATTGATTTCAACTTCATGATCGAACACCAAACACAACTTTCGACCTACTTATTCCAGTTCGATCTAACTTCGACCTACTATATATATATATATATATATATATATATATATATATATATATATATATATATACATATATATATATATATATATATATATATATATATATATACACACATGGGGGGCTTTTTACGTGCTAAAAACGGACACGGCCAGACCGGCCAGACCAGCGAAAGGATCACTACATATGGCCAACAACCAAACACCAACGACACCGCCACAAACAAAACAAAACCACCAACACCGCAAAGAACACCAGATGAATCCCTCGACCATCGAGGACACCACATCCACAACAAGCAAAACCAACGACCGAAGGCAACAAACACGCCCGAAGGCAACCATAGCATAGGGGGATACGGGGGCCAATCGCTACATTTAAATCCCTATGCACAACAATATACATGTAACACAGACAAACTTCCCGAAGAGATCGAACGAGCCCGGTAGGAGATCAGGAACGTCCACTCTCTTCGGGAACCCCAACTGAACCAAACTGGGCCAAAAAATAGAGTCGCACCTTGCCTAAGGGTGCCCCGGAGGCAGTTGTGGCAAAGGGTATATATATACATATAACCCTAAAAGGTCACTTTGGGCGACAACCAGTTAATTAAATATATTTGCATATTCATGCAGGTAAAAATTAGACAAAAAATACCTTAATGATCTTCAGGAACGCCTTCAAGTTGAATATATGTCCAATTACCTGTGTGATGTACGCACGGCGTTTTATTAAATAAAACAAATAAATTGGTATTGCGCAATAAGGGTGTGTTCACCTAACATACCAATTTTTTACATGCATGATATACAACCCCAAATTTCAATAGTAAAAATACATAATGGGATTCTAGTGCAACTTACCTATAGTAACCCCAAACAGAGGGCGCTAGGATACTTTTATATATTTCAAAACTTTTGAAATAACATGCAGGGAATGGTTGTTATAACATTGTAAACATTTAGGCGACACGTATATGTACACCTAATGTCAATGTCGCCTAAAAGTACCATTTTTTCACCCGATATGTCGCCTAAAGTGACCATTTAGGGAAATATATAATAAGTTTACCAACAGTACTCTAACACTTTTTCAAGGAAGTAACCTTTACAGGACTTTTTCACATGACTTGTGTCCCGACTTTTTAGTGGAATTTTACCCCATCTTTGTATTTCAGTTGAATTTTACCCCACCGTTTCCTTTTTTATCTAGCTGACACTATACAACACATTCATGTTAGTGTGTCGTTAAAACCCATCTAACTAACGCAGAGTACAACTAATATTACAAGTGCACCTTCTACTGAGCAAATCCCTAGGCGTTAAATTAGGCTGTGATCGTGTGTGATTTCATTGACCTTCACATGACCCCAAATGACCATTGACCTATTTGAACATTTTAAATTTTTCCAGTCCGCTGCCCTGATATAACATGCATGAATTACCTTTGATAAAAGATACATTTTGCATCTGCTTCCACCCTCGTTAAGGTTAAAGAGAGTATCTTAGTCAAAAATCTTTCTCATCGATAACTTGTCCTCTGGGGTTTCCAAGTGAGAATTGCAGTGTGTCAATGTGGCCATGTATCTCCGAACGACCATCTGGAAAAAAAAAACGTTGTCAATGCCTGTCCATGATCTCGGGGTATTTTGTATTTCTTGATGTACCAAACTGAATGCCTCCACCACACTGCACTTTCACTTGTGAATAGGTTCTGGTCTTCTTAATGATCGGTTTCTGCTTCCGGTGTGCCTGTAAAGATGTGAGAAACCGTGGCTGATAAATTTACATTATGATTAGATAGCATGAATACTGTTATGCTGAGGAAGTGTTTCAGAAGTCCCTTAAAATATTTAATTGACATCGAGATATCACTCTCTGCCTGCATAAATGGGGGCCTTTTGTTAGTATAGTAGTTGCTCTCGAGGAGTCAAACCGTGAATTCCTCTGCAATAAATTACTGAAAATGCCTCTTTGCACAAATACACATAACTAGTACTATGCATGACCCACCTAATGATGCAAGTGCAACAAGAAAAGTTTTCCTCAAACTACCTTCCAGACTGCTAAGATCTTGTAAGGATGTGTCTATATGGGAAATACATGTTGAAAAATCTGCATTGATCGTCAGCAAAATTAGAACCCACAGTGTCATAGTAACTATCTGCCAATCTGAAATTAACTTTTGACCATCTACCAAACCAACGATCATCTAGTAAAAGAATGGACTCGCCATGTATACGAGCAGTTTTCAAGGTGAACGTGTGTTCCGTGCCAGCTCTAATGAGGTGAGACAAATGTCATCAGTATTATGCAATCTATACTGACGGCTCCAAAGCCACGAACAGGGTTGCGGCCGCGTTGTCAGGCCGTGACGCATCCTTGCAAGTTAGACTACCGGATGATGCATCAATATTAACTGCCGAACTACAGGCACTAAAGATGAAAAGATGACACTTTCCTTTTTGATTATTTTAGCACACAGACCATTCTCTCATTCTGAGCTTTCTGAAGGAAAGTGGCCTGTTTAGAAATTTTTGACATGACTCCCGTATTTGCATTTACCTAGAATTTTGTTGAATTTTACCCCTTCTTTACTTTTTTTCGTTTGAATTTTACTCCCCATTCTAGCTGACACTTTATAACACATTCGTGTGGGTGTGTCGGTAAACCTCAAACTAACCTTTTTATATGAAATTGTACCCATTTCTAAAATAAAAACAGATTGGGGATGAACCGTTGCAAGCTTTTATCAAAGCACGCTAGCTCAAATAGGTACAGTACATTAAAAGCTGATGGTTTTGCAACAAAATACCTCAGTCGTAAGACCCGTTTAAATCGATCACCAATTGTTTAAATCTTGTATGTTTGACTATTTGCCAGAGTAATTTGTGTTCTTACTATATCTTACCATTAGTTTTGGTAAAATAAAAAGTACTGAGGTTTTTTAGTTCTTGTTCGCGTGGCCTCGAGCCACACAAACTGCTGCTATGCCCGGAGGTCGGGATAGCACAATTGTTAAGTTCCAGTTTTCGTCTGGGGTGAGTGTCCCTTCCCCACAGGCGTTTACTGTGTTAAAAGACAATGGTGTCGAAATTGGAGAAATTGAGATGTTGCAGGCGCTAGAGGCCCGCAACACGTATGACCTTAAGTTTAAGTCTGATGCTGCCCGTGTTAAGGGTGTGTCATGCCTGAAGGAGGTAGAGGGGCTCACTGTCACCCCATATGATGGCTCTGTGGCGGTGACGGTACTTTACCTTCCCTTCGAGGTCGATCAGCGCCTGGTTGCGAGGGTTCTTAGTCAATACGGAACTGTCTCTGAAATGCGGTGGTGTAAATATACTGCGGGTGAGTTGAAAGGTATATTTAATGGCAAGAGACAGTTCCGTATGGAACTGGTGAGGGACATTCCATCGTTCCTCTTCATAGGGGGTTCCAAGGCCCACATTAGGTACTTTTGCCAGCCCCGTACCTGTTTTAGATGTGGAGAGGAGGGGCACGAAGCCAAGTCGTGTCCCAACAGACGTTGTGGGAAATGTTTGCAGTTGGGGCACGGCAAGGCAGAGTGTCCCAACGAGGTACGGTGCAACCTCTGTGGGGAGGAGGGACATGTGTTTGGTTCCTGCCCCACATCGTACTCTGCTCATGTCATGATTGTTTGGTGTGGTGTGGTGTGGTGTTTTGGTTTTTTGGTTGTTGTTGGGTGGTGGTGGTGGTTTGGTCTGGTGTTGTCTTTCCTTGGCGGTGTGTAGTAATGTTGGTTTGGGATGGCCGGGGGGAGGTTGGTTTGTGGGGTTTTTGGGTTGTCAGTGTGTGTGTGGTTCTATTGTTGTAATGAACATAATTTTCTGTTTGATTTGGTGGTGTGTGGATAGTTTTGCCTTTATGTTCCTGTCCGATCCGGTTTGAGTTTTTGTTTTTTGTTTGTATGTGCCGTTTCGATGCACTTAAAAAGCACTCTGCTCATGTCATTGCCGATGTGGGGTCGGCACCTGAACCCTCGCAAACAGGCCCACAATATTCAACCCAGGAATTAGAGGAGGCGGCACTTGAGGTGGAGCAGGACTTCCTTGCCTCTAAGCAGTGTGAGGGGGGTACTGGGACTCCTGAGGCAGACTATCCGCCATCGATGGCAACGGCACCCGGACAGGTTGAAATAATGACATTAGAGGAGGACCTCGATCTGTCCTCAGACTCGGCGATGTCGGATGGCGGGGAGCGTGCCTCAGAGCCTCCTCCAAAAGATCCGCCTTCGGGGGAGGGTTGGTTTGATTTGTGTGAGGGGGAGGGGCCAGAGTCTGCACTAAAGAGGTCGGCTTCGGGCGAAGTATCAGACAGGGGAAACCATCACTCTGGGAGGCCCGTACCGAGCCCACGGATTAAAAAGATAAGGTCCCAGTCAGAGTATTTAGTGTGAATGGTTTTGCCTTTGTGTCCCCGTTTTCTTTGGGGGGTTCTGTTACACTGAACTACCAAAAAAACTTTGTGTCTGTGCCCATGCATGCCACAAAGTTTTTTTGGTAGTTCAGTGTAACTAGGTTTGCTTTGTTCCACATTAGGTCCGCCCGGCTACAAGCATGTAAAGAGCACATCACATTGTTAATACTGTAAATAGTGGGGGTTGGTCACATGAATGCTGGCCTGGTGTATATAGTTGTCCTTGTGTTTCATGTCACGTCCGGTGTTTTGTTCCGGAGCACGTAAGGAGCACCCATAGTTACAAAAGACTCAACCTGAACACTCTTCTGTTGATGTAAATGGGTATGTAAATAGTTTTGCCTAGTGAAATTGTAAATAGTCCAATGTAACTAGTTTGGGTTCGGGGTGGTTTTGTACAGAATTCTGTAAATAGTTCAGAGTTATGTTTTTTGTCCGGTCAGGTTTAAGTTCTACTTTGTTTCCTCGTGCCCGTTTCTACGTACGTAAAAAGCTCTCTTTATGCACAATTGCAATAAGTAGTACGGCTAACACACGGTGATAAAGGTTGAGCACGGCAAAACGACGAGAGCTCGACGAAACGACGAGAGCTCGACGAAACCACGTCTGCTCACGTCGAAGACCTGAACTGAACTCATTTATACGGCTCTTTGATAGCTCCGGTTCATGGGATGAGTGGTGGATAGGACTTTAAACTGCATCCGGTTGTGGAGTTTGTTTAAACGTGGGAGTAATGAGGTTACCCTTTGCCACAACTGCCTCCGGGGCACCCTTGGGCAAGGTGCACCTGTATTTGCCCTGTGCTTTTTACGTGTTGTTGCCTTCGGGCGTGGGGTCGCCTTCGGGCGTGTTGTTGCCTTCGGGCGTAGGGTCGCCTTCGGGCGTGGTCTTGCCGTCGGGCGTGGTGTTACCTTCGGGCGTTTTGTGTTGCCTTCGGGCGTTGTTGCTTTCGGACGTTTGTTTCCGTTGGGTGTGTGTTGCTGCCTTCTGGCGTGTGTTGTTTTCCTGTTTGTAAATACGTTTTGTGTGGTGGGTGGGCTGGGGGTGTCGCATATGTTGGCCACAGAAATTTTGTTTTGCTAGCTTAGTGTAAGGTAACTTTGTAAATGGTTTTAAGTAGTTCATGGTTGTGTTCTTGCCGGTCCGGATTTGGTTCTTCCTGTTTGATAGTGTCCGTTTCTATGCACTTAAAAAGCCCCCCCCCCCCCCATGAGTGGTGGATAGTACCCAACAAACTTGTTTAGCATTTGTGTTTGGGAGTCCTGGGTAGGACTTTAAACTGCATCCGGTTGTGGAGTTTGTTTAAACGTGGGAGTAATGAGGTTACCCTTTGCCACAACTGCCTCCGGGGCACCCTTGGGCAAGGTGAACCTGTATTTGCCCCGGTGCTTTTTAAGTGCTGTTGCCTTTGGGCGTGGTGTTGCCTTCGGGCGTGGTGTTACCTTCGGGTGTGTGGTGGTTTTGGGTGTGTGGTCTGTTTTTAGTGTTGCCAGGGGGGAGGTTGGTCTGTGGGGTATTTGGGTTGTTGTCAGTGTGTGTGTGGTTCTATTGTTGTAATGAACATGGTTTTCTGTTTGATTTGGTGGTGTGTGGATAGTTTTGCCTTTGTGTTCCTGTCCGATCCGGTTTGAGTTTTGTTTGTATGTGCCGTTTCGATGCACTTAAAAAGCCCCCAACAAACTTGTTTAGCATTTGTTTGGGACCCGTCATGGTTTTGTTTGGGTTTGGGATTTTTCTTTAGTTTGTCAGTGCCTGTTTCTACGTACTTAAAAAGCTCACAAACTTGTAATAGAGTTACGATGAAACTATAGCAAAGTGTGTCATGACTTATGGAGTTTTTAAATGAGCAGATTCCCGCTGCCTTTCTACTTAAAAACTGGCACAAACCGCAAATTTCGGCGTTTGTGCAGTTATTGAAACACTCCTGGAAGCATAAGAAAATATTCAAAATGTGAAGAACTGTTCTACGTGTAAATGTCAAGTCCATTAATTGGCTTGTTGAACAAAATTTTGCATGTGGCTCTTTGCACTTTGCAAATACGTTGTCGATCACTGGTGCACTTTGTATTAAAGAAGTTCAGTTACATGTACAAAACTAGACCGCCATTGAGTCAGAACTGTGCTCAAAGAAATTTCTTTCGTTGTCGGGGACGGTTTCCCGTCCTTGCAGAAACGGCTACATTGTGCGGGGGACCAGTACTGGGCCATTTTTGATGACTTGGTTGGTCAGGTCCAAGCCAGGGACTATTCGTTGGGGCCGGAAGTGTGGCGTGTGGTTCACAGCAGGTCGCTCGATTTTCGCCGGCGAGACCTGCTGTGGCGAATCGCACATGACGCCATCGTAACTAATCTCAAGCGCCTTCGGTGGCGTCTTGGAGATGGCATTTGCCCCCGCACTGGATGTACTAAGTGGGAGAGTGTGCCACATGTTTTGGCAGTGTGGCTTTGTGGCCCTCCTGTGGGAGTGGTTTCAGGTCCTGGCTGATCGCCTCACGTTTTGCAACACCCGGGCGGTCAGCCAGGACTACGCTTTGTATGGTCTATCACCCCCGCCATGCAATACATGTGCTCGCGGGATACTTACCTTTGTTTCGGCCTGTATAACGCTGGCCTTATGGAGAGACCGGTGTAATATTGTATTTAGGGGGGAGAGGAGGCCCGCGGACGTCGTCCTGGCGTCGGTGAGGATGGAGGCTGAGGGTGGAGGCTGACTTCGTTCGTTTGCCAAGGACGACGTTCTGCAGGCGGTGGGGTCCACTCGTTTCGGTGCGGGCGGGCCGGATGACGGTTAACCTGTGAATATTGTTTGCTTCCAATAGTTTTTCCTTTGTAAATAGTCCTGTTTGGTGGGTGGGCTGGTAGTGTTTGTACATATTAGCCACAGAAATTTTCGTTTGCCAGCTTCATGTAAAATAATTTGTAAATAGTTGTAAATAGATCATAGTTGCGTTTTTGCCGGTCCGGTTTTGGTCTTTCTGTTTGACAAGTGTCCGTTTCTATGCACTGAAAAAGTACGGCTACATTGTGCCAAAGCCTTCTCGATAGTTACGTGGCTTTTATTATCACGTTTGAAACAAAAGGCACGGCTATTGTTCCTGTGCCACTTTCTTAAATAAACCTTATTGTGTGCTAAGGTTTCCAGTCTCATTTACTAAAGGATTGATCTTGGGACGGTTTGGTAAGGCTATTGATGGTTATTTCCTCTGTTTTATTTGGTTATTTGGTTATTATTTGGTTATTTGGTTATTTCCACCTGTTTTAAGTGTTCAGAGGAGGGGCACGAAGCCAAGTCGTGTCCCAACAGACGTTGTGGCAAGTGCCTGCAGGTGGGGCACGAAAAGGCCGAGTGCCCCAACGAGGTGCGGTGTAACCTCTGTGGGGGGAAGGACATGTTTCTGGTTCCTGCCCCACTTCGTACTCTGCCCGTGCCAGTGCGGATGTGGGGCCGGCACATGAACCCTCGCAGTCAGGCCCAGAACCTATGGTGGAGGAACCTAGGTCCCCTTCACCTGATGAGGTGGCACATCAGGTGGAGCAGGATTTCCTTGCTGCTAAACAATGTGAAGGGGTCTCTGGGACCCCTGAGGCAGGCCCTCCATCGTCCTCCTCTTCAACACCTGGGGAGGCTGGATTATTAACAGTGGAGAATGACCTTCAACTCTCATCAGACTCGGAGACTGACTCTGCCATGTCAGATGCTGGGGGACCTGCCTCAGAGCCTCCACCAAAGGAACCACCATCGGGGGAGGGCTGGTTTGATTTGTGTGAGGGTGTTGAAACAGAGTCCAAATTAAAAAGGTCGGCCTCAGGTGAGGAGTCAGTGGAGGGGATCCATCCTTCTGGTCCACCACTACCGAGTCCATGTAAGAATAAAAAGGCCAGGTCAGAGACAGATGTGTAGTTACCTATCCCACCATGACTGACCCCCTGTCCCTCATGACCCTAAACGTCAATGGCATGAGGGACAGTCGGAAGCGGTCAAGAATATTCCAATTTTGCAAATCACTAGGTGTGGACTTCGTTTTCCTCCAGGAGACTCACATTGTTAATGAGAACGACGTCTACACCTGGTCCTATGAATGGGGTGGGGGTTTGCACGCTTCCTTAGGTTCCGTGTCTTCCTGTGGATCTGTTATTTTAGTTTCATCCAGATGGACTTCCCTGGTAGGAAAAGTTGATCATGATCATGAGGGCCGGGTGATATGCATCACCATAAAACATCCTTGCGGGAGCTTCATCCTATGTAATGTTTACGCACCCAATCAGCCTACAGACAGAAGGAATTTTTTACTACCCTTCCATCCTTCGTTCCTGGCTGTGCCCCTTGTATCCTAGCCGGAGACTTTAACTGCGTTCCCGACACACAGTTCGACAGAATGTCTACACACACATCTTCGAGCTGTGGTGTCGGCATGGCGGAATTGGACATGTTCACAAAGAATCATGACATGGTTGACGTTTGGAGAGTGCAACATCCCGGCTTGGCCGTGTTCACTTGGCACCGCCCTGATGGCACGGACGCCTCAAGGTTGGACCGGGTGTACTCTCCACCTGCTCTGTCACCGAGTGATTGTGAAGTTGTGGCATGTCCAATTTCGGACCATGATGCAGTTACTGTCCTCCTTCCAACCCCCAGAGTCATGGCCAGCAGGGAGGGGGTTCTGGAAAATGAACACAGATATTCTAACGGAGGCTGAATATTGCAAACAGTTTAAGGCCAGGTACGAAGGGTGGCGAACATTGAGGCCTGCCTTTTCAACAGATTTAGAGTGGTGGGACGACGTAAAGTCCCGTATCAAACATTTTACAGTTGAATACTGTGTAGCAAGAGCTCGTCGAAGAAGGGAGGAGTTCCTCTCGCTCTGCTCTCGGAGAGGAACGGGGACCCCTCCGCACTTCACGCAATCCAACAGTATCTTGATGAAAAACTACACGGAGCCGCGTTCGTGCTCGCGTGCATTGCGTGGAGGCAGAGGAAAAACCAACCATCAAGTTCTACCGGGACGTCACAAAGTATGCCATCGATCGCCGCATAAAAAGAGTCCGTGACGTCCACGGTGTGGTACATAAGGACCCTCTCGACATCGTAGAAGTATTTAAAAGCTTCTATGAGCAGCTATATACTCAGGCAGATGTCGATGAAGGCCTTCAAAAGTCCCTGTTAGATAATATTGATAAGACCCCATCTAGAGATCAGAACGATGAACTTGGTTCCCCGTTGACTGTTGACGAGCTCTGGAAGGCAGTGGCGAAGATGAAAGGCGGAAAGGCGCCTGGGTCCGACGGTATTCCGGTGGAATTCTATAAAACGCTTCTGGGTACCGTTGGACACGATCTCCGCGATGTATTCGTCTCTGCTTTCCTTGCTGGCTCATTGAGCCCCTCGCAGCGCACAGGCGTGATAACTTTGTTGCCCAAGTCAGGAGACCCCTAGAACCTAAAAATAAACGGCCAATCACCCTGTTAAATGTAGACTACAAGATTCTGGCGAAAGCCCTTTGTAACAGGCTAGGCACAGTTATGCCAGATCTTGTAGGGTCCTTTCAGACATGTGCGGTGCGGGGACACAGTATTCAGCAGAACCTCTGGTTGGTGCGGGACTTAGTTGAATACGTGATGGACCGTGATCTCCCATGTGCGCTTGTCTCACTCGATCAGGAAAAGGCCTTCGACATGGTTGATCACGGATTCCTCTTTAAAATTTTGCAGAAGTTTAGTTTGAATCCAGTTTTTGTTAAATGGACCTCCCTATTTTATAATAGCGTATTCAGTCGGTTTATCGTCATTTGACTACCGTCGGACACCTTCAGATTCCAAAGTGGGGTACGGCAGGGGTGCCCGCTATCACCTCTTATCTATGTATTGTTTAGTGAATCCCTTGCAAGAGCCTTCCAAGTTGAGCCTTTGTTTCGACCATTTCACATACCTGGTGGTGCTGAAGTTAAGTGCCTTCAGTATGCTGACGATGTCACATGCGTAATCTCCGACCTAGCTTCCTTCAGGGCCCTTACTGGCACGTTGTCTAACTTTCAAAGAGCCACAGGTGCCAGACTGAACCCCACTAAGACCAAAGGACTCCGTCTAGGTAAGTGGCGGTCGAAAAAACTGCCCTTTGCGGCATCATGGGTAGACGACGCCATAAAGATCAATGGTATATGGTTTGGTTATGGTTCACCCGAGTTACTTACCTGGAATGAGAAAGTGGACCTAGTGGTGGCTAGGTTGAAGGACTTCGGCGATCGCCACATTAGCCTGTTGGGAAAGGTAACAGTTATCAATCGTTTTATTTACCCTCTCTTGTGGTATCCGGGCACTGTTCTGGCTGCTCCAGAGCGTGTCTTGGTGCGACTCGAGAGGGTTGTGTTTAGTTTTTTATGGTCAGGGGGGACGGAGCTGGTTAGAAGAGGGTTGGTATACCAGGATCTTAGGCGCGGAGGGTTGGGCCTTGTGCATTTTCCTTCCAAGCTCCGTTTTCTCCTGACCAAGTGTGTTTACAGTGCTGTGGACAGCAGAATGCCTTTTGTCTATTTTGTCCGTTATTGGGGGGATTATCATTCCGTCGGTTCTTTCCCTCCCTGTTTAGTAACAGTGAACCCCACAGCTGGAGACCCACGGGGGCATACAGTCAAATGAGGGAAACGCTCCGTATTATGTCAACAGTGGGGGATGTTTCACAGTCAAGTGCAAGGGACCTATACCGGGCTGTTTTTGATGAATTGGTTGGCCAGGTCCAACCCAACCACTTTGCTTCAGGGCCGGAAGTGTGGCGTGTAGTCCACAGCAGATCATTAGATTACCGCAGGCGAGACCTGTTGTGGCGAATCGCACATGACGCCATTGTAACTAATCTCAAGCGCCTTCGGTGGCGTCTTGGAGATGGTATTTGCCCCCGCACAAGATGCACAAAGTGGGAGAGTGTGTCACATGTGTTTTGGCAGTGTGACTATGTGGCTCTATTCTGGGAATGGTTTCAAGTCCTGACTGACCGCCTAACGTTGTGTAACACCTGGGCTGTCAGCCAGGACTATGCTTTGTATGGTCTTTCACCTCCGCCATGCAATACAAGTGTTCAGGACATACTTACCTTTGTTTCGGCCTCCATAAAGCTAGCCTTATGGAGAGACCGATGTAACATTGTTTTTAGGGCGGTGGGGAGGCCTGCTGATGTCGTCCTAGCGTCGGTGAGGGCGGAGGTTAAGCTGAGGGTGGAGTCGGACTTCGTCCGTTTGCCAAGATCGGCATTCGGTAGGCGGTGGGGTCCGCTTGTTTCGGTGAGGGCGGGCCGGGTGGTAGTCAACTTGTAAATATTGATTTTGTTTGTAAATATGGAACTACTGTAATTTGTAAATGGGGCTGTGTTTGTATGTGGGTGGCTTGTGAGGTGCTTGGTTGTAAATATGTTGTAAATATGTATATATGTGTATGTAAGTATCTGTACATATAGTTCAATTACTGTAATGAACATAACTTTCTGTTTGATTTAGTTGTTTGTAAATAGTTTGCATTTATGTTTCTGCCCGATCCGGTTTGAGTTTTTGTTTTTGTTTGTATGTGCCGTTTCGATGCACTTAAAAAGCACCATTGATGGTTATTTCATGGGGGGGGGTTGATGTGACAGTTTTGCGACGAGTGAGAGGTATGGGGGGTTTGCTGTGACCATCGATTTTTCACGAGTGTCAAGAGGGACGGAACGGTGGTGTGCCTTTTTGTCTTGAGTTCTCTCGCTCTGCGAACCAAGTGATGAGAGACATGAAATTCTGTTGCTGTTTTCTGGATACAGTAGTCCAACTTTGTGGGGCAATAGTGAGAAGTTTCATTTCCTTGGTTGCATTTTGGCACTTATCATATAAAAGAGAGACAACCTTGTCCAAATCTTCACATTTTCCGCAAGCTCTTTCCACTTCAGAAGTCGGCTTTTACTCTGAAAGATTGAGTTCTTTGGCAATTTTTTTTTTGTTTTTGTTTTTGTTTTGTTTTTTGTTTTTTTGTTTTTTTTTTTTTTTGCTGCTTTGATGTTTTCACCCTTCTTTACCTAAAGACACTCCGTCTGGTTTTCTCACTGACCTAACGGGAGAACAACCTTAGGGAGAAATGCTTGTATCTAAGACCTCCTCTGGTAGTTGCTTTTGTCGAGACCTTTTAGTTAAATTTTGCCCCACCCTTGCACTTCCTTTTAGCTGATTTTTACCCCATCATTACTAAAACCTCCTCTGCTGTGTCAATTGGCCCAAAAACACCCGCCACTTCTCATTTGGAATACCTTTATCCTTTTACAGGATAAACCACTTTTGGCCAGGTTGGCCAGAGCACGAATCGGTCATACTTACCTAACCCATGCTCATTTGCTCCACGGGGAGGAGAGACCATATTGTATCCCCTGTGATTGCGATCTCACCGTCAGTCACATTCTCGTCGACTGCTGTGAATACTCCCATATTCGGCAGAAGTATTACACTGTTTCAGACCTGAAGACATTGTTTGAGCACGTAGATCCCTTTCTCATTTTGGACTTTCTCAAAGAAAGTAACCTTTATAGGAAGTTTTGACATGACTCGCGCATTTGCTTTTGTCTAGACATTTTAGGATTTTTCCCAATGTTTTTCTTTTTGGTTTCGACCATAAGAGAAACCTATGCAGTCATGATGGCGTGTGTGTGTATGTATGTGTGTGTGTTTGTGACTTTTCTTGTTTACACGATATCTCAAGAAGGGAAACTCTGACAGTTCTCAAAGTTGATAGGTAGATGCCCCATATTGAGAGGAAGAATCCTATTGTTTTTGGTGGATGTCAAAGGTCATTTGGGGTCACCAGGAGTCAAACTCTGAAAACCTTGTTTACACGATATCTCAAGGTAGGTAGCTTGGATAGATTTCATACTTCCTGTGTGGATGCATTATGGTGAGAGGAAGAATCGTATTGTTTTTAGTAGAGGTCAAAGGTCATTTGGGGTCACCAGGGGTCAAACACTGAAAACCTTGTTTGCACGATATCTCAAGGTAGGAAGCTTGGATAGATTTCATACTTGGTGTGTGGATGCATTATGGTAAGAGACAGAACCCTATTGTTTTTGGTGGAGGTCAAAGGTCATTTAGGGTCACCAGTGGCCAAACTCTGAAAACTATTTAAACGATATCTCAAGTTAGGAAACTAAGATGGATTTCATATTTGGTATGTATATGCATTATGGTAAGAGGAAGAATGCTATCATTTTTGGTGGAGGTCAAAGGTCATCTGGGGTCACCAGGGGTCAAAGTCTGAAAACCTTGTTTACATAATATTTCAAAGTAGGAAGCTTGGATAGATTTCATACATGGCATGTGGATGCATAATCTTCGGAGGTACAAAGCATATCACTTTTGGTGGATGTCAAAGGTCATCTGGAGTCACCAGGGGTCATAGTCTGAAAACCTCGTTAAACACGACATCTTAAGGTAGGAAGTTTGGATATACTATAAAGGTCACTTTCCTTGAGAAAGCCCAGGATGAGATAAAGGGTCTGTCTGTTGAAATACGTCTTCAGGTCTGGGGCAACAGTGTAGTAACTTCTGACGAATATGAGAGTTATTCACAACAGTCTAAAGAGAATGTGACTGACGGTGACAGCACAATCACATGGGATACAATATGGTCTCTCGTCACCATGAAGTAGGAATGGGTAAGGTAAGTGGTGACCGATACGAGCCCTAGTCAGGACTAAATCATCTCGTCGCTTTGTGGGACTGCATTACTCACGGTTTCGGACCGGTTGGTTTAAACTCGGTACAATTTGTTCTCGGGGAAAGAATCCCAACAGTTCCTGCCACTTGGATTTTATGTAGCAGTTGATCTGAGGGACGATTAATCAGTTGTGGGGGATGTAGATGTTGGTAACGTCCATCTGTAGGGCTCTTTAGCTAGGTGCGTCCGACCTTTTTCATTTCCCCGTATGCCCACGTGACTCGGAACCCACGAAAGCAAACTGTTTTCTGCAGTCTCACCAAATTGGAGTAAGCCTCACGGAGAGCTATTATACAAGGGTGTTTTTGCTCATGGCCTTTAAAGTGCTAAAAGGCTGGCATAGGGAGTCTGTGAACACAATGAACTGGTGGCTGTCCGAGATTTCGATCAGATCGAAATGCCATCTTAAATGCCTGATGGAGTTCGGCAGTAAGTATTGATGAAGCATCCGGCAGTCCTGACTTGCAGGAATGCATCTCCGGCCTGTTCGCTGCGGCTGCAACCCTGTTCGTCGCTTTTGGAACCGTCAGTATAGATTGCATGATAACGACGGTAACTTATGTCTCAGCCTCATTTAAAGCTGGCACGGTACACCAGTTCATTTGTGAGTTCTTCAGATATTTCCTCAAACTAAGGTCAATAACTGGCTCGACTTCACTTACCAGGGAGGGTACCCCACTGGGAGTGGAAAATAAGGACGAAGTGATGGGAGATGATAAGGTTAAAGGTAAACTGCGCCTTTACGAAATCGGGTCGGGGTTGGTTTTTTTTTTCGCGTTACACACCTTTGATAGTGCTTCCTTTAACGCGTAGGAGTAGGTAGCAAATGGGGGGGATCACACGGACACCTGCTGGTTTTGCGAGGTTAAAATGTGACCCTAAAACCTTATGGTTGAAAGGCCGTCTCAAAGGTCGGGGTTGTGGTCTATGGCTCCTCAGTTTCATGGCAAACAAATTGGAAGTGACAAATTTCTCCCATCTGATCTTGAAGGGGCGTGGTTCTGTTGCTTCGATGTAGATACTCTGCACATCGGAGACGTACGAAAAAGCTCCCAGGCAGATTCGAAAGACCTTCGAAAAAAAACAGAAAAAAAAGACCTTGGTTACGGATAGGGAGGCAGCGGAAGCAGTTTTTTAGCCGTTAGTAGCAGTTTCTGAGGTATGACTCACGTTGCCTGAGCTGGTAAACAACACAACCATAATCAAGTTTGGACCCTACCCTAACAAGTGCTCTGTTAGAGGCACGACCCCCAAAGCAAAACAGGACGGTCCAGCGCCCCAACCAGTCCATCTTTGACGACGACCTTTAAACAGGTTTAGAGCTCCTTAACACTTTCCGCCTCACATGGTCGATATGGGCTTTGAAGTTGAGCTTACTGCTCGAGTATTTAGGCCTAGGAACTTAGTGTGGGGAACAACTGGGATGTGAACACCGTTTTTCAAGTTCAGGTCCGGGTCGCAAATTGCGCACCTCTCTGGTTGCAAAAGTGCATGCAAAACAGTCTGTGTCCGAGACGGAAAGGAGAAAAAAACGGAATCCGTTTTGGTCAGCCCAGAGTGTTGGATCTTGTTGAGGAAAAACAAAGAAGGTTTGCATTAGTCTCTCTATAGACCTCATGTTCCTTGAGGAACAGGTAATAGAGAAGTCATCCACAAAGACTTTTCAATCCCAGTGTTCACCACATTAGCGATGCTGTTTATTTTCATAATAAAAAGAGTAACGGACAGGATGTTGTCTTGAGGAACACCCATTTTCTGATTATGTAACTCAGACAATACACTCCCTACACGGACTCGAAACACTATATAGTGTATATAGTGTGCATACTGTAAATATAGCAAGTTGACTCCACCCCAGACCCCTCGTGGCCCCTTGGGGCAGTTTGTGATGATTGCTTGGTCTGGTGTTTTGGTTTTTTTGGTTGTTGTTGGGTGGTGGTTTGGTCTGGTGTTGTCTTTCGTTGGCGGTATGTAGTAATATTGGTTTAGGGTGGCCGGGGGGGAGGTTGGTTTGTGGGGCATTGGGTTGTCGGTGTGTGTGTGGTTCTATTGTTGTAATGAACATAATTTTCTGTTTGATTTGGTGGTGTGTGGATAGTTTTGCCTTTATGTTCCTGTCCGATCCGGTTTGAGTTTTTGTTTTTTTGTATGTACCGTTTCGATGCACTTAAAAAGCACACGGACTCGAAACACACGATCTTTCAGGAAGTTTTGAATAAAAAGTGGCATTCTGCCCCTCAGACCCGCATTGTACAAGTCCTTTAGAATACCATATTTCCAAGTTGTATCATATGCCTTCTCCAGGTCGAAGAACACCGATACAACATGGTGTCCGCGAACAAAGCCGTCACGAATTGTGGACTCCAGGCCGACGAGTTGGTCAGTGGTACTGTGGCCAGGTCGAAAGCCACTTTGAAAAATAGTTATCAGACTGTTGGTTTCAAGGAACCAAACCAGACGGGCATTAATCATTCGTTCAAATGTCTTGCACAGGCAGCTAGTTAACGAAATAGGGCGATAGTTTGTAGCCTGGGTCGGGTCCTTGCCCGGCTTAGCGATGGGAATGATGGTGGCCTCCCGCCAAGCAGCTGGAAAATTGCCATTTTCCCATATTATCGTTGAAAATATCTAGTAAAAACCAGTAAGGAGTCATCTGGAAGGTGTTTTAAGAACTGGTAGTGAACTTTTCATCTGGACCAGAGAGGTCAGTGTCAATTGCTTCTCCGGAGAGCAATGCGAAGTTCCGTGATGTTAAAGAGGCTGTTGTAGTTCTCAGAGTTGTTCTGAGGTGAAGTTCACTTTTTCTGTTTTTCAACGGTATATTGGAATGCCTGAAAGGCTTGGGTGTAGTGATTGCTGAGGAGTTTGATCAAATTCATCTGCAAGCAAATTGGTAATATCTGCTGTTTCTGTGCATTTGCTACCGTCTGGTTTGGTTATGTGTAGAACGGAGGAACTGAGCTACTTCCCACTAATTTTTCTTACCGTATCCCATGCTTTTTTGACTGGGGTAGAGGAGTTAAGTTGAGAGATGTACTGTTTCCATGACTCCCGCTTGCTGGTTTTGATGATGCGCCATGCTTTGGCACGGGCATTGAGGTACTTTCTTAAATTAATATTATTAGGGTACTTCTTAAAGATATTAAGGGCCTTTTTGCGATCTTTGATCGCTTTTTCACAATCCGTGTTAAACCACGGCTTGTGTTTACTACGTGGATTTGCAGAGGACTTAGGAATAGTTTTGGTAGCAATATTCACCAATAGTTGTGTAAAGTTGGAGATCTTGTCTTGTAAACCGTCAAAAGCGTCCTTGACAATCGTGTTGCGGCAAAGGTTGCTAAATTCAGACCAGTCAGCTTTTTGAAGCTTCCACCTGGGGACTCTCTCTTCGGGCATTGGGTAGACAATATCGATTAAAAGGGGATAGTGGTCACTTCCACATTGCTCACTGTGGACTCTCCACTGAAGGTCCATCAGAATTGCCGGAGAGCACATCGAGAGATCAATAGCTGAACGAGATCGAGAGGCTGGATGAATGTAGGTAGAACACCCATCATTCAAAAGGCATAGATTCGAAGCAGCAATCACACTCAATTAAACCACCCATCTGGTTGGTGTTAGTACAGCCCCACATGTCACTGTGTGCATTGAAATCCCCCAGCAGTAGAAATGGGGTGGGCAACTGGTGAACTAGCATGTCCAAATCATCGCGTTTTAGGCTATACCTAGGTGGGATGTACACCGAACACACAGTAACGGTGCGGTGAAGTGTAGCTCGAATAGCCACGGCTTGCAAGTTAGTGTTCAGATGGATGGTGGTTGTTAGCTTGACTACTTCGGCTAACTTTAACCAGAAGGTCTCCAGAACGAAGCCTCTTAATTGTTTGAGGGGTGCCGACAACACCCTCAATTCCCTTGCTGATGGCAAACGGTGAGCGCTTTGCAAGGGTCTTGTCGTCTCCACTACTGGAAACGACAAGAAACCTAGGCCAGATAGGAGCTTCCTCGGGGTCAGAGCTTGCCCCAGAGTCGCTCCTGAAACGTTTTTTTCCCAGTTTTTCGGGGTTTGAGGAATCCTTAGTTAAAAAGCAAAATTTCGTCACCAGTGCTCCCCACCCACCATGGAGCCCAACAAGGGGACATCAAAGGTAAGTGGAAAATTCATCACAAACCGATGCCAGGGATACACTAGTGATATACTCAAGGCCATTACATGAATCAATAACCCCGATTGACCTGATTAAGCAGCCGCCTTCTGAGAAAACCACCTTTCTGAAACACACAAGTGAAGTCCACTTGGTGACGGGTACATGACAAGTTGGTGCTATGTTAATAAACAAAGGTTGCAAAGCAGTCAGGTAGAGATCTCAGGGCATGACGCCACCAGCCGATTGGTTGAACCAGGCCAATTCAACCTCCCGACTAGGTGAGTTTGAGGCCAAAGTGGTGTGTTGCTAGGACTAAACCGCAGTTATAACCTTCACTCAACCACCAGGACCCTCTCCTCCACCGACACGGGTCGCGACTCACGGCAAACAAGTCGTCCCTGTTAGTCGCCTCTTACGACATGCTGAGAAAGCAGCGGGCCTATTCTACATCCCCGTACCCGCAGGGGAAGGGGGGGGGGGCACCGCTTCCAGAACATGTATTGAAGGTACGAAACAGAAGAAAACTACACAGGAACTGTGGGATTCTTTCCCCGAGAACAAATTGTACCGAGTTAAACCAACGGTCGAAACTGTGAGTAATGCAGTCCCCAGAAAGCGACGAGACGATTTAGTCCTGACTTGTGTGGGATTTAACGACACATCAACACAAATGTGTTATATAGTGTCAGCTAGATAAAAAAGGATAGAGGTAGGGAGAAACTAAAAACAGAAAAACATTGGGCAAAATCCTAAAAAGTCAAGACAAGAGCAAATGCGGGAGTCTTGTCAAAACTTTCTGTGAAGTCCACTTTGCTTCTGCAATAGAGCAAACAAAGAAACCTAGTTTTCAAGTTAGTTAGATAGGGTTTAACGACACACCAACACGAATGTGTTATATAGTGTCAGCAAGTAAAAAAGTAAAAGTAAATTTGGGAGAAAGTTAGCTAAAAGGGGCAAGGATAAGGCATAATCCTATTTGAAATGTCAACACGAAAGCAAGCGCGGGAGTCATGTCAAAACGTCCTATAAAGGTCACTTTCCTTGAGAAAGTCCAGGATGAGATAAGGGTCTGTCTGTTGAAATAACGTCTACAGGTCTGGCACAGTGTAGTACTTCTGACGAATATGAGAGTATTCACAACAGTCTACGAGAATGTGACTGACGGTGACAGCACAATCACATGGGATACAATATGGTCTCTCGTCACCATGAAGTAAGTAGGAAAGGGTAAGGTAAGTGTGACCGATTCGTGCCCTAGTCAGTACGAAATCATCTCTCCGTTTTCTAGGGGTTCCATTACCCACAGACCCGACCGTTGGTTTGACCTGGTATAATTTCTTCGTGCCCGTTTCTACGTACGTAAAAAGCTAGGTATAATTTGTTCTCTAGGAAAGAATCCCACAGTTCCTGCCATTTGTGTTTAGGGGAGAGGGGAAGCCTGCGGACGTCGTCCTGGCGTCGGTGAGGACGGAGATTAAGCTGATGTGGAGGCCGACTATGTCCGTTTGCCAAGGTCGACGTTCGGCAGGTGTTGAGGTCCACTTGTTAAGTGCATCGAAACGGCACATACAAACAAAAAACAAAACTCAAACCGGATCGGACAGGAACATAAAGGCGAAACTATCCACACACCACCAAATCAAACAGAAAATTATGTTCATTACAACAATAGAACCACACACACACTGACAACCCAAATACCCCACAGACCAACTTCCCCCCGGCCACACTGAAAACAAAGCCCCACAAAGACCACACACCCAAAGACAACACCACGCCCGAGGGCAACACCACGCCCGAAGGCAACACTAAGCCCGAAGGCAACACCACGCCCGAAGGCAACACCACGCCCGAAGGCAACACCACGCCCGAAGGCAACACCACGCCCGAAGGCAACAGCACTTAAAAAGCACCGGGGCAAATACAGGTGCACCTTGCCCAAGGGTGCCCCGGAGGCAGTTGTGGCAAAGGGTAACCTCATTACTCCCACGTTTAAACAAACTCCACAACCGGATGCAGTTTAAAGTCCTACCCAGGTCCACTTGTTTCAGTGCCGGCGGGCCAGGTGATAGCTAATTTGTAAATATTGTGATTGTTAAGAGTCCTACGTAATTGGCTTGGGTTTGGGGTGGTTTTGTACATAGTTATCACAGACATTTTGTTTGCTAGCGCAATGTACAGAATTCTGTAAATAGTTCAGAGTTATGTTTTTGTCCGGTCAGGTTTGGGTTCTGCTTTGTTTCTTCGTGCCCGTTTCTACGTTCGTAAAAAGTACACTTCCTGATGAATCTGCCTACTGTATCATGGCGATCTTAAATTTTATACATGATCTATTGCATATGGTAATTCAGGCTTAGCATTTTCTTAAGAATGTCCAAAAAAAAAAAAAAAAAGATGGTTATGAAATTCAACGGCTGGCTGTAGTATCAGGCTCTGTCATTGCATTTTTTTTCTTTTGACATCTTACAGGGAAAAGGAAGTACCCATCAACCACATACTAGAAAGCAGATGCTATTGTAGTTGCACAAGACTTTCTAGCTGCAGCGGTTGATGACATTCGAAAATGAATTGTTTTCACCTGGACGCTCCTTTAGCAAGAGCTGTCAAGGAACTTCCAGTGAATGTCAAATCCCTTTCAGAGACCACAGTCTTCATGAATTTGCCCAAGAAACTGTAGATGCTCTTTGGAAAATCGTTAAAGAAGTTCAGGGTTCTGCATGGACTGACAAATTGAAAGGAGACATGTGGCATCAATTCCATTTGTACTGGTCTGCAGCAGAAACTTTGGAAAGATGGCAGAGATTTTTGTCAGATGCAAAAGTTGCAAGGAAGGCAGAAGAGGAAGTGTTTCTTCATGGGGGGGGGGGTGGGGAGGCCTGCTGATGTCGTCCTGGCGTCGGTGAGGGCGGAGGTTAAGCTGAGGGTGGAGTCGGACTTCGTTCGTTTGCCAAGGTCGGCGTTCGGTAGGCGATGGGGTCCACTTGTTTCAGTGAGGGCGGACCGGGTGGTAGTTAACTTGTAAATATTGACACTGTTTGTAAATATGGAACTACTGTAATTTGTAAATAGGACTGTGTTTGTACATATGTGGCTTGTGAGGTACTTAGTTGTAAATATGTATATATGTGTATGTGAAAATCTGTACATATAGTTCTATTACTGTAATGAACATAATTTTCTGTTTGATTTAGTTGTTTGTAAATAGTTTGCATTTATGTTTCTGCCCGATCCGGTTTGAGTTTTTGTTTTTGTTTGTATGTGCCGTTTCGTTGCACTTAAAAAGCCAGTTTCTTCATCAGCACCTTTTACAGAAGATGTTTTCTGCTCTCCTTGGTACCCTTTTGGAGATTGACATGCCTGCTCAGATCCTAAATGTGTGCCCTCAAGATATGGATAAAAGCGAAGAGCAGGCTCTGAGACACGTTCCATTTAAACTCAGAAAAAGGTACCTGAAAATGAAAGGCAATGATGTTGCTGCCCAGAACGTGGACATTTTTTCGTCCTGTTCTGAAGGCAAGAGCAGTGATGATGTAGACTCTTTACTGGACTATACCACTTAGTGGACTGGTGTTCAGAGGAGAGCATTTTAAAATTAATGTTTCCATACTTTTTAAAATGATGGAAAAAACTGTCAGGGCAACTGTACAAGTAAAAACTATTAACCGCCTTCAAGATGTAAATTTGCTAAGATTGCTGTAAGAAAAATGGAAGGTGACCAGAGGTTGTTGAGTAGGTGGAATTCTGTGTGTAATAATTTAGTCTCAGAAGGCAGTTCAAAACTACATAGAGAAGTATTCAAATGCTTTACCAAAATATAATGTGATTAAGTGTATTTACACATCCTCAAACAAAACAGTGAAAATATCTCAAAGAACATGTAAAAAAAGTCTGAGAAAAGAGCTGAACAAAGAAAAGAAATGAACCATTGATGTTCATTGTAGAATCAGAAAATGGCAATTCCTGGTTGAACTAAATGTACAACACATCATAATGCCTTAAAATAGGAGTTAGTTTTATATATGATGTAACAGCTAATGCTACTTACACTTGATGTTGTGTGAGGAGAGGCTGTACTGAGAATTGTTGAAAACCGCTGACATTGTAGTCTCAATTAACCTTCATGTCTGTTGTGCTTTTGCATTGGTTATACCAGACATTTACTTTTAGAACTACATGGTTACACATCATGGCAGTTTGGTTATGTAATAGCAGTCAAATAACAGCTCCATGGTCATGGTGTACACTGGAGCTGCAGTAAATCAATAGCCCTGAGAGACATTTCTCAATTTCAATGAGATCAATTAAGACCAGGACACCCCCCTCCACCGTATCCCTTGAAATAAGGAGTTGTATGATACCTATGACTTTAGTATGACGTTAGATGGGATTTAACGACACATCAACACAAATGTGACTTTAGTATGAAAAGAAACTATTTGAGTGCGCTCTTTTGATTGGCCAGTTAGATGGGATTTTACGACACACCAACACGATTGCGTTATATGGTGTCATCTAGAAAAGAAAAGGTGCAATGTTGGGGTACAATTAACTTAAAAAGGCGGGGTCAAATTCCACTAAAGGGTCCAGGCAAATGCGAGACTCATGTCAAAAATTTCTATACAGTTTGCTTTCCTTGAGAAATTCCAAAATAAGGGAAGGGTCTGTCTGTTCAAATAAAGTTATCAGGTCTGGCACAGCATAGTATTTCTGGCGAATATGGGAGTATTGATAAAACAGTCAACGAGAATGTGACTGACGGTGACAGCACAGTCACAGGGTAAACAATATGGTCTCTCATCCCCGTGAAGTAAATAGCGAGCCCTAGTCAGAACTAAATCATCTCTCCGTTTACTGGAAGTTCTATGTCCCCCAGCTCTTTTGATTGGAGCTGATATTGCAACGTAAGTTGTCTTACAGTATTTTCATTGCATATTGAAATTTTATACATACAATTAACTATTATCGAGAAGTTTTACATACATCCTGATCAAATGATGAGAGACCCTCGGGTAGTAATGAGGTTTAAGCATGATAGACTTAAATGGTCGTCCGGTAGGTCAGTGACCACCAGAAATTATGATGGACTAGAAAATCTGTCAGGGTAGTCCTGAGGACTACTGGATTTTTTGGCGTCAAAAACAATGCAAAGCGGAAGGTCTATTAAAAAAAGTCTGCCCAGCTATAAAGGTGAAATTCAAAGAGATTTATTACCTCCAATTCACTCTCCAATACTAGATCCACCAATTTATTTGGAAGCAGTTCATCTTCCGTTCATTGGTACTGCAATTTTTGATCTTTTAAAACCCAGCCATGTCCATCGTAAGGCTTTGGTAATTCTGGATATGCCAAATCTGCTTGGTTCCAGATGAGAGCCTCCTGATAGTTGGCCCGTACAATATGCATTCTCAATGATCTGCAGAGTGGGAGCAAACTTAGGTCGATGCCACTTTCACTAAATAGTAGCTGGTTTTGAGGTGTGTAGCGTGTCATAAACATAGTAAAGCGAAGCTTGTTGATGTGCTTTTTAAGTGCATAGAAACGGACACTATCAAACAGGAAGAACCAAATCCGTACCGGCAAGAACACAACCATGAACTACTTACAATCATTTACAAAGTTACCTTACACCAAGCTAGCAAAACAAAATTTCTGTGGCCAACATATACGACACCCCCAGCCCACCCACCACACAAGACTATTTACAAACAGGAAAACAACGCACGCCAGAAGGCAGCAACACACACCCAAAGGCAACAACAAATGTCCGAAAGCAACAACGCCCGAAGGTAACACAACATGACCGAAGGCGACCCCACGCCCGAAGGCAACTTCACGCCCGAAGGCGACCCCACGCCCGAAGGCAACCTCACGCCTGAAGGCAACACGACGCCTGATGGCAAATTCTTGCTCGAAGGCGACCCCACGCCCGAACAACAACAACAACAACACGTAAAAAGCACAGGGCAAATACAGGTGCACCTTGCCCAAGGGTGCCCCGGAGGCAGTTGTGGTAAAGGGTAACTTCATTATCCCCACGCTTAAACAAGCTCCACAACCGGATGCAGTTTAAAGTCCTACCCAGGAAGCTTGTTGATGTTCTTGATACCTAACCTTGCCCCATACAACAGGCATGTGAATGCTTCAAGATCATCAAACTGTTGTGGAGTTGGTGTAGAGGTTGTACCCATACTAGTGAAAACAGGAATGTACTGTGGATTATTAGTCAGCACACGTAGAGGTCCAACTTTATACCTTTGCGCATGAATGAACTCACGGTATCACAGCCGCTGAAGGCATGCAAGGAGAGAAATGCGTTACACATGTCATTGTCAATGCCGTTAACTGCTGATGTGATGTCAATCAAACGTCGCTTGTCGGCTACACCAGTGTCCATGATAAGTGGTATTGAGATATTTTGAGAAAACTTCAACAGGAACACGTCTGTGTCAGGTAATCGAACCATTATAGCACTCGGAGCACACTGAGTTGCAATGTGACAACAGTGGAGAATTATTCTAGTGTCTGCTTCCTCCTGAAAAAGATTAAAGTAATGCTTAAAAGGATTAATCATAACTAAAAGGGTTCCATTCCCATGGTATCGGATATGAACACGATGGTCATTCATTATCTTCACCTTTCTGTAATGCAGTTTGGAATGGCTGCCATCTAACAAAAAGTTTCATATATGGTAACTTTGAATCAAGTAGCGAAGCGACCATGAAAGTTACGGCCGTAGTAAAATAAAAATAATAAACGTACTGTCAAGTGAGTTTTAGTTAGCACTGCTTCAGTTGATTGGATCAAATAAGGTACCCACCTGTTTTAATCGCAAGACTGGAACCTCTTCTGTTATAGTAGTATGTCCATCTGTGCTTCTGAGGCTCCAGCAGTTCACACACATACATCGCCTGTCGTCCTTTTAGCTTCGGTGCATACTTGTCCTTCTTTCCACTCATCCAGGATTAGACGGATAAGCTGTTTTGTTGGAACTGTTTGCCAAGAACTGTTTGCCAAGAACTGTTTGTAGTTACTTGGTACTCTTGTGAGATGTCCATGTATGAGGAAATCTTGTGATGTCCCACGGCGTTCCCTCTCAATGTTCTTGATACTCTGTTGCTGGTATGTGTCTGTTACAAAGTCCACCCGTGTAGAGTTTGGAGGTTGTGCAAAAATATGCTGAGCTAACTCGCCAAATGTTTCTGGGATTTGAGAAAGTGCTTGGAACATCGCATTTCCATCAGTTACATGAACAGCAGAATGTGGTCTGTTTGTCATTGTATGGCCTTCTTCCACTTTTTGCAGTAGTTTTGCTTTGTCGTTTTGACTGGTGCTCCATCAGCGGTGGCGAAGCTCCAGGGTACTGGTCCAAGTGGGTATGACAACAGCTTTTCCATACACAGGTTGTGATTCATTGCAAGGAGTATGAGCTCTACAAACTCTTTTGCCTTTTTCGTAGAGCTTTTCACAGATATTTTCAGAGCCATCGATGCAAATGTCTTCAACTTCAGTCTTTTGATCGGCGCGTGAATTCCGACCGTCTTCTGCATTAGTCTCTGAAACCTAAACACAGCCGTCTCAAGTCGCACCAGGACACCCTCTGGAGCGGCCAGAACAGTGCTCGGATACCACAAGAGAGGGTAAACAAAACGATTGACAACTGTTACCGTCCCCAACAGACTAATGTAGCGATCGCCGAAGTCCTTCAACCTAGCTTCCACCAGGTCCACTTTCTCATTCCAGGTAAGTGGTGACTCGGGTGAACCATAACCAAACCATATGCTATTGATTTTCATGGCGTCGTCTACCCAAGATGCCACGAAGGGCAATTGTTTCGACTGCCACTTACCTAGACGGAGTCCTTTGGTCTTGGTGGGGTTCAGTCTGGCACCTGTCGCTCTTTGAAATGTAGACAGCGTGCCAGTTAGGGCTCTGAAGGAAGCTAGGTCGGAGACTACGCATGTGACGTCGTCCGCATACTGGAGGCACTTGACTTCAGCTCCACTAGGTATGTGAAATGGTCGGAACAAAGGTTCAACTTGGAAGGCTCTTGCAAAGGATTCACTAAACAATACATAGAGTAGAGGTGACAGCGTACACCCCTGTCGCACCCCACGTTGAACCAGGGAGCTGCCACTCTAACTGGAGAAAGCTCGTGATAGATTTTACTATCCTTTCCTTCATCACCCAATTATATGTGCCACGCGCCCCTTTTCTATCCCTTTACATTCCACACTCAACCAGAATTCCCCAACGGGTCATAAAAGTACCCTTTGGAAAGCAGGTTTGTACCGCCAAGGCCGTTTACGAGATCAAAACACTGACCGGAAACCAGTTGTCACGTGACGAGTTCTTCGAGTGAACTTTGCACCCACTCTTCTGACGCTCTTTGGAATACACTTGCGCAGTGTCTATATACAATCCAAGACAGTATAAAATGCATGCTCAGTTACTGTTTGAAGACATCAAAATCTTATCGAAAACGCAATTTTCCGAGAAAATATTCGGATGGCGAGTTATGTCATTTCGAAGTTCATGTCCTTTCCAACACTACTGTTCACGATTTTCTGTTGAGAAAGAAAAATCGACCGACAAAAAACCTCAGTATTTCGGTCGTTCCTCAATTTTCCAGAGGATAACACTAGGTCTATGACGTAGTATAGCCTTTATTGAAACCTACCGTAGGTCGTTAACGAGCGTCACCGAGCGTCGAAACTCCAAAAAATTGTTTTTTAGGCCTACTTTTCGTGTTTTATACATAGTTTCACTGTTTCGTTTCCATGACAACAGGCGCGAAAAGAACGAAATTTTATGTCAACATGCTAGAAACTTTTAGAAAAGGGTCTTCTCGTCAGAAAATAGGCCTAGGCTACCATTACTTTAGGCCTAGCCTAGGCTATGTCTAGTCTTTACTTCAGTAAAACAGAGTTCAGATTTTGCGTTGGCTCGGCATAAGGCCGAAGTTAGGCCTAGCCGGTGTTCGAAAGATAAAAGATAAAAGGTGTTTTTCAGGCACAGATACATCATCATGTAGCATTAGGCTAGCTGTGTGCATGCTAGCTTCACCTGTGCATGTACAACTTTCAGCCTCTCTAAGTTTTTCAAGGAAAAATCTCAGTTGTGCATGTGGGCCTAGGCCTGGGCCAACCTTCATTTTCTAATTTTATCCCTGGGCCCTGAGCATAAGCGTGCAAGGCAGAAAGAGGGGGCATATGCCCTCCCAATTCGGGCAAAAATAGTGGATCCATTCGGGCAAATGAGGCAGCTGAGATAATAAAGCATGCCCCAAATTCTCAGTCCGGACGAAAATTATTCCATCCCCCGGTACGCCTGTGACCCTGGGCATAGCCTATGTGGGCCCAGGCGTACAGGCTACACAATTAGCGTAATGAATTACAACCTAGTGCAGACCAGAGCTTAGAGGCCCAATTTCAAGACTTGGTAGATAGCCTAGGCCTAGGCCCCTATAATTTGGTTTACCAACATAGGCTGTGACTTTCGGTGTCATGCTGATTACTGTGTCTTCACTGCTTAAAATCGTTCCACTTAGCCTCTTGAATTAGGTCAGGTATTTTAAAATAAATGCAATTTTGGAGCAAGAATGCTTGAAATGGAACAAATGTTCCACGAAGCTTAGGCTATTTTACTTTAATTAGGAGAAGCTTCTTTAACAGTGTTTTAATGGGATAACATTAGGCTAGGAATACTAGCCCAAAGGTTAGTCTTGGGCCCAGTGTTCGTGCTAAGGAATTGAACCTGGGAGGGAATTCTCTCTCTAGAAATTTTTTTGGGAGGGATTTTCAAAATCAAGGAGGGGGGCTATTACTTGGTAAAGATACTAAGTGCAATTTAATGTGTGTATTATAATTGTAGTTACGATCTCAGCTGCAGAAAAGTGTGCGGGGTTTTCCCGCATAAGATTTATTTTTGTGCGGGGTTCGAAAGACAAAAGGGGGATTCACGCAATCCCGTGCCTTAGTGCGAACACTGCTTGGGCCTAACTATTAGCTTGCTGATAGGCAACTGTTTGTGTTAAAGTTGGACCAAAAAAAATCTGATGGAAGATTTGACAACAAAATTTGACTCTCAATAGAATGGAGGGGGGGGGGGGTTTAGAGGCCAAATTAGTTTTTTAAATAGGGTGAATGCGACTCAGAAAATGCCGGAAAAATTTCAGTAATTCTTTTGTACTGTGATTTTTAAAAGTTGTAAATCCTACACAGGGGATAAAATAAGAACTTTAAAGAGTTGGCAGAAAATTAATTTCTTAGTGTCATGTTTATGGCACTGCGGTATTAAAATTATTTTATTGTACAAAAAGATAAGAGGAAGTAATTTAGATGACTTTGAGGTAGTTTCATTTCATGAGGAGGGGGGGGGGGGGTCTTGTGTTTCAGTAAGTTGATAGAATCCAAATCATCCTCCAATTTTAGAAGACATTGGTGTGCACATTCTAGCGTCTTGCATAGGGCATGTTTCACAATAAAGGGGTCCAAATACTCTCACAAGTTACCAAAATTTAGAAAATGTGCTTTCTCAGAACTGTTTTGCTTATGATAATCTTTAACATGTCCATGTCCACTAGAAAAATTTACATTCTCCAAGATAACCTTGACTTTTGTTATCTTTTTAGACACAATGTTTCTATTGTAACTTTTGGACAAACAAGGTGTTGCTACTGTAACTTGTGGACGGACAAAATCCATAATTATTATCCAATGAATGTCTGAAATTTCCAGAATATTTTTCATAACAGTTAATAAATTTGCAATAAATCCATTAACACTTTGCAAACAGACCTCATAAAAAGTATGAAAATGACAAAAGTACCCATCTTCAGATTAATATTTGTGAAACTTATAGGTGTTGCTATTGTAACTCTTGGACGGACAAAAAATCATGGAACAGGTTTGCATGAACAGTGTTATTTTGCTGTTGTATGCACAAATATAAGTTTGAAAAGGCATAGTTTCAGCAGGACTACACTCATGCTTTATAGTACTTTATTTTCCCCCATTGCTTGTTTTACTATACTAAAGTACCAAAATGCCACAACTTACCATGTTGCATTGATATAATGTGGAGTTACAATAGCAACATTATGTCTACCTTTATTACTCTATTCACTAAAAGGAAAACCATTTTTCAAATTTCATTTCTATATCAGGTAAGTATCATTGGTAAAACATATTAGCATTATACAAATTGTAAAATTATATGATGTATGCCTCAACATTGATAATTCAACTGGGACGGACAATACTGCACCGTTGTTGCTACTGTAACTTGTCCGTCCAAAACTGATAGTCTTATATACAATATTTGGACATGAATGGCAATTACTTTTTTGTTAATATGGCAACATATATGACCTAAATGTTATTCCCAAAGCAATAAGAAAGGATTAAAATATTTCAAGTGCAACTAGTACAGGATTGTTTGTTGCTACTGTAACTTGTTGCTATTGTAACTACTTGGGGACGGACATCACTTAAGTTCAATTTATAGCTATAAGGAATAGAGCGAAGCTGTTTTTCTCTGCCAAGCTACTGAACTTTAGGTAAGATGTGCAATGATATAAAGGTATTCAACTGAATTACTATATCTGAAGAACAATAGATAACATAAATTGTTGCTATTGTAACACCCAAAGGGGACGGACATTACAATAGCAACATTTGGTCTAGCTTATTTTAATGCACAAGTTCACAGTATTTGAGATCTGTTGGTTGTTATTGAATATTTCACTCCTAGTTTAAAACCAAACATGACTGATCATTATAGATCACAGTATTTGGAAATTATCACAACTTTTAATTTTTCCATTCAGGGGACGGACACTAATGCCAAAAATTGAGCACCTAAATTCAGATAGCCTGTACAGACTATAAAATTATTAGACTAGTAAATGGTATTAATTGTATTCATTGCATGTCCAAATAATAAATATGATGTAAAAGCTCAAAAAATTATTTCAATTTATTTGTTATTCCTTTATTATAACATTGATGTAAGTTACTGGGAGTATTGTCTGTCCCCATTTGTCAAATTCTGGTCGCATTTACACCCCTAATTTCAAAATCTTGAATGGAAATACAAAGTAGTTGTTTTTTCTATCAGAAAGCATGGTGTTGATCAGCATAACTATGTTTGCCAATGTAGCTCTTTCCTTCAAACACATTTTATAGGTACTTATTTTCTATTCCATATTTGGACCCCTTTATTGTGAAACATGCCATAGGGTGTTTTTCGTTAGGTCTAGATGTATGCAATGAAAATAAATGCTTTCATAAACTCTTTTTACAGATGGACCTACACAGAACCTTACTGTCCAACATATGTAGGCTGTGTGGAGGGATATATGATGAAAACTCAACCACCAAGTTAACGTTAAAGCAGGGTTTCTCTGGGGACATATTAAACTGCTTGAACTTGATTGTGACTGAAGACCAGCATGATGTCCACCCGCCAAGTATTTGTGACGTATGTAGACTGAAATTGTCCAGATGGAAGACGAATAGGTACCGTCGAAAAAAATCTTCAACCTCCAAATATTGTTATTCATGTATTTACTGAACATGACCCAGACTGTCAGATTTGTGCTGATAGACAGTGGAATGATGATGTCTTACTAGAATATTTCCAGAGGAAAGGAATGTTTGTATGGTAAGAAGAAGAAGAGGTCGTAGGTGTGGTTGTGGACACAGGTGGGAATGGGATCTTGAAGAAAATTTCTGTGAAAGATAAAAGTGTTGAATGCTTTGTCCTTGGGAAGAAATTAAACTTGCAGTGCAGATCTATCGAAGAAGTGGATACCACATTCCTGGATGCAGCAATTTGTCCAGGTAATGCTGAATTTCAGGAGTTAGCAGATGCAAGCAAAGAGTGTGGGCTGAAATCACAGACAGGAGAAACCATAGCCACTGTTGAAGCGCAGCATTACGATGGCAGAATTTTGCAATCAAAGTACAGCATCAGGCATGCTAACTGTGAAATGATTATACCCCAATCCATTGCAAGTGCCAGTAACAGGTCTCTGTATTTATGCAATGTTTGTGCTAAGTATCGGTCCTCATTGCAAAGAACAGAGCAGTCCCATAAAAGCAGACAGGGAGTCAAGGCAAAGTCGGTCCCTATAAAATTTCTCAGCCCAGAGGAACTAAGAGGAGGAATTGATGAACTGAAGCGAGAGAAGGTGACGTTAAGTCAACAAAAAAGGAGATTGAGGGACAAAGTAGAGCAACTGATGAAAGAAGAGAGTGGAAGTTATGGAAGAGGAAGCAGAAAAGCTGCATGATATTGTACTGAAAAGCAAGAGCAGCATCGAATGCCTCCTTCCTCCCGGTAGCTGTTGCGACCTGCTGTGGAGACAGCAGATGGAAGCTGCGTCGAAACCAGCTAAACAGATGAGATGGCATCCGGCCGTTTTGAGATGGGCAGTAGCCATCCATACAAAATCTGCAGCAGCATATAACGTGGTTCGCGAAGCGGGTTACTTGACCCTTCCTCATCCAACAACTCTCTATAAATACACCCACTTTACAAATCCCCATGCTGGTCTGAATACAGAAGTACTCATGAAATAACAATTTTATGTTTGTAGGTGCATGTAAATATTTTGCTGTTGCGTTTTTGCCCGGTCCGGTTTGGGTTCTCGCCCTTTGTTTCTAGTGCCCGTTTCTGCGTACTTAAAAAGAAAAAACTCATGAAATATCATGCAGAGTTTGAGACTGATTCCAGAAGATTACATGAAAGACATGTTGCTCTGTTAATGGACGAAATGAAAATTTCATCTGGTATTGCAATTTCTAGGAGCACTGGGAAGCTCATTGGTTTTTGTGACATTGGCAGTATAAGCTCTGAAATGGAAGACTTTGAAAACAGGTGCACATCAAATGGAAAAAGTGAACCAGCGCTAGCTTCACATGTGCTCCTTTTCATGGCCAGAGGGATACATCATCCCTTAAATTTCCTGTAGCTTACTATGCCACTAGTAGCCTCAAAGGATCTCAACTGCATGAAATGACGAATGAAGTCGTCATGGCACTAAAACTTTTAGGTCTGACTGTTCTTTGTCTGGTCAGTGATGGGGCTGCAAGCAATAGAAAGTTGTACCAAAATTTAGGAGGGCAAGGAGCTTCGGAACTGACTCCAGTGTTTTTTGTGACAATTGGTTGGAGGTCGACTATAAAATTTTCTTTATATGTGATACTCCACATCTCTTAAAGACCCTTCGAAACAACGTGGAAAATTCTAATTGGAATAGAAAGACGAGAAATTTAGTCGTAAGTATCCTTTTGTCCATTACAACAAGCTTTGGGACCCTTCTTAGATTGTGATGCTATGAAATTATTTGTCCTGTTCATATTTAAATTTGGTCTTTGGTTAAGATTTGGAGGGCAGTTGTTAGAGTGGCAAATTACTGATTGTCCTGCAACCCTTAAGTTGGTGTTCACGTACCAGAGAGCTGCCATTAGAGTGGCATATCTTAACAACGAGATGTGGAAGGGGGCTAATGTACTGTAGAGGTCTGTAGATGTGTATATACGTTGGCTTCACTAGAAGGTGGGAGATTCAGAGTATAAATCTGGTGAATACAAGTTGCTTATGAACTCGTCCGAATTTTTCAGCTAGGCCAGTTTTTAAGGACAGGGTTTCCGTCAAGAGGGGGAGGGGGGGGGGGATTTGTCCCCACCTTCCCAGAAGAAGGTTAGGTAAAATCCCCCTTTTCATTTCCATAAAAACATAAAAAATTGTCAATATCCTGGTTTCTTAAGGAAAAGACACTTTTGCAACAATGTTTGAACTTACATAAATAAATGGCCTTTAAAACCCTTCAAATTACACCAAGTAGGGGCCTTGAAGCAAGCTTTTCTCCCCCTGAACCCACTTGTGAGTTTGGCTTAGGTCATCATCAAGTTGGACTCAGGGTTGTTTAGCAGTAATAAATTCCCCCCTTTTTGAGTTTCTGGTGGAATCCCTGAAGGAGAAGCAAACCCTGCTTTCTAAGTAGATGTACATATGATAAAGCATCTCTGTATTAATTTTGCTCTTTTAAGTTGTAAAGTTACTGTCCAAATTACTTCTTTTTTGAAGTTGTAAATTTTAAGAAATGATGTATGAGCTCTTTCATTTAATTTCCACAATTTCCCCACACATTAAAAATTTGATCAAAGAAAACAAAGAATTTCACTGCAATTTAGTCCTATTAGGACAATACAATCTTGCTTCACGTCATCAGCAGGTAATCTTTAAATGCTAGTACTGTAGCTCAAAGACCGAACAACATTTTTCTTTTTGCTGTTTGGAGGATGTTGTTTACCTTTGAAGTCTTCATAATTGGAAGAAAAGTCTAATCTAGGGTTTATATATATATATATATATTGAGGTGAATGCTGTGTTTCACCTTATGGTGATTCTTGTTCTCACCACCTGAATACTCAATGCTGTCATGTTATCCATTTTCAGTTTTGTGGGCAGAGGATCCAGTGGACAGACTTTATAGCATTCATGGAATGGGATCAAGGAATACATAGAGCTAACCCTGGCTTAAGGCTTGCCCCCAAACTGACCCCAGAGCACCTGTACTTGACACCAGGGCCAAGGATGAAAGTCCGCCTTGCAACTCAGATAGGGGTTTGTTTTGCATAGTTTTTTACAACAATTCAAGAGCTTAAGTTAATTCTACATTTCCTTATTTAAAAACTTCTTCCCTTCCAGGTACAAATGGAGTGAGTGTGGTGCCATCTATAATGTTTGAAAGATGTAGCTTCAGAAGCAGTCAGTGTTTTAACTGACTCTGGTTAGCACAATGTTATGTTTGCAATGGCATAAGTATTAACGATTGCAATGTTTTGAGACTAACAGGGTACTGACAGCCCTAAGATTTCCAAGTATGAACTATTAGACTAAACTTAAAGAGGAATTATTTATCGATTAAAGAAAAAGACCAAAGCAGATTTTGTCACAATAATTCATGTGCTACGTTGTTAGGTGGATGATTTACTGAATGAATTCATTGTCACTCAGTAGATGAAATTAATGAAAGATCAATGAATGGTTTTCACACGTTTTCATGGCGCTAGAAAAGGGGTGTAGGGGCTATGGCCTACCACTAGAGTCGGTTGCTCCCATGTCATGGAACATTACTGTATATGACAAAGTATGAATTCCTAGACAGTAACCAGGGGCCCCAATATTTTACTGTTTTCAGTTTTCACAGATTCTTCAGAAGGAAGAATCAGTTGCCCATGTGTGGGTCTGAGGATTGTGTACACACACCGGCACCCCAGTGCTCATCATGTCATTACCAACCTCCAAGTACCCCACACTGATTATCGCCCTAACATCAACGGCTATATAAAATCAAAATGGCAGGAACTGTGGGATTCTTTCCCAGAGAACAAACTTTACCAGGTCAAACCAACGGTCGGGACTGTGGGTAATGCAACCCCCAGAAAACGAAGAGATGATTTGGTACTGACTAGGGCACGAATCGGCCACACTTGCCTCACCCATGCTTATTTGCTCCACGGGGAAGAGAGACCATATTGTATCCCCTGTGATTGCGATGTCACCGTCAGTCACATACTTGTCGACTGCTATGAATACTCCCATATTCGTCAGAAGTATTACACTGTGCCAGAACTGAAGACATTGTTTGAGCACGTAGACCCCTCTCTCATTTTGGACTTTCTCAAAGAAAGTAACTTTTACAGAAAGTTTTGACATGACTCCCGCATTTAAGCTAAACCAAGATCCCATCGAAGAATTTTTGGTAAACAGCGAGCAGCAGGAGGACACAGGGATCATCCAACTCTCGAACAATTTGGTCATGCCTTTGTCAGGAACATCACAGCAGGAGGTCTTCTGCGTGGGCCTGCTCGAGGAAACGTACGAAGCAGAGATGAACCTCTTCAATCAAAGAATCAGGAACCCCTTCAAAAAAGGAAAAAGGTCAAACGATTCGGTACTTCAAATGAGTCTCCTCTCAGAAGAAAGTTACGATTTGGTTTGGACATGATGCCTATAATTCCATATGACTTCAGGAGACCTGCTAGAAACATTGGCATACAATAAAAAATGCAACATACAAAGGAAAATGTTAACTACAGTATTATGCAGTCACCCAGTTTTTTGCATCACTCAGTGCTGCTTAAATTTATTTGTCATCATTTTATGTGTGGTACATTGATGCTGTGATATGCAATTATAAATTTTCATTACATATGTTTTTCTCAAAGATGCAGGGGAAAGAGCATATTTGCCTTTGAATATGAGTTTAACAAGTTTATATGATGTTTTCGCTTCTTACGTACTAAACACGAGAGTGGTTACTTGGTTGACTGATTAATTTAGCACTTGACACTTACTTGTTATTTGTTACTTGTTACTTACACTTGTTATTACTGTTTTTTTTTTGTCATGGCAGGTCAGATCTATTTGTTTGGATGGTAGTAGCAGTAATTATTAAACAGTGCATTTTTTGTAACTTTATCAATCAAAGTATACGCTTGTACTTACCTGTGTGGGAAGCTGTGTCAGGACTGCAGCTCTAATTTTATGTGGTGTCTGGTTGAAGTTATACACTGCCTGATTTAAGTATGTGGGAGTTGGACAATTATGAAGTGTGCTAGACACAATCTTGTTTGCTTGAGAAAGTGATGATCATGATCCAGTGGTGATCATCCATATCTTTGGTAAACTTGACGGGGAAAGGAATTGATTTGTAAGTGCAGTGAACCAAAAGTTGGGGCTTTGTTTAACTGCCTGTATTGGCCTATTGTTTTACATTTTCTTGAACTGGGAAGGTTTTGTTTCCAATGTGTTTGTAAGCCTTTTTATCTTGATATATATGGGATATTTTGCTTTACAATTGAGAGAAGTTTAGTTCTGGATTCTTTGAGAATAAGAATTCTGGGAATAACTTTGAAAATCTTACCAAATATCTTAACTTTTTGTGTTGTTGTTGTTGACTTTGACTCTTGCCAGTAGCTGTTGACTCATAATTTTACAGCCCTCATTCGAGCTCACTTGACAATTTTGCTGTCGTCACATGGTGCTTGTACCAGGAACCGCTTCCTGTTTAAATGTACTGCCACAAGTTGTGTGGTACACAGTGCAAGGAGTTTTATAAGCAGTGTTTTATTGGCAGCTCAAAGATTTTACTTTTGTACATAACATGTGTTGTATTTATCCAGTGTTTGAGCTTGTTGTTACAGCTTCCCGTGAACTTGGAACCATTAACACTGTAGAGGTGCAGTGAAAATAATGCATCCACAGGGTTTCAAGGTAATAGAACATGTTGAGAAGCTGGTGGATAACATTTGATTTTTCTTTCCATGTCTTGGTATTGTTTACTCTTTTATTTTTTTGTAAAAAGGAAAATTTAGTTAAATGAGGGTGCTTGACTGCTGATGTCAGGTTTATTTCTCCCTGTCCATGGTTTAATTTTGGAAAATACAAGCTAAAGACTGGGTTTCAATTCACTTAGAGAATTATTGGGACTTTGTGTTGCCTGAATGCTGAAAATTTGAAGAAAATCCAAGGTCAACCTGTGATCACAATGGGAAAACCAATCATGCAGCCTACAGACCTCTTCTGTTATTATTTAAAGAAACATGTTCTGTAATTTCTATTCTTTGACCTACCCCTGGACAACTCCCACCTGTACAATTCATACACTAGACAACTTCCTCCATGGACAATCCTCATTATGGGTAATCTCCAATTTTATGGTAAGGAGTTGTCTAGTCATAATTCGGGCCTCTCCGATTGTGATGGTCAAAAAGAAAGATGGTACGTATAGGTTTTGTGTAGATTACAGAAAACTGAACAGTGTGACAATAAAGGATTCTCACCCCTTGCCTAGAACAGATGATACCATAGATGCTTTGTCAGGTAACACAATGTTTAGTACCCTGGATTTATCCAGTGGGTTCTGGCAAGTAGAAATGAGTCCTGAAGACAAAGAGAAAACTGCCTTCACCACTGGCGATGGTTTGTACCAATTTAAGGTTATGCCTATGGGCCTTACAAATTCATCTTCGCCATTTCAAAGATTAATGGAAGTAGTATTACATGGTCTGCATTGGTCAAAGGCTCTGGTCTACATTGATGACATAGTGGTTTTTGGAAAGGATTTTCAAGACAAGATGAACAATTTACGGGATGTGTTCACAAGATTGCGCAAGGCAAACCTTAAGCTTAACCCAAGTAAGTGTCATTTCTTTCAGAATCAAGTGACATTCCTAGGTCAATTGGGGTTGGAATTGGGCCCTCCTTCCTTCTCCCTGTGAGGCAGCTCCATTATTATTTTGCTCCGTCCTTCATAATTGAGTTCAATGCATTTATTTTTGTTATTTAATTGTCATTGTATGTGTATAAATATCTGGGGGAAGTTGGTTGGGGTTGGCCCCCCTTCCTTTTTCTCCCCAGGACATTTCCTTGGTTAAAACTTTTATTTATGTTATGTTTATGCAATTTCATAAACATGATCTACGACATATTTTATACTTGTACCATATACATGCGGGTACATTTGTATATCTGTATACATGTATCTTTAATTAAACTGCTCAAGGATTACATCATAGAATGTAAGGTAGTGCCATTAACTTTAAATGAAAGCTTTGTGATGTACAAAGAAAGCAGAAGGTACAGGATTGTTGCCTGGTGTAAAGTAATGGTTGTTCATGCTTGCGTTGTCATGTTATTACAGCAGTTGTTGATTTTTACTGGAGTGCTAGAATATTAGTCTTACTGCAGGTACCTCAATTTATTCACTGTTTGTGGCAATTTGGTAATTTATTATTCCTTTATGTTGGAATTAACTGCACTCTTATCATTAAACCGAATCTCAAAACGGCGGTAGGAGAGGTGGCGTTTATCCCCTAATCTAGTAATTTTGTGTCGAGATTGAAGGCAAAAGGGTCTGCTGCGGCAGAAGAACAGATAGGAGTACTCTTGTGTCACGGTTGTGGTGTGGCAGCCATGGTCTGATCAGCCATGGTAATGCTAAGTGAGCCCTGATCCTCTTTATCTCGGTCCTCTGTTCTAATTTAAGTACAAGCTTATTATGGTAGAGGATAGCGTTTGTTGTTTTTATCGTGTGGCAGTTATGTTTTCAGTTTAACTTTATGGGATTTAATACAGTGGTACTTTAAGTGAGAAAAAAGTTTTGTGTGATGGCAGGTTAACTCAGCGTGTATACCACGGATGGTTCTTGTTGGAATGTATAGAATGAAACTTGCATGTAAGATTGTAGAATGAGTGTACGATATGGCTTCGGCAGAGTGGTGTAACATTTAAATTGAAAATGGTTGATACTTAGTAAATTTTTCATCATAACATATATATATTTTTTTTTTAGCTAAGGGTAAACAAAGGTGTACTCCTTGGCAGGCTTTTAACTTAGAGATTTTGAGGCTCACACAACTTTAGAGGGTATAAAAGTGTACAGTATCTTCACTTAAATTACAATATCCAAATGAAGTTTTGACAACTGTATAGATAGTTTGGTCTCTATTGAAAGCCTACACTCTGAAGGGACATGATACATTTTGAGCAGATATTAGAGCATTGACTTAAAGGCGAGTGACAGGTAGAGATTGTATTTCTCCATTCTTGCCCAAATACTTGTCTATATTCAAATTTTACCTATATTTTCTTGTTGAAAAGTGTTTGAATTAGCACATTGGATGTTTTCACGAAGAAATATTTTGAATTTGTTGTTGAAGTTTATAGTTTATGAAGTAGAAATGAGGACATTTCTCATTAAGGGTGAATCTGATGTGAGACGTATTATTAGTTGTTCTTCAAACTTAAATATTTTCTGTATGTGTTCTGCTATTACACTTACGAATTGGGTTGTGTTGTATGCTATTTGCACTATGACCTGAAGCTCACGCTCAAGGTCAGGATCGTCAGACTTCCCTGGGCTTGGCTCTTTGCCAAGTTAATCACGCGTCAGAGAGCTGTCACAGTGTTGTTGAGATAGAATGCTTGGAAAGACACGCACGCCAGCTGTGCGCTAACATTGCGTGATCTCATGTATGATCTAACCATGTTATTATAATTTATGCGTATGACGTTATTGCTTTAGCCAATCAGTATGTATTAAGCTTTTGGCGGGCTCTCAGGATTTCTGAGCGTCGGAGTCCGAAGTAAGATTTGTAATCAGTTTGATTTTAGACATCAGCTCAACCAGACTCGTATATAGGACCCTCTCATAAAATTTGTTCTCGATCAGCTTTTATTCCTGTATTCCGTTCGAGTTTGTTATCTAGGCCTACAAGGACCAAAACCTTCAAGAAACGTTTCTCTCCATTTTTCTGGATTCTCCTGTCGATATTTTTCCGCTCGGACTCAGTAAACCTTGTGTGAGGCCCGCGAGCTTTTTAAGTACGTAGAAACAGGCACTGGCAAACTAAAGAAAAATCCCAAACCCAAACAAAACCATGACGGGTCACAAACACAAATGCTAAACAAACTATACATACCGTGCAACAGGGAACAAAAGTCTTTGTTACTACTGAACACCAGTAACTGCCACTGCAGCCAACCCCAAAACAACTCCCACAACCACATACCATCCAAACAAATTGCGCCCACACGCCCAAAGGAAACACCACGCCCGAAGGCAACTACACCCCACTGCAACAACACGCCCGAAGGCAACACTACGCCCCAAAGGCAACACTACGCCCGAAAGGCAACACTACACCCGAAGGCAACACTACGCCCAAAGGCAACACTACGCTCAAAGGCAACAGCACTTAAAAAGCACCGGGGCAAATACAGGTGCACCTTGCCCAAGGGTGCCCTGAAGGCAGTTGTGGCAAAGGGTAACCTCATTATCCCCACGCTTTAACAAGCTCCACAACCGGATGCAGTTTAACGTCCTACCCAGGACGCTACTCATCGTCTGAAAATCGGCCTTACACTTGAAACCACTCCCAGAGGAGGGCCACAAAGCCACACTGCCAAAACACTCTCAAATGGACACGACGAAAACAAAACCCGTCGGATGACAAACATAATACCAAAAACCATTCACACGCTTTTTGATTCCTTGCCGAAGGCCGAAGGAATCTATGCGATGGTGATGTCGTGTGTGTGTGTGTATGTGTATGCGTGTGTGTATGTGTGTGTATGTGACGCTTTGCTTGTAAACACGATATCTCAAGAAGGGTAACTCTGAGGGATCTCATACTCAGCACGTAGATTGCCCGTATTGAGTAGATGATCCCTATCGTTTTTGGTGGAGGTCAAAGGTCATTTGGGGTCACAAGAGGTCAAAAGGTCAAAACCTTGTAAACACGATATCTGAAGAAGGGTAACCCCGAGGGATCTCATACTTAACAGGTAGGTTGCTCATAATGAGTAGATGATCCCTATTCTTTTTGGTGGAGGTGAAAGGTCATTTAGGGTCGCAAGGGCTCAAATAGTAAATATGCTGGAAATTGCTTGTAAACACGATATCTCCAGAAGGATAAATGTGAGGGATCTCATACTTACCATGTGGACTGCCCATATTGAGTAGATGATCCCTATTGTTTTTGGTGGAGGTCAAAGGTCATTTGGGGTCACCAGAGGTCAAAAGATCAAAACCTTCTAAACATGTATCTCAATGAGGGTAACAGTGAGGGATCTCATACTTAGCATGAGGATTGCCCATGATGAGTAGATAATCCTTATAGTTTTTGGTGGAGTTCAAAGGTCATTTGGGGTCACCAGAGGTCAAAACCTTGTAAACACGATATTTCAAGAAGGGTAACTGTGAGGGATCTCATACTTAGTATGTGGATTGCCCATATTGAGTAGATGATCCCTATTGTTTTTGGTGGAGGTCAAAGGTCATTTGGGGTCACCAGAGGTAAAAAGGTCAAAACCTTGTAAACACTGTATCTCAATGAGGGTAACAGTGAGGGATCTCATACTTAGCATGAGGATTGCCCGTAATGAGTAGATGATACTTACAATTTTTGGTGGAGGTCAAAAGGTCAAAACCTTGTAAATATGTATCTCAATGAGGGTAACAGTGAGGGATCTCATACTTAGGCAGACACGCTAGCTAAGGAGGCCCTACAGATGGACATTACTAACCTCCAAGTACCCCACACTGATTATCGCCCTAACATCAACGGCTATATAAAATCAAAATGGCAGGAACCGTGGGATTCTTTCCCAGAGAACAAACTTTACCAGGTCAAACCAACGGTCGGGACTGTGGGTAATGCAACCCCCAGAAAACGAAGAGATGATTTGGTACTGACTAGGGCACGAATCAGCCACACTTGCTTCACCCATGCTTATTTGCTCCACGGGGAAGAGAAACCATATTGTATCCCCTGTGATTGCGATTTCACCGTCAGTCACATACTTGTCGACTGCTATGAATACTCCCATATTCGTCAGAAGTATTACACTGTGCCAGAACTGAAGACATTGTTTGAGCACGTAGACCCCTCTCTCATTTTGGACTTTCTCAAAGAAAGTAACTTTTACAGAAAGTTTTGACATGACTCCCGCATTTGCTTTTGTCTAGAAATTTAAAGATTTTCCCCATCGTTTTTACTTTTTAGTTTTACCGTTTTTATCTAGATGACACTACATAACACATTAGTGTTGATGTGTCGTTAAGTCCCATCTAACTAACTCATACTTAGCATGAGGATTGCCCATGATGAGTAGATAATCCTTATAGTTTTTTGGTGGAGGTCAAAGGTCATTTGGGGTCACAAAAGGTCAAAACCTTGTAAACACGATATTTCAAGAAGGGTAACTGTGAGGGATCTCATACTTAGTATGTGGATTGCCCATATTGAGTAGATGATCCCTATTGTTTTTGGTGGAGGTCAAAGGTCATTTGGGGTCACCAGAGGTAAAAAGGTCAAAACCTTGTAAACACTATCTCAATGAGGGTAACAGTGAGGGATCTCATACTTAGCATGAGGATTGCCCGTAATGAGTAGATGATACTTACAATTTTTGGTGGAGGTTAAAGGTCTGTCGGGGTCACCAGAGGTCAAAAGGTCAAAACCTTGTAAACACGATATTTCAAGAAGGGTAACTGTGAGGGATCTCATACTAACGATGTGGACTGCCCATAATAAGTAGATGATCCTTATAGTTTTTGGTGGAGGTCAAAGGTCATTTGGGGTCACCAGAGGTCAAAAGGTCAAAACCTTGTAAACACGATATCTCCAGAAGGATAAATGTGAGGGATCTCATACTTACCATATGGACTGCCCATATTGAGTAGATGATCCCTATTGTTTTTGGTGGAGGTCAAAGGTCATTTGGGGTCACCAGAGGTAAAAAGGTCAAAACTTTATAAACACTATATCTCAATGAGGGTAACAGTGAGGGATCTCATACTTAGCATGAGGATTACCCGTAATGAGTAGATGATACTGACAGTTTTTGATGGAGATCAAAGGTCATTTGGGGTCACCAGAGGTCAAAAGGTCAAAACCTTGTAAACACGATATTTCAAGAAGGGTAACTGAGGGATCTCATACTTAGCATGTGGATTGCCCATAATGAGTAGATGATACCTATTGTTTTTGGTGGAGGTCAAAGGTCATTTGGGGTCACCAGAGGCCAAAGGTTTAAATCCCTTTAAACACAATATCTCCAGTAGGATAAATGTGAGGGATATCATACTTACCATGTGGATTGCTCATAATGAGTAGATGATCCCTATAATTTTTGGTGGAAGTCAAAGGTCATTTGGAGTCACCAGAGGTCCAAAGGTCAAAACCTTGTAAACACAATATCTCAATGAGGGTAGCTGTTAGGGATCTTATACTTATCATGTGGATTACCCATATTGAGTAGATGATCCTAAGTATTTTTGGGAGGTTAAAGGTCATTTGGGGTCACCAGAGGTCAAAAGTCAAAAAACTTGTAAACATGATATCTCAAGAAGGGTAACTGTGAGGGATCACATACTTACCTTGTGTATTGACCATATTGAGAAGATGATCCCTATTATTTTTTGAGCAGGTCAAAGGTCATTTGAGGTCACAAAAGGTTAAAACCTAGTAAACATCATATTTTAAAGGAGGGTAACTATGAGGGATCTCATTCTTAGCCAGTGGATTGTTTATATTTAGCATGTAGGTCATTTTAGGTCACAAGATTTCGAAAGCTTTTGACCTTATTAACATGATATCTCAAGTAGGATAACTATAAGGGATCACATGCTTGTCATGTGGGTGATTCATGTTTGTTACAATATATCCATATGGCAAGGAATCACTAAGCCTTTTGGCTTTCTGGTTTTTTTCCTTTAACGTGTTTCGAAACGGACACGATCGAAAACAAAACCAAACAAAACTCGTCGGATGACAAATATAATACCAAAAACCGGGCACGAGGAAACAAAGGAGAACTTAACCTGACCGGACAAAAACACAACTATGACCTATTTACAGAATTCTGTACATTGTAATGAACATAATTTTCTGTTTGATTTGGTGGTGTGTGGATAGTTTTGCCTTTATGTTCCTGTCCGATCCGGTATGAGTTTTTGTTTTTTGTTTGTATGTGCCGTTTCGATGCACTTAAAAAGCGAATTCTGTACATTGCGGTAGCAAATAAAATTTCTGTGCCGTTTCGATGCACTTAAAAAGCACACGCCAAATCAGAACAAGCTCCTACTTGAGGAAAATTGACCCTGTATTCTTATACAGTACAATACTTTTCAAAGTTTTTAATGTGGTATAGCCTACATCATTACATACTCTATTACTGCTGCAAGTGGGGTGTAAATTGAAAACAGTCACGTCCGTGTAATGAACATAATTTTCTGTTTGATTTAGTTGTTTGTAAATAGTTTGCATTTATGTTTCTGCCCGATGCGTTTGAGTTTTTGTTTTTGTTTGTCACGTGTAATGAACATAATTTTCTGTTTGATTTAGTTGTTTGTAAATAGTTTACATTTATGTTTCTGCCCGATCCGGTTTGAGTTTTTGTTTTTGTTTGTATGTGACGTTTCGATGCACTTAAAAAGCACAAAATTTCTGTGGTAACTTTTTTTTATTTTCCTTTAACGTGTTTCGAAACTGACACGATCGAAAACAAAACCAAACAACTATGATAACTATGTGCAAAAACCACCCCAAGCCAATTACATAGGCTAAAAGCATTCTTTTGTTTTCTTTCCAGCGTGTGAATGGTTTTCGTAATGTGTTCTTGCCGGTCCGGATTTGGTTCTTCCTGTTTGATAGTGTCCGTTTCTATGCACTTAAAAAGCGCGTAATATGTTTGTCATCCGACGGGTTTCGTTTAGTTTTGTTTTCGATCGTGTCCGTTTCGAAACACGTTAAAGGAAAATAAAAAAAAAAAAAAACTATTCACACGCTGCAAAGAGCTTTTTACGTACGTAGAAACTTTGTTTCCTCAGTTCAGTTCAGTTCAGGTCTTCGACGAGAGCAGACGTGTTTTCGTCGAGCTCTCGTCGTTTTACCGTGCTCAACTTGTATCACTGTGTGATAGCTGTACTATATATTGCGATTGCGTATAAAACACCTTATAGCGTGCTTGTGTTTTAGTTGATAAGTAGGTCTGGTCGTGTTCATTTGTTTGCGACCACGCCTTAATTCTGTGTTGCTTGTGTTTTTGTTACTTCATCCTAATTTTTGTCCCTTGTAAAACTAGTTCTGAGGTTTTTTTCCTTTTTATCCCGTGGCCTCGAGCCACACAACTGCTGCTATGCCCGGAGGTCGGGATAGCACAATTGTTAGGTTGGAGTTTTCGTCCGGGGCGAGCGTCTCTCCCCCGCAGGCGTTTACTGTGTTAAAGAATAAGGGGATACAAGTTAAAGAGATAGAGATGTTGCAGGCGCTTGCTGCCCGCAACACATATGACCTAAAGTTCAGGTCTGATGCTGCCCGTGTTAAAGGTGTGTCTTGCCTGAAGGGGGCAGAGGGGCTCACTGTCACCCCATATGATCGCTCTGTGGCGGTGACAGTGGTATACCTGAATTTTGAGGTCGACCAGCGCCTGGTTGCGAGGGTTCTGAGCCAATACGGAACTGTCTCTGACATGCGGTGGTGCAAATATGGTTCGGGCTAGTTGGCCGGCATATTTAATGGAAAGAGGCAGTGCCGTATGGAATTGGACAGGGACATTCCGTCCTTCCTCTTCATAGGGGGTTCGAAGGCCCACATAAGGTACTTCGGGCAGCCCCGCACCTGTTTCAAGTGTGGACAAGAGGGACACGAAGCCAGGTCTTGTCCCAACAGACGTTGTGGCAAGTGCCTGCAGGTGGGGCATGACAAGGCAGAGTGTCCCAACGAGGTGCGGTGCAACCTTTGTGGAGAGGAGGGACATGTCTCTGGTGCGTGCCCCACATCGTACTCTGCCCATGCCAGTGCGGATGTGGAGCAGGCACCTGAACCCTCGCAAGCAGGCCCAGAATATTCCACTGAGGAATTGGAGGAGGCAGCACAAGAAGTAGAAAAAGATTTCCTTGCCTCGAAGCAGTGTGAGGGGGGTACTGTGGCTCCCAAGGTGGACTCCTCACCATCCTCCCCACCATCCTCCCCACCAACACCAGTGGAAGCTGATAGGATGGCAGTGGAGGAGGACCTACAGCTCTCCTCAGACTCCGAGTCTGCTATGTCAGATGGTGGGGAGTCTGCCTCAGAGCCTCCTCCCAAGGACCCACCTTCCGGGGAGGGCTGGTTTGATTTATGTGAGGGAGAGGAGCCTTCATTGAAGAGGTCGGCCTCAGGCGGGTGTTAGACCAGGGGGTTCACCATTCTCAAGACCCCTCCCCGAGTTCACAGAGTAAAAAGGTCAGGTCCCAGGTAGATACGTAGCCACTCATTACACCATGGCTGATCCCCTGTCCCTCCTGACTCTAAATGTTAACGGCATGAGGGACAGTCGGAAGCGGTCAAGGATATTCCAATTTTGCAAAACACTGGGTGTGGACTTCGTTTTCCTCCAGGAGACCCACATTATGAATGAGGACGATGTCCACACCTGGTCCTTTGAGTGGGGCGGGGGTTTACACGCTTCCTTTGGCTCAACAACATCTTGTGGTTCAGTTATTTTAGTTTCGCCAAGGTGGACTCCGCTGGTCGGAAAAGTCGATTCTGATCATGAAGGCCGGTTGGTATGCATTACAGTAAGACACCCATGTGGGAAATTTTTCCTGTGTAACGTGTATGCGCCCAATCGGACTTCAGACAGAAGGGACTTTTTCATGACCCTGCCATCCTTCGTTCCTGGCAGTGCTCCTTGTATCCTGGCTGGGGACTTTAACTGCGTCCCCGACACACAGTTCGACAGAATGTCCACACGTACGTCTTCGGGCTGTGGTGTCGGTATGTCGGAATTGGACATGTTTATAAAGAATCATGACATGGTTGACGTTTGGAGAGCACAACATCCCGGCTTGTCGGTGTTCACTTGGCACCGCCCTGATGGCACGGACGCCTCAAGGTTGGACCGGGTGTACTCTCCACCTGCACTGTCACCGAGGGACTGTGAAGTTGTGACATGTCCAATTTCGGATCATGATGCAGTTACTGTCTCCTTTCAGCCTCCAGAGTCATGGCCAACGGGGAGGGGGTTCTGGAAAATGAACACAGATATTCTAACGGAGGCTGACTATAGCGAACAGTTTAAAGCCAGGTACGAAGGGTGGCGGACATTGAAGCCGGCCTTCTCAACAGATTTAGAGTGGTGGGATGACGTAAAGTCCCTAACGTCAATCTGTAAAACTGTTGACGAAGGACCTTTGACGCATCCACCACTCAATGTTGAGAAGCCGGGCTCAATGTCGCCACCTTCGTACCTGGCTTTAAACTGTTCGCTATAGTCAGCCTCCGTTAGAATATCTGTGTTCATTTTCCAGAACCCCCCCCTGTTGGCCATGACTCTGGAGGCTGAAAGGAGACAGTAACTGCGTCATGATCCGAAAATTGGACATGTCACAACTTCACAGTCCTCGGTGACAGAGCAGATGGAGAGTACACCCGGTCCAACCTTGAGGCGTCCGTGCCATCCGGGCGGTGACAAGTGAACACGGACAAACCGGGATGTTGCACTCTCCAAACGTCAACCATGTCGTGATTCTTTGTAAACATGTCCAACTCCACCATGCCAACGCCACAGTCCGAAGACGTACACAGGGGCATTCGATCGAGCCGTGTGTCGGGGACGCAGTTAAAGTCTCCAGCCAGGATACACGGGGCACAGCCAGGGACGAAGGATTTCAGGGTCCTGAAAAAGTCCCTTCTGTCTGAAGGCCGACTGGGCGCGTACATGTTACACAGGAAAAAGTTCCCACAAGGGTGCCTTTATGCAACACATACCAACCGGCCCTCGTGATCAGAATCAACTTTTCCGACCAGGGGAATCCACCTTGGCGAAACTAATATAACTGAACCACAAGACGTCTTTGAACCATAGGTAGCGTACAAACCCCCACTCCACTCAAAGGGCCAGGTGTGGACATCGTCCGCATTCACAATGTGGGTCTCCTGGAGAAAAACGAAGTCCACACCCAGTGACTTGCAAAATTGGAATATTCTGGACCGCTTCCGACTGTCCCTCATGCCTTTAATATTTAGAGTAAGGAGGGACAGGGGATCAGCCATGGTGTAATGAGTGGCTACTTAACTACCTGGGACCTGACCTCTTTACTTTGTGGACTCGGGGAGGGATCCCCAGAATGGTGAACCCCCTGGTCTAACACCCCGCCTGAGGCCGACCTCTTCAATGAAGGCTCCTCTCCCTCATAAATCGAACGAGCCTTCCCGGAAGGTGGGTCCTTCATAGGCGGCTCTGAGGCAGGCTCCCCACCATCTGACATAGCAGACTCGGAGTCTGAGGAGAGCCGGAGGTCCTCCTCCAGTTCCATTTCATCAGCTTCCACCGGTGTCTTTGCCGAGGATGGTGAGAAGTCGGCCTCGGGAGCCCCAGTATCCCCTCACACTGTTTCGAGGCGAGGAAATCCTGTTCCACTTCATGTGCTGCCTCCTCCAATTCCTGAGTGGAATATTCTGGGGCTGCTTGCGAGGATTTAGGTGTCTGCTCCACATCCGCACCGGCATGGGCAGAGTACGATGTGGGGCACGCACCTGAGACATACCCCTCCTCTCCACAAAGGTTGCAACGCACCTCGTTGGGACACTCTGCCTTGTCATGCTCCACCTGCAGGCACTTGCCGCAACGTCTGTTGGGACAAGACCTGGCTTCGTGCCCCTCTTCGCCACACTTAAAACAGGTGCGGGGCTGTCCGAAGTACCTTATGTGGACCTTCGAACCCCCTATGAAGGACGGGATGTCCCTGTCTAATTCCATACGGCACTGCCTCTTTCCATTAAATATGCCGGCCAACTCGCCCGAACCATACGTGCACCACCGCATGTCAGAGACAGTTCCGTATTGGCTCAGAACCCTCGCAACCAGGCGCTGGTCCCACCTCAAAATTCAGGTATACCACTGTCACCGCCACAGAGCGATCATATGGGGTGACAGTGAGCCCCTCTGCCCCTCAGGCAAGACACACCTTTAACACGGGCAGCATCAGACCTGAACTTTAGGTCATAGTGTTGCGGGCGCAAGCGCCTGCAACATCTCTACTCTTTAACTTGTATCCCCTTATTCTTAACCAGTAAACGCCTGCGGGGGAAGGAGACCTCGCCCGGACGAAAACTCCAAACCTAACAATTTTGCTATCCGACCTCGGGCATAGCAGCAGTTGTGTGGCTCGAGGCCACGGGTTTTAAAGGGAAAAAACTCGGGGTTTGGGAAAAATTGGGGCACAGCCAAAATGAGCAAAACTGGCTGTCGGTGGTGCTGGTTATATTTGAGCCCTCCGTCACTTTGACTCCGAAAAATTTTGATTCTGTTTCCCAAGTTCGAAAATGTTGATATCATTTAGAAAGTGACTCATATTGTGCGGCTTTTTAAGAAAACATATGTTTCACACATAAACACATGTGTAACATTTCGAAATTAATTGAATCTTAGAATTCATAGCCGTAGGAAGCTGTTCAAACGAGAAGGGGGGGGGGGGGGCCTGAACATTTTTAGGATCACCGTCCTGGACGAGGGGAGCCTCCTTTTGGAAAATTTTTGAATATTTTTTTTTTTGAGGGTCCTTAGAATGCAATTTGGTGCATTATTTTTGGGACAAATTTTAAAGAAAAATTACTGCATATGTTGGACATTTTCTACAAAGGAAGCAAACAATAGGGAAGGAGCTTCAACCTTTGGGATTGCGGTGGGGGGGGGGGGGGCTGTGGCATTCTTCCGCCACACCACATTTTTTACTTTAGCCCCACAGCCCCCCCCCGCTTCCTACGCCTATGGTAAAATTTATCGTGGGTTAAGTGAAAATAAGCAATGTGACATCAACATTTTTACCTGCAAATTGGATCTAAATATTCTTGAAACATAAACATATGTTTTGAAAGTGATGAGGGCACTGACTTGTCATGCTTGGCTTGGCAAAAAAGGGGAAGCCATTCCGTGTGTTCCCTTGCAATTTGCATGAAAAAGAAGAAAGTGCCTGAAAGCACCATACCTGAAAGCAACATGGTTGCTTTCATGTTTCGAGTATTCCAATACCCCACGGAACTTTTTGCACACAAGTTTTCTGGTTTTGGTTTCTTTTGAAAATAATAATTCCTCTCTAATTTAATAAAGGTTAGGTTAGATGAGGTTTAACGTCCCAGTTTCCAACCAATTGGTTCAAGTCGAGACGACCACGGCCTTTTTTCCAGTTGTGGCTCACTGGCTTGTTAATTTAATAAAGGCTGCAAAATAATTTGAGGGCTTCATGTCAGAATAAATTAGGGGAATAAAATAAAATGCATAAGTCTACTTTACTCAAAAGGTAAAGAGACATTGCTGCTCCCCTCCCTCCCCCCTTTCCCCTCCCCTTCTCCTCCCCCACCATATCAAAACCCTTGCACATATGTCCTTTTCAAATTGGCAGTTGTGAGTATGAACTTATATTATTCAACTGTTCCAACATGTTTTCGGTAAGTAAAAATTGTGGACCAAATTACACAAAGGGAACAAGCAGCTTTTTACGTACGTAGAAACGGGCACGAGGAAACAAAGTAGAACTTAAACCTGACCGGACAAAAACATAACTCTGAACTATTTACAGAATTCTGTACATTGCGCTAGCAAACAAATGTCTGTGATAACTATGTACAGCTAGCTTTTTACGTACGTAGAAACGGGCACGAAGAAATAAAGAGAGAACTTAAACCTGACCGGACAAAAAATGCAAAGGGGAACTATTTACAGACAATTCTCTACATTGCGCTAGCAAACAAAAATTTCTTCTGCGATAAACTATGTACAAAACTCACGGCCCAAACCCAAACTAGTTACATAGGACTATTTACAAGCATCTCACTAGGCAAAACTATTTACATACCCATTTACCTTCAACAGAAGAGTGTTCAGGTTGAGTCTGTCTCAATGCTTTTTGGAACTATGGGTGCTTCTTACGTGCTCTCGGAACAAAACACCAGACGTGACCTAAAACACAAAGGACAACTATATACAACCAGACCAGCATTCCATGTAGCCAACCCGCTCCACTATTTACAGTATTTTAATGTGATGTGTCCTCTTTACATGCTTGTAGCCGGGCGTTACCTAATGTGGAACAAAGCAAACCTATTTACACTGAACTACCAAAAAAACTTTTGTTGTGGCATGCATGGGCACAGACACAAACAGAACAGAAACCCCAAAAGAAACCGGGGACACAAAGGCAAAACCATTCACACTAAAAACTCTGACTGGGACCTTTATCTTTTTAATCTCCGGTGAGCTACGGTACGGGCGTCCCAGAGTGATGGGTTCCCCTGTCTGATACTTCCGCCTGAAGCCGACCTCTTTAGTGCAGACTCTGGCCCCCAGGGGGTCCCCCTCAACCCAAAACAAATCAAACCAAGCCCTCCCCCCGAAGGTGGATCCTTTGGAGGAGGCTCTGAGGCAGGCTCCCCGCCCATCCGACATTGCCGAGTCTGAGGACAGATCGAGGTCCTCCTTTACTGTCGGTGTATTTTCAACTTGACTGGAGGTGTCCGCGTTTGCTAGTGGTGGCGGAAGAGTGCCTACCTCAGGAGTACTCCAGTACCTCCCTCACACTGACTTGGAAGGGGAAAGGGAAGTCCTGTTCCGACCTCAAGTGCCGCCTCCTCTAATTTCCTGAGTTTGAATACTGCGGGCCTGTTTTTGCGAGGGTTTCAGGTGCCGACCCCACATCCGCACTGACATGGAGCAGAGTACGATGTGGGGCAGGCACCAAACACATGTCCCTCCTGTCCTCCCCACAGAGGTTTCACCGTACCTCGTTGGGACACTCTGCCTTGCCGTGCCCCAACTGCAAGCATTTCCCACATCGTCTGTTGGGACACCGAACTTGGCCTTCGTGCCCACTGCTGCCTCTCCCACATCTAAAACAGGTACTGGGCTGACAAAAAGTACCTAATGTTTTGGGCCTTGGGAACCCCCCTATGAAAGAGGAAGGATTGGAATGTCCCTCACCGTTCCAATACGGAAACGTGTCTCTTGCCGTTAAATATAACCTTTCAACTCACGCCCCCAAGTATACTTACACGCACCACATTTCTGAGACAGTTCCGTACTGACCTAAGAACCCTCGCAACCAGGCGCTTGATACGACCTCGAAGGGAAGGTAAAGTCACTGTCACCGTCACAGAGCGCATCATATGGGGTGACAGTGAGCCCCTCTACCCCCTTCAGAGGCATGAACACAACACCCTTTAACACGGGCCAAGGCCCCATCAGGACTTAAACAAAGGGAACAAGCAGTCATTCTGAAATCTCAATTGAATTTTTGAAATCAAATGTGAGATATAAAACTCTCATTACTTTCCTCTTTACTCTTTCGTTAGCAAGTTTGTAATGTTGTTTACATGAAATGTTTCGAATATCAAATAGCAAACCAAGAAGTTTTCATGCATGAATTTAAACAATTCCGTTACAATAATACTGCACATAATTCTAAAGAGTTAATTTTCCGGATCAGGATATTTTGTCACTAATTCATAGTTGGGTGACTAGAATTTTCTCTGTAATAAAACTTGTGGTACTTTAATCATCATGTGTGCTAACAAAAAAGGAACGACAAGGGTATGGAATGAGGAGTCAAACAGGTTCATTTCAAAGCCACCTCCTAAAACAATGTGGCACTCAAACTTTAAAGTCAGGCAAGCAGGCCTGTCCTTTTCCGATGGATGGATCAAAAGAAGTATGACATGTAGTATTTTCATGTATAGGTGGTAACATTTGATATGGGTTTTAAAAGTGTCAGGTCAAGTTAATTTGCAGTTTAACAGTGATTTTTCCTCTTTTCATTACATATTCTTCATACTTGTTTCATTCTAGATTCTTTACTTTACGGGGGAGGTGGGTAAGGAAAACTTGGAACTAGCTTGGAGTGAGAATCAGAAAAGAAAGTTCCTTTTTATTAATTTAGGATGGCATAGCTGTACTAGTTCTGATTTTCTTATTTAATCATGTCATTCTGTAAGATGTATAGAATTGGGGTTAAAGTTTTTAAAAATACAAATCCTTGTGAAATGCTTTACATGAAAAATAATCTTGTTCTTGTTTTCATGCTTTCGCTCGGTAAATTGTACATATAGTACATAAAAGTCATCTCAGACAGGAAAACAACATTGCAAACTAAGTTTTCAACCCACGAACTTTTTTCTTTGTACTCTTGCGGAAACTCAATTATAGGTATAAAGCACTTAATCTTTAGGCTATCATCTGAACTTTTAAAGACTATAGTGCCTTTTGGGTAAAGTTTTGAAAAGCGTAATTAATACTTTAATTGAATGTGAGGTTAATGTAGCATTCCCCAGAAAAGAAACATCTTTTACAAGTGATATAAAAGAAGAGTATTTTTTTCAGATGGAAAATGAACATTTACATCATTTATAAAAAAAATTATCCTGCATGGATAAGATAATAATGCTTTTTGAAGAAAACCTTTCTAAAAAAAGTTCCACCTTTTGACCAACCAAAACCTGAGGTACGCGTATAATACCTCTGCCGACGGCTGGCCGCCGTTTAACCGGTCTTATCCCCGCGGTTGGCCCACCGGCGGTCCGACGATGGGAAAGCGGTGGTAATTAACCGCCGGCGAGCCGCTGTCTTACCGACTCTACGACCGCGGTTGGCCCACCGGCGGTCCGGCGATGGGAAAGCGGTGGCAATTAGCCGCCGGCGGGCCGCTGTCTTACCGACTCTACGACCGCGGTTGGCCCCCGGCGGTCCGACGGTGGAAAAGCGGTGGCAACCGCCCGCTAGCCGCTGCTGTACCGACTCGCTGGCCCGTTGTCGGCCCGCCGGTGGGCCAATGTCGGAAACCGCCGGCGGGCCGCCATCGGCCGCTGGACAAATCTACGTCGGCCCGCCGGCGGTTGCCGCCATTGGCCCGCCGCCGGTCCGCCGTCGGCTTGCTATCAGGGCAGCTCCGTCTTTCCTGACAATAGAAAACTAAACACGACCCTCTCGATAGATAGTTAGATAGGGTTTAACGACACACCAACACGAATGTGTTATATAGTGTCAGCAAGTAAAAAAGTAAAAGTAAAATTTGGGAGAAAGTTAGCTAAAAAGGGCAAGGATGGGGCATAATCCTATTTGAAATGTCAACACGAAGACAAGCGCGGGAGTCATGTCAAAACGTCCTATAAAGGTCACTTTCCTTGAGAAAGTCCAGGATGAGATAAGGGTCTGTCTGTTGGAATAACGTCTTCAGGTCTGGCACAGTGTAGTACTTCTGACGAATATGAGAGTATTCACAACAGTCTACGAGAATGTGACTGACGGTGAGAGCACAATCACATGGGATTACAATTGGTCTCTCGTCACCATGAAGTGAATTAGGAATGGGTAAGGTAAGTGTGACCGATACGCCCCCTAGTCAGGACTAAATCGTCTCGTCGCTTTCTGGGGACTGCATTACTCACAGTTTCGACCGTTGGTTTAACTCGGTACAATTTGTTCTCGGGGAAAGAATCCCACAGTTCCCACAGAAAGAATCCCACGACCCTCTCGAGTCGCACCAGGACACCCTCTGGAGCAGCTAGAACAGTGCCTGGATACCACAAGAGGGGGGGGGGGGGGGGATTAAACGATTGATACTGTCACCTTCCCCAACAGACTAATGTAACGATCGCCGAAGTCCGTCAACCTAGCCTCCACCAGGTCCAGCAAAAAATTCGCCCTCTAGTACATGCATAGCAGGCTTGGTAAACATGGTATCTCAAGACAGCAATCGACGAACACTTTTATATAATGCTTATAGAGTTGCAATGTTGAGAGGAAGAATCATATTTTTTGGTGGTGGTAAAAGGTCGTGTGAGGTCATCGGTAGTCCAAAAGCAGAATTCCCAAAATTGACATCTCGGGGTTAGCACACCTATAAGGATATAAAATTTCCAAAGTCTATTCATAACATCTTCATGTTAGGTCAACAGAGGTCAAAAAGGAAAATTCTCCAAGAATTCCCAAGATCTTGTCAGTAGTCACCAGAGGTCCAAAAGCAAAATTTCCCCAAAATTTGCAAGATTTGCAAGGAATCATTAAGCCTTTAAGCTTTTTGGTTATTATTGGTTTTGATAAAAGCGAAACCTATGCATTCATGATGGTGTGTGTATGTGTGTGTTTTGTGACACTATGCTCGTTGACAGAATATCTCAAGAAGGGAAACTGTGACAATTCTCAAACTTGGTACATAGATGTCCCATATTAAGAACCCTATTGTTTTGGTGGGGGTTAAACCTCATCTGGGGTCACCAGGGGTCCAACTCTGAAAATCTTGTTAACAGGATATCTCAAGATACAGTAGGAAGCTTGGGTGGATGTCATACTTAGTATGTAGATGCATTATGGTAAGATGAAGAATCCTGTTGTTTTTGGTGGTGGTCAAAGGTCATCTGGGGTCACATGGGGTCAAATCCTGAATAACTTGTTATCACAATATCTTGAGGTAGGAAACTGATGAGTGTCATACTTAGTAAGTAGATGTGTTGTGGTCAGAGGAAGAAAGGTATTCTTTTTTGGTGGGGTCAAAGGTCATCTGGGGTGCCCTAGGGTCAAACCCTTAAACTGTTTAACACCATATCTAGAGGTGGGAAGATTGGATGAATTGGATACTTAGTATGTACATGTATTATGGTAAGAGAACTCTTTGGCGGGGGCCAAAGGTCATTGGGGGTCACTGTGTACAAACATTGAAAACCTTGTTAAAATCATGTATGTTGATGAAGGAAGCTTGGGTGGATTTCATACGTAGTATGTAGAATGCATTATATTAAGCGAGAGAACCCTATTATTTTTTGAGGGGGGTCAAAGATCATCTGCAATCACGAGGGTGCTATACTGAAAACCATGTCAATAACCTTTTCGCAATCTCAGCTGAACACAGAATGATGGGTAATATCATTTCCAAAGGTCATGACGCCATGGTTTACAGTACATGGGCAGGTTGCATATTCGCGTACAATCGGTGTGTACAGCATTTCGCACGCGTTCGTGAAACCAGTATCTGTGCCCTGCGTGTTTCTTAACACTCGAATCTTCATTCATTTCTTGCTTTTATATACCAATGTGGAACAATCAGGGATTGGTTCAGATGAGTTTGGAAATTGCTTGGAGGTTTGAAAGATTTCCTTCGAATTCGATGTTTAAAATCCACACGCAGAAAGAGAGAACTCAAGTAACCCGCATACTGCAGCTGCAACGTTACATGTGGAAGTTTTGCTAGTCGCAGTGTGGGGGAATTTTGTAGTTAGATTGGATTTAACGACACATCAACACGAATGTGTTATGTAGTGTCAGCTAGATAGAACAGGGTAAAGGTAGGGTAAAACTAAAACTAAAAAAGAATTAAAACATTGGGCAAAATCCTAAAGTCTTGACAAAAGCAAATGGGGGGGGGGGGTCATGTCAAAATTTCCTGTAAAGGCCACTTTCTTTGAGAAAATCCCAGATGAGAGTGGGGTCCGTGTGTTCAAACAATGTCTTCAGGTCTGGTACATTGTAATAGAGCTTTTTAAGTACGTAGAAACAGGCACTGACAAACTAAAGGATAATCCCAAACCCAAAGAAAAACCCTGACGGATCACGAACACAATGTCAAACAGACTACATATACCATGCAACAAGGAACAAAAGAGTCTTTGTTACTTCTGAGATTTAGTACTGCCACTGCAGCCAACCCCAAAACAACACTCCAGCCCAACCACCATAAACAACCCCAAAACAAAGTCCCACAAAGACCACACACCCTAATCCACCACACACCCAAAGGCAACACCACGCCCGAAGGCAACACCACGCCCGAAGGCAACACCACCTAAAAAGCTCCGGGGCAAATACAGGTGCACCTTGCCCAAGGGTGCCCCGGAGGCAGTTGTGGCAAAGGGTAACCTCATTACTCCACAACCGGATGCAGTTCAAAGCCCTACACAGGACCATTGTAATATTTCTGACGAGTACGGGAGTATTCACAGCAGTCGACGAGAATGTGACTGACGGTGACATCGCAATCACAGGGGATACAATATGGTCTCTCTTCCCCGTGGATAGTTAGTTATAGGGTTTAACGACACACCAACACGAATGTGTTATATAGTGTCAGCAAGTAAAAAAAAAAGTAAAAGTAAAATTTGGGAGAAAGTTAGCCAAAAAGGGCAAGGATGGGGCAAAATCCTATCTGAAATATCAACACGAAAGCAAGCGCGGGAGTCATATTGAGATAAGGGTCGGTCTGTTGAAATAACGTCTTCAGGTCTGGCACAGTGTAGTACTTCTCACGAATATGAGAGTATTCACAACAGTCTACGAGAATGTGACTGACGGTGACAGCACAATCACATGGGATACAATATGGTCTCTCATCACCATGAAGTAAGTAGGAATGGGTAAGGTTCTTCCCCGTGGAGCAAATAAGCATGTGTTAGGTAAGTGTGACCGATTCGTGCCCTAGTCAGTACGATTTGTTAGTTAGGTGGGGTTTAACGACACACCAACACGAATGTGTTATATAGTGTCAGCTAGATAAAAAAAAGTAATGGTGCGGTGAAATCACCTAAAAGGAAAAAGGATTGGGCAAAATACTAAGATATCTAAACAAAAGCCAATATGGGAATCATGTCAAAATTTCATGTAAAGGTTACTTTCTTTGAGAAAGTCCAGAATGAGCGAAGGATCTGTGTGCTCAAACAACGTCTTCAGGTTTGGCACAGTGTAGTACTTCTGACGGATATGGGAGTATTCATAGCAGTCAATGAGAATGTGACTGACGGTGACAGCACAGTCACAGGGTATACAATATGGTCTCTCATCCCCGTGGAGCAAATAAGCGTGGGTTAGGTAAGTGTGACCTATGTGAGCCCTAATCAGTACCAAATCATCTCTCCGTTTTCTAGGGGTTCCATTACCCACAGATCCGACCGTTGGTTTGACCTGGTATAATTTGTTCTCTCGGAAAGAATCCCACAGTTCCTGCCATTTTGATTTTATAAAGCCGTTGATGTTAGGACGGTAATCAGTGTGGGGTACGTGGAGGTTGGTAATATCCATCTGTAGGGCTTCCTTAGCTAGCGTGTCTACCTTTTCATTTCCGTGTATGCCCACGTGACTTGGAACCCACGCGAGCACAACCGACTTCTGCAGTCTCACCAAATTGGAGTAAGCTTCCCGGAGAGCTATTACACAAGGGTGTTTTTGCTCATGGCCGTGAAGAGCTAAAAGGCTGGATAGCGAGTCTGTGAACACAATGAACTGGCGGTCGTGCGAGGTTTCGATCAGCTCGAATGCCATCTTAAGTGCCTGGAGTTCGGCAGTAAATATTGATGCATCTTGGCTTGTCGCTGCAGCTGCGACCCTGTTCGTACCTTTGGAACCATCGGTATAGATGGCATGATAACGATGGTACTTTTGTCTCAGTTCATTAAGAGCTTTTTAAGTACGTAGAAACAGGCACTGGCAAACTAAAGAAGGATCCCAAACCCAAACAAAACCATGACGGGTCACAAACACAAATGCTAAACAAGCTATACATACCGTGCAACAGGGAACAAAAGTGTCTTTGTTACTACTGAACTCCAGTAACTGCCCCTGCAGCCAACCCCAAAACAACTCCCCACAACCACATACCACCCAAAAAAATTCCGCCCACACGCCCAAAGGAAACACCACGCCCGAAGGCAACTCTACACCCCACGGCAACAACACGCCCGAAGGCAACACTACGCCCACTTAAAAAGCACCGGGGCAAATACAGGTGCACCTTGCCCAAGGGTGCCCCGGAGGCAGTTGTGGCAAAGGGTAACCTCATTATCCCCACGCTTTAACAGCTCCACAAAACCGGGATGCAGTTCATTAAAGCTGGCACGATACACCTGTTCATTTGTTGAGTTCTTTGGATACTTCCTCAAACTAAGGTCAATAACTGGCTGGACTAATGTCCAGGAAGGAGTGATGCCAAAGGTGAACTGTGCTACGAGGTCGGGGTTTGTACACACCTGTGATAAAGCTCCACCAACGCGAATAGCAAATGGAGGGGTAGCTGATGGTTTCCTCACATATATGTCACTAAACTTATGGTTGAAGGCCGTCTCAAAGGTCGGGTTTTGTCTATGACTCCTCAGTTTGAGGGCAAACTGGAGTGACAACTTTTTCCACCTTATATGGAGGGGTGGCTCGTTCGCTTCGATGTAAAGACTCTGCAATGGGGAATTTTGTAAATAGTTCACTGTTATGTTTTTGTCCGGCCCGGTTTGAGTTCTTTTGTTTCTGCTTTCCTGTTTGTATGTACATAAAAAGCACGTTACATGTGGAAGTTCAGTGATCAGAGCAACACATGTATGCCAATTCTCTGTAAATTGTTATCGATAGACTAAGACTGGTTAATAGTAGCCTACAGGAAAGAAGACATAGCCTCCTATGAGCTACTTTGAAATAGCAGAGTGGCTCTTCAAAGAGGGTATAGGCCCCATGCAATCAGTGAATCAGCCAAGCAGGAGCTTCGACTTTCTTGTAGGCCTACTACTTAGTACTAACATAGTCCCCTGAGCACGCAGCTATTTCGACAGTAAATGGTTGGTTGGTTAGTAAGTTTGTTATTTAGTTAGATGAGGTTTTACGGCTCAGTTTGTAACCAGTAAATGGTTTGGGAAAGTGTTTTACCACCTAAAGGCCTTTTGTCTCCCTTCTCAAAATTTGAGCAGTATGCCCCGTATCGTAAGGGATTGTCACGTTAGCTTCCTTGAACAGGACCGTGCGTGTACTACGTTAACAGTACAACCTTTTCAGTACCACTATAGTGTAGTCTAGTTGTGGAGTAAAACAAAGGGTAGCCTATAGGCCATCATAATGTCATGTGCAAGGATAAGGTAGCGGTGGCCGAGAGACACTCCAGAGAGAATTCAATGTGCTTACTGCACTTGCTTTGCATGGTAAGTGTATTAGTTTAATTCGGTTAGATGTCTAATTCGATTTCAGATTCAAACTTCCTTTATTTTTGAGGGAGATTTTTTTCCTAATGAAAATATGGATAGGCCTTGTACGACGAATTACAGTCACTGTAAGTTAAGGAACAAAGAAAATTGCAGTGAATTGTAGTGTTAAATTTATATGTGATGTCGTGACCTGTCCTAAAAGTGCTAGAAGCATTCATTAAATTTGGAGGGGGCAGTCTAGACTAGGCCTTCTGAAATCAACACACAGGCTGCAATGACCCTCTAATGTTACATATCAACAGCATTTGTTGTTTTAAGATTGGGAGGCAAAAGCAATGGAGGGGTGGGGGGTGGCTATGAACCTCAAAAAGTCTATACTCTTGTGCACTTGCCCATGAGTGCTCTGTTTATACATTAATAGTAATTTTCTTACATTCGGAAGTTAGATGGGATTTAACGACACATTTACACAAATGTGTTATGTTAGTGTCAAGCTAGATGAAAAAGGTAAAACTAAAAAGGAAAAACATTTGGTAAAATCCAAAAATGTCTAGACAAAAGCAATATGCGGGAGTCATGTCAAAACTTCCTGTAAAGGTTACTTTCTTTGAGAAAGTCCAAAATGAGAACGGGATCTACGTGCTCAAACAATGTCTTCAGGTCTGGCACAGTGTAATACTTCTGGCGAATATGGGAGTATTCATAGCAGTCGACGAGAATGTGACTGACGGTGACAGGGGATACAATATGGTCTCTCTTCCCCGTGGAGCAAACAAGCATGGGTTTGGTAAGTATGACCGATTCGTGGTCTAGTCAACACCAAATCATCCCTCCGTTCTCTGGGGGCCGCAATTCCCACAGTCCCGACCGTTGGTTTGACCTGGTATAATTTGTTCTCAGGAAAAGAATCCCACAGTTCTTGCCATTTTGATTTTATATACCCGTTTATGTTAGGACGATAATCAGTGTGGGGTACTTGGAGGTTGGTAATGTCCATCTGTAGGGCTTCCTTAGCTAGCGTGTCCACCTTTTCATTTCCGTGTATGCCCACGTGGCTCGGAACCCACGCGAGCACAACTGATTTCTGCAGTCTTACCAAATTGGAGTAAGTTTCACGAAGAGCTATAACACTAGGGTGTTTTTGCTCATGGCCTTGAAGAGCTAAAAGGCTGGACAGTGAGTCTGTGAACACAATGAACTGGCGGTCGTGCGAGGCCTCGATCAGCTCGAATGGCATCTTAAGTGCCTGGAGTTCGGCGGTAAATATTGATGCATCATCCGGCAGTCTGACTTGTAAGAATGCATCTCGGCATGTTGCTGCAGCCGCCACCCTGTTCATGTCTTTCGAACCATCGTTACATTCAGAAGTTCTGCTGGGTTTTACTGCAGGTCAATGCCTAGAATAATTTCACGACAAAGTTGAAAGAGTTTGAAAAATGTTGGAAAAAGTTTTACTGGCTACAATTTAGAATCAGTAACCACAATTCAAGGTTTGCGTTGAAGTAGGTACATAGTATTTAGCAGATGCCAAATTTTCACAGAAACATTTTTCTTTCAAAACGTTTTATTTTTCGGCAATGGTGAAAGCCATAGGCCATTGGAGTGCAGTACATATTTTATTTTCTGTTTAATGCAGCTAGCACCTGTAAAGTCTTATGGGAATAGTTTTTGAGGGTGAATGGATCTTGGAAAGCAAATATGGAGTAACGCAGGCTCATCTTCATCACAAAAAGAGACTTGATCCCAACTTTATGGTGCTAGATGCTGGAAGGCTTTCCATATATCCCCTATTGCTTTAGGGCGGGGATGCTCAAGTGTTTTTGGCGAGGGCCACTTTTGCTTGAGTTTGTAATTGTAGTAGCCTAGCCAAAATTTGTGGTGATTCCATATAAATACCACATAAATATGGGCTCCTCGAATCTTCCCCGGGCCACTGAAATGCACGTGGTGGGCAGCAAATGGCCCGCGGGCCGTCACTTGAGAACCCCTGCCCTGGGGCCTGCCTAACTGTTAGTGTATAGTTATAGATTGACAGGCTACAACTTTACAAGAATAAAAAAAGATGTAGGCCTAGTCTAGCCTGTACTATTACAAGGATCTGATGAGATTCCCATTTATATAATACTTGACAGTTGACAAAGCGAAGCAAAAAAACTTGGCCATTCCAAAACGTTTGTTATAGGCTGGCCAAGTTCATCACACATTACCACTGCCAAGTCTATTACGTTATGCGATGTTACAGCGAATGTACATATCACGTAGATACCCTATCCGCGAAAGTAGGAAATGCCCTTCTACGATTTCATTTTACTCCAAAATGTTGATACAACAGTTGCTTTGAAGTCTTAGAAGCTGCATTAAATCATTTTCCTACATGATGAACAGTCAAAATGCAAACGGAACGAATATCTATCGACATTTCGACTGTGAAAGTACGTCGCGCTATACCGAGTTGTTTATCTCTCAGTTGGTCGTATCTAGGTACATGCGCAGTTGGAATTGCGAAAAGGCTTACACCATATCTTGAGATAGGGGGCTTGGATGAAGTTTATATGTAGTGTGTAGATGCATTATTTTAAGACATAACACCAATGTTTTTGATGGGGGTCAAAGGTCATCCTGGGCCAAAGTCAGAAAACCTTGTTTACAGGATATCTTGAGGTAGGAAGCTTAGATGAATGTGATATGTAGTATGTAGATGTGTTATGGTTAGACAAAGAATGCTATTGTTTTTGGTAGAGTTCAAAGGTTATCTGTTGGGGTCACTGGTGTCAAACACTGGAAATTTTTAACACGATATTTTGGGGAAGGGAAGCTTGGATAAATTTTATACTTAGTATGCAAATGTTTTATGGTGAGACTAAGAATCCTTTAGATTTTCGTTGAGGTCGGCAGTCATCTTGGATCGCAGGGGTCACACTGAAAACCGAGATCTATATTTGGGGTCACACTGGCCAAAAACAAAAAAAAAATCCCAAGAATTCCCAAGATACATATCTTGATCATCACAGTCAAAAAGCCAAATTTTCCAGGAATTCCCAAGATGATTTTGTGAAGTTTCGAAATTCCCAAAGGTAAGAATACCCAAGATCAAATATGAACACAAAACTGTATTTTTCCATCATGTTTAAATAGCATTTCACCATTGACTGAGAGAAATGGGATAACATGGCATTAATTTGGAGGCATTGAAACCTCAATGCATTTTTGCATTCTGGTTATTATTATTGTTGATATTGTCATTGTCGTTGTGTTTGTCGTCATTGTCGTTATTTTCCCGTCACATAAAATATGTTGACCTTGCCTTTGTATTGTTTAATCTGCTAGGTGCCAATGGAAAAGAGGCCAAAATTTTACATTCAGGCTCTGCTTGGGGAAGTGAAGGCAGAAGAGGAACACGAAAACAAATTGAGATCGATCAGTGGTGACATCAAACAAGTGACAAGAGTGATGAACTGCATCCCTCCAGAACCCCCCCCCCCCACTCTCCGAGCAAAGCTGCTTGTGGAATTTTTTGATGTCACCGTGGAAGACAGCAGTACCATTGAAGCTGTTGGGAAACTTGATTGTTTTTGCAGTGATAACCACGTTTTTGCACCACCAATTGGACAGTGCATAGATTGTGATCGTGAACTTGTTTTAAAGACACGGTGCAAAGTTGAGATACGTTTCTTTGGAAGGTGTGAAGGAGAAACTTAAGTTGTCTCTAAAATGTAGTCAATGTGAACTGACTTACACATATAGCAAGTTTGGAGGGCCGATAGATGGCATGAGATCTTATGATGAGGAGAGGGAAGATGTAGAAGTCACAGAGTGTGTTATTTTTTCAAAGAAGCTATGTGAATTACAGTCATGTCTAGGGTACAGTATGTCACTGTATTTTTCTCTAAACCCATTACTTGTAGTAGAAGGAAGTGTAGCATACCTGTAAACTGTTCAGTTTTAAGTGGTTGTGAGCTATAAAACTCATGAATATGGGAACATGATTTTGACTTTGATACAATGCAAAAGCTATTAGATGGAAGGCATCAGTACCTTCATCACTACCTTGAAACATGTCTTATACATTGGATCAATACACTCAGCATAAGAAAATTTGACTCACTATAAATTTTAGTTTTGTGGAACTGTACTCACATCTTTTTCATCTGTTATCACAAACATAAGTGGGTCAAATTGACAAGCCAACGGTCAAAGTCTCATCATACCAGTTTAGCTAGTTAGATGGGATTTAACGACACATCAACACAAATGTGTTATATAGTGTCAGCTAGATAAAAAAGGGTACAGGTAGGGAGAAACTAAAAAAAGAAAAACATTGGGCAAAATCCTAAAAAGTCTAGACAAAAGCAAATCCGGTAGTCATGTCAAAACTTTGTCTAAAGTCCACTTTCTTTGAGAAAGTCCAAAATTAGAGAGGGATCTATGCGCTCGAACAATGTCTTCAGGTCCGGCACAGTGTAATACAAATATGGGAGTATTCATAGCTAGTTAGATGGGATTTTACGACACACCAACACGACTGCTACACAGCGTCATCAAGAAAAGAAAAAGGTGCATTGTTGGGGTAAAAACTTAAACATAGCAGTTCAGCGGAAACACTGCTGTTGGTTATGCTTTGTGTAGGTTCAGATTATTTTCATTTGACAATTGTCAATAGATAGACCCATTGCTCCAGATACAGTATGCTTTTTAATTGCATAGAAACGGACACTATCAAACAGGAAGAACCAAATCCGGACCGGCAAGAACACAACCATGAACTACTTACAATCATTTACAAAGTTACCTTACACTAAGCTGGCAAAACAAAATTTCTGTGGCCAACATATACGACACCCCCAGCCCACCCACCACACAAGACTATTTACAAACAGGAAAACAACACACGCCAGAAGGCAGCAACACACACCCGAAGGACACAGTCCTGGGTAGGACGTTAAACTGCATCCGGTTGTGGAGCTTGTTAAAGCGTGGGGATAATGAGGTTACCCTTTGCCACAACTACCTCCGGGGCACCCTTGGGCAAGGTGCACCTGTATTTGCCCCGGTGCTTTTTATGTGCTGTTGCCTTTGGGCGTGGTGTTGCCTTCGGGCGTGGTGTTGCCTTCGGGCTTGGTGTTGCCTTCGGGCTTGGTGTTGCCTTCGGGCTTGGTGTTGCCTTCGGGCTTGGTGTTGCCTTCGGGCTTGGTGTTGCCTTCGGGCGTGGTGTTGCCTTCGGGCGTGGTGTTGCCTTCGGGCGTGGTGCTGCCTTCGAGCGTGGTGTTGCCTTTGGGTGTGTGGTGGAATTTGGTGTGTGATCTTTATGGGACTTTGTTTTGGGGTTGTTAGTGGTGGTTGGGTTGGAGTGTTGTTTTTGGGTTGGCTGCAGTGGCAGTACTAAATATCAGTAGTGTGCTTTTTAAGTACATAGAAACGGACACTGTCAAAACAGAAAAACCCCAACCGGACCGGCAAAAACACAACCATGAACTATTTACAATTATCTTACATTGAGCTAGCAAAAAAATTTCTGTGGCTATCTGAGTAGTAACAAAGACTCTTTTGTTCCTTGTTGCATGGTATGTGTAATCTGTTTGACATTGTGTTCGTGATCCGTCAGAGTTTTCTTTGGGTTTGGGATTATCCTTTAGTTTGTCAGTGCCTGTTTCTACGTACTTAAAAAGCGCACACCCGAAGGCACAACAAACGTCCGAAAGCAACAACGCCCGAAGGCAACACCACGCCCGAAGGCAACTTCACGCCCGAAGGCAAGACCACGCCCGAAGGCGACTCCACGCGAAGGCAACTATATGCCCGAAGGCAACAACACGCCCGAAGGCAACTTCACGCCCGAAGGCAACTTCACGCCCGAAGGCAACTTCACGCCCGAAGGCAACAACACGTAAAAAGCACAGGGCAAATACAGGTGCACCTTGCCCAAGGGTGCCCCAGAGGCAGTTGTGGTAAAGGGTAACCTCATTATCCCCACGCTTAAATAAGCTCCACAACCGGATGCAGTTTAAAGTCCTACCCAGATACAGTATTCCCCTGATGTTATTCCACAACAGTCTTATGTGGTTGTGTAGGATACTGTCTTTTATTTTTTTTTTTGGTACGGAGTGTGTCTTTGCAGTGTTCACACACTTTGCATTGTATAACTTAATTTTTATTGAACGGCCAAGCCAATTTGTCAGTAGTTATAAACTGCTTTGTTATCAGTGGATGCATCTCATTGTGGTGTAGAATTATGCCTGGCAAGATGTTTCTGACTGCTACTATTTCTCCTTGAAGAAGTGATTAAAATTTTGGCTACCCCCATTTTTCACGAATCATGCCTGGGTTTCTTTCGAAGGGTTTGCAGAATCGTTTAATGAGGCACTACATAATGTTTTTCTAGAAACGGCGAGTAAGGTTGAAATTGTGCAAAGGGTTCATATGAAAACTGTAAACAAAAGCTCTCCATTAAGAAAACCATGGTTTGATAAAACTTGTAGAGAAATGAAAAAGACGTAGGTAAGGGCACAAAAGTGTATAAATCGGTGAAAGATATTCACTCGTGGAATACTATGAGTACAATATCCAAACAATATAGGCAGCATATGAGAAAGTAAAACGCAACTATTTCGGTGAACTCCATTCATATTTAAGGGGGGGGGGGGGGCTTTTTAAGTACGTAGAAACAGGCACTGGCAAACTAAAGAAGAAACCCAAACAAAACTATGACGGGTCACAAACACAAATGCTAAACAAACTATACATACCGTGCAACAGGGAACAAAAGAGTCTTTGTTACTACTGAACTCCAGTAACTGCCACTGCAGCCAACCCCAAAACAACTCCATTCACACATACCACCCAAACAAATTCCGCCCACACGCCCAAAGGAAACACCACGCCCGAAGGCAACTCTACACCCCACGGCAACAACACGCCCGAAGGCAACACTACTACGCCCAAAGGCAACAGCACTTAAAAAGCACCGGGGCAAATACAGGTGCCCAAGGGTGCCCCGGAGGCAGTTGTGGCAAAGTGGTAACCTCATTATCCCCACGCTTTAACAAGCTCCACAACCGGATGCAGTTTAACGTCCTACCCATTCATATTTAAGGCGTCTTAATAGTAAGAATCCTAAGGAATACTGTAATATAAATAAAGCAAGTAGTTCTTTGGGCAGTTGTAACAGTATATCTTTGCAGACGTTTGGAAATCACTTTTAAAGGCATTGTCTGGTGGCATTTTGTAGGGGTCTTATATGAAAGATAAAAAATTTTCATTACATGTCATCCAAACCCCATATCAAAACTCCATTCCTAACTCAAGATATCTCTTCCTAAAGATTGGTTACTTTTAATAAGAAATACCTCCAAGTTTCCTCAAGGTCACAAAACGTGATCCAAAGTGGGCAGATTGCCTCAGATTCCTTTTGTTACTCTTTATAATTGGCTAGCTTGTTTGTCCTTGAAATTTGATACCGTTGGAATGTTTAGATGTTTTTCCGTGTAGATATAGTGAAAAACTGTTCCATACTTATGGTACAGCAAATAAAGTTACGGAATATTCAATATAGTGATATCAACATTATAAAGAAATACAAAAGCTACATCAAATCCATTTGCCCAGATGACATCACAGATTTCCCATCATGCACTAGGGAAGCTGAAAATGTAGTATTTCTTCAAAAATTTGTATCTTCCGAATGCAAGATGCTATTGAGATGGGGTTTGCACTGCCCATCACAGAAAATTTTTCTGCTTTTTTTGAAAGCATCAAATTTGGTCACCAGACCATGCTTTTAAGAGCTGAATGAAAGCAAAACGCTCTTTGAGGAGGCAAGCAGATTTATCCCGGATTGTTTTTCTTCTGAAAAACATTGAACTTAACGAATGTATTGCTGTTGATGAAGTGAGAACTTAAATAAACAGGTTAAAAATAATAATTCTGCTGGGGATGACCTAATAATGAATTTTTGAAATACAGTACCGATCATATGATAGCTCTTATAACTAAATGTGTGCTTTTTAAGTGCATAGAAACGGACACTATCAAACAGCTCTTATAACTAAATTTATCTTCCTTTAACGTGCTTCGAAACGGACACGATCGCAAACAAAACTAAACAAAACCCGTCGGAAGACAAACATGTGTGCTTTTTAAGTGCATCGAAACGGCACATACAAACAAAAACAAAACCTCAAACCGGATCGGACAGGAACATAAAGGCAAAACCATCCACACACCACCAAATCAAATAGAAAATTATGTTCATTACAACAATAAAACCACACACACACAGACAACCCAAATACTCCACAAACCAACCGCCCCCCCCCCCCCGGCCACCCTAAACCAATATTACTACATAGCGCCAACGAAAGACAACACCAGACCAAACCACCACCACACAACAACAACCAAAAAACCAAAACACCAGACCAAACAATCATCACAAACTGCCCCAAGGGGCCACGAGGGGTCCGGGGCGGGGTCCACTTGCCACGAGGGGTCCGAGGCGGAGTCAACTTGCTATATTTACAGTATGTACACTATATACACTATTTACACAAAAACCAAACTGGGCAAAAAAATACAGGCGCACCTTGCCCAAGGGTGTCCCCGAGGCAGTTGTGGCAAAGGGTAACCTCATTATCCCCACACTTTAACAAGCTCCACAACCGGATGCAGTTTAACGTCCTACCCAGACAAACATAATACCAAAAACCATTCACACGCTGCAAAGAAAACGAAAGTCTCTGTCACCACCAACACCGCTCCGACCCCACACCAATCCCCGAACACCACAAACCCTTTCTTTTTACGTACCTAGAAACAGGCACTGCGAACAAAGAACTCAAACATAACTATTTACAGGTTCCTTTACATTGGGCTAGAAACCAAAATTTCACAGACACAGTGGAAACAAAACACCGGACATGACATGGAACAAGTGTTCATGTGGCCAACCCCCAGTTTACAATGATGTACTCCTCACATGCATATAGCTGACCAAACCCAATGTGGAGCAAAGGCAAACCTAAAGGCAGACTAACAACTCTCGCTGGGACTTGATCTTTTCAGTCCTTGGGCTCGGTACTGGTCTTTCAGAGAGACGGTCTCCCCACTCTGACACCTCACCGGAGGCCGACCTCTTTAGTGCAGACTCTTGACCCCTCCCCCTCACACAAATCAAACCAACCCTCCCCAGAAGGTGGATCCTTGGGAGGAGGCTCCGAGGCAGGCTCTCCACCATCATCATCATCACCATCATCCGAGATGACAGAAACAGACTCTGAGGAGAGATGGAGGTCCTCCTCTACTGTCATGATTGCAGCCTCCCTTGGTTCCGTTGGCAAGGATGGTGGAGAGTCCGCCTCAGGAGTCACAGTGCCCGCCTCACACTGTTTGGAGGCGAGGAAGTCCTGTTCCACCTCGTGTGCCACCTCCTCCAATTCCTGAGTGGAATATTCCGGGCCTAGTTGCGAGGGCTCAGGTGCCTGCCCCACATCCTCACTGGCATGAGCAGAATACAATTCGGGATATGCACCAAAGACATGTCCCTCCTCCCCACAAAGGTTGCACCGCACCTCGTTGGGACACTCGGCCTTGTCGTGCCCCACCTGCCGGAATCTGCCGCAACGTCGATTAGGACACGACTTGGCTTCGTGCCCCTCCTCTCCACACTTAAAACAGGCCCTGTTCGACCTCAAAGTTCAGGTACAGCACCGTCACCTCCACAGAGCGATCATATGGGGTGACAGTGAGCCCTTCCAGCCCTTTAAGGAAAGACACCCTGCATTCGGGCAGCATCTGACCTGAACTTTAGGTCGTACGTGTTGCGTAAATTGTTTTCATTTTTACGTACATAGAAACTGGCACGGCGAAACAAAGGCGAACTCAAACCGGGCCGAACAAAAACACAACCGCGAACCATTTACAGAATTCTCCTACTAAACATTTCTGTGTCAGCAGTATAAAACAACACCCGGAACCCAAGCTTATCACATTGGGCTATTAACAATCTCACAAAAGCAAAACTATTTACATAAAATTCCTGGGTAGGACGTTAAACTGCATCCGATTGTGGAGCTTGTTAAAGCGTGGGGATAATGAGGTTACCCTTTGCCACAACTACCTCAGGGGCACCCTTGGGCAAGGTGCACCTGTATTTGCCCCTGTGCTTTTTAAGTGCTGTTGCCTTTGGCCGTGGTGTTGCCTTCGGGTGTGGTGTTGCCTTCGGGGCGTAGTGTTGCCTTTGGGCGTAGTGTTGCCTTCGGGTGTGGTGTTGCCTTCGGGCGTGGTGTTGCCTTTGGGGCGTAGTGTTGCCGTCGGGCGTGTTGTTGCCGTGGGGTGTAGAGTTGCCTTCGGGCGTGGTGTTGTTTCCTTTGGGCGTGTGGGCGGAATTTGTTTGGGTGGTATGTGGTTGGGAGTTGTTTTGGGGTTGGCTGCAGTGGCAGTTACCGGAGTTCAGTAGTAACAAAGACTCTTTTGTTCCCTGTCGCACGGTATGTATAGTTTGTTTAGCATTTGTGTTTGTTACCCGTCATGGCTTTGTTTGGGTTTTGGATTCTTCTTTAGTTTGCCAGTGCCTGTTTCTACGTACTTAAAAAGCTCTCTATTTACATAAAATTCCCATGTGGCCAACCCCCTACCAAAGGCAAACCCACAAACACTGAGCTTTCAAAGAAAACTGTGCAAGCATGGACACTGACACGAACAGAATAAAAACCCCAAAAGAAAACTGGGACCAGCGTGAACAAAAGGCAAAACCAATCAAACTAAATACTCCTGCTGGGATCTAATCTTTTTTAACGTTGGGCTCGGTACGGGCGTCCCATAGTGACGCATTCCCTGGTCTGACACCTCGCCCGAGGCCGACCTCTTTAGTGCAGACTCTGGCCCCTCCCCCTCGCACAAATCAAACCAACCCTCCCCCGAAGGTGGATCCTTTGGAGGAGGCTCTGAGGCACGCTCCCCGCCATTCGACATCGCCGAGTCTGAGGACAGATCGAGGTCCTCTACTGTCATTATTTCCACCTGACCGGGTGCCGCTGCCAAGAAAGGCGGAGAGCCCGCCTCAGGAGTCGCAGTACCCCCCTCAACCTGCTTGGAGGTGAGGAAGTCCTGCTCCACCTCAAGTGCCGCCTCCTCTAATTCCTGGGTCTAATACTGTGGGCCTGTTTGCGAGGGTTCAGGTTCCGACCCCACATCGGCACTGGCATGAGCAGAGTACGATGCGGGGCAGGCACCAAACACATGTCCCTCCTCCCCACAGAGGTTGCACCGTACCTCGTTAGGACACTCTGCCTTGCCGTGCCCCAACTGCAAACATTTCCCACAACGTCTGTTGGGACACGACTTGGCTTCGTGCCCCTCCTCTCCACATCTAAAACAGGTACGGGGCTGACAAAAGTACCTAATGTGGGCCTTGGAACCCCCCTATGAAGAGGAAGGATGGAATGTCCCTCACCAGTTCCATACGGAACTGTCTCTTGCCATTAAATATACCTTTCAACTCACCCACAGTATATTTACACCACTGCATTTCAGAGACAGTTCCGTATTGACTAAGAACCCTCGCAACCAGGCGCTGATCGACCTCGAAGGGAAGGTAAAGCACCGTCACCGCCACAGAGCCATCATATGGGGTGACAGTTAGCCCCTCTACCCCCTTCAGGCATGACACACCCTTAACACGGGCAGCATCAGACTTAAACTTCAGGTCATAAGTGTTGCGGGCCTCAAGCGCCTGCAACATCTCAATTTCTCCAATTTCGACACCATTGTCTTTTAACATAGTAAACGCCTGTGGGGGAGGGTCAGTCACCCCAGACGAAAACTCCAACTTAACAATTGTACTATCCCGACCTCCGGGCATAGCAGCAGTTGTGTGGCTCGAGGCCACGGGATGAAGTTAGTTAGATGGGATTAACGACACATCAACACTAATGTGTTATGTAGTGTCATCTAGATAAAGACGGTAAAACTAAAAAGTAAAAACGCTGGGGAAAATCTTTAAATGTCTAGACAAAAGCAAATGCGGGAGTCATGTCAAAACTTTCTGTAAAGGTTACTTTCTTTGAGAAAGTCCAAAATGAGAGAGGGGTCTACGTGCTCAAATAATGTCTTCAGTTCTGGCACAGTGTAATACTTCTGACGAATATGGGAGTATTCATAGCAGTCGACGAGAATGTGACTGACGGTGACATCGCAATCAAAGGGGATACAATATGGTCTCTCTTCCCCGTGGAGCAAATAAGCACGGGTGAGGCAAGTGTGGCCGATTCGTGCTCTAGTCAGTACCAAATCATCTCTTCGTTTTCTGGGGGTTGCATTACCCACAGTCCCGACCGTTGGTTTGACCTGGTAAAGTTTGTTCTCTGGGAAAGAATCCCACAGTTCCTGCCATTAAGGCCCAGGTCAATGACTCTGTAGTCTATGGCCATTCCAGGGCAACTCTACAAAGCAGGAAGTACAGTGAGACTTTGAGCCGGTCACTGCCTACAAAAAGTACCATCAGGGCTCTTTGGCCTTTTAATAAATAAATTCTACGCCAGAAACCCGAGAAGAAAATGACAACAGCGCAAAATCTGTCAAAATTAAGAATTTAGATTCATTTTTAGACGAAATTTGCTCAGCCTAACCATTATCCTATGTTACTAAAATAAGGTTTCAGACATGACTCAAAAGTGGCAAAATTATTTAAAATTTTTCTCTGGTTCACTCATAATAATATTTTTCCATGCCCAGTTTGATTTCTTTATTTTGACAATAACATTTCACGTTGGCCCAAGCCAAGGCCTACTTTAACTCCCATCCCAGAGTATCTTAGGCCTAGGCCTAGTCTAGTTCATGCAACAAAGTAAAGGCCCAACCTGCAACGTTTGGCCTAGGCTACGTATGAACCATTCCTCACTCAAGGTCTCTGTAGGCTATGGCCGTTTAACGGCGACCCTACGTTGCAAAAACTTGAAGTTGAAGTACGACTGCGAGTGCCTTCACTAAGTTCGGCCTAGCCTACTGTAGGAACGCAAAAACTAACGTTAGATAACCACTAACCAGCCTTAGGCCTAGGCAGTATACTAAACTAACTTACCTGGACTGGCACTTGATGTTGTAGTAACAATTCAACGAGTATAATGAATACACCAGCCAAATTTTACTGCAAAGACTTGATGAAGAAAGCCTCAAAAACACTGCAAATACCTTGCGTTACAATGTCTTGGGAATCAAAATATATTAACTGGAATTTGCAATAACTGTACGAAGTATGTCAACCACAGCACAGCTCGACGAATGGTATAGGCTTACAGTATACAGAGCTAGACTATAACGTTAGTACAGAGTTACACATAAGAGCTACAGATAGATCTAACTTCTAGCGCACGCGCAGTAAGTACGTGTGTACGTGTTGTGAATGTCCCGTTAAAACACGTCCGACGTGACCGACGAAACCTTCCAGCGCACGCGCAATAAGTTGTGTACGTGTTGTGAAACTTTCCATACCCTACAGCTAAATCCAAGACCTGGATTATTTTGGCTCTTTTTCATGGTCACTTTCCATGTCTAAAATGACCATTCATACTACACTGGAATAATGACAATTTGTAATATTTTGTTGTACAATGTTCAAATGGCAGCTGACCCCCAGTGACCCCAGATGACCTTACACCTCCACCAAAAACAATAGAGTTCTTCCTCTCAACACTGGACATCCACATACTAAGTATGAAATCTATCACTGCTTCCTACCTTAAGATATCGTGTAAACAAGGTTTTCAGAGTTTGACCAACAGTTACCACAGATGACCTTTGAACTCCAATTAAAAACAATAGGGTTCTTCCTCTTAACATGGGGCACCAACATACTGAGTATGAGATCTATCCATGATTCCTACCTTGAGATACTGTGTAAACAAAGTTTTCAGAGTTTGACCCCCCTGACCCCAGGTGACCTTTGACTTCCACCAAAAACAATAGGGATCTTCCTCCCATCATGGGACATCCACTTACCTAGTATGAGAACTGTTAGGGTTTCCCTTCTTGAGATATCGTGTAAACAAGCCAAGTGTCACAAACACACACACGCCATCATGAATGCATAGGTTTCTCTTATCATCGAAACCAAAAATGAACTGCCAAAATTTTAAACTTAACAAGGCCACGGTACAAAGTACAGTAGCAGTTGTGAGTAAAATATAAAGTATGTCACCAAAGTCAAGTAACCTTAGGTGAAAAAGGTGGGTTATTACTAATAGCATTTTATCATTTTCCTTCAGGCCTGTTTTCCTGGTTTGTGAAATGCTGATAAAATTTTGTTGTTCACACATACTGTAACTGCACTTTCATGCTGCAACTTTTGCTAATTGTTTTCGCTTACTTCTTTCACAATCAGTATCTTCTTTTGAAATTTTCATTTTCTTCGTTGGCATTTCCTTTGCATTTTATAAGTTTTTTTTTTTTTTTTTTTTTTTTTTGCAGTGGTGCTTTTAATTTTTTGCAATATTTTTTGTTGGAAGTTCATGGTTTGTGGGTTCATGTAACTTTTTATAATGACTGGTTGCAAACACATCACAATAGCTTCCTATTTGTTTTGTTAAATCTCATCTAACTAATTGCACTTTGGTGGCGGTGTCCTATATCCATGTGTGTTTGTTGGCAGTGTTTGAATGGAAGGGGTTTTTGAAAAAAAGCACATAACATCAGTTCTGTGTGTGTCAAATTTTGTGTTTTTTATCACATTTTCATAGCTGATTTTAGTGGTGTGTGTAAGACTCACTTAGCTAATTCAGTTGGTGTATCTATAGGTCACTATAACCTGGAGCTATGTGGTCCTTGATGGGAAATTGGAAATTGGCAGTGGATTAAGAGGGAGAGGGAAATAGGAATGGGGGGGTGACCTACATAAATATGGATGATTATGCTCAGATGATGGCAAACTTCTATGGTACAGTACATGCGATGTACATACTGTACAGCCTTGTGTAATATTGTTCCAAGTTATTGCATTAAAAGAGATTTACAATTTGAACGAAAAACAGATATGGTACGTAGCAATTTGTAAGTTCAGTTGCTGCCAACCATGATCAAAGTATGTGAATAAATTAACTGAAAAAAGTAAAATTACAATGACTACCTTTGGAGAGATGAATTAATTATTGAAGACAAGAAATCAGTCCAGGTTGGGAGGTTTGTGGCAGGAGAGGGTGGGGGCATGTTTTTACAGTTAATTTTGGTTTCAAGGTGTGCATTTTGGTGGGCATGGGCAGTCACCTGTCTCATAATGCCAGGCCTGCAAGAAGTCCATTCAATTTACGACTGTTGATCAATAGTAATGCATTCATTTGCTTTGAAGTTAAAAAGGACTGCACTGAAAGGAAGCCTAAATTCCAGGATTTGCTTCAAAAGAAATCAGATGTGAAAGTCATCAAACAGGGCTTGATTGATCTAGGAAAGCAGGAGGTGGAGCAACTCAGCCACTTTGACAAAAGAGCAGCAGCAGGCGGTTCAACGAAGTAATAGGTTTGTGTCCTTATATGTACATATCTACATAAATGCATTAATTACTAACCTGTCATTAATTCAAAAAGGACATGCCACATATGCAACTATTCTGATAAAATTACAGTACTAGCATATATTCCTGTCTGAATTTTTGAAATTGCAATAAAAAGGTTAACAAAGCCATGATCAGTCTATGACTGTGAAGGTACAGTGAATATACCGAACCTGCTACCTGTACACAAGCTGTCCAAATTGCTACACAAATGCAAAAACGTATAGCACTTTTTGTGTGCATGACTACTGTATATGATTTTAAGTGATTTTACACTGCAGAAGGAGAAATTTCTCAAAAACTGCTATGCAAAATTTGACATATTTAATTATTCCCTAGGGGTATTGTACAACTGTGCCTTTACTTTGAGGCAGAACAGTAGAGTGTACAATAATGAAGCTCCACAGTCTGATAGTGACAGCATATTGTAGCTAAAAGCAGTTAAAAACATTCATTGTGTAAGTAATTAAAAGGGGATATTGCCTTTAAAATGCACCAACTAGGCATACAAAGAATGCAACTGCCATCATTATGAAACCAGTCAGCTGTGCCCCTAAACAATTGAATAATAGCTTTATCTCCTCCAAATATTATGCAAGTTACATGTAAGAGATACAAATGTACATTGCATTCTTTGAAATTTTGACACTTTGGGTGAACCAAGGAGGTTTCTTAATTGTAGAACCTCCTTGGGTGAACAAATGATATTTGAGAAACAGATGACTAAGTTTCTTGCTGTGAGAACCTTATTTCTTGACAAGAAAATGAATGTGCTGCCTTATTTTGAATTATCTATCATTCTGTATCAGTAAATTTTTGTTTTAAAACTATGACAATTTTCTGTACAACAAACACAATATTGCCCTTTAAACACTTTGGTTGTGCATACATAAACTTTTCAACTTGTGTGGAAGCTATCAACCAGATGAAACTTTTACTGGTGAATATGTCACAGTAAATTGCTTGGCAGGTACAATGCTCATGCCATGGTCAGTATTTTCCACGCTTTCGCAGTTATTCCCAGGTTAACCCTTCCAGTGAGCGACATCCAGTATCTGACAGATAATTATAAACCTAAGTGAGAGGCCACAACTTTATTTTGGGGGAATGACCCAATAATCCTGCTTTGATGAATGGAAAATATTTGAGTAATGCTAAAGAAATTCTCATTGAATTGTTTTGTAAGGGGATTGGAATGGTACTCTCAGTATTAGTATTGGTAGAGCCCATTAGATGAAGAACATTACCACATTTGTTGCATACAGTACTCTTCCAAGCAAAAGTTATGGTTTCTTTTCATATTAGTGATGCTATTATTTCAATGGTGGTTGTCTGGTGCCCTTTAACCTATACTGGTTTGTGGTGATGATCATGTACAGCCAGATATACCTTGACATGTTTAACAATGTTTGTACCAAATTCTGTTTATTTGAAGCACATGTAAGAAGTTTACTTTTAATATAATACTTCTGTAGTTAAAGTACATAAGTTCAAATTTTCATTTTCTAGGCGAACTTAAAGAAAATGAAGACTTCATAAGGAAACGAAAAGGGGGAGACCAGAATAAGGACTCTAAGAAATCCAAACGTTCTGGAGGTCAGTTAAAGGCATAACTTTTGGAATTATTGTGAGGCAACCAATGATGCTTCTTGTTTGTCATCATGACTGAATAATTCCCAAACTGATTTGGTACAAGTTGGGAACAGGCCCGTATCTAGGCAAGCTGGGCACGTGTTACATGCGTAACATGATGACTAAATGTATGCATTTGAAACTACTGTAGCTTTACCTACAAACATTAGCGTACTTTGGTGCCGTGCTGGTGCCTGCCTATGATGTAAGTCCTGGCAACGGGCCTGTCCTGGAACTTAATTATTTCGACTCGTTTTGTAAAACCCTTTTTATTTTTTTATAAGATGGCCAAAACCATTTCCTGATAGTGGTCACCGAGAATAAGATGTGCCTTGATGTAGTTTCTGATGTTTTCTCCTGTTTTTTAGCTCAACCCACGAAGTGTGGGTAGAGCTTATGTTATACTGTGGGCTGAAAATGTCTGTCTCATTTTTTGTGTCTGTCTCATTTTTTGAAAGTTTTCAGCTTCTTCAAATTGCCTCAGATTTCTTTGTATTTTTGGGAGAAGGATGCACACCATGGTGGCAACAGATTTTGTTCTTTTCCGGGGGCTCAGTGAAGTGTGTTCGAAAATATTGACAATTTTCTGTCATTTTACTGACTTGACATTCCTTTTAAAATTCTAACTCTTTTGGACGAAGAGGTTATTTGTGTAAGTGGCTGTGTGGAGAGGTGAACATCTGGAGGGAGTTTGTTCATTTAGTGTAACGGACTGTTTGTTTTTATTTTCGGCACACATATGAAAGCATGCATTATCACATCTTGGTCCATCCGGTGTACTCCCTGTTTGTTGGAACATGCATGAATCACGACGTTTGGTGGCTGATTTGGGAAGGTGTGTACATATTGTTTCGGGCTGTTGGAAGACGTCTGATAAGCCCAATCCTCGAGCACAGGCAGTTCTAGGCAGTTATATAATTATGCATTGTATGTACTAAATAACGTTAGAACTGCCTGTGATCCTCGAGTAGACAATACAGGGAAGAAAAAATTACTCACGTGAGATCTAAACAAGTGTAAACGTGGTAGGCTTAGGCCTAGTTTACCTTCAAGATGACGCAGTCTGATAGAAAAACGAAAATACAGGAACAAGAAAAAAAGGAAAAAAAAAAAAAAAAAAACCCGCAGGTAAGACCAAAACAAAGTACTCGGTACTAACGTTATAGACCTAACAGTTAATGTTAGGCCTGGCCTTCCGCAAGTACAAGTGACATTGAAACTCAAAAATGTGATCGTGGTAGGCTTAGTCCAAGTTTACCTGAAAGATGATGCAGTTTGATAGAAAAATGAAAATACAGGGACAAAAAAAAAAAAAAAAAATCACGCAAGTGAGACCGAAACGAAGTGCATAGCCTATAGGCCTCTAGGCCTTACGTTAGGCCTACAGTAGCCTACGCTAGACGTAGCTTAGGCTAGAACTTATTGTAGGCCTAACTTGGAAGTAGCTTAACTGACTTGGTGTGTCTCGCACAATGACCACTGATTAGTGATATACATGTACATTAACAGCCTACCCAGAATAAAAAGTGGCACATTACTGATTTTATTTACGCCTAACAGGACAAGGTCTAGCCTACACCACAAAGTTTAGGTGAGATTGTGTTGGCATAGGCCTATAGGCAATGAAATGGGGGATGCGAAGCCTGACGTTGGAGGAACTGTAAGCTACACAACGTAACGTCAGGTTTAATGCAATTGAAGTATGAAGTGTTCAATAGGCCTAGCCTACAGCATGTATACCAATAGCGTAAAACACATTTATTGATATTTTTCAGAACTTATCAAATTGTACATCAAGTAGCCTATCACCCATATCCAGTACAAAGGCAAGCTTTCACACAGCATTAAAATAATCTTGCAAATTTTATTCAGATATCGGTAAACACAGTTTTGTAGGTTTCACGCTATTGGTAACCTACACATACCGTAGGCGGAGCTTGGCCAAGATCCTTATTTGGTCCTTTGTACATTTTTACTGGATGTGAAGGGTTAGGCACCACAACTAATGTCACATCTAACCTGGCCAGTCTCCTTGCATGGAATTATTGAGTAGGGAATTCAAATTTTGGATAGCGGTTTCAGGGATTTTTTACTTGTTTATTAGCTCAACCCATGAAGTGTGGGTAGAGCTTATGTTACACTGTAAGGAGAGAAAATGTCTGTCTCACTTTTCAAAAGGATTCTACTCCCAAATGCTTTCATGGATTCTCTTGAAACTTGAACACAGTGTTCCTTAGGTGGTGGGCAATTTGAGGTGTGCAGGAATTTGTGGTCCAAGGTCCCGTATGGGCCCAGCTATGGCCCATTTTATGAAATTCTTCAAAATGTTTCTTCTCCTACAGATATTCTTCTACAGTGATGAAGGTTTGTCATAGTGATACTCTGTTAGTGGTGCCTTCAGGGTTTTCAGGAAGTTTAGGTTCATGACCCAAGATGGGCCGAAGGGTCCATTTTGTGAAATTTGCAAAATGTTTAACCCCTCCTCCGTATAATCTTAAACAGAGTTGAAGGCCTGTCATAATGATGCTTGGTTAGTAATCTGTGTATGGTTTTCTGACAGTTTTGGTCCAAGGTCCCATGTGGGCCCTTTGTCGCACTTTGTTTTTTGCTTACCAATTTCATGGCTGAGGGGAGAGAGGGGAAGAGGGGAGAGAGGGGAAGAGGGGAGGGGGGAGGGGAGGGAAGACATTTGATAGCTTCCTCTCCACTGGTTATGCAACTGCCCTACACAAACTAGTATTTATGCATTATGGCAGTCTAGTGTCTGATCCCTGCCCTTACATAAGGAGATGAACTACATGAAGCTATAAAGATTTATCCTTGACACAGTCCAAGTGCTAATTGAACAGTGTATACCATGGTTGTTCATACCGAAGATGGAAAGTTGATTACATTTTTTGGGAGAGATATTTGTATGAAATATTTTAATTGTGACGGTGCTGCACATCGTGACCTAAAAGAAGTGGTACAGTTATTTTCGTTTGGAACAAAAGAAAAGTACTGGTAGTTTTATCAGGAACCTGTTAAAATAACCACACAAATATCTTCGGTACTTTCATTACTGGTACTGCTACTGGTACTGGTATTTATGTGAAAACCGGTATACTCGCTAACACTAGGGTTGAGCGACAGCAGCATTGCTGCTCTAGTTTTTTTTATTGTTCTGGGAAGCAAGGCTTAATCCAGAGACTGCCCCAGCCATCATTTGGATGGCCTGTCATTGAGGGGGGAAATTTAAATAAAAAAAAAATTGTAAAAGCAGTATAAGTAAATCTTACAGGTTTCTGCTCAAAGTTGGAAAATTTATGACTACCAATTCTTGATACTGAAGGTCAGTGGTTGCAGCATCTCTTTACAGTTAATGGCCGACTTCAAGACTTTGAACCTTGGGAGGGAGTTGGAAGTGAAACCATTTCATTTCACTCTTTTCAGGATGTGTGTTTGGTCAGTGTACTACAGTAGGCAAGGTCTCTGGTGTGAGGAAGGGGACTGAAGGAATCTTCGGTTATATGAGGTGGAATCAGGGTTTTTCAAAGATGATGGAAATGCATGGGATGAAAAATATGAATTGGGGAAGATAGCAGGTTGGGGATTTCTCTATTTTATATTTGAGAAGGGGAACAATAACCTTCCTCCACAGAAACTCTATCTTAGGTATTACCGATTTATATGATGCATTTCACCAATGTGTACTGTATTTCAAGGCATACTCTGTTGGTACCAATTTCTCTCTAAATGTTTTGAATCTGAGAAGGGTTAAAACTGAAACATTTTTGGCAAAGGGGAGAGGCACCCCCTTTCCTTTGAACCCACCCCATGTTCCAGGCTGCTGACATGTGGACTCCCAGATCTGAAATTCTGGCTGTCATGAAGCCCTGCTGAGAAGAATAGCTTGCCCAAATCTTTAACTGGTTCTGTACTGTAATTTACCTTTTCAGAGCTGAAAGAAAGTAAAGATTCGGCTAAAAAACCAAAGTTTGTGGATGTAAGTTCCAGAGGAAAAGTTAAGAATATCTCTCTGTACTGTATTAACATAGATCATGCATGTTTTACTCACTCTACCATTGTATTGATTTGAGACTAACTCCTGCAATATTATGTGGACTTCTTAGCAAATGTCAGAACTGGAATTGGCACTTTACCAAAGTCACAACCTATACCATCAGTGACCACAATGTCAACTTCTGATGCCCCTTCTATTTCAGCCCCTCTAGCAAGAAGTGCTTACCCAGAGGAGCCATCACTAAAACCAATTGATTGGCATAGTGATGACCTTGATGTTATTCACGATTTTGCTAAGGAGCACTCGAAAACATTCGTGGATTTAGAGACTGCCAGTGAAAAAATTGAGAGGCTAGAAAGACAACTGGATGCAGCCAATTCATCCATTCAAGCACTAATGGGAGAAATTGCTGACTTGAATGAAAATGCTGCCCTTAGGATGGAGCAACAAGCCACAGGTATTCTTTTAAAGTGAACCTTATGGTCTAAAAATAACAAGAATACATAATTTAGAGGTTTGAAAATGAATTTCATTCATTTAACTACCATTTTCTGAGTTGTTGAGGTATAAAATGTTGAAATTTATAAAAATTATTTGAAATAGTCAGGGTTTCTGTCAGAGGTGGGTAAGGTGGGATTTTTACCCCCCCCCCCTTCCCAAAAGAAGGTTGGTAAAAATCCCCTCAAAATATTTTTTAACAAATTATCAATTTCATGGTTTCTTTCTTAAAATTGGGCTATTTTTTGCCAATATTTGAACTTACATGAATAAAAGCTTCCACATTTTACATCTCAGCCCAAGCATGTCCTGTGAAGACGTGGATTGGACCATTTGGATGCATTTTTAAGTTTGAAGTGTCATAACAGAATGACTGTCTAATGAATCTGTCCCCTTTACAAGATGTTCATACTGTATGGAAAGTAAAATATGCAGATTAACCCTAGTGCCTTCAGTTTAACGCCATAACAAACCCTTTTCTCCTGCAATAAAATGCGTATTATCTTGGTGCAGTTGCCACTTGAAATCATTGTTTGCATCTTTTGTGGCGTGTTACTGTAGAGGGCTCCTACTTGCAAAATTTGTAGTGTCCCTCGATAAAGCTTAATCCTGCTTTTATTTTAGTTACAAGAAGAAATGTGTGATCTTGTATCTGATTTCTTGATTCCAATCACAGGTGATTTTGATGAGAGGACCCGCTATGAAATGCGTAAATTGGCCGATCTGCTGATAAGCTGCTCTGGTGTAGGGGACTGTCAGCAAGTCACCAATTTCAGAGAAAACCCCCACAACACCCTCACCCATGACCAGCACTGTACCGTCACCTGAATCAAATACCACCCATGACAGGTCTTCATGTAGGCCAGAATTGATGAATGAGTTGGAGCAGAGCACTCCTGTTAGTAGCAAACAAAAGTCAGGGAGACTGCCAACTAAGCATATGGTAAGCCTTCTAAGGACCATTTCATCTGTCCTTTTAAGTCATTCAGCTGTTAGAAAGACTGGCAAAGAGAAATTTGTTCTTCCAGTTTGCTTAATTGTTATATTCTGGCAATTTATCTTTTATAATTGGTCCTGGGTAGGACGTTAAACTGCATCCGGTTGTGGAGCTTGTTAAAGCGTGGGGATAATGAGGTTACCCTTTGCCACAACTGCCTCCGGGACACCCTTGGGCAAGGTGCGCCTGTATTTTTGGCCCAGTTTTGTTCAGTTTTTTTTGTTTTTGTGTAAATAGTGTATATAGTGTACATAGTGTAAATATAGCAAGTTGACTCCACCCCGGACCCCTCGTGGCAGGTGGACCCCGCCCCGGACCCCACGTGGCCCCTGTTGTTGGTGTCTGGTTTTTTTGGTTGTTGGCGGTATGTAGTATTATTGGTTTAGGGTGGCCGGGGGGAGGTTGGTCTGTTGGGTTTTTGGGTTGTTGTCAGTGTGTGTGTGGTTCTATTGTTGTAATGAACATACTTTTCTGTTTGATTTGGTGGTGTGTGGATGGTTTTGCATTTGTGTTCCTGTCCGATCCGGTTTGAGTTTGTTCCTTGTTTGTATGTGCCGTTTCCATGCACTTAAAAAGCTGTTTAAAAAAGTTAAATAATAAAAAATACTAAGAGCCACTTATTTTTAGCTTTGGCTTTAAGTCTGCGTCCACTTAATGCTTGAATTGAAGTGTAACTTATTTCCAAGTGATTTTTACAAATAAAGTATTGTCATTCTATACAGAGAGAATTGATATCTGACCCAGCGAACCCGCAAAGATTTAGGGGTATAAAATTGACAGTGTGCGGCTGTATTCTCTTGAGCAGAACACACAGAAAAGGAAGGCCACAGATGCGGCCTCATTTCTATTAAATGGTGTCGTGAAACTCCTTTTTACAATGGAAGACCTGGCAGCATCCTGCGGTCAGGGACTGAAGAAAAGGGGGGAGAATGAACGTCCTCCACTTGACCCTCTAAAAATTGACGCTTTGAAAGGTAAGTTGCATACTATTTATGTTACAGCAAGTATCCCTGCAAGGTTAAACTTCCACCCCCCCCCCCCCACACATAAATATTATGTGGAGGATAAAATATTTATGCTTGGTTTACTACTAAAAGTGCTCCTTCACCTTTCCTGTGCCTGTGTATTTTTTGTCCGCTACCTGCTTAGATACTGAATTTTTCACAGTTAGGGAAAAACTGTCTGGCTTTTTAAGCCCTCCCTCCGACTGAATGCCCAAACCTGGGACTAAGGTCTCCCCTGATTTGAGTGACCTTAGCTGAAATTGCGACAAAATGAACACTTGACAGGCCAGTTAATGAAAAAAAAAAAAAAACCTAAGAGACATGCGACTATGCAACACCATTGAAACCCCAGGTTGTGCTTTGCTTCACTTCCAGAGGTTTCATGCCTACAGGTCGACTAGGGTTGCCAAATGGATTTTCTGTATGCTTAGTTTGTCAAGGAATTGATACTGCAACAAAGTGATGTATGCCAATATTTTGTTTATTTATAATATTTGGTAACCAATTCAAACATTGATTAGCAAAAACTCCTTAAATTGCCCACTACTTGTTGACAAGTATGACATCATTTTCCTTGTAAGCCAGTTGAGCCACACTCCAAAACAATTGAGTCGCAAACAAGAGGTGTCACCCTCCATTTCATGCATTGCCTATTTCCACCTTCAAAAGACTGACACCCTTTCTGTACAAAAAAAAAAAAAAACAAAGCCTTTGTGGTGTATATTATTGCTTGTTAGTATGTTGGAATGTATCAGTACTACCATTTTTTAAATTTCTCCACAGAATACATGCGAAGTATGTGCCACAAGCATGGATGGGACCATCTCACGGAAAGCACGTTCAATGGGAGAATTAATCAGAAGTGTGCCAATGCAAGGCGAGATTTGAAGGAAGCAAAATGGTAGGCTGCTTTGTGGGTTTGCTGCACCTATTCCATGCAACCTTCACTGTCATTCTATTCTAATTAATGCTACCCCCTGTGGGCTGCGGGTTGTAGAAATATTCTCATGGCGTTTCCTGCCTGTCGTAAAAGGGGACAAAAGGGAAGAAGTTGAACGATCTTTTAAACCTTGAAACCGTATTTAAACTTGACATTTTTATGTACTTGATATGACACTATGTGACACATTCGTGTTGGTGTGTTGTTTAACCTAATCTAACTAACAAATGCTTGTTTTGCTTTATTCTTTATAACTGATTAATTTTGGTAACCAGTTACAATGCTAAACTGTTTGTGGGCAACACAATCAGGCAGCAAGTTGTTCACACACACACACACAAGGTCAACAGTGAGCTTGTTGATTTGAATATGACTGTTACTTTCGGTGCCTGCAACATAAATTGATTGTTTTGTTTCTACGGGGGGGGGGGGGGGTGCAATACTGCAGCATATTTTCTGACTGTATCATGGTACTCTTTCATATTCCTTTTCCACAGATTATGAAATAACAGGCTGTGAATGGTTTCTGCCATGCCAAGGCTTTGTGATGGGATGATTGCAAAATTCACCTGTCTTGAACTGGATTCTTTATCAAAGCTGACATACCTTTTGAAAGGACTTTTTAACTATTTTTATTTGCATTGATAATTTAGTTGAAGAGAGGAAATATTACATCTTATTAGAAGCAACCAAAAGTCACTGTGTGGAGTGGTTATTTCATTAATGTTGGTCTCAAGGTAGTTTTCAAACAACATTCAAATGATTATAACACCCTTTGAAGGTAATATAACTTTTTTAGATTCCAGTACTATTCGAGTAGCGTTCAAATAGCATTCGAATGGCATTCAAATAACATTCGAATACTATTGATAGCATTCGAATGGCATTCGAATGCTGTTGATAAAGTAACAGTAACATTCAAATACTATTCGAGTACTATTCGAATACTATTCCAATAGTATTCGAATACTATTCGAATAGCCTTCATTTATAGTATTCAACTCATTTGCATGTTTCGGCTCTCACAAAGGTTATCAGAATACTATAGGTCACCAGTTATCAGATGGTCAAAACCTTAAAAACATATCTCAAGAAGAATAACTGCAACGATCATGACATGTGGAGTGTCCGTTAGTTAGATGGGGCTTTACGACACACCAACACGAAGGTGTTATATAGTGTCACCTAGATGAGAACCAGAATGCGAGGCATTCGTACTCGCGGATCTAAAACTGAAGGAAAAAAAAAAAAAAAAAAAACAGAAAAACAAATATTCCACATCCGTGTTACGATGGGTATTGAACTACCTACCTCTCGAGCGTAAGTTTAACGCCCTATCCAATGAGCCATTAGTATGAACAGAGATATATTAGCTTTAATTAATATATAATCTCTGTAAAGCACCGTGCGTGAATAAATGCTAACAAATGTGATGGAGTCATCATCTAGTGGAGGGTTGTCGGTTGTCTTTTAGTTATTGTCTTTAATGATGGCAAGAGCTCACTCGAAGGTAGCGCTTTCATGTTTAACTGGGGATCATTCAACAGTTAAGCAATCACCCTTTGCCTTTGGTAACCATGAACGATATACTAAGTACTGTGAAGGATTCGGCAGCAATGACATGGTTGTAGGTATCCACAGGCTAAAGCGGTACTGAATATTGATGTTTTTGATCCTCAGTCTGAATAAATATACCAATATTCCTGTGTGCTCAGCACAAAAAGCGGGCTAGAAGTAACTGCTCTGTGCCTTGCTGTATCATAATCATGGTACAGTATAAGCAGTCAGTCAGTTGAGCTCTCTCTGCTCTCGGTAATGCATCCACTCCGTAGATTGCCATCGCTGATATGAATACGCAATAAGCTAGTCGCTGGTAGGGTTACATAACCTACGCCTTAGGAGCCCAGATTTGTAAAAAATACTCTAAATCAAAATCGTAATTTGTGATTACTGTGATTTCATTTTTAAGATAAACAAATTTATGTATTTATTGGATCCTTTAAAACTAGTTGCTTGATACCATCGCTTAGTTCTGAACCTAAATAGTACTCCTCAGGGGAGAGTAAGCACGTTGTTTGTAGCACCAAGCTGCAACACGATAAAGAGGCGATGAAGCTTCAAATTAGACTTAGGACAGTCACTCGGAAGAAGTAAAAGCATATTTTTTCTTCAAATTATATTAATCTTTTTTTTTTTGTCATTTAACTTGCATTACGTACGGCTTATAAAAATTAAAATATTGTACAAGAACTACAGGACATAACAAGACAGGAGAATGTCATCATATTGGACTTAATGACTGTTGCAAGTCCAAAACACGACTACTATACTTCGCTATTCGCTCGTAAAAAGGTGCAATGTTGGGTACAATAAATAAAAGGGGAGGGGGGGGGGTCAAAAGTGTCAAAATTCCACTAAAAAAAACTTCAGGTTTCACAAAAATATCCAAGTAAATGCCGGAGTCATGTCAAAAATTTCTGTACAGTTCACTCTCCTTGAGAAAGCCCAGAATAAGGGAAGAATCTGTTCGCTCGCTCAGAGTTTTCAGGTCTGGCACAGTGTAATATCCGGATATGAGAGTATTCATGACAGTGAACCAGAATGTGACAGACGGTGACAGCACAATCACAGGGTATACAATATGGTCTTTCGTCCCCGTGAAGTAAATAGGCATGGGTAAGGTTAGTGTGGCCGATGTGAGCCCTAGTCAGGACTATATAATCTCTCAGTTTGCTGGGGCTCTATGTCCCCCAGTTCCAGCCCTCGGTTTAACTCGGTACAGCTTATTTTCGGGGAAGGAATCCCACAGTTCTTGCCATTTTGATTTTAAAAAGCCATTGATAGGGCGGTAGTCAGTGTGATTCAAGTAGATATTGGTGACGTCCATCTGTAGGGCTTCTTTAGCAAGTGCATCGACCCTTTCATTTCCTCGAATGCCCACGTGGCTAGGGACCCATGCTAGCACAACTGATTTTTGTAGCTGAACCAAATTGGAGTAAGCTTCACGGAGAGTTGTTACTAAGGGGTGCTTTAGCTCATGGCCTTTTAGTGCTAAAGGCTTGATAGTGAGTCTGCGAACACAATGAACTGGTGATTGTCTGAGCTTTGAATTAGATCAAATGCCATCTTTAGTGCCTGGAGTTCGGCAGTGAATATTGACGCATCATGTGGTAGTCTGACTTACAAGGATGCATCACGGCCCGACGCCGCGGCCGCAACCCTGTTAGTGGCTTTGGAGCCGTCAGTGGAGTGTCCGTGTTGGGGAGTTACTTCTGTTTGGTTTTCGTGGAGGTCAAAGGTCATTTGGGGTCACAAAAGGTCAAAACCGAGTTAACCTGTTCATATTTAGCATTGAGATGGCCATACAGGGTAGCTGATCCTTTTGTTTTAGGTGGAGGTGAAGGGTCATATTGGGGCACAAAATTCTAAAAGGTTTCGACTATATTAACATAATATCTCAAGTAGGATATCTTAGGGATTTCATGCTTGTCATGTGGATGATTTGAATGTTTGTTAGTAGATTTCTTAGGCAAGGAATCACTAAGCCTTTTGGCTTTCTGGTTCAGTTTTGGTAGGGTTATATAGTCAAATGAGGTCAACAGTAGTCAAAATATGAACACAAAGCAAGAATGCAGCCAACAAGTATAATGTTCATAATGAATCTCAGTTTAGCCCTCACCGACTCCCTTTCGGACAGGGATCACTAAGCCTTTTCGTCTTTCTGGTTAATGAGGGTTACATGTTGTGTGTGGTCACTAGGGATTTAAATACAAAACCTGGTAAATGGCCTGTAAAGACAGTCTCCTGAGACAGCATTGATTTACAATGACCCCATCACCATTCCTATCAAACAGCATTAAAATTATGTACACCTGTAATATAAAGAACGCCACCTAAAGTTGGAGCAAGAGCAATACTTAAGACGCAACTTCATGGTAACGCTGGTCGTAAGAAAGTTATAACCTGTCATGATGGGTGTGATGTAACTTTGTGTAACTACAGTGCACCCAATTTAAAGAGACATCGCTATAAAGATGCCGATATGTACCTGTTCAGACTAGACGCATTTTCAATTGTAGAACTCATCTGTAGAATGTTTTCGATGTTCCTTACAAAATGATGCAAATCTCATCTTGTATCCATATCTCCTGCTACTGTTTCTACACAGGGGCTGTGCCAAGCTGAACCGAGCTTCACAACACGAAAGTGGACATGCCAAAACTGCAACTAAACAGATGACTGTACAAACTATCGGAGAGACATTTGATTTTTTTTATTTACTTGTTTATTCCGTTTTTGTGTATGTGTGGGGTGTAATTAGGGGGGGCATGGGTAGTAATACAGGTGAGAGATTGTCCAGAGCAAGTGATACATCATAGACTACATTTATAACCTTGTATTGGTATTATAAACTGAACACCTTATGTTTCTAGCACCCCTTTAGTTTAAAATGGTATTTGAAAAGGGGATGCAGGAAGATTCCAGTTTTAGCTCTGTCAATGTTGTGTCTGTTTATTGAATTGGATATTTTGTTTTGTCAGTTTTGCCCTGCATTTAAAAAGATAACACAAGTTTATCATAATGGGGCACAACACACTTCATATCGTTGGACGTGTTTCTTAAAAATTACATTAAAGTTGGTGACATTCTTTTTTGAGGTGAGAGACATTTGAATATGGTTTGAACATCAAGAATATTATAAGGGTCTTTCGTGCTTTAATCAGCTTTACTACAGAGATATATAAATATATTTTCTCAGCGTATCTTGCCAAAATAAGTACAGTACATTCTCACACATTCAATGGAGAAGTAACGTTATATACTTTCATAACATGATGACTTTCGTTTTGTACAGATATATTTATTGGTGTCAAAAAAAGTTTATATTTTGCTCACATTCCAACCATATTCATCTTCTGCAATATGCCAAGTAATTCATAGCATTCAACATTTCTTTGCAACAGGCCAACCAAATGCTATATTTCTTTTTCTCTCCTTTTGTCGCAACACTGGTCTGCTTCATTCTAACATATGTTCATGATAACATGTAAAGATGTATCTTAAGATATTTGTATGAAATGCACAATACCTTAGGTTAAGGCTGTTAACAAAACCGGTTTTGGTTTTAAAATCTGTGTCATCTGATTGGATTTCTTTATTTTTGCACGACAGAAAAACTGGTTGAAGGAAAATGACAAGCTTAGGCTGGTAGATGTTTGACTACATCATAAAATTTTAGTCTGCTATGCAATTCATACTTTTTCAACTAAAACTCTGTTTTCTCTTTAAACAAATGCATTACCAAGAGTTACTTCCATAAAAAGTTCCAACAGTGTGTGATCATCAGTTGTCACGATAATGAACCTGCATCAGACAAAATATAACAAGATTATATGTATGGGTACACTTAATACATGTTATTCCCATGCAGCATAAGAGCAAAGGACTCTTATTTTAGTTTTTCCTTTTATTTTATTTTCTCATCTGGTATCAGTTGCAAAATATGTATACACATGACAGGGAAATATTGACAACACCTAGTAAGTCTGTATATCCATGTATTAAAAAAAAAAAAAAAAAAAAATTAAAAATCCCCAAAAGCATAAATGTAAGGGATTTCATAGTTTGCACGTAGATTGCCAATAAGGAGATGGTTCATGATTATTTTGTTGAAGGTAAACAGTTAATAAGTAAACATGTTGATAAGACTTTACTCCATATTTCATTTTTTCGATCAACACGGAACCAAAATGCCTTGTGTTCTTGTTTTTACTTCCTTCAACAGGGAACCTGATTGCCAAGTATACTTATTGCATTTTCTTCTGTCAACACGAAACCAAATTAGAAAGTGTTCTTATTTTCTTTTTCCGTCAACATGGAACCAGATTGCCAAGCGTACTTATTTCCTTTTTTTTTTCTGTCAACACGAAACCAGCTTGCCAAGTGTTCTCACTTCTTTTCTTTTATTTTCCGTTAACACGGAACCAGATTGCCAAATATACTTATTTCTTTTTTCCGTCAACACGGAACCAGATTGCCAAGTGTTCTTATTTCTTTTCTTTCCGTCAACACGGAACCAGATTGCCAATTGTACTCATTTGCTTTTATTCTGTCAACACGAAACCAGATTGCAAAATATATTTTATGACGTAAAGCAATCCTCTTTAAATGTTATTGTCTTTTTGGGGGTGGGGGGTTGTATTCTTCTGTTTGGGAAGGGATGGATGAGGGTTGCAGATACGAGAATTAGAGCATATGATAACTGATGAAACTCAATCATATCATCCTCCAGCCCTGTGCAGGTTGCTAATTTCAACCTTTTCAGCCTACATGTATACAATTACTTCCACCTCTTCAGTGGGAGTAAAGAAAAGAGCATAGCATACCCAATCAGTATTGATTAAAGTATTGTTTCACGTTGTGGTCGCAAAGCTCTTACCGTGGAGGTCGCGATCTACTTCAAAAGTATTCGAAAATTTGTCACTCCCTAATGAAAAAGGAAGTAACACTTATCCCGCAATTCTTTATTGCTTGAGATAAGACTTTACTGAATACAATTGATGATGCGACTTTCTCAAGTTGAATCCACTCACTAGAAACAGTAATTGCTGAGGTAAACCTGGGATCCCTTTTGGGGGGGGGGGGGGCGGGGGGGGGGGGAGTATATTAATTTGTACTGAGTGGCACATCCAAGTTAGATGGAGTTTTATGTCTTCCAAAAGTAGGGGAAGGTGAAAATAATTCTCCTGCTTCCTGCAATGCTGTGCTCATCTATAATCACACATAAGCACACGGACCCTCACATATGGATAGTGTGAATACGTTTGAAATGGTGTAGAAAAGCTAGCAGAGAGGCTGGGGATGAGAGACCATATTGTATACCCTGTGATTGTGCTGTCACCGTCAGTCACATTCTCGTTGACTGTTACGAATACTCCCATATTCGCCAGAAGTACTACACTGTGCCAGACCTGAAAACTTTATTTGAACAGGCAGGTCCTTCCCTTATTTTGGACTTTCTCAAGGAAAGTAAACTGTACAGAAATTTTTGACATTTGCCTGGACCCTTTTTGTGGAATCGGACACTGCCTTTTTAAGTTAATTGTACCCCAGCATTGCACCTTTTTTTCTTTTCTAGATGACACTATATGACACAGTCGTGTTGGTGTGTCGTAAAATCCCATCTAACATCTTCTAGGTGGCACTATATAACACATTCGTGCTGACGTGTCGTAAATCCCGTCTAACTCTGGGACCCCTGAGGCAGGCCCTCCATCATCATCCTCTTCGACACCCGGGGAGGCTGGATTATTAACAGTGGAGAATGACCTTCAACTCTCATCAGACTTGGAGACTGACTCTAACATGTGAAATGCTGGGGGACCTGCCTCAGAGCCTCCATCAAAGGACCCACCATCCGTGGAGGGCTGGTTTGATTTGTCTGAGGGTGTGGAACCAGTCTAAATTAAAAAGGTCGGCCTCAGTCCAGGGGATCCATCCTTCTGGGCCGCCAGTACCAAGTCCATGTAAGAATAAAAAGGCCAGGTCAGAGACGTGTAGTTACATATTCCACCATGACTGATCCCCTGTCCCTCATGACCCTAAACGTTAATGGCATGAGGGACAGGCGGAAGCGGTCCAGAATATTCCAATTTTGCAAATCACTGGGTGCGGACTTCGTTTTCCTCCAGGAAACCCGCATTGTGAATGAGGACGATGTCCACACCTGGTCCTATGAATGGGGTGGGGGTTTGCACGCTTCCTATGGTTCGGCGTCCTCTTGTGGATCCGTTATCTTAGTTTCACCAAGAGGGACTCCCCTGGTCGGAAAAGTTGATTCTGATCATGAGGGCCATTTGGTTTGCATCACCATAAAACATCCTTGTGGGAACTTCTTCCTTTGTATTACACATTGTAGACTGATATGCCCACCAGGACTTGGATAGATAAGATTTAACGACACACCAACACGAATGTGTTATATTAGGGTTACCAGAGGTCCAGTTTTACCCAGACATGTCCTCTTTTTACTGGTTGGCGCTGTTGTTCGGGCGGATTTTTAGAATTGCCCAGAATGGCCAGATTTCATGTATTTCTCACCATGATCTGACGGGTTTTCCCTCATTTTCTTTGCGGGTTAAATGTTTTGAAAGCTTTACTTGTCTTATTGTAAGCCTGACCAATTGCAAGTTATATGCTGATGCCGGCATGAAGAGTGAATGAAAATACGTATACCTTATATTTCTTCACAAGTACAAGGAAAGTATATTCCCCATGCCTACATCCCACATTAAAAGTTGTACTTCTTCAGTTTAAGCGTCCGCAGAATGCATCGTGTGGGTGCACCTTCTGTTGGTATGATGTGTATGCCTAGGCATCTGCTACTTTCGTAACCGGCAGAGTATGTTCTGACAGTTGCGTGTTGCGATACAGGGGGAACGCACTGAATGACTGATTGAATATGTATGTCTTGTAAAATTAAAGTTTTCTTTTCAGCTTCAAATAATAGTATACACATGACTGAGACTTTGTATCAGCTTTCCAATTGAAGTCTTTTCGTTGCATATCACTTACAAACTTGGGAAATGTTATAATTGAAAGTTTTGTAAACTTTGTTGTGTTGAACAAGAAAACTAATACTTTGTATTTTCCTGTTTTTCAATTTTTTGTGTATACAGGTTTCCAGTTCTTCAGAAGAATCAGGTGTTCCTCCAGATGCTCTGTCTGAAGCTCATTCTTACTGCGTGTTCTGTGCCAAATCTCAGACCAAACTTGTAAGACATCTAAGGAGGCAGCACTCTCGTGAACCTCTTGTGGCTCAAGCTAGGCTGCTGATGATGGAAATGACACTGGCAAAAAAGGAAATGCCATATGGACAAAGCTGAAAAATATGTGAGACCATCAACACAAGCAGGTTATTAAAGGGAGAGCTACGGATCTCGTTGTTCGTATAAGACCCATCCATGGTACAAAGAACGACATTGACCACTACGAACCGTGTAGTGATTGCCTGGGCTACTATAGTGTAAAACTATGGATGCACATACAAACCGGTTGTGGAGCTTGTTAAAGCGTGGGGACAATGATGTTACCCTTTGCCACAACTGCCTCCGGGGCACCCTTGGGCAAGGTGCACCTGTGTTTACCCCGGTGCTTTTTAAGTGGTGTTGCCTTTGGGGCGTGGTGTTGCCTTCGGGCGTAGTGTTGCCTTTGGGGCGTGGTGTTGCCTTCGGGCGTGTTGTTGCCGTGGGGTGTAGAGTTGCCTTCGGGCGTGGTGTTTCCTTTGGGCGTGTGGGCGGAATTTGGGTGGTATGTGGTTGTGGGGAGTTGTTTTGGGGTTGGCTGCAGTGTCAGTTACTGGAGTTCAGTAGTAACAAAGACTCTTTTGTTCCCTGTTGCGCGGTGTGTATGGTTTGTTTAGCATTTGTGTTTGTGACCCGTCATGGTTTTGTTTGAGTTTGGGATTTTTCTTTAGTTTGCCAGTGCCTGTTTCTACGTACTTAAAAAGCTCTGGATGCACATACAAACCTGTGAAGCACGAAAGGAAAATAACAATGAAGACAAAAAATATGTCAAAAGTGGGCGCAGCCTTATTCGTACTAAACATGACGTATCTCGTCCTTTCAAGAAGTTAGTTAGGTGAGACAGGCGGTCCTTTCAAGAAGGTTTTTTGAAAAAGTGATACATGATAAGTTGATCTTGTTGTAAAAGGTGGTGCAGATATATTACTTGCAGGTGAAAAGCAACTGTAGCTGAGCAATTCCTCCAAAAAGGGCGACATAAGCGGGGACAAAATGCTAACATTAAGAACAGGGCTAATCACAGCCAGAGAAAGTAGCAGCAATACTAACACAGCAGCTGACTTAGTGAAGCCTTCAAACTTCGATGAAAGTTTTCAGAGCTGCCCGCACAATAAGTGGCTATGACAATGAAACACAAGTTCATGGCACTTACTCGAATGCTCTTAGAATTGGGTTCGCACTTAAAGACTTGGCAACATAACTACAAAGAGCTGGCAAAGGTCACCCCTTGTCAGATAGTGTTGTTCAACCTGGGTAGGACTTTAAACTGCATCCGGTTGTGGAGCTTGTTTAAGCGTGGGGATAATGAGGTTACCCATTGCCACAACTGCCTCTGGGGGCACCCTTGGGCAAGGTGCGCCTGTATTTGCCCAGTTCAGTTTGGGTTCCCGAAGAGAGTGGACGTTCCCGATCCCCTGCCGGGCTCGTTCGATCTCTTTGGGAAGTTTTGTTTTCGTTACGTGTAGATAGTTGTATATAGTTATATAGTTGTATATACTGTAAGTAAACTGTAAATAGTGATTTTAATGTGACAAGTGGACCCCCCCCCATGTCCTCCTGCGCTGTGGTTGCCTTGGGGCGTGTTGTTGCCTTCGGGTGTGTTTGTTGCCTTTGGGCGTGTGTTATATTGAGAATTGTGTTGTTCGGTCGTTGGTGGTGGTTTCTGTTGGGGTGCTTTTTACGTGCTAAAAACGGACACGGCCAGACCGGCGAAAGGATTACTACATATGGCCAACAACCAAAAAACCGAACACCAACAACACAAACCACCGAAATCGCCCAGAACACCAGACCGAATCCCTCGACCAGCGAGGACACCCCAGCTCCAGCACGGCTTCATGGAGTCTTTGTTACCACCAACGACCCCACAACATAATCTCAATATAACACACGCCCAAAGGCAACAAACACACCCGAAGGCAACAACACCCCCCAAGGCAACCACAGCGCAGGGGGACATGGGGGGGGTCCACTTGTCACATTAAAATCACTATTTACAGTTTACTTACAGTACATACAACTATATACAACTATCTACACGTAACGAAAACAAAACTTCCCAAAGAGATCGAACGAGCCCGGCAGGGGATCAGGAACGTCCACTCTCTTCGGGAACCCAAACTGAACTGGGCAAATACAGGCGCACCTTGCCCAAGGGTGCCCCCGGAGGCAGTTGTGGCAAAGGGTAACCTCATTATCCCCACGCTTAAACAAGCTCCACAACCGGATGCAGTTTAACGTCCTACCCAGGACAGGTTTCTGTTGGTGGTAACAAAGACTCCATGAAGCCGTACCGGAGCTGCGGTGTCCTCGCTGGTCGAGGGATTCGGTCTGGTGTTCTAGGCGATTTCGGTGGTTGTGTTGTTGTTCGGTTTTTTGGTTGTTGGCCATATGTAAGTGATCCTTTCGCCGGTCTGGCCGTGTCCGTTTTTAGCACGTAAAAGGCATGTTCAACCGAGACGACCAAGAGGACTTTTTAAGTGCATAAAAACGGACACTTCAAACAGGAAGAACTAAATCCGGACCGGCTAGAACACAATCATGAACTACTTACAATCAGTTCAGGTCTTTGACGAGAGCAGACGTGTTTCGTCTAGCTCTCGTTGCTTTGCCGTGCTCAACCTTTTTTTTTTTTCCAAAAGTCCCCTGACTCTCTGGCGAAGAGCCAGGGGCGAAAACCAAACAATACTCCCGAAGGAGTTCTGCTCCCCGAAGGAGTAACAACGTCCCCAAGGGACAAACTTTGACTTAACTGACACCACCTGACAGTGGTCCCGTTCTAGACTGGCTGAATAGAACAGGTCCCACCTGGGAGCTCCGCCGTCGTGATCACGGACACTCCTGCGCCAGGTAAGTCAACCTTATCACTGTGTGATAGCTGTACTACTAATTGCAATTGTGCATAAAACCTTATAGCGTGCTTGTGTTGTAGTTGATAGGTAGGTCTGGTCGTGTCCATTTGTTTGCGACCGCGCTTTGTTTCTGTGTAGCTTGTGTTTTTCTTACTTCCTCTTTTTTTGGCCTTTGTAAAACTAGTTGAGGTTTTTTTTCCTCCTTTCGTGGCCTCGAGCCACACAAACTGGTGCTATGCCCGGAAGTCGGGATAGCACAATTGTTAAGTTGGAGTTTTCGTCTGGGGTGAGTGTCCCTCCCCCACAGGCGTTTACTGTGTTAAAAGACAATGGTGTCGAAATTAAAGAAATAGAGATGTTGCAGGCGCTTGAGGCCCGCAACTCGTATGACCTTAAGTTTAAGTCTGATGCTGCCCGTGTTAAGGGTGTGTCATGCCTGAAGGGGGTAGAGGGGCTCACTGTCACCCCATATGATGGCTCTGTGACGGTGACAGTGCTTTACCTTCCCTTCGAGGTAGATCAGCGCCTGGTTGCGAGGGTTCTTAGTCAGTACGGAACTGTCTCTGAAATGTGGTGGTGTAAATATACTGGGGGTGAGTTGAAAGGTATATTTAATGGCAAGAGACAGTTCCGTAAGGAACTGGTGAGGGACATTCCATCCTTCCTCTTCATAGGGGGTTCCAAGGCCCACATTAGGTACTTTTGTCAGCCCCGTACCTGTTTTAGATGTGGAGAGCAGGGGCACGAAGCCAAGTCGTGTCCCAACAGACGATGTGGGAAATGCTTGCAGTTGGGGCACGGCAAGGCAGAGTGCCCCAACGAGGTACGGTGCAACCTCTGTGGGGAGGAGGGACATGTGTTTGGCGCCTGCCCCACATCGTACTCTGCTCATGTCAGTGCGGATGTGGGGTCGGCACCTGAACCCTCGCAAACAGGCCCACAGTATTCAACTCAGGAATTAGAGGAGGCGGCACTTGAGGTGGAACAGGACTTCCTTGCCGCCAAGCAGTGTGAGGGAGGTACTGGAACTCCTGAGGTAGACTCTCCGCCACCCTTAGCAACGACACCCAGTCAAGTTGAAATGACGTCTGTTCAACCCGGACAGGTTGAAATAATGACAGTAGAGGAGGACCTCGATCTGTCCTCAGACTCGGCGATGTCGGATGGCGGGGGAGCGTGCCTCAGAGCCCCCTCCAAAGGATCCACCTTCGGGGGAGGGTTGGTTTGATTTGTGTGAGGGGGAGGGGCCAGAGTCTGCACTAAAGAGGTCGGCTTCGGGAGAAGTATCAGACAGGGGAACCCATCACTCTGGGACGCCCGTACCAAGCCCACGGATTAAAAAGATAAGGTCCCAGTCAGAGTATTTAGTGTGAATGGTTTTGCCTTTGTGTCCCCGTTTTCTTTTGGGGTTTCTGTTCTGTTTGTGTCTGTGCCCATGCATGCCACAAAGTTTTTTTGGTAGTTCAGTGTAAATAGGTTTGCTTTGTTCCACATTAGGTCCGCCCGGCTACAAGCATGTAAAGAGCACATCACATTGTTAATACTGTAAATAGTGGGGGTTGGCCACATGAATGCTGGCCTGGTGTATATAGTTGTCCTTGTGTTTCATGTCACGTCCGGTGCTTTGTTCCGGAGCACCCATAGTTACAAAAAAAGCATTGAACAGACTCAACCTGAACACTCTTCTGTTGATGTAAATGGGTATGTAAATAGTTTTGCCTAGTGAGATTGTAAATAGTCCTATGTAACTAGTCGGGGTGGTTTTGTACGTAGTTATCGCAGAAATTTTGTTTGCTAGCGCAATGTACAGAATTCTGTAAATAGTTCACCTTTGCAGTTTTGTCCGGTCAGGTTTAAGTTCTCCTTTGTTTCTTCGTGCCCGTTTCTACGTACGTAAAAAGCTAGCTGTACATAGTTATCACAGACATTTTGTTTGCTAGCGCAATGTACAGAATTCTGTAAATAGTTCAGAGTTATGTTTTTGTCCGGTCAGGTTTAAGTTCTACTTTGTTTCCTCGTGCCCGTTTCTACGTACGTAAAAAGCTCACTTACAATCATTTACAAAGTTACCTAACACTAAACTAGCAAAACAAAATTTCTGTGGCCAACATATACGACAACCCCAGCCTACCCAACACAACAGACTATTAACAAACAGGAAAACAACAGACGCCAGAAGGCAACACAACACGCCCGAAGGCAACATCACGCCCGAAGGCAACAACACGCCCGACAGCAACTTCACGCTCGAAGGCAACTTCACGCCCGAAGGCAACAACACGTAAAAAGCACAGGGCAAATACAGGTGCACCTTGCCCAAGGGTGCCCCGGAGGCAGTTGTAGTAAAGGGTAACCTCATTATCCCCACGCTTAAACAAGCTCCACAAAAGGATGTAGTTTAAAGTCCTACCCAGGACTACCAAGAGAGGTTAAGGTTCTTTCTGTTGATGACTTCTGCCAGCAGATTGACAGAAAAGCAGCAGTGCATGATGAAATTGCAAAGTCTTTGTCCATATCGGGAAAAATTGCAATGGATCGGTTGGATTGCCTCATGGTAAGGGGAAAAAGGGGACGTGGAGTTCCCATTCTCATAACCACTAATACCAAGAGCAGCATTGAACTGCTCATTGAGTTTCACAGGAAGAGTTCCGAGGACTTGAAAAAGAAGTACATTTTTTCCAAGGTTCAGGAGGGTGCGTGCTGAAACACCCATCAGAGCCTATGAAGCATTGAAAGATCTCGCTGAAAAGACAGATCCCAAACATCCACAAAATATCAGATGTACCAAACTCCGTAATCACAGGGTATACAATATGGTCTCCCCGTGAAGTAGATAGGCATGGAGATAGGCTCGGAATACCAGTTCATTTGTTGAGTTCTTCAGATACTTCCTTAAAATAAGGTCAACAACAGGCTTGACTACCTTCCAGGTGGTGGAAAAGGTAAACTGCTACGAAATCGGGGTCGGGTACACACTTGTGATAGAGCTTCCCTATTGCAAATAGCAAATGGAGGGGATAGCTGTTGGTTTTGCGAGATATATGTCACTAAACTTATGGTTGAAGGTCGTCTATGGCTCCTAAGTTTAAGGGCAAACTGGAGCGACAATTTCTTCCATCTAATATCAAGTGGTGGTTCATTTGCTTCGATGTAGAGGCTCTGCATTGGGGAGGTACGGAAAGCTCCCAGGCAGATCCTGAGGCCTTGGTTATACATAGGGAGAAGTTTGCTGAGCTATGACTCACGTGCGGAGCTGTTTTGATCTAACTAGGAATCTGTAAAGTCGAAGCAAAACGGGACGATCAGCACCCCAGTCCATCTTTAGGACGACCTTCAACAGGTTTAGTGCGATATCGTGTTTACAAGCAAACCGTCACATACACACACCCACCCATACGCACACTCGATGCCTTAACGGGGTACTGGCACAGGACCCCGCAGGGAATGGAAGGGATCTCTCAGCAGCGAAGCTGTCCGCCAAGGAGCCGAGCAGGCGGACGTGCTTGAGGACGGGCAACGTCCCAAGGCAGACACGTGCCGCCGCGCGTGACTTCTTTTTGCAGTGACCGGATTTTCGGGCAGCTACGCCAGGTTCGAGCCGCGCGTGAGCTAGGAAAGACATGCGAGGGACGTGTGTTTGGTGCCTGCCCCACATCGTACTCACTCATGTCAGTGCCGATGTGGGGTCGGCACCTGAACCCTCGCAAACAGGCCCACAATATTCAACCCAGGAATTAGAGGAGGCGGCACTTGAGGTGGAGCAGGACTTCCTTGCCTCCAAGCAGTGTGAGGGGGGTACTGGGACTCTTGAGGCAGACTCCGCCATCCTTGGCAGCGGCTCCCGGTCAGGTTGAAATAATGACAGTAGAGGACCTCGATCTGTCCTCAGACTCGGCGATGTCGGATGGTGGGGAGGGTGCCTCAGAGCCTCCTCCAAAGGATCTACCGTCGGGGGAGGGTTGGTTTGATTTGTGTGAGGGGGATGTTAGTTAGTTAGATAATATTTAACGACACACCAACACGAATGTGTTATGAAGTGTCCTCCCCTTTAGTCGCCTCTTACGACAGGCGGGGAATACCGTGGGCATATTCTACAACCCCCAGCCCACAGGGGGTCAACCATGGGGGGGCTTGCTCGGTTTTGTGGCGCCGACAACCCGCCAGTCATGGGATGAGTAATAACGGTATCATGTGCGCGTTTTATAGGCGACAGCTGTGGACAAACTACTCGCCACGCACTACCTCCTCACCCCACCTGGATGCAGTTTAACGTCATACCCAGGACCGTTGTGTGAGGGGGAGGGGCCAGAGTTTGCACTAAGGTCGGCTTCGGGCGAAGTATCAGACAGGGGAACCCATCACTCTGGGACGCCCGTACCGAGCCCACGGATTAAAAAGATAAGGTCCCAGCCAGAGTATTTAGTGTGAATGGTTTGCCTTTGTGTCCCGGTTTTCTTTTGGGGTTTCTGTTCTGTTTGTGTCTGTGCCCATGCATGCCACAAAGTTTGTTTGGTAGTTCAGTGTAAATAGGTTTGCTTTGTTCCACAAAGCTTGTAGCCGGACGGACCTAAAGAGCACATCACATTGTTAATATTGTAAATAGTGGGGGTTGGCCACATGAATGCTGGCCTGCCGTATGAGAGCTTTTTACGTACGTAGAAACGGGCACGAGGAAACAAAGTAGAACTTAAACCTGACCGGACAAAAACATAACTCTGAACTATTTACAGAATTCTGTACATTGCGCTAGCAAACAAAATGTCTGTGATAACTAAGCGTGGGGATAATGAGGTTACCCTTTGCCACAACTGCCTCCGGGACACCCTTGGGCAAGGTGCGCCTGTATTTTTGGCCCAGTTTTGTTCAGTTTTTTGTTTTTGTGTAAATAGTGTAAATAGTGTATATAGTAGTGTACATACTGTAAATATAGCAAGTTGACTTCACCCCGGACCCCTCGTGGCAGGTGGACCCCGCCCCGGACCCCTCGTGGCCCCTTGGGGCAGTTTGTGATGATTGCTTGGTCTGGTGTTTTGGTTTTTTGGTTGTTGTTGGGTGGTGGTTTGGTCTGGTGTTGTCTTTCGTTGGCGGTATGTAGTAATATTGGTTTAGGGTGGCCGGGGGGAGGTTGGTTTGTGGGGCATTGGGTTGTCAGTGTGTGTGTGGTTCTATTGTTGTAATGAACATAATTTTCTGTTTGATTTGGTGGTGTGTGGATAGTTTTGCCTTTATGTTCCTGTCCGATCCGGTTTGAGTTTTTGTTTGTATGTGCCGTTTCGATGCACTTAAAAAGCACCAAAATGTCTGTGATAACTATGTACAGCTAGCTTTTTAAGTCCTGGGTAGGACTTTAAACTGCATCCGGTTGTGGAGCTTGTTTGAGCGTGGGGATAATGAGGTTACCCTTTGCCACAACTGCCTCCGGGGCACCCTTGGGCAAGGTGCGCCTGTATTTGCCCAGTTCAGTTTGGGTTCTCGAAGAGAGTGGACGTTCCCGATCCCCTGCCGGGCTCGTTCGATCTCTTTGGGAAGTTTTGTTTTCGTTACGTGTAGATAGTTGTATATACTGTAAATAAAATGTAAATAGTGATTTTAATGTAACAAGTGGACCCCCCGATGTCCCCCTGCGCTGTGGTTGCCTTGGGGCGTGTTGTTGGCTCCGGGTGTGTTTGTTGCCTTTGGGCGTGTGTTGTTTTGAGATTGTGTTGTTGGGTCGTTTGTGGTGGGTGTGGTGGTGGTTTCTGTGCTTTTTAAGTGCATCGAAACGGCACATACAAACAAAAAACAAAAACTCAAACCGGATCGGATCGGACAGGTGGTGGTTTCTGTTGGTGGTAACAGACTCCAAGAAGACGTACCGGAGCTGGAGTGTCCTCGCTGGTCGAGGGATTCGGTCTGGTGCTTCTGGGCGATTTTGGTGGTTTGTGTTGTTGGTGTTCGGTCTTTTGTTTGTTGGCCATATGTAGTGATCCTTTCGCCGGTCTGGCCGTGTCCGTTTTTAGCACGTAAAAAGCACCGCTAGCTTTTTACGTACGTAGAAACGGGCACGAAGAAACAAAGGAGAACTTAAACCTGACCGGCAAAAGTACAAAGGTGAACTTTTTACAGAATTCTGTACATTGCGCTAGCAAACAAAATTTCTGCGATAACTATGTACAAAACCACCCCGAACCCAAACTAGCAACATAGGACTATTTACAATCTCACTAGGCAAAACTATTTACATACCCATTTACATCAACAGAAGAGTGTTCAGGTTGAGTCTGTTCAATGCTCTTTTGTAACTATGGGTGCTCCTTACGTGCTCCGGAACAAAACACCGGACGTGACATGAATTTAGTTAGTTAGTTAGTTAGATGGGGCTTAACGACACACCAACACGAATGTGTCATATAGTGTCAGCTAGATAAAAAAAAAAAAGAATGGTGAGGTGAAATCACCTAAAAGGAAAAAGGATTGGGCAAAATACTAAGATATCTAAACAAAAGCCAATGTGGGAGTCATGTCAAAATTTCATGTAAAGGTTACTTTCTTTGAGAAAGTCGAGAATGAGCGAAAGATCTGTGTGCTCAAACAACGTCTTCAGGTTTGGCACAGTGTAGTACTTCTGACGGATATGGGAGTATTCATAGCAGTCAATGAGAATGTGACTGACGGTGACAGCACAGTCACAGGGGATACAATATGGTTTCTCATCCCCGTGGAGCAAATAAGCGTGGGTTAGGTAAGTGTGACCTATGTGAGCCCTAATCAGTACCAAATCATCTCTCCGTTTTCTGGGGGCTGCATTACCCACAGTCCCGACCGTTGGTTTCACTTGGTACAATTTGTTCTCTGGGAAAGAACATGACATGACATGACATGAAACACAAGGACAACTATATACACCAGGGCAGCATTCATGTGGCCAACCCCCACCAGGGGCGCCGGATTTTTTTTGGGCGGCGGGGGCAGCAGTGATTAAATGGCACTGGTGTTACTATCTAAGCGGAGCGCCACCATGGGTTGGGGCGTAGCGTACCAGAAAATTTTGGGTTCTTCAAACCTCCCAGATGGCTGGAAACGGCACTTCCCGAGCATTTTGGGCAAGAAGTTCAGCCCTCATTTCGAATTTCTCCTCCGTCGCTTGTTGAAACACTTGAATATATTGATACAAATTTGGGGGAGGAGGGGGGGTGGAAAACCTTACTAGAAATGTGCTCATCATGAAATGATGGGGGCGGAATAATTTTGACTGATACAGGGGAGGGGTAATTTCTGTTGGAAATTTTTGTATTTTTAGAGGTGCTTAGATGCAATTTGGTGTACTCTAGCGTGTTAAAATACTAAGACATACCAGTAGGCTAAAAACAAACGGTATGTTACACTATTACTCTATACCATCAAAATTTCACATAGTGGCTACTTAGTTTCAAAGTTGGTAACGGAATGTTACAATCATTAAATAAACAAGACGGAGCATACAGTCATGAAATTACGAGAAGCAGTCATACCTGCTATTCCCTTGTTATCTTCAACAATCAACATTTGCTCGGCTTCCCTCAAACGTGAAGGCTTGTTAGATTTCCTCTCGTGGAAAATGAAACTTAGTCAATCGTGACTGTGTAACTGTTTGTCGCGACGCTGTTTGTTTACACTGATGTATTGTGGGAAAATAATGGTTGTACGAATATAACACAGCCCTCGATCCAGGCTAAAAGTCTTGTTGTTATTTTCAAATAAGAAATAACCTGGCCGTTCTACCAGACTGTGGTCCGTAATAAAATGGTCACGGCGAGCGAGGTTTGACTTGAATCTTGGTTCTTGGCTGAAATTATGACAGAATGAATTCGGTTTTCAAGTTCTTCCTGGCTGAACTAGTTATGTCAGAAAGAAAAAGGGCACACTGCTGCCCCCGCTGCCCCCGTGGGTCCGGCGCCCCTGACCCCCACTATTTACAGTATTAACAATGTGATGTGCTCTTTACATGCTTGTAGCCGGGCGGACCTAATGTGGAACAAAGCAAACCTATTTACACTGAACTACCAAAAAAAACTTTGTGGCATGCATGGGCACAGACACAAACAGAACAGAAACCCCAAGAGAAAACGGGGACACAAAGGCAAAACCATTCACACTAAATACTCTGACTGGGACCTTATCTTTTTAATCCGTGAGCTCGGTACGGGCGTCCCAGAGTGATGGGTTCCCCTGTCTGATACTTCTCCCGAAGCCGACCTCTTTAGTGCAGACTCTGGCCCCTCCCCTCACACAAATCAAACCAACCCTCCCCGAAGGTGGATCCTTTGGAGGAGGCTCTGAGGCACGCTCCCCGCCATCCGACATCGCCGAGTCTGAGGACAGATCGAGGTCCTCCTCTAATGTCATTATTTCAACCTGTCCGGGTTGAACAGACGTCGTTATTTCAACTTGACTGGGTGTCGTTGCTAAGGGTGGCGGAGAGTCTACCTCAGGAGTTCCAGTACCTCCCTCACACTGCTTGGAGGCAAGGAAGTCCTGTTCCACCTCAAGTGCCGCCTCCTCTAATTCCTGAGTTGAATACTGTGGGCCTGTTTGCGAGGGTTCAGGTGCCGACCCCACATCCGCACTGACATGGGCAGAGTACGATGTGGGGCAGGCGCCAAACACATGTCCCTCCTCCTCACAGAGGTTGCACCGTACCTCGTTGGGACACTCTGCCTTGCCGTGCCCCAACTGCAAGCATTTCCCACATCGTCTGTTGGGACACGACTTGGCTTCGTGCCCCTGCTCTCCACATCTAAAACAGGTACGGGGCTGACAAAAGTACCTAATGTGGGCCTTGGAACCCCCTATGAAGAGGAAGGATGGAATGTCCCTCACCAGTTCCATACGGAACTGTCTCTTGCCATTAAAATATACCTTTCAACTCACCCCCAGTATATTTACACCACCACATTTCAGAGACAGTTCCGTACTGACTAAGAACCCTCGCAACCAGGCGCTGATCGACCTCGAAGGGAAGGTAAAGCACTGTCACCGTCACAGAGCCATCATATGGGGTGACAGTGAGCCCCTCTACCCCCTTCAGGCATGACACACCCTTAACACGGGCAGCATCAGACTTAAACTTAAGGTCATACGTGTTTCGGGCCTCAAGCGCCTACAACATCTCTATTTCTTTAATTTCGACACCATTGTCTTTTAACACAGTAAACGCCTGTGGGGGAGGGACACTCACCCCAGACGAAAACTCCAACTTAACAATTGTGCTATCCCGACTTCCGGGCATAGCACCAGTTTGTGTGGCTCGAGGCCACGAAAGGAGAAAAAAAAAAAAAACCTCAACTAGTTTTACAAAGGACAAAAAAGAGGATGAAGTAAGAAAAACACAAGCTACACAGAAACAAAGCGCGGTCGCAAACAAATGGACACGACCAGACCTACTTATCAACTACAACACAAGCACGCTATAAGGTTTTATGCACAATTGCAATTAGTAGTACAGCTATCACACAGTGATAAGGTTGAGTAGGACTTTAAACTGCATCCGGTTGTGGAGTTTGTTTAAACGTGGGAGTAATGAGGTTACCCTCTGCCACAACTGCTTCCGGGGCACCCTTGGGCAAGGTGCACCTGTATTTGCCCCGGTGCTTTTTAAGTGCTGTTGCCTTTGGGCGTGGTGTTGCCTTTGGGCGTGGTGTTGCCTTCGGGCGTGGTGTTGCCTTCGGGCTTGGTGTTGCCTTCGGGCGTGGTGTTGCCTTTGGGTGTGTGGTGGTTTTGGGTGTGTGGTCTTTGTTGTTAGTGTGGCCGGGGGGAGGTTGGTCTGTGGGGTATTTGGGTTGTTGTCAGTGTGTGTGTGGTTGTATTGTTGTAATGAACATAATTTTCTGTTTGATTTGGTGGTGTGTGGATAGTTTTGCCTTTATGTTCCTGTCCGATCCGGTTTGAGTTTTGTTTTTTGTTTGTATGTGCCGTTTCGATGCACTTAAAAAGCCCCGTGATAAGGTTGAGCACGGCAAAGCGACGAGAGCTCGACGAAACACGTCTGCTCTCGTCAAAGACCTGAACTCAAGCCTGGGTAGGACTTTAAACTGCATCCGGTTGTGGAGCTTGTTTAAGCGTGGGGATAATGAGGTTACCCTTTACCACAACTGCCTCCGGGGCACCCTTGGGCAAGGTGCACCTGTATATGCCCTGTGCTTTTTACGTGTTGTTGCCTTCGGGCGTGTTGTTGCCTTCGGGCGTGGGGTCGCCTTCGGGCGTGGTGTTGCCTTCGGGCGAGAAGTTGCCTTCGGGCGTGGTGTTGCCTTCGGGCGTGGTGTTGCCTTCGGGCGTGGTCTTGCGTTCGGGCGTGGTGTTGCCTTCGGGCGTGTTGTGTTGCCTTCGGGCGTGTTGTGTTGCCTTCGGGCGTTGTTGCCTTCGGGTGTGTGTGTGTTGCTGCCTTCTGGCGTGTGTTGTTTTCCTGTTTGTAAATAGTCTTGTGTGGTGGGTGGGCTGGGGGTGCCGTATATGTTGGCCACAGAAATTTTGTTTTGCCAGTTTAGTGTAAGGTAACTTTGTAAATGATTGTAAGTAGTTCATGATTGTGTTCTTGCCGGTCCGGATTTGGTTCTTCCTGTTTGATAGTGTCCGTTTCTATGCACTTAAAAAGCCCCTGGCGTATGAAGTTGTCCTTGTGTTTCATGTTACGTCCGGTGTTTTGTTCCGGAGAGCTTTTTACGTACGTAGAAACGGGCACAAGGAAACAAAGTAGAACTTAAACCTGACCGGACAAAAACATAACTCTGAACTATTTACAGAATTCTGTACATTGCGCTAGCAAACAAAATGTCTGTGGTAAGTATGTACAGCTAGCTTTTTACGTACGTAGAAACGGGCACGAAGAAACAAAGGAGAACTTAAACCTGACCGGACAAAAATACAAAGGTGAACTATTTACAGAATTCTCTACATTGCCCTAGCAAACAAAATTTCTGCGATAACTATGTACAAAACCACCCCGAACCCAAACTAGTTACATAGGACTATATACAATCTCACTAGGCAAAACTATTTACATACCCATTTACATCAACAGAAGAGTGTTCAGGTTGAGTCTGTTCAATGCTTTTGTAACTATGGGTGCTCCTTACGTGACATGAAACACAAGGACAACTATATACACCAGACCAGCATTCATGTGGCCAACCCCCACTATTTACAGTATTAACAATGTGATGTGCTCTTTACATGCTTGTAGCCGGGCGGACCTAATGTGGAACAAAGCAAACCTATTTACACTGAACTACCAAAAAAAAAAAAAAAACTGTGGCATGCATGGGCACAGACACAAACAGAACAGAAACCCCAAAAGAAAACGGGGACACAAAGGCAAAACCATTCACACTAAATACTCTGACTGGGACCTTATCTTTTTAATCCGTGGGCTCGGTACGGGCGTCCCAGAGTGATGGGTTCCCCTGTCTGATACTTCGCCCGAAGCCGACCTCTTTAGTGCAGACTCTGGCCCCTCCCCCTCACACAAATCAAACCAACCCTCCCCGAAGGTGGATCCTTTGGAGGAGGCTCTGAGGCAGGCTCCCCGCCATCCGACATTGCCGAGTCTGAGGACAGATCGAGGTCCTCCTTTACTGTCGTTATTTCAACTTGACTGGGTGTCGTTGCTAAGGGTGGCGGAGAGTCTACCTCAGGAGTTCCAGTACCTCCCTCACACTGCTTGGAGGCAAGGAAGTCCTGTTCCACCTCAAGTGCCGCCTCCTCTAATTCCTGAGTTGAATACTGCGGGCCTGTTTGCGAGGGTTCAGGTGCCGACCCCACATCCGCACTGACATGAGCAGAGTACGATGTGGGGCAGGCACCAAACACATGTCCCTCCTCCCAACAGAGGTTGCACCGTACCTCGTTGGGACACTCTGCCTTGCCGTGCCCCAACTGCAAGCATTTCCCACATCGTCTGTTGGGACACGACTTGGCTTCGTGCCCCTGCTCTCCACATCTAAAACAGGTACGGGGCTGACAAAAGTACCTAATGTGGGCCTTGGAACAGTCCTGGGTAGGACTTTAAACTGCATCCGGTTGTGGAGTTTGTTTAAACGTGGGAGTAATGAGGTTACCCTTTGCCACAACTGCCTCCGGGGCACCCTTGGGCAAGGTGCGCCTGTGTTTGCCCCGGTGCTTTTTAAGTGTTGTTGCCTTCGGGCGTGGTGTTGCCTTCGGGCGTGGTGTTGCCTTCGGGCGTGGTGTTGCCTTCGGGCGTGGTGTTGCCTTCGAGCGTGGTGTTGCCTTCGGGCGTGGTGTTGCCTTCGGGCGTGGTGTTGCCTTCGGGCGTGGTGTTGCCTTCGGGCGTGGTGTTGCCTTCGGGCGTGGTGTTGCCTTCGGGCGTGTTGTTTTTGGGTGTGTGGTCTTTGTGGGGCTTTGTTTTCAGTGTGGCCGGGGGGAGGTTGGTCTGTGGGGTTTTTTGGGTTGTCAGTGTGTGTGTGGTTCTATTGTTGTAATGAACATAATTTTCTGTTTGATTTGGTGGTGTGTGGATAGTTTCGCCTTTATGTTCCTATCCGATCCGGTTTGAGTTTTGTTTTTTGTTTGTATGTGCCGTTTCGATGCACTTAAAAAGGTGTGGGCCTTGGAACCCCCTATGAAGAGGAAGGATGGAATGTCCCTCACCAGTTCCATACGGAACTGTCTCTTGCCATTAAAATATACCTTTCAACTCACCCCCAGTATATTTACACCACCACATTTCAGAGAGTTCCGTACTGACTAAGAACCCTCGCAACCAGGCGCTGATCGACCTCGAAGGGAAGGTAAAGCACTGTCACCGTCACAGAGCCATCCGGAGAAAGTAAGAAGCACCCATAGTTACAAAAAACATTGAACAGACTCAACATGAACACTCTTCTGTTGATGTAAATGGTTTTTCCTAGTGAGATTGTAAATAGTCCTATGTAACTGGCTTGGGTTTGGGGTAGTTTTGTACATAGTTATCGCAGAAATTTTGTTTGCTAGCGCAATGTACAGAATTCTGTAAATAGTTCACCTCTGCAGTTTTGTCAGGTCAGGTTTAAGTTCTCCTTTGTTCCTTCGTGCCCGTTTCTACGTACGTAAAAAGCACACAAAAGTGAATGTCATCGATGTAACTCCTATCTTCATCGTTAATTATCAATTAAAAATTATCCACTCAATTTGAAACTGTCAATAGCACAATCAAAGGTGACGACCTGCTTTTTGTTTCTTTTTTATGCTAAAACCAGTTATACGAGCAGGGGATGGGGACCATCAGAAAAGGAGGCTTGCATCTGTTGGTCACCAATAGTATCTCCACATCAGAACCTTCAATGATGCAGACAATACTTGAAGCAACACTCAAACAACTATCAGCTTTTGGAATCATCCTCTTATTTCTTTTCACAGAATTCCTCCTTTTTAGCTCAAACCAGCTCAAAGAGCTTTGAGCTACTGTAATCCGCCACCGTCACTCTGGTGTCTGTCCATCCACCCCATCCATCCATCCAGTTTGTCTTTAATGTTTTTTAGGTACGTAGAAACAGGCACCGGCAAACCAAAGAAGAATCCCAAACCCAAACAAAACCACGACGGGCCACAAACAAATATGCCAAACTATACACACCGTGCAACAGGGAACAAAAGAGTCTTTGTAACTACTGAACTCCAGCAACTACCACTGAAGCCAACCCCAAAACAACTCCCCACAACCACATACCACCCGAACAAATTCCACCCACACGCCCAAAGGAAACAACACCACGCCCGAAGGCAACTCTACACCCCACGGCAACGACACGCCCGAAGGCAACACTACGCCCCGAAGGCAACACTACACCCGAAGGCATCACTATGCCCAAAGGCAACAGCACTTAAAAAGCACCGGGGCAAATACAGGCTTTTTAAGTGCATCGAAACGGCACATACAAACAAAAAATAAACTCAAACCGGATCGGGCAGAAACAAAAACGCAAACTATTTACACACTACTAAATCAAACAGAAAATTATGTTCATTACAGTAATAGAACTATATATACAGATATTTACGTACTATTTGCAACAACTTAAGTACTTTACAGACCACCCTCCTTCCAGCTACCCCAAACCAATATTACAACCTTGTAACGGCACAGATAAACTGTACATAAACATAGATATTTACATACTATTTACAACTTAAATACCTTACAGACCAACCTCCTTCCAGCCACCCCAAACCAATATTTCCAACCCCTTGTAACGGCACAGATATGTATACATATACATATTTACAACTGAAGTACCTCAGAAGCCACATATGTACAAACACAGTACTATTTACACATTGCAGTCGATTCATATTTACAAAATCAATATTTACAAGTTGACTACCACCCGGTCCGCCCTCACTGAAACAAGTGGACCCCATCGCCTACCGAACGCCGACCTTGGCAAACGAACGAAGTCGGACTCAACCCTCAGCCTAACCTCCCCTCAGCCTAACCTCCGCCCTCACCGACGCCAGTACGACATCAGCAGGCCTCCCCACCCCCCTAAATACAATATTACATCGGTCTCTCCATAAGGCCAGCTTTATGGAGGCCGAAACAAAGGTAAGTATGCCCTGAACACTTGCATTGCATGTCGGAGGTGAGAGACCATACAAAGCATAGTCCTGGCTGACCGCCCAGGTATTGCAAAACGTTAGGCGATCAGTCAGGACTTGAAACCATTCCCAGTATAGGGCCACATAGTCACACTGCCAAAACACGTGGCACACTCTCCCACTTTGTGCATCTTATACGGGGGCAAACGCCATCTCCAAGACGCCACCGAAGGCGCTTGAGATTAGTTACGATGGCGTCATGTGCGATCCGCCACAACAGGTCTCGCCTGCGGTAATCTAATGATCTGCTGTGGACTACGCGCCACACATCCGGCCCTGAGGCATAGTGGCTGGATTGGATCTGGCCAACCAATTTATCAAAAACAGCCCGGTATAGGTCCCTTGCACTTGACTGCGAAACGTCCCCCACTGTTGACATAATACGGAGCGTGTCCCTCATTTGACTGTATGCCCCCGTGGGTCTCCAGCTGTGGGGCTCACCGTTACTTAACAGGGAGGGAAACAACCGACGGAATTTTAATCCCCCCCCCCCCCCCCCCCCAGTAACGGACAAAGTAGGCAAATGGCATTCCGCTGTCCACAGCACTGTAAACACACTTGGTCAGGAGAAAACGGAGCTTGGAAGGAAAATGCACAAGGCCCAACCCTCCGCGCCTAAGATCCTGGTATACCACCCCTCTTCTAACCAGCTCCGTTTTCCCTGACCATAAAGAACTAAACACAGCCCTCTCGAGTCGAACCAGGACACCCTCTGGAGCAGCCAGAACAGTGCCTGGATACCACAAGAGGGGGTAAATGAAACGATTGATAACTGTTACCTTCCCCAACAGACTTATGTGGCGATCGCCGAAGTCCTTCAACCTAGCCTCCACCAGGTCCACTTTCTCATTCCAGGTAAGTAATTCGGGTGAACCATAGCCAAACCATATGCCATTGATCTTTATGGCGTCGTCTACCCATGATGCCGTGAAGGGCAGTTTTGTCGACCGCCACTTACCTAGACGGAGTCCTTTGGTCTCAGTGGGGTTCAGTCTGGCACCTGTGGCTCTTTGAAACTTAGACAACGTGCCAGTAAGGGCCCTGAAGGAAGCCAGGTCGGAGACTACGCAAGTGACATCGTCAGCATACTGAAGGCAATTAACTTCAGCACCACCGGGTATGCGAAATGGTCGAAACAAAGGCTCAACTTGGAAGGCTCTTGCAAGGGATTCACTAAACAACACAGAGTAGAGGTGATAGGGGGCACCCCTGCCGTACCCCACGTTGGACTCTGAAGGGGTCCGAGGGTAGGCCATTAACGATAACCCGACTGTACACGCTATTATACAGTAAGGAGATCCATTTAACAAAAACTGGATTCAAGCTAAATTTCTTCAAAATTTTAAAGAGGAATCCGTGATCAACCATGTCGAAGGCCTCCTGATAGAGGGAGACTAGCGCACATGGAAGATCACGGTCCATCACGTATTCTACTAAGTCCCGCACCAACCAGAGGTTCTGCTGAATACTGTTGTCCCCGCACCGCACATGTCTGAAAGGACCCTACAAGATCCGGCATAACTGTTCCTAGCCTGTTACAAAGGGCTTTCGCCAGAATCTTGTAGTCTACATTTAACAGGGTGATTGGCCGTTTATTTTTTCGGTTCGAGGGGGTCTCCTGACTTGGGCAACAAAGTTATCACGCCTGTGCGCTGCGAGAGGCTCAATGAGCCAGCAAGGAAGGCAGAGAAGAATACATCGCGGAGATCATGTCCAACGGTACCCCAGAAGCGTTTATAGAATTCCACCGGAATACCGTCGGACCCAGGCGCCTTTCCGCCTTTCATCTTCGCCACTGCCTTCCAGAGCTCGTCAACAGTCAACAGGGAACCAAGTTCATCGTTCTGATCTTTAGAGGGGGTCTTGTCAATATTATCTAATAGGGACTTTTGAAGGCCTTCATCGACATCTGCCTGGGTATATAGCTGCTCGTAGAAGCTCTTAAATACCTCCACGATATCGAGAGGGTCCTTACGTACCACACCGTGGACGTCACGGACTCCTTTTATACGGCGATCGATGGCATACTTTGTGACGTCCCGGTAGAACTTGATGGTTGGTTTCTCCTCCGCCTCCACGCAATGCACGCGAGCACGAACGCGGGCCCCGTGTAGTTTTTCATCAAGATACTGCTGGATTGCGTGAAGTGCGGAGGAGTCCCCATTCCTCTCCCTAGAGCAAAGCGAGAGGAACTCCTCCCTTCTTCGACGAGCTCTTGCTACACAGTATTCAACTGTAAACTGTTTGATGCGAGACTTTACGTCGTCCCACCACTCTAAACCCGTTGAAAAGGCCGGCCTCAATGTTCGCCACCCTTCGTACCTGGCCTTAAACTGTTTGCTATATTCAGCCTCCGTTAGAATATCTGTGTTCATTTTCCAGAACCCCGTCCCTGCTGGCCATGACTCTGGGGGTTGGAAGGAGACAGTAACTGCATCAGGGTCCGAAATTGGACATGCAACAATTTCACAGTCACTCGGTGACAGAGCAGGCGGAGAGTGCTTTTTACGTGCTAAAAACGGACACGGCCAGGCCGGCGAAAGGATCACTACATATGGCCAACAACCAAAAAACCGAACACCAACAACACTAACCACCAAAATCGCCCAGAACACCAGACCGAATCCCTCGACCAGCGAGGGCACTCCAGCTCCGGTACGTCTTCTTGGAGTCTGTTACCACCAACAGAAACCACCATCACATCCACCACCAACGACCCAACAACATAATCTCAAAACAACACACGCCCAAAGGCAACAAACACACCCGAAGGCAACAACACGCCCCAAGGCAACCACAGCGCAGGGGGACATGGGGAGGGGGGTCCACTTGTTACATTAAAATCACTATTTACAGTTTACTTACAGTATATACAACTATCTACACGTAACGAAAACAAAACTTCACAAAGAGATCGAACGAGCCCGGCAGGGGATCGAGAACGTCCACTCTCTTCGAGAACCCAAACTGAACTGGGCAAATACAGGCCCACCTTGCCCAAGGAGAGCAGGCGGAGAGTACACCCGGTCCAACCTTGAGGCGTCCGTGCCATCAGGGCGGTGCCAAGTGAACACGGCCAAGCCGGGATGTTGCACTTTCCAAACGTCAACCATGTCGTGATTCTTTGTAAACATGTCCAATTCCGCCATGCCGACACCACAGCTCGAAGATGTGCACGTAGACATTCTGTCGAACTGTGTGTCGCGAACGCAGTTAAAGTCTCCAGCTAGGATACAAGGGGCACAGCCAGGAACGAAGGATGGAAGGGTAGTAAAAAAATCCCTTCTGTCTGTAGGCTGATTGGGTGCATAAACATTACATAGGATGAAGTTCCCACAGGGATGTTTTATGGTGATGCATATCACCCGGCCCTCATGATCATGATCAACTTTTCCGACCAGGGAAGTCCATCTGGGTGAAACTAAAATAACAGATCCACAAGAAGACGAGGAACCAAAGGTAGCGTGCAAACCCCCACCCTATACATAGGACCAGGTGTAGACGTCGTCCTCGTTAACAATGTGAGTCTCCTGGAGGAAAACGAAGTCCACACCTAATGATTTGCAAAACTGGAATATTCTTGACCGTTTCCGACTGTCCCTCATGCCATTAACGTGTAGGGTCACGAGGGACAGGACCAGTCATGATTGCATGTGTAATGTGTAACTACAAAACCGTCTCTGACCTGGCCTTTTTATTTATGTTTGATGCTGGTGGCATAATAGGATGGACTCCCTGGTCTGACACCTCGCCTGAGGCCGACCTTTTTAACTGAGATTCTGATTGAACCCCCTCACACAAATTAAACCAGTCCTCCCCGGATGGTGGGACCTTTGGTGGAGGCTCTGAGGCAGGTCCTCCCACGTCTGACATGGCAGTGTCAGACTCTGAGTCCAATGAAAGATTAAGGTCTTTCTCCACTGTTGAAATTCCGGCCTCCCCAGGAGCTGATGGGGAGGGTGCCTCAGGTGCTGATGGGGAAGGTAGAGAAGGGCCTACCTCTGGGTTCCCAGAGACCACTTCACACAAATCAAACCAGTCCTCCCCGGATGGTGGGACCTTTGGTGGAGGCTCTGAGGCAGGTCCTCCCACATCTGACATGGCAGTGTCAGACTCTTGAGTCCGATGAAAGATTAAGGTCTTTCTCCCCTGTTGAAATTCCGGCCTCCCCAGGAGCTGATGGGGAGGGTGCCTCAGGTGCTGATGGGGAAGGTAGAGAAGGGCCTACCTCTGGGTTCCCAGAGACCACTTCACATTCCTTGGAAGCTAGGAAGTCTTGTTCCACCTGATGTGCCACCTCATCAGGTGAAGGGGACCTGGGTTCCTCCACCGTTGGTTCTGGGCCCTAATGCGAGGGTTCACCTGCCGGCTCCACATCTGCACTAGCTCGTGCAGAGTATGACGTGGGGCAGGCACCAGAGACGTGTCCCTCCTCCCCACACAGGTTACACCGCACCTCGTTGGGACAGGTTGCCTTGTCATGCCCCAACTGCAGGCACCTTGCCCAAGGGTGCCCCGGAGGCAGTTGTGGCAAAGGATAACCTCGTTATCCCCACGCTTTAACAAGCTCCACAACCGGATGCAGTTTAACGTCCTACCCAGGACGTTAATGCTCTCAGCTGGCACACTCGTGGACGGATTTTAAAGAAACTTGGACGCATTAGTCCGTGGACATTAGGCTACCTGTCATGTTCAAGAAGTTGAGGTCAAAGGTCATTTAGGGGTCATTAAAGGCCGTTATGTGAATATCTTCAAAATGTATCTCCTCCCACAAGTAGCGCTGTATGTTCTTGAAATTTGGTCATAACATTTCTTACATCGTGGTTCTTTAAGGTTGTACACAGATTTTTGATCCAAGGTTATACGAAGTCATTAGAGGTTAAAAGGTGGAAATATTTTTGTGGTGTTGCTTTGCGCCCGTGAGTCCGATATTTACCAAACATGGTTTTATTAATCTACTTTTGAAGGGCCAGCGGGGTGTAAAAATGTAGGTCAAAGGTCATCCAAGGGTCATGTGAGGCCATAGTTGTACATATTTTGCCCGGACATTTTAGTGAAATTTGACCCGCCCCCCCCCTTTTTTTACCTAACCTTATTGCACCCCAACATTGCACCATTTTCTTTTCTAGGTGACACTTTATAACACATTCGTGTTGGTGTGTCGTAAAATCCCACCTACTTATTTTGAAATGCTTTTTTTTACTAGATGCATTACAACAATATCTTCAAAATTGTTCAGAAGGACAACTGGCAAGTGCAAACTACAAATTACTTCTCCAATTTGGTGCCACCCCTCTATTTTTACCAGTCTCACAAAATCACTTTACTGCCTATTTTTCTGTATACTGCACTCTATTTAAAACTGTCTGTCTACAAAAGGTCAGTTCTGTGAGGTTGTTAAGGTTAGTTTAAAGGGAGCTGCTTAGCGTCTGGGCAGTATATGAACAATTTCTGTATTGTGTGGTGATATAGGTCTGTTGGCACACCTCCCTGGTTGGCATCATAATTCATCATCATGCAAGCGTTGTAATTTTCAATACCTCTTTCTTCCAAAGTTACCTGTTCCTGGTAACTGTTTATTCCAAGTTCCTTGTGGCAGCAGAGGGCTTAATACCAGATCGTTTACTAACTATATGACAGCAGAGAGCCACTGTAATACCACACTGTTTGCTTGCCCGTCCAGCGGACGTGTAATTACTCCACCTATATTGGCTGCACTCTTAGTACCAACGTCCGCGAACTTTCGCAAGAATTCTCCATCAAACTGCTTAAAAACTGTACGCTATTAACTATTCATATATACGATCACAGCATACAGAATTAAAACGAAAAAAAAAAACGACTAAAGCAAGTCTTGATTATCATGCTGTTTTGAACAACAAATGTCAGTGGGGTTTTACGGTGTGACGTTGCAGCTAAAGTCGTTTCGTGCAACATGAATATTTATATATTGAAACCAATCAACAGCCGAGAAAGTAAAATCATATTGGGCTCATGAATATAACGAAATTGGATGATCTCTGTCATCGTTTGCAGGTGTTTGAGCATGTACGCCAAAGAGGAGTACATATTGGACACCTGCCGACTGCAGTGGCCAAATGGTTAGGACGTTAAACTGCATCCGGTTGTGGAGCTTGTTAAAGCGTGGGGTTAATGAGGTTACCCTTTGCCACAACTGCTTCCGGGACACCCTTGGGTAAGGTGCACCTGTATTTTTGGCCCGTTTTTGTTCAGTTTGGAGTCCCGGGGAGAGTGGACGTTCCCGAACGCTCAGCGGGCTCGTACGATCTCTTCGGGACTGGTTTTGTTTTTGTGTAAATAGTGTATATAGAGTACATACTGTAAATGTAGCAAGTTGACTCCACCCGGACCCCTCGTGGCAGGTACACCCCGCCCCGGACCCCTTGTGGCCCCCTGGGGCAGTTTGTGATGATCTGGTCTGGTCTGGTGTTGTCTTTCGTTTTGGGTTTGTGCTCGCTGCTTGGCTTTGGTTTCGTTTGAGGGTGTTGTTGGGTTTCTGGTTTTTGGTTGTGGGCCATATAATGTGACGGACCGTACGTGAGCTGGTGTCCCTCGCTGGTCGAGGGATTTGGTCTTGGTGTCATGGGCGGTGTTTGTGGGGGAGTTGTTGGTGTCTGGTTTTTTGGTTGTTGGCGGTATGTAGTAATATTGGTTTAGGGTGGCCGGGGGGAGGTTGGTCTGTGGGGTTTTTGGGTTGTCAGTGTTTGTGTGGTTGTATTGTAATGAACATAATTTTCTGTTTGATTTGGTGGTGTGTGGATAGTTTTGCCTTTATGTTCCTGTCCGATCCGGTTTGAGTTTGTTTTTTGTTTGTTTGTGCCGTTTCGATACACTTAAAAAGCACCCGCCAAATGGTTAGAGCATTCGACTTCCAGCCGGAAGGTCTAGGGTTCAAATCCTGGCCGGGTCATACCAAAAACTTTAAAAATGGAACCTACTGACTGCCTTTCTCAGCATAAGCAGTGGAGTAGGGAAAACAAGCCAGTGAGCCACAACTGGAAAAAAGGACGTGGTCGTCTCGACATGAACCAGTTGGTTGGAAACTGGGACGTTAAACCTAATATAACTAACGAACCTGCTATGAATTTAGTTAGATGGGATTTTACGACACACCAACACGATTGTGTTATATAGTGTCACCTAGAAAAGAATAAGGTGCAATATTGGGGTAAAAAAAAACTTAACCAGAAAGCCAAAAGGCTTAGTGATTCCTTGCCATATGGATATACTGCAACAAACATGAATCACCCACATGACAAGCATGAGATCCCTCACAGGTATCCTACTTGAGATACCATGTTAATAAGGTCAAAAGCTTTTGAAATCTTGTGACCCAAAATGACCTACATGCTAAATATCCACAATCCACAGACCAAGTATGAGAACCCTCATAGTTATCCTCCTTAAAATATGTTTACTAGGTTTTGACCTTTTGTGATCTCAAATGACCTTTGACCAGCATGAAAAACAGTAGGGATCATCTATTCAATTAAAAAAATCCACATGTCAAGTGTGAGATCCCTCACAGTTATCCTTCTTGAGATATCGTATTTACATGGTTTTCACCTTTTGACCTCTGGTGACCCCACATGACCTTTGACCTCCACCAAAAATAATAAGGATCATCTACTAAATATGGGCAATCCACATGGTAAGTATGAGATCCCTCACAGTTACTCTTCATGAGATAGTGTTTACAACATTTTAAACCTCTGGTGACCACATATGACATTTGACCACCACCAAAAACAATGGGGATCATCTACTCAATATGGACAATCCACATGGTGAATATGAGATCCCTCACAATTATCCTTCTGGAGATATCATGTTTACAAGGTTTTGATGTTTTAACCTCTGATGACCCCAAATGACCTTTGATCTCCATCCAAAAACAATAGAGATTATCTACTCAATATGGGCAATCCACATGCAAAATATGTGATCCATCACAGTTACCCTTCTTGAGATATCATGTTTACAAAGTTTTGATCTTTTGACCACTAGGGATCCCACATAACCTTTGACCTCCACCAAAAACAATAGGGATTTTCTACTCAATACAGACAGTCCACATGGTAAGTACGAGATCCCTCACACGTATCCTTCTAGAGATACCGTGTTTACAAGGTTTTGACGTTTTGACCTCTGATGACCCCAAATGACCTTTGACCTCCACCAAAAATAATAGGAATTATCTTCTCAATATGGGCAATCCAAATGCTAAGTATGAGATCCCTCACACTTACCCTTCTTGAGATATCATGTTTACAAAGTTTTGACCCTTTGACCTCTGATGACCCCAAATGACCTTTGACCTCCACCAAAAACAATAGGGATCATCTACTCAATATGGACAATCCACATGCTAAGTATGAGATCCCTCACAGTTACCCTTCTTGAGATATCATGTTTGCAAGGTTTTGACCTTTTGACCTCTGATGACCCCAAATGACCTTTCACCTCCACCAAAAATAATAGAAATCATTTACTTAATATGGGTAATCCACATGGTAAGTATGAGACCCCTCAAAGTTACCCTTCTTGAGATATAATGCTTACAAGGTTTTGACCTTTTGACCACTGGTGACCCCAAATGACCTTTGACCTCCACCAAAAATAATAGGGATCATCTACTCAATATGGGCAATAAACATGGTAAGTATGAGATCCCTCACATTTATCCTTCTGGAGATACCGTGTTTACAAGCAATTTCCAGGGTATTTACTATTTGACCTCTGGTGACCCCAAATGACCTTTGACATCCACCAAAAAGAATAGGGATCATCTATTTAATATGGGCAACCTACCTGCCACGTATGAGATCCCTCGGAGTTACCCATCTTGAGATATCGCGTTTACAAGGTTTTGACCTTTTGACCTCCTGTGACCCCAAATGACCTTTGACCTCCATCAAAAACAATAGGGATCATCTACTCAATATGACCAACCCTCACACCAAGTATGAGCTCAGTCATAGTTAACCTTCTTGAGATATCGTGTTTACAAGCAAAGCGTCACACACACACATACATACATACACACACACACGACATCACCATCGCATAGATTCCTTCTGCCTTTGGCAAGGAATCAAAAAGGTGGGTTCAAAATCCACTAAAGGGTCCAGGCAAATGCGGGAGTCATGTCAAAAATTTCTATGCAGTTTACTTTCCTTGAGAAAGTCCCAAAATAAGGGGTCTGTCTGTTCAAATAAAGTTTTCAGGTCTGGCACAGCGTAGTACTTCTGGCGAATATGGGAGTATTCATAACAGTCAACGAGAATGTGACTGACGGTGACAACACAATCACAGGGTACACAATATGGTCTCTAGTCCCCGTGAAGTAAATAGGCGTGGGTAACCTGCTATGAAGGTAAATTGTTAACTAACTGTAACTTTATAATCGTGTGTAAAAACCAGAAGCTATTAAGCTTTTAGATGGTGCAATCTAGCAGCTGAAAACAAGGATGGCACTCCTTAGGTCAGACAGTAATCAAGAAGTTGATACAAAAGAGGTCGGTCCTCTGCTACTTGTCAAGTAGGACTTGGGGATTAACATTGACACTTCTCAGATTTTAAATATGAATCTTTGGACGTGTGCTAATGCATATATGTGAGAACATCAATATTGCTTTATGTAAAAACTGTTAATTAGTGTCTTGATTACTGTAGCTCACTGTGATATTGAATAATATGTGTCTTCACAGAATTCGTAAGGTAATGCTTTGAACTTAAAATAGGTAAGTTCCGTAATTTTCACTGGGGACAAAGGGGGAATTTCCTTACCTTTCTTTTGAGAAGGGGGTGTCCTGATATTTTATTTGCATTTTACTACTGTTGGGAAAGACGTGTTTGGTTTATGTTTCCTGCTGTCACATCACATGTACACAGGGTTTTGCAGGGGTGGGGAAGAGCAGACCCCTGTTTGCCCCGATTTGACCTACTGCACCATTGGTGGTCTAGTTTTGTTTCTCCCATCTGCTGTCACTGAGGTAAAAGCAAACTTTTCAGGTGTGCTTTTTAAGTGCATAGAAACGGAAACTTGTCAAACAGAAAAACCCAAAACCGGACCTGACCGGCAAAAACGAAACTATGAACTATTTACAACTATTTGCAAATTATTTTACATGAAGCTGGAAACGAAAATTTCTGTGGCTTATATGTACAAACACTCCCAGCCCAACCACCACACAGGAATATTTACAAAGGAAAAACTATTGGAAGCAAACTATATTTACAGGTTAACCATCACCCGGCCCACCCTCACCGAAACAAGTGGACCCCACCGCCGGCAGAACGTCGTCCCTGGCAAACGAAGTCTGCCTCCACCCTCAGCTTAACCTCCGTCTTCACCGACGCCAGGACGACCTCCGCGGGCCTCCCCCCTCCCCTAAATACAATATTACACCGGTCTCTCCATAAGGCCAGCTTTATGGAGGCTGAAACAAAGGCAAGTATCCCGCGAACACTTCTATTGCATGGCGGAGGTGATAGACCATACAAAGCGTAGTCCTGGCTGACCGCCCAGGTGTTGCAAAACGTGAGGCGATCAGCCAGAACCTGAAACCACTCCCACAGGAGGGCCATAAAGCCACACTGCCAAAACACATGTGGCATACTCTCCCACTTAGTACATCCAGTGCGGGGACAAATACCATCTCCGAGATGCCAACGAAGGCGCTTATGATTAGTTACGATGGCGTCATGTGCAATTCGCCACAGCAGGTCTCGCCGGCGGAAATCGAGTGACCTGCTGTGAACCACACGCCACACTTCCGGCCCCCAACGAATAGTCCCTGACCAACCAAGTCATCAAAAATGGCCCGGTACTGGTCCCCCGCACTGGACTGCGAAACGTCCCCAACAGTTGACATAATACGTAGTGTTTCCCTCATATGACAGTATGTCTTCATTGGCCTCTAGCAGTGAGTAAACAGGGTAGGAAAGAACCAACGGAATGATAATCCACCCCAATAACGGACCAAGTAGGCAAACGGCATCTGGCTGTCGACAGCACTAAAAACACATTTAGTCAGGAGAAAACGGAGCTTTGAAGGAAAGTGCACGAGGCCCAATCCCCCTGCCTAGGATCCTGGTACATCACTTTTCTTCTGATCAGCTCCGTTTTCCCTGACCAAAGAAACCTAAACACAGCCCTCTCAAGTCGCACCAGGACACCCTCTGGAGCGGCCAGAACAGTGCCCGGATACCACAAGAGAGGGTAAACAAAACGATTAACTGTTACCTTCCTCAACAGACGAATGTAGCGATCGCCAAAGTCCTTCAACCTAGCTTCCACCAGGTCCACTTTCTCATTCCAGGTAAGTGACTCGGGTGAACCATAACCAAACCATATGCCAGATTTTCATGGCGTCGTCTACCCAAGATGCCGCGAAGGGCAGTTGTTTCGACCGCCACTTACCTAGACGGAGTCCTTTGGTCTTGGAGGGTTTCAGTCTGGCACCTGTCGCTCTTTGAAAGGTAGACAGCGTGCCAGTTAGGGCTCTGAAGGAAGCTAGGTCGGAGACTACGAATATGACGTCGTCCGTATACTGGAGGCGCTTGACTTCAGCTCCACCGGGTATGTGAAATGGTCGGAACAAAGGTTCAACTTGGAAGGCTCTTGCAAGGGATTCACTAAACAATACATAGAGTAGAGGTGACAGGGGATACCCCTGCCGTACCCCACGTTGAACTCTGAAGGGGTCCGACGGTAGGCCATTAACGATAACCCGACTATATACATTATTATACAGTAAAGAGGTCCATTTAACGAAAACTGGATTCAAACTAAACTTCTTCAAGATTTTAAAGAGAAATCCATGATCAACCATGTCGAAGGCCTTCTCCTGATAGAGGGAGACAAGCGCACGTGGAAGGTCGAGGTCCATCGCATATTCAACTAAGTCCCGCATCAACCAGAGCTTCTGCTGAATACTGTGTCCCCGCACCGCACATGTCTGGAAAGAACCTACAAGATCCGGCATGACCGTGCCTAGCCTGTTACAAAGGGTTTTCGCCAGAATCTTGTAGTCTACATTTAACAAGGTAATTGGTCGCTTGTTTTTCGGTTCTAGGGGGTCTCCTGACTTGGGCAACAATGTTATAATACCCGTGCGCTGCGACGGACTCAATGAGCCAGCAAGGAAGGCAGAGGCGAATACTTTACGGAAATCGTGTCCGACGGTACCCCAGAAGCGTTTGTAGAATTCCACCGGGATACCGTCGGACCCAGGCGCCTTTCCGCCTTTCATCTTCGCCACCGCCTTCCAGAGCTCGTCGACAGTCAGGGGAGAATCAAGTCCATCATTCTGCTCTATAGAGGGCGTCTTGTCAATATTATCTAATAGGGAATCTTGAAGGCCTTCATCGACATCTGCCCGCGTATAAAGCTGTTCATAGAAGGTTTTAAATACTTCCACGATGTGGAGAGGGTCCTTCTGTACTGTACCGTGGATGCCACGGACTGCTCTTATGCGGCGATCGATGGCATACTTTGTGATGTCCCGGTAGAATTTGATAGTTGGCTTTTCCTCCACCTCCACGCAATGCACGCGAGCACGAACGCGGGCCCCGTGCAATTTCTGACCGAGATACTGCTGGATTGCGTGAAGTGCGGAGGAGTCCCCGTTCCTCTCCCTAGAGCAGAGCGAGAGGAACTCCTCTCTTCTTCGACGAGCTCTTGCTCAACAGTACCCAACTGTAAACTGTTTGATGCGGGACTTTACGTCGTCCCACCACTCTAAATCTGTTGAGAAGGCCGGCCTCAATGTTCGCCACCCTTCGTACCTGGCTTCAAACTGTTCGCTATAGTCAGCCTCCGTTAGAATATCTGTGTTCATTTTCCAGAACCCCCTCCCTGTTGGCCATGACTCTGGAGGCTGAAAGGAAACAGTAACTGCATCATGATCCGAAATTGGACATGTCACAACTTCACAGTCCCTCGGTGACAAAGCAGGTGGAGAGTACACCCGGTCCAACCTTGAGGCGTCCGTGCCATCAGGGCGGTGCCAAGTGAACACGGACAAGCTGGGATGTTGTGCTCTCCAAACGTCAACCATGTCATGATTCCTTATGAACATGTCCAATTCCGACATGCTGACACCACAGCCCGAAGACGTACATGTGGACATTCGGTCAAGCTGTGTGTCGGTGCTTTTTAAGTGCATCGAAACGGCACATACAAACAAAAACAAAAACTCAAACCGGATCGGGCAGAAACATAAACGCAAACTATTTACAAACAACTAAATCAAACAGAAAATTATCTTCATTACAATAATAGAACTATATGTACAGATACTTACATACACATATATACATATTTACAACATATTTACAACCAAGCACCTCACAAGCCACCCACATGCCTTCGGGCGAGGTGTACCACCCCTGCCGTACCCCACGTTGGACTCTGAAGGGGTCCGACGGTAGGCCATTGACGATAACCCGACTGTATACGCTATTATACAATAGGGAGGTCCATTTAACAAAAACTGGATTCAAAAACCCCCCAAAAAACTTAATGAAATCTTTGAAAAGAATGTCAAGTTTTCTTTTATTTGGTCATTGTTATCATAGACTGCACATTTATTACAACTGTTATCTCATATGCTGCTAATTAATTAAGTTCTTATTGTCTCCTGAAATGCCTGTGTATATTAATGAATTACCTAACAAACCAGCCCATTCTATTATCCTTAGCAAGGTGGAGAACTATCATTACATATGGTAGGATATCAATGGGATTTCCCGAGCAATTTGGACAAATACAGTATTTTAGGCTTAAGGTAAAGAACTCAATGGATTTATATGGGCAGCAAGGATTTGGTTAGAAGATACCAACCATTTGAACCAATATCCCACCAAGAAATACTTTACTTTTGTCCCTTTGGTTGTAGTCTTGTTGTCAGACTACTGTACCGTTATCAACTCTTGAACTTCAGGTAAACCAAGATTTCAGACAGCATTTTGGAGATGGAGCATCGAATATCTCAAGCCACTTTTGCTGTTAAAGTGGGAAACCGCATTTCTCCTGGTATTTGGAAGCTTGCCCAGCAAACAACAGCCACTGCAATGCACAAACTTTATGAAGAGGCACAGGGGGAAAACTCAAGTGGTATGACATTACTATAACAGATAATTTCATGGATCTGAATTAGTCAAACGTAGTTACTACTTGTGTTTCATGTGAATAAATTTAATGTGCACCTCTTCCACCATGTAGAAAAATTAAAGCATGCCTGATCCTTCTTAGTGCTAATAAAAAGGTAGATTAAGTGCTACTTTTGCAGAACAGTTATGGCTTTCCGGTAAGTTAATTTTACAGCATTCTGTACAGGTAGTTATTTTGACAATGGAGCAAGCAGATGATCAGTTTCTCTTTTCAAATGTAATAGAAGGGTTTTTATGCCAGCAGAAGGTCCTTATCTGAGAAGTAAGTCCCTTCTGTAAAATGCTGCTCCTGAAAGGTGCTACTCCTAAATCATTCCTGCCTATGAAAGGTTGTTACTATGCCTCTGCTGAAAAGCAGATAAAAAATAAACTGAATCTTACTCGGACCTAAGTCTCTGCTCAGAGTTGCTCATGACAAGTGAACAGTTTACCTGTTATCTCTCCTCATTTTGCTGCAGCAAATGGTTCCACTCTCTATATAAGTTCCTATTCTCTACCATTTTACCTCAAAGAACCAAACAAAACCTCAGAATTACTATTCCAAGTATGAATACTTTATTATTCTCTGCTGAGCATTAACAGTTATCCCAATTATAAACAGGGTGCCTTGAGAAAGGCATGAAATAAGATAAGATAAGAGTGACAAAATTCCACAAGAAGTCTGGAAATTTTTTAAAGACAGTAGGGTTTCAATTGCAGGTATAATGCTGATTTTTTAAGTTGAATTTTGTTAGTTGTTAACATTGATATGTTTTTCTTATTTTATTATGGAGAGTTCATGGAAAAGTTTAGGAATTATACGAACCCTGTGACACAAGAATTATGTATGGTTTTAGTGAGCTACTTGAACAAGGCCTAGTGGGCTTTTAATTGTATTTGATGGAAAACATGCTTCGATCATTTCTATATGCTTTCACAATATTTGTTGAAGTAAGAACCAGTCACAACTTTCAAAATGCAAGGTACATATTGCTAATTCTGTATATCTCTCACTTTCTTCTTCAGATTTGAAGGCAATGTACTCTTTTCTGTTTCTGGTACTTTTATTACCAGCGAACAGTAAACCCAAAGGTACAAAGAATCAAGCATTGGACCTGTTAATAGACTTCCAACCAGTGAGTTTTCAAGGCCCTTGTTAAAGTGATGCTTTGGCTAAAAAGGAATTCAGTAATCATTTCAGTCTTTTTGAAAACATGAGTAAAGTCCACCACATCTTCTTACTGTACATGTGTCTTCCCTAAGATTTTGACTAAAGCCAAATGCATGTTATCTGGCAGTGATGTGTCCCATCCCCTTCCATGTGTGCAGCTTGGTTAACTTGTGCCTAATTACATGAAGGAAAGGAAGGGGAAATACTTACTCTTGAGTAATATATTATGTCAACAACAAATGCAAAACTAACCCATTATTTACAGCAAATAGAATTGTTTGCATATATTGTTCAAATACAAAGAAATATTTATCCCTGGATTCTGAACATTTCTGTTCAACAGTTTAAATAACTGTTAATATATTCCTTTTGGAAATTCATGAAATTGCTGGTCAAGTGGCATTCATGTTGTCAAAATCCAGATTTACTTGTGTAAGTTAAAGTGGAAATTCATCTTTTAGTCAGTATGTTAAAACTTGCAGTCAATTTGGACATGTTCTTAATTAGATTTTTGTGTATACAGTATACGTTTTTCAAAATGAACTTTTGGAAATTGAGTGCATTGTCAAAGCCTTAAACTGAAAAGCAGTTATTTGTTTTGCTTCATTTCTCAGCCTTGTATTTTGGCTAGTGATTGCTTAAAGGTGCTAGTTTACTATCTGATTGATTATTAAAATTTCAAATTTCAATTCCCACTTCTTTCTTATAGTGTAAATGCATCAATCAGACTCACTTGGGGGGAAAAGCGGATGCAAATTTTAATTTTTAAGGTCATAAATGTGTAAATGAGATAGTAAGAAGGAATTGTAAGAGTGTTGAACGAGTTGTTGTAATGATGAAGACATTGATACAGAAAACAGGAATATTACAATAAATTGTTTTGAAATTGAGAAGTCACCTCCTTTAGTTGTTTGATTGTCTTTGTAAGCAAATGTGTGAAAGATATCTACTAGCTGCAGAATAATGCACCCCTTTTTTATACCGGTATGTCTTCTTTGGTATAATCCCATGCCACCACCACATGCACCTTTATGTGGCAGAAATAGTTAAAAACTTTCTTTCCAAGGTAGGAATCATATTATTATGATTGCCCATGAGAAGAAAGTGGAAATCATTGAATCCTATAACACCCCTTAAAAGTGTTGCATCTGATCAATTTAGCAACTGCAAGTGTTTCAGTTTCCAACACTCACTAAGTGTCAACGTTAGAAACACCCCAAAAGTGTTAAAGTCACACTGTGAGTGTTGTCCCTTACCTGGCTAGGACAAGGTGTTGAAAATAACACCTAGCAGGTCATTCTGTTTTTTGAGTGTACTGTAACCTCACATAAAGACTTGTCAATAGCTGAGACAATTACTATAGAAGCATCAATCTCGTCATTTTTACCTTTGAAAGATTCAAAGCAAGACTTAATTCGGCAGAGGAATGAAATTGTGCAAAGGCGAGTTTGAAGCCAGGAACTGTGTTATCGGGAAAGGTAAAAGAAAGAAGAAACCCAAACGAATGTCGTCCTCTGAAAGTTCTTCAGAAGAAGATGAAGATACGAAATGTGAAAACCAGAGCAAAAAGATGAAAGTAATTAAATCCGATAATTTTGAACGAGCTATTGTTTAGATTAAACATAATGTGTGCTATAATTCTGACCCCTCTGAACATAACTTATCCGTCCCGATTACATAAAATGCCTCGACGGAAACTGTAAACTTGTAAAGCTGCGCTGATCAGATTCAGTACTCTTGGCCCTTCATTCGAGATGAAAAATGAGCAGTAGGGTGAAATTTAAATGGAGAGTATAATTATAGGGAAAATGCAGTCACCCTACTTTGGATTAGTGTAATAGTCTACCGTGTTTCATAAATGGCTCTTAGGAATCATGTGACAATGCTTATTTACCTTAAATATGGAATATTTAAGTCCTGGAATATCACGAAAGATAATGAGTAGCGAATAAGAATAAATTTGTGAGATTTAGGCCTTAGCCGTTGCTTTAGTATAAGACTGGACGACTTCTTATGCCCTTTAGCAAAAGTTGCCTTCGATCGTGAAAAACGAACTAAAACTAATCATTGCAGTGAAATTTCGTTGCAATTCCGACAACGCGAGAGCAGCAACTCAAGTTCTGTGACCTAAGGTAAGCTAAATAAAGCAGGCATGGTTAGATCATCTCCTTTTATTGATTTGCAATGTTTTGTTTTCAGTATTTTTCAAACCTGGTTGCGGACCTGAAGGTATGACACCGTAACTTTTATTTTTTTTTTATTTGTGCTATTTTAAAATTCATACAGAAAACGTCTGAGAATAGCAAGATGAAGCAGGCAGAAGCTATGACAAAGTCTTTAAAAGATCAAATGTACAGAAACAAGGACCAGGTGAGTACATGACTGTTGAGAGCTTGAATGGGTGTTTATAGTTGGACCATTACTCATAGGTAGCTCACCGTCGAAGCAGAGGGCCTCAGTTATTGCCCCCCTCCCCCTCAAAAAATTGAAATGGGCAGAGGGTGGTCTCCTTTCATTTAAAACGGTTTGTTGTTGTCGTTGAGTTTTCTAAACTTAGACGCAAATTTGCCTTCTGTTTATCTCACAAATACGTTCCTTCTATCCCGCAAATGTCAACTTCTGTTTACTTAACTACTCGAACACTGGCATACGGATTGAAGTTGGCTTGAAGTAAATTTTCTTGTCCGTTCATCCGACAAGCACAATTTCTTACAGCGGCCACTGCTACTGCTAGCTTCAGTGATCGTAAAAGATAAAAGCCAGATGAACACCTTCGAGAAAAGAAATCCCTTTTAGAATGATAATACTTTTTGTATTAAAACGTCTGTAATATTCGTTCTTAAAAATCATATTAGATTTTTCGCCACTAGTTTCCCAGCCCAAGAAAGGGCGACTGGCCCAATACTACTAATGTTTGCGCATGAAGTGAAAGAATAGCTGCTTTATGTTACTTTGCATGAGAATGTTGAACAATGTGAATTCAATTATTCTTCTCAGTCTAAAAACAACATCCAAAACCAAAAGGACACTATCAGAGAACTTTGAAGACAAACAGAAGAATGTCGGAGAGAAAATGAGACACTCTTGAATACCATCAATCTTTTAAAAGGTGAACTGAATTAACTTCGTCACTTCCCAAAACTCTAAATTGGAAAGCACTGTTTTTGATCAACACAGAATACAAAGAAAGGCGTTTCCTTTTCGACGTTCTTCTGTACCCTTTGCATTAATCCCATACTCCTGTCTAGTGACTTAAAATTTGTGCATTGTCTTACTAGCTTTAGTTTTTTCTTACGTGAAGGTCTTCGCGTCAACCTGCATCGGTGTATTTCTAAGTTTATATGTAACTGACTTGTAAACATAACCGAAGACCCTTGAAACCATCCGTTAAGCTACGCATGGGGATTTACGCTTGTCACAAGTCAAACATAAATTAGGTCATCCACCCATCTATACACAGCTATTGCCTGTTTTGCGGTAAGAGATTTGCATGTCACGTGTTATATAGTCCGACGACAATCTTACATGTTATCTCCAATACTGAGACCTTTTTCCAAAAAGATTTCAAAGCGGATTGTGGGAAAGACGATTTTTGTGGGCATCTCTTTTGGCCACAGTTTAGTATTTGTTATGTAAGGGAGTAGAAGGTATTAAAAATATTATTATTTGGATTATCAAACTTATAAAATTTGTATAGTGTAACGTAAAGTCAGGAAACCGTAAAAAAAAAAGAGGGTCACTTACTTTTAATATAGGCCATGTACAATGCCAATAACTTCGAGAGTACACTCCGTTAACTTTTTACACGTGTGGCGTTCGCTTCTGATAAATGATATCAGATGGTATAAGATGTATGGATATTTCTCATAAAAATGTAAATGTACTATACGTAAATAAAAGGGAATCCTGTTTTTCTCGGTGAAGGAAAGTGCCAAGGAAAATACCAAAATACTAACAAACTATAAACAACATATATCTGAAAAAGTGCAACTTGAGTTTCCTCGTTTAATGGAAAAGAAATTTCGTTAAATCGCATGGTGCGGGATAAGAAACAAAATCATTAGCGTTAAACCTGAAAAAGAATTTGGTATAAACAATGATAATTCAAGACCTAATTTATTGGTTTTTTACAGATATCCCTAATTACATCGAATCCTCTGAGGCCTTGGTGAAATCAGCAAAGGCTGCGACCCTGGGACCGCAGGTGTATAAAGCTTGAATCTATGATGATATCGTTCCAAAAGGGCTTACGCATATAGTTTACTATGATGAGTTAAGGTGAGATAATTCAGGGGTCGAAATAAGCCTTCATCCTTTGTGGGCCTGCCGGGTCCCTAGCCCATGGAATCTAGGGGCCAAATGAGAAATCAAGGGGCCCAAAATAAAAAGGACTGATAAAGTGTACGGGTGCTTTTTACGTGCTTGAAAACGTGTAGTATGGGCATGATTAAGGCAAGTTGAGGTTGAAACTAGACTGAAACCAATCTGTCCACACCCTCTTAGACAATGTTGCATGTAGGCTAGTATACATTTTCCAAATTTTCTCCTAACTCCGGAAGTTATTACCCGATTAAATGAAGGGCACTGTTCAATTCCCGCCGACCGTCTTCGTCAGTTGATCTTGTGAGGCTCATGTTATGTTGGTCAGCACCTTAGTCGGGAGCCCTCTATTTCGGTAGCGCTGGCTAGGGGCTCGCTTATTCGGCCAACATTAATTTAATTCAGTATTAATGGCTGCAAGCACTGAGAGTGGTTTTTGAACTGCTTTTTCTTCGTAAGTTGTTTGATTTCGTATTTATTTATTATTGTTTGGTGAAGTTTGGATTTCGATTATTGACTGTACTGTCGCAGTGAAATCTACCATTTAGTGAAATTATGCCTTAAATTTAAGGATAACGTCTGAGAACATTTCACCTTCATGTTAGCGCAGTTGATTGTGTGTAGTGTTGCTTCGCCCTGCGGGCTCATGTCACCTTTCTTAAAAGTACTCAAGCTTGTGGTCTCTAATTTGTGGGACCTTGAAGTTCATGTGTTTTGAACTACTCTCGTGTAATTTAGGCCAGGTTTTGGGTAGTTTGGGTTTGTTTAGTGTATTTCATGACCAGTTTCGTTGTAACCACGAGTTCGCAATGTGTTCATAATTGTAGCACATGTTAGCATAGCAATCGCCATGTTACGTTACTTAGTTTATGTGTTGGCACGCGTCGGTTCTAAGCACGGCACATGTTGGAAATTTCAAGCTCATGAATATTCATGAGAAAGCTCTACGTTTGCATGACGTAAAGGAGGTTTAAGGAGATTTGTATGACGTAATTAAAGGAGGTCTAAGGAGATTTGTATGGCGTAGTTAAAGGACGTTTTAGGGATGTGCATGGATGGGTTTCAGTATTTACTTTAGTTTGGATTGTAGCTTTATCTTGTATTTTCATTTCATTGTAATTGTTTTAGGTTAAACCGAGAAACGAGGGATGAGGTGTAATTGAGTTTATGTGGACCTTCAGAGATCACATGCAGTAAGTCTTGGTTTGAACTTTTCACTCCCTTGTATTTTATTCAATTGGAGGTTCCACTTCAATTAGATGTACCCACCTGTTTCTTGTTATGTGGTCGAGATTTACTCTGTAAACCGACAGGATACCCTCCAGTATAAGGATACTGGCTTGGAGTTACAACTTATTGTAGATATTTGTAATATGTCAAGGGTTTCTGTAGGTTGTTAGACTTTAAGGAGAGCCTACGCTTAGTGGAAGCATCGGTCTAATCTTTTCTTCGTAAAATGAAACCTTAGTAACGGGTGCTACCTTGGTTTTTGTCCCACCGTTGCAGTGGGGTGCTGGAGTCAGGGTTGTGAGGCTAGTTCCAAGCCTCTTGGGACTTTGGTTATCAGTATCACGTCTAGTGCCAGAATCAACTAAAGCTGTGTTATTTGTTGGATCAAGGGAGTGCGTTATCCGTATAATTGTTAGCTTGTGAGCATTGATGGGATCATATTTACTTTAGTTTTATGGGTGACAGGGAAGCCTGTCAGCTCCCATTAGGAATCTATATCACCTGGCTAGGTTTTGCTTAAAAGACACCTTTTTCACTTTTTCGTTCTAGTTATCCTATACTTAATATTTTTTCTTTTATTTTGCTGTTCTCAACAGTTTTACCATTCATGGAGAGCATGGTTTGGAATATAGAGCAGATCAGGAGAATTTGCCTTGCGTATTTTCTAATCGGTTAACTTAATGGAAAGAGGGCGCTCTTCACCCCAGGTCCATTACAGCTCCGACTTCATTACTCGTGACTGACATCGGTGTATGTCTGCGAAAGTGATCTTCCGTGTTGTGACAAAGCAGAATAAATGAGCGATGTGAACTGATTTCAGAATTAATGTTCGTTTCGCAGGTTTTTAGTGACTGTTAGCATAGGAATACACAGGCTGTGCGAGATATAAGATCGTTGAGTTGTGGATGGAGAGGTTCACGTGCAGACTAGACAATTAGACTTGAAATATTTAGGAGCCAACCGGACCCCTTTCCCTGTAGAAGTTACGGGCCCGAGGGAATTTCTAGGTGCATCGGGCCCACGGGCCCCCGTTATTTCGAGCCCTGGATATTTATTTTATATGATAATAGTATGATATTAAATTAGTGCAATCTGTGCTTCACCTCTCCTGTGTCATCTCGAAAATTAAGTTTTTAAGTTTTAACTCCACATTCTAGCTGACAATATATAACAAATTCGTGTTGGTGTGTTGTTAACCCCATCTAACTTCATCTCGAAAAGCACTCGTTTCAGTTGCAGACTAAAAAGATGGTTTTGTCCAGTCCATTAAATTATTTTTCTTTCGTAGATACATGTTTGGCATAACCAGTGGCGGATCCAGGATTTGGCAAAAAGGGGGGGGGGGAGGCCATAGTGTTTTGTATAAAAATCCGATCTGGGGGAGGGGTCTAAGGAGAGGGGTGTCCCCGGGGGCAGCTGCCAGGGTACTTTGATAGGTTAGTTAGATGGAATTTAACGACAAACAAAAACAAATGTGTTACATAGTGTCAAGAAAAGTCTAAATATAGTTCAAGTCCTTCCCTTAAGTCGCCTCTTACGACAGGCAGGAAATACCGTGGGCATATTCTACAACCCCCAGCCCACAGGGGGCTCAACCATGGAGGGGCTTACTCGGTTTTGTGGCGCCGACAACCCGCCAGTCGTGGGTTAGTTAGTTAGTTAGATAGGGTTTAACGACACACCAACACGAATGTGTTATATAGTGTCAGCAAGTAAAAAAAAAAGTAGTTATACTGTCAGCAAGTAAAAAAAAAGTAAAAGTAAAATTTGGGAGAAAGTTAGCTAAAAAGGGCAAGGATGGGGCAAAATCCTATCTGAAATGTCAACACGAAAGCAAGCGCGGGAGTCATGTCAAAACGTCCTATAAAGGTTACTTTCCTTGAGAAAGTCCAGGATGAGATAAGGGTCAGTCTGTTGAAATAACGTCTTCAGGTCTGGCACAGTGCTTTTTAAGTGCATAGAAACGGACACTATCAAACTGGAAGAACCAAATCCGGACCGGCAAGAACACAACCACGAACTACTTACAATCATTTACAAAGTTACCTTACACCAAGCTAGCAAAACAAAATTTCTGTGGCCAACATATACGACACCCCCAGCCCACCCACCAAACAAGACTATTTACAAACAGGAAAACAACGCACGCCAGAAGGCAGCAACACACACCCAAAGGCAACAACAAATGTCCGAAAGCAACAACGCCCGAAGGTAACACAACATGCCCGGAGGCAACACCACGCCCGAAGGCAAGACCACGCCCGAAGGCGACCCCACGCCCGAAGGCAACTTCACGCCCGACGGCAACTTCACGCCCGATGGCGACCCCACGCCCGAAGGCAACCTCACGCCCGAAGGCAACACCACGCCTGAAGGCAAATTCTTGCCCGAAGGCGACCCCACGCCCGAAGGCAACTTCACGCCCGAAGGCAACAACACGTAAAAAGCACAGGGCAAATACAGGTGCACCTCGCCCAAGGGTGCCCCGGAGGCAGTTGTGGTAAAGGGTAACCTCATTATCCCCAAGCTTAAACAAGCTCCACAACCGGATGCAGTTTAAAGTCCTACCCAGGACACAGTGTAGTACTTCTCACGAATATGAGAGTATTCACAACAGTCTACGAGAATGTGACTGACGGTGACAGCACAATCACATGGGATACAATATGGTCTCTCATCACCATGAAGTAAGTAGGAATGGGTAAGGTAAGTGTGACCGATACGAGCCCTAGTCAGAACTAAATTGTCTCGTCGCTTTCTGGGGACTGCATTACTCTTAGTCTCGACCGTTGGTTTAACTCGGTACAATTTGTTCTCGGGGAAAGAATCCCACAGTTCCTGCCATTTGAATTTTATGTAGCAGTTTATATTAGGACGATAATCAGTGTGGGGGATGTAGAGGTTGGTAACGTCCATCTGTAGGGCTTCGTTAGCTAGTGCGTCGACCTTTTCATTTCCCCGTATGCCCACGTGACTCGGAACCCACGCAAACACAACTGATTTCTGCAGTTTCACCAAATTGGAGTAAGCTTCACGGAGAGTTATTATACAAGGGTGTTTCTGCTCATGGCCTCTAAGTGCTAAAAGGCTGGATAGGGAGTCTGTGAATACAATGAACTGTTGGCTGCCCGAGGTTTCGATCAGATCGAATGCCATCTTAAGTGCCTGGAGTTCGGCAGTAAAAATTGATGCATCATCCGGTAGTCTGACTTGTAAGAATGCATCTCGGCCTGTCGCTGCGGCTGCAACCCTGTTCGTCGCTTTGGAACCGTCGGTATAGATTGCATGATAACGACGGTACTTATGTCTCAGCTCATTAAATATGGCACGGTACACCAGTTCATTTGTTGAGTTCTTTAGATAATTCCTCAAACTAAGGTCAATAACTGGCTCGACTAACTTCCAGGGAGGAGTGATGGGGAAGGTAAACTGCGCTACGAAATCGGGGTTGGTACACACCTTTGATAGTGCTTCCTTAACGCGAGTAGCAAATGGGGGTATAACTGTTGGTTTTGCGAGGTAAATGTGACTAAACCTATGGTTGAAGGCCGTCTCAAAGGTCGGATTGTGTCTATGGCTCCTCAGTTTCATGACAAATTGGAGTGACAATTTCTCCCATCTGATCTGAAGGGGTGGTTCGTTCGCTTCGATGTAGATACTCTGCATCGGAGACGTACGAAGTTAGTTAGATGGGACCCTACGACACATTAACACGAATGTGTTATATAGTGTCACCAAGGTAAAGAAAGGTACAATGTTGGGGTAAAATGTTGGAGTCAAGACTCAATTTTCACACAAATGTACAGGCAAAGCGGGGAGTATGTCAAAAACTTTTATACAGTTTACTTTCCTTCAGAAAGCCCAGAATAAGGGAGGGATCTGTCTGCTCAAACAATGTTTTTAGGTCTGGAACAGCGTAGTATTTCTGGCGAACATGGGAGTATTCATAACAGTCAACGAGACGTACGAAAAGCTCCCAGACAGATTCGAAGACCTTTGTTATGGATAGGGAGCAGTTTTCTGAGGTATGACTCACGTGCTGAGCTGTAAACAACACAACCATAATCAAGTTTGGACCTAACAAGTGATCTGTAGAGGCGAAGCAAAACAGGACGGTCAGCGCCCCAGTCCATCTTTGAGACGACCTTTAACAGGTTTAGAGCTCCTTGGCACTTCCGCCTCAGATGGTCGATATGGGCTTTGAAGTTGAGCTTACTGTCGAGTATTAGGCCTAGGAACTTAGTGTGGGGAACAACTGGGATGTGAACGCCGTTCTGTTCAAGTTCAGGTCCGGATCGCCTTGAGCACCTCTCCGGTTGCAAAAGTGCATGCAAACAGTTTTTGTCCGAGAAAAACGGAATCCGTTTTGGTCAGCCCAGTGTTGGATCTTGTTGAGGCAGTTTTGCATTAGTCTCTCTATAGACCTCATGTTCCTTGAGGAACAAGTTATAGACAAGTCATCCACAAACAAAGACTTTTCAATCCCAGTGTTCACCACATTAGCGATGCTGTTTATTTTCATAATAAAAAGAGTAACGGACAGGATGCTGCCTTGAGGAACACCCATTTCCTGATTATGTAACTCAGATAATACACTCCCTACACGGACTCGAAACACACGATCTTTCAGGAAGTTTTGAATAAAGAGTGGCATTCTGCCCCTCAGACCCGCATTGTACAAGTCCTTTAGAATACCATATTTCCAAGTTGTATCATATGCCTTCTCCAGGTCGAAGAACACCGATACAACATGGTGTCCGCGAACAAAGCCGTCACGAATTGTGGACTCGAGGCGGACGAGTTGGTCAGTGGTACTGTGGCCCCGTCGAAAGCCACTTTGGTAACTAGTTATCAGACCGTTGGTTTCGAGGAACCAAACCAGACGGGCATTAATCATTCGTTCAAAGGTCTTGCACAGACAGCTAGTGAGGGAAATAGGGCGGTAGTTTGTAGCTTTTGTCGGGTCCTTACCCGGCTTGGCGATGGGAATGATGGTGGCTTCCCGCCAAGCTGCCGGAAAGTTGCCATTTTCCCATATACCGTTGAAAATATCTAACAGTACCAGCAAAGAGCTATCTGGAAGGTGTTTGAGGAACTGATAGTGAACTTCATCTGGGCCAGTGGCAGTGTCATTGCTTCTTTCGAGAGCAATTCGCAGTTCTGTGATGTTAAAGAGGCTGTTGTAGTCCTCAGAGTTATCCGAGATGAAGTTCACTTTCTGTTTTTCAACGGTATATTGGAATGTCTGTGAATAGTGATTGCTTGAAGAGTTTGATTCAAACTCGTCTGCAAGCAAATTGGCAACATCTGCTGTCTCTGTGCATTTGCTACCGTCTGGTTTGGTCACATGTAAAACAGAGGAACTGACCTGCTTTCCACTGATTTTCCTAACCATATCCCATGCTTTTTTTGACAGGAGTATTTGAATTAAGTTTAGATATGTACTGTTTCCATGACTCCCGTTTGCTTGATTTAAGGATGCGCCGTGCTTTGGCACGGGCATTTAGGTAATTACTAAGATTAACATTATTTGGGTACTTCTTAAAATTATTAAGGGCCTTTTTGCGATCTTTGATCGCTTGTTCACAATCCGTGTTGAACCACGGCTTGTGTTTAGTACGTGGATTTGCAGAGGACTTAGGGATAGTTTTGGTAGCAATATTCACCGAACATTGTGTGAAATGGGCGATCTGGTCTTCAACACCATTGAAAGCATCCCTGACGATCTCATTTTGGCAGAGATGGCTAAATTCAGACCAGTCGGCTTTTTGGAGTTGCAACCTAGGGACTCTCTCTTCGGGCATTGGGGAGACAATATCTATCAAAAGGGGGTAGTGGTCACTTCCACATTGGTCAACGTGCACTCTCCACTGAAGGTCCATCAGAATGGCTGGAGAGCAGATTGAAAGAGCAATTGCTGAACGAGATCCAGAGGCTGGATGAATATAGGTACAAGACCCATCATTCAGAAGGCATAGATCCCAGGCAGATATCACTGATTCAATCAATCCACCTACCTGATTGGTGTAATTTCAGCCCCACATGTCACTGTTTGCATTGAAATCACCCAGGAGTAGAAATGGGGTGGGCAGCTGGTTAACTAGCACTTCCAGGTCATCTCGTTTCAGGCTATACCTCGGTGGGATGTACACCGAGCACACAGTGATGGTGCGGTGAAGTGTAGCTCGAATTGCCACAGCTTGTAAGTTAGTCTTTAGATGGATAGTGGAGTGTGGAAATGTTTTTTTAACTAATATGGATGATCCCCCAATTGCTCTATTGTCAACCGGGGATACAACCGTTTTGTTATACAAATCATACCCCTTAAATGAGAGATTGTCTGGAAGGAAAGTCTCCTGCAGGCACACCACTAAGGGAGACCAGTCTGCTACAAAGCATTTGATCTCCTTGTAATTCGGTCTAAGTCCTCTGCAATTCCATTGGATTATAGCCGCAGGCCTCCCAAGGGTAATCCTCTGGAAATCTGTGGCTTTTTAGTAGAGCTGGTGGAGCCCCCTGGCTCGGGCCGAGACTTAGGGCCACTGAGCTCCATCAGCTCTTCCCCTTCTCCCTCACTCCCCTCTAACGCTCCAAATCTGTTGTGCAGTTTGATAGGGTCGTCCGACCCTTTGCTCGGTTTTGTCTGTATTTTAATTCTAGGTGTGTCTCTTGCTTTTGCTGGTTCTGTCTTTTGTCTCTGTTTTGTAGTTGTTGGTTTTGGTGGTGGTTTAGGTTTCTTTTGTGGGGGTGTTGATTTTTGAGATAGATTTGTCGGTGCTGTCATCGTCTGTATTGTCTTGGATGTTGTAGACTGCTCTGATGGTTTTGCGAAAGTGAGTGTAATGGGCTTTGGAAAACTGCTGTCCCTGGGCCAGGTCATATCGGTTTGGGTGGCAGCAGAAACTTTCGCAGCCCTCCCAGCTCCAGCATAGCTCTTGAGCTGTGACTCCTGCGACAGAAATGTTTCTCTAGCCTCTTTATAAGAGATATTACTGGATGCTTTGAATTTTTGGATTTGTTTCTCTTCAACCCACTTTGGACATGTTTTGCTATTTGCCGGATGACAATCCTGGTAATTTACGCAGTGAGGTAGCCCCTCACAGGCTTCAACAGAATGCCCCTCCTGACCACATTTCTCGCATGTTGCTGGTCTGCTACAACTGGTTTTAAAATGGCCATAACGTTGGCATTTGAAACAGCGAACAGGGTTGCGGATGTAAGTCTCAACCCTGACCTGCAGATAGCCAATCTTCAGTGTTTTGGGAAGTGTGGGCGTGTTGAAAGTTAGAATAAAGGTGCCAGTAGGCTTCCTGACACCTTCCCTTAGCACTGAGATGCGGTGGAGGTGGCTGACATGTTGAGATGCCAGGTTACCAAGGATCTCCTCATCAGAGCAGTCCTTGATATCCAGGCATCTGATAACTCCTTTCGATCTATTAAGTGACCTGTGAGGGGTCACCTGAACCGGGACATCAACGAGTACCTTTGTTTTTAGTAGGTTGTTTGCCTGTGTGTTACGGCTGACGTCTACAAGGAGATTTCCGGAGCGAAGTCGCATGATTGACTTGGGGGTGCCGACAACACCCTCAACTCCCATGTTCACAGTAAAAGGTGACAGTTTTGCTAGTGTCTTTTCTTCACCACTATTACTAATGACGAGAAACCTAGGCCAGATGGGAGTGGTTTCTGGGTCGGAGCTGGACCCAGAGTCACTCCTAAAACGTTTTCTTTCAATTTTTACGGAATTTGAGGAATCCATAGTAGAAAAGTTAATCTTCGTCAAAGTCCACTTGGTGACGAGTACATGAAAAGTTAGTGCTATGTTTACAAGCAAAAAGTTTAAAAGCAGGTAAGTGGAGATCTCAGGGCAAGACGCCACCAGCCGTTTGGTTGAACCAGGCCAATTCAACCTCCCGACTAGGTGAATTCGAGGCCAAAGTGGTGTGTTGCTAGGGCCAAACCGCAGTTATAGCCTTCACTCAACCACCAGGACCCTCTCCTCCACCGACACGGGTCGCGACTCACGGCAAACGAGTCGTCCCTGTTAGTCGCCTTTTACGACATACTGAGAAAGCAGCGGGCCTATTCTACATCCCCGTACCCGCAGGGGGGCGCCAGTCGTGGGATGAGTAATATCGGTCTTACGTGCGCATTTTATAGGCGATAGTCGGGAACAAACTACTCGCCACACACGACCTCCTCACCCCATCTGGATGGAGTTTAAGGTCATACCCAGGACGGGGGTACTTTGATAGGGGAAAAGCGTGTGATGATTAATAACCGTCTTGGGGAGGGGTGTCCCCCTCCCCTTTGAGAAACTTTTGTTAATGTAAGGTTGTTCAGATGCAAAATGATGATGTCTGTGGTATTTTTTTTGAACTGATCATATATGGCCGGAAAACGTTCATAATTCAGTGAATTTAAATTTTTGGTTGGGTGAAAGATGCTTTTTTGGGAGGGGTGTCCCCTCCCCTTTGAGAAATTTTTGTTAATTTAAGATTGCTTAGATGCAAAATGGTGATGCCTTTAGTATATTTTTGAAGTGATCATAAATCGCCGCATAATGTTAATAATTTAGTGAATTTTAAATTTTACCCTAAATTCACAGTACATTCCATTAAAATAAATTACAAGGCTTAAATAAGTTAGTTAGTTAGATGGGACTTAACGACACATCAACACAAATGTGTTATGTAGTGTCAGCAAGATAAAAACGGTAAAACTAAAGAGAAACTGTTGGGAAAAATCCTAAAAGTCTAGACAAGATCAAACGCGGGAGTCATGTCAAAACTTCCTGTAAAGGTTACTTTCTTTGAGAAAGTCCAAAATGAGAGACGGATCTATGTGCTCGAACAATGTCTTCAGGTGTGGCACAGTGTAGTACTTCTGACGAATATGGGCGTATTCATAGCAGTCGACGAGAATGTGACTTAAATAAGACACTACAGGGTAATATTGCAGCAAGTTATAGTTAAAAGCCTAATGTTGTCGAAAATATTCCTCTAAATATTAAAGAATTCTGAGATTCCCTTGAAAGTACAAGCAGTGCTCGCAATGCTATGGGTCTGGCCAGTAATAGACTGAACTTAGCAATCCATAAATAGAGCGCTCATGAGTAACTCCTTGCAATGCCCAGAGAAAGTTACTGAGGCCAATGTAAGCCAAAAGTGTTATCAGCTGAAAGTAGCGGAGTTATTAACATGACACTTACTTTCTCAGGTAGAAAATAATGAACAAATCTGAGTTTCACTCTGACAAATCTCATAGGCCTATTTCATTGGAATAGGGCCTTGTCTTGTTTTATGAAGTTGAAAAAAACTTCAAATTTTTTTTGGAAGTTTAAAACAATGGAACTTACTTGACTGTAGGCATCTTACTTGCCACGAAATCTTTTTTTTTTTCATAATAATCCTCCTCAAGAGTATGGGATCGGTCGGTCATCCTTGTCTTTTCGTTTCCCCAGCAACTTCGGAGTGAAAGCAAAAAGTATGCTGCAGTATGACCCAATGGTAACGCATTACGCTCCACACTGTTGGCGTGAAAACAATGACTGGGACTTCACTAAGTGTGCAATACGCGCAATGCATTGTTTTCACCCCAACACATGTGACGTTTCACCGACCCACACCAAGCATCACTCGTAGTAAAAGTAATATGTTACAAAGGAATAATCTCTTCAAAGGATGAAAACCTGTAACATAGGTCTAATGGATGGTATGAAAAGAAAACCACCTGTTGTCAATTTAATGCTGTAAACTTTTTACTGAAGTAAAAGTAGGCGAAAATACAGAATAATATCATCACAACAGTACGTTACTGCAATTACAACCATTTCCAGCTATGTATCAAATATGGACCAAATTTGATGTTCACATGGTTAGATTATCTTAGACTTTTGAACTGAATAACGAATAAACTGAGCAATGAAGCAAAAATGAAGAAAAAGAGAATCGAAAATTGCTGATGAAGAATAGGCTTAACTGTTATGTGAAACTGGTGTTTCATGTTTGTGTTTCTCTTTGATTTATGAGTCTTAAGTTAAAAATGTACAGATGTAGAATAAATTGTAGCAAAATTGACTAGCTACGTTTTGAGTACTATCTTTGGTCATAGAAAGTTTTGAAGTGTTCCATATAATTTTCCAAGGATGTACTGAATAGTCGACCAACCGCTTCTGTAGGATATGGATCGTATTTCAGCACAAACATAGGGAGGATGAGCATGCCAAACTCGAGTCGCAAAGAAATAGAACGGCTTATTTCAAGCAAAGAACAGAATTTACTTTAGGAGTTGATATAATCCTTGCAATTTATCATTACCATGGACATAGAGTAAGTACACTATGATGATAAAATTACAATGGCATTACTTCCAGATAACTACCACGATAATTTAACCATGCACGGTAATTCCATGGTATAGCACAAATTCAATACCATTTTTTTTATTATGGTACTACTACAGTGATATGTCCATGTTACCTGCCATATAACACCATGGTAATAATAAGGTAATGCTATGGTATTATTAGGATATGGTATTACCATAGTGCTTTTCCATATAATACCATGGAAATTGTACCATTGCAATACTATGGTAATACCATGACGTTATGGTATTACCATGGTACCTGCAAATAATACCTATAAATAGCGATTGTAAATAGTCCTACGAGAAAAAAGCTTTTTACGTACGTAGAAACGGGCACGAAGAAACAAAGTAGAACTTAAACCTGACCGGACAAAAACATAACTCTGAACTATTTACAGAAATCTGTACATTGCGCTAGCAAACAAAATGTCTGTGCTAACTATGTACAAAACCACCCCAAACCCAAGCCAATCACGTAGGACTATTTGCAATTTCAATATTTACAATATTTACAAATTAACTATCACCCGGCCCGCCCGCACTGAAACAAGTGGACCCCAACACCTGCCGAACGTCGACCTTGGCAAACGGACGAAGTCGGCCTCCACCCTCAGCTTAATCTCCGTCCTCACCGACGCCAGGACGACGTCCGCAGGCTTCCCCTCTCCCCTAAACACAATATTACACCGGTCTCTCCACAAGGCCAGCTTTATGGAGGCCGAAACAAAGGTAAGTATCCCGCGAACACTTGTATTGCATGGCGGGGGTGACAGACCATACAAAGCGTAGTCCTGGCTGACCGCCCAGGTGTTACAAAACGTGAGGCGATCAGCCAGAGCTTGAAACCACTCCCAGAGGAGGGCCACAAAGCCACACTGCCAAAACACATGGGGCACACTCTCCCACCCTGTGCATCCAGTGCGGGGGCAAATGCCATCTCCAAGACGCCACCGAAGGCGCTTGAGATTCGTTACGATGGCGTCGTGTGCGATCCGCCACAGCAGGTCACGCCGGCGGTGATCGAGCGTCCTGCTGTGGACGACACGCCACACTTCCGGCCCTGACGCATAGTCGTTGGGTTGGACCTGACCAACCAAGTCATCAAAAATGGCCCGGTACTGGTCCCCCGCACTGGACTGCAAAACGTCCCCCACAGTTGACATAATACGTAGTGTCTCCCTCATCTGACAGTATGCCTTCGTTGGTCTCCAACTGTGAGGTACACTGTTGCTAAACAGGGTAGGCAAGAACCAACGGAATGATAATCCACCCCAATAACGGACAAAGTAGGCAAACGGCATCTGACTTTCGACAGCACTAAAAACACATTTGGTCAGGAGAAAACGGAGCTTTGAAGGAAAGTGCACAAGGCCCAATCCGCCCTGCCTAGGAACCTGGTACACCACTTTTCTTCTGACCAGCTCCGTTTTCCCTGACCAAAGAAACCTAAACACAGCCCTCTCGAGTCGCACCAGGACACCCTCTGGAGCGGCCAGAACAGTGCCCGGATACCACAAGAGAGGGTAAACGAAACGATTGGCTTGGGTTCGGGGTGGAAGTTGTACATAGTTATTGCAGAAATTTTGTTTGCTAGCGCAATGTACAGAATTCTGTAAATAGTCCACCGAGTGTGTTTTTGTCCGGTCAGGTTTAAGTTCTCCTTTATTTCTTCGTGCCTGTTTCTACGTACGTAAAAAGCACCTGCCAATAATACCATGGTAATTTTACCATGGTAAATTTTCCTACGGGAATTGGTGAAAACATTCCATAGAAGCTATCATTTCCCAATCACCCATTTACTGCTGATATTCTGTACAGTTGCTTTTTTGTAAACCATTTCATGCATATTCCTACAATACTTTACAAGCTCTCACCTCCCCATTCCCAGGAAGTTCAAAAATTGCTAATCATGAGTTCTTTTCCCAGTTCTATCAAACCAGCTGTTGCTTTGCTTCAGTATGTAGCCATGCACAGCAAAAGTATACCAGTTCCGTATCTAGACATGTAATATGCTAATGTTCATCATGAGCTTTATCTTTAACTGAAACCAGTCACACATTTTCACAGATATGAAAGAAAAATTGAATAAGTTACATTGGTGAGATTTCTTAAGGACTGCTAAAGATTTCTTGCAAAACGCAAAAGGCCAGCCTCTTTGTCAGCCATGAAACCAATTGTTGACTTCTTGCATTTAACCAGAGTTTTATATCCCAGCTAGCTCTAAATGTTGCAAAATCCCTTGGCAAAAAATACCCCAAACGTGTTACAACATACCGCACACTTGCAGTCAAAGTTTCTTTGAATCTTCAAGCCTGCATATTTTACAGCGAATTTTTCAGTTTATGCCGACATACTACTGGAAGCAATATAATGTTGTAGGTCCGTCATGCACGCCAAATATTAACACTCATATGGATGCTGTGCAGTGACGAGCACGGTATACAAACGTACCGCGCTGTCAAAATAGGGAGGTAATGTACGCAAACACCCATATATTAGGCTAGCCACGTGTCACTTGAAGTTCAAGTGAAGAGAACTTTTTAAGTACGTAGAAACAGGCACTGAGAAACTAAAGAACTCTTAACCGAAACAAAAGCCCTGTCGGATCACAAACACAATGCCAAACAATCTATACACACTATGCAACAGGGAACAAAAGCGTCTTTTTTACTAAGATTCAAACTGCCGCTGCAGCTAACCCCCAAACAACACCCTAGCCCAACCACAAACCACCCCAAAACAAAGTCCCAACGTCAACTACACGCCCAAAGGCTACCACACGCCCGAGAAAAGACAACGCCCGAAGGCAACATTACTCCCGATGGCAACACTACGCCCAAAGGCAACAGCGAGAGCTTTTTAAGTACGTAGAAACAGGCACTGGCAAACTAAAGAAGAATCCCAAACCCAAACAAAACCATGACGGGTCACAAACACAAATGCTTAACAAACTTTACATACCGTGCAACAGGGAACAAAAGTCTTTGTCACCACTGAACTCCAGTAACTGCCACTGCAACCAACCCCAAAACAACTCCCCACAACCACATACCACCCAAACAAATTCCGCCCACACGCCCAAAGGAAACACCACGCCCGAAGGCAACTCTACACCCCACGGCAACAACACGCCCGAAGGCAACACCACGCCCCAAAGGCAACACTACGCCCGAAGGCAACACTACACCCGAAGGCAACACTACGTCCAAAGGCAACACTACGCCCCAGCACTTAAAAAGCACTGGGCAAATACAGGTACACCTTGCCCAAGGATGTCCCGGAGTCAGTTGTGGTTTCTGTTTGTAGCTTTTTACGTACGTACAAACGGGCACGAAGAAACAAAGGAGAACCCAAACCTGACCGGACAAAAATACAAAGGTGAACTATTTACAGAATTCCGCACATTGCGCCAGCAAACAAAATTTCTGCGATAACTATGTACAAAACGACCCCGAACCCAAGCCAGTTACACAGGACTATTAACAATCTCACTAGGCAAAACTATTACATACCCATTTACATCAACAGAAGAGTGTTCAGGTTGAGTCTGTTCAATGCTTTTTTGTAACTATGGGTGTTCCTTACGTGCTCCGGAACGAAACACCGGACGTGACATGAAACAAAAGGACAACTATATACACCAGGCCAGCATTCATGTGGCCAACCCCCATTATTTACAAAATTAAAAATGTGATGTGCTCTTTATGTGCTTGTAGCCGGGCGGACCTAATGTAGAACAAAGCAAACCTATTTACACTGAACTACCAAAAAAACTTTGTGGCATGCATGGGCACAGACACAAACAGAACAGAAACCCCAAAAGAAAACCGGGACACAAAGGCAAAACCATTCACACTAAATACTCTGGCTGGGACCTTATCTTTTTAATCCGTGGGCTCGGTACGGGCGTCCCAGAGTGATGGGTTCCCCTGTCTGATACTTCGCCCGAAGCCGACCTCTTTAGTGCAGACTCTGGCCCCTCCCCCTCACACAAATCAAACCAACCCTCCCCCGAAGGTGGATCCTTTGGAGGAGGCTCTGAGGCACGTTCCCCGCCATCCGACATCGCCGAGTCTGAGGACAGATCGAGGGCCTCCTCAGTGAAGAGCACACTGCAAATGCACAGTAATGGCTCGAAAATTCTATGCGCCGGTAGGCTCGCAGCTCGCTATTCAAATGTTAGGGCTGTAACGGCATTTCTGTTTTGAAAGAACGCCCTCATTTATTTTTAAGAGAAGAAGAGGCGAGCAAGACGAAAGTTGTAAAGTTTATCTAACGTTTCCAAAGTTACTGTTGTTTCCGACGATTATCAAATAGTTGTGAACGCGCACCATGATTGTCCTTGTTTTCAACAAAGAAGAATAAACGAGGGAAATAGCTCAAAACTTGCGAGTTCACACTTCAATTAATCGTAACTATCGAAGAGGTTACATCAGTTCACAACTATTTAAATGGAAGAGGAAACAAAGAGTAGCCCCAGGCCGATGCGTGGCGAGTCAGAGCCCTCACCTGCAAAGAAAGATGTCGAGTCAGAGTCCTCAGGTGTTGAGTCCGAGCCCTCACCACTGATCTAAATTCCTGGATTGCGCAACCCGTATTACGAGTGCTTCGTTACTGAAGCCTACAGTTATCCATAGGCGCCATCTTGCTAGGACCCAAACAGCGCCCCCGAACTAAAAGTTTGCAGTGTCAACAATGGCTGACAAACGTGGGACACATAGTGTTGTGCCAAAAGAATGAAGAAATGTTTACGAAGTGAAAGTGATGGAAGCTGTGATGCAGAAACGGCATTCATAGTGGGTCAACATATGTAAACAATGATTCTGTCACCCTCACAAATGCTGCTCTTGTCAGGAAGTGTGATCTGAATGAGAGAAACCCAGTGCAGTCAGATCATGATTATGCTGATGTTCCTAATATTTTCCATCTTTCTGAGTACAAGAAAGCTGCCATCTCATATATTGCAGGATTTGTTGCCAAAATGGCAGAGAAGTGACTGCTTTGTCTGCAATGTAATGCACTAGGTTCTAAATATCACCCTGCTGCATCAAAATTCCTTGCTCTCAAAGTCAGATGGAGACTCTTCAAACCAACACAGAGTGTAATCAAAGTATGTGAAGAAACAGAAAAATATGTTTTGACATGATGCTAGCATCTACTTGAGGAAACCTCCCACAGTTTACAGGTAAATCTCCAAATTGCCAAATTATGCATTGTGTATAGAGCATAAAATTCCATCATTCTGCTGAGTTTTTTTTTACATGTTGGGCCATCAAGGAGGATTGGGTTTTAGGATGGAGGGGCAGCATTTCCTCTGTTTGAATTTTTGTTGCAAGGTGGCAATGCAGAATGTTTACATCTTTTTCAGGAGAAAATCTCATTCCTCAATGAGATTGATTGGGGAAATTGAGAAATTTTCTCATTCATTCTCATTTATTTCTCATTCAGTCTATAAGAATTAAATGAGACTGAATGAGAAAATGTCTCAATTTCCCCAAGCAATCTCATTGAAGAACGAGAATTTTCTCCTGGGTTGGGAAGACTTTAAACTTAAAATTTTTAAAATTTATAATTAGATAATTCAAACCCAACTATTAGGACAGTTAGGGCAGGAGGCAGAAAACCACTCAGAGGGACAGATGCTGTACCCTAGCTGGCCCACAAATTTAAAATAATCCTGCAATTTAGTGAATGCAGCAGTGACTTAGCCGGGTCAATTTTCCAGTGCAATATTCCAGATAGGTGCCCTAGACAAGAGGTCTAAGGGGCTTGGAACACCCAACCTTTGCCATCTGTTCATGGATGGCAAAGGTTACAATTTTTTTACCCCAGTTTACCTTGAAAACTTGAGGTGAGAAGTGCATTTTGTAATGACTGATTCTTTGAAAAATTGAATCAAGGTGATTTCTTTGAAATGAGCACTGTGCAGAAATTGCTCTTCAAAATTACTTTGTGCAACATTCCTTACCTTCTGTGAGACAGTTCTAACATAAACACAGGCTAGCTAAATCACTGGGATGCAGTGAGCCTAGCCATAAGAAAGGGAAATGCTATTTAACACCAATAAGAAAAATTTGTTTGGATGTGGTTTGTGTAATATCAAAAAATTTATCAGTCATGTTGAAAGATTTTTCTCCAGCAAGTGGAACTTCAATCATGGTAGATAAGACTGGAAATCTTGAAGTGATGTATGTGACTAGGGCTAACACTGCCTCTGCTACACCCAGAGCATATTTAAACACCAACACCCTCTGTGTAGCAGTAAACGCTGGTAGCCTAGTCGATCTTCTTATCCAGCCCTTTGAATCTGTAGTGGGCTGCTGATGGCACCTTCCAGCAATGCTTATTTGTCTTGTGAGTTGTAGCCTTTACAACAGGTGCTGCTGGCTGAGCTTTCAAAAGCTTAGACACAATGTTTGAGAATCCCTTGTTTCTCATAACAAGTTTCCTATTGGCCATAGCAAGTGCAGTCCAGGGAGGCCTCAAACCATCTTTTGTGTTTCCAGATCTTGAAGCCCACGGGACTGACTCCACAGTAGATGATACTAGTAACCATGTGTTTCACTTAGTAAAGTTAGTTGCCAAGTGCTACTACATGATCGGTTGTATCCCAATTGGGAAAGGAAACAACCTCGAAGTTGTCAGGACCAAGGATCAGAATGAAACTTTGCAAACTTGTTCTCTTTGAACATCAGTAATGAAGATGTTTGGACACCAAGGACCAAATTTTCCTAACCTCGTCTTGTTCCAATGCCTGTAGCCTACAGTTTTTCACTTCAGTGACTGTTATCTTTTACATCCTCTTCAATGTGACTAGGCAATTATTTATCAGTATTACACACAGTGCTGCATTTATATACCCTTGTCCTCAGAATGAGTCACTATAGGGCCAGCTACTGTAAACTGTAATGCACATGGCCCACCATCTCTAGCATAACTTGGTACATACACTGTTATACTAACGTATAGATCACTGAACCCTGGCTTAGGGCCTAGGCTGACGTTATGCACAGCTGTAACGTTAGACCTAGGCTAGGCTGTAAATTGGTGCTTCTGGTAGTTGTAGTACGCCTTCGCCTCACCCAACGTTGTCAAATTCATGGCAAAGTCCTTTACAAAGGTAAATATCGATTTCAAAGAGACCTACATGTGAATCATTTCGCCGTCTCGATTGAGCTCACTGGTACAGCAAACTACCGTTAGTTTATTCGTTTCCTACACCCTCTCAGTCTGAAACTATACCACAGTACCTATATCTAGCTAGCTTGACAGCTGGGTCCTAGCAATATGGCCGCCATGTACTTCCGGTTGCCTCATTTGCTACACTACGGTTTGCGCAATCCAGGAATTTAGATCAGTGGCCCTCACCTACAAAGAAAGATGATGCGAAGTCTGTTACGTCATCTAAGGTGTCGAAGGTGCCGGAGCTGGAGTGTCCTCGCTGGTCGAGGGATTCGGTCTGGTGTTCTGAGCGATTTTGGTGGTTTGTGTTGTTGGTGTTCCGTTTTTTGGTTGTTGGCCATATGTAGTGATCCTTTCGCCGGTCTGGCCGTGTCCGGTTTTAGCACGTAAAAAGCCCAGGTGTCGAAGGCTAGTGTTTCGTCAAGCATCAAATTAAGAGAAGCCAAGATTAAGCAAGAGCTTAGTTCAGTTCAGGTCTTCGGCGAGTGCAGACGTGTTTCGTCGAGCTCTCGTCGCTTTGCCGTGCTCAACCTTATCACTGTGTGATAGCTGTACTACTTATTGCAATTGTGCATAAAACCTTATAGCGTGCTTTTGTTGTAGTTGATAAGTAGGTCTGGTCGTGTCCATTTGTTTGCGACCGCGCTTTGTTTCTGTGTAGCAAGGGCGGATCCAGCCCTTAGCTGAAGGGGGGGCAGTTTGAAAAGGGGGGCGCCAACATCATGCAGGGGCCGCATACTCTTGAATTTGACCGACTACATTTCGGAGACCAACTCCCATTGCCATAGTTATATATAGCTATACGGTTCGAAATTCTGAGGACCTTTTTTTTTTTTTTTTTTTTTTTTTTTTTTTTACTTTTCGGACAGTTTTTACTTAACTTTTAGGACGCAGGGGGCGCATTTTTCTTGTATTGAGGGGCGCTAGACTGGTCATAGGGGGGGCAGTTGTCCCTACTTGCCCCCCCCCTGGATCCGCCCTTGCTGTGTAGCTTGTGTTTTTCTTACTTCATTCTCTTTTTTGTCCTTTGTAAAACTAGTTGAGGTTTTCTCTGAAATGCGGTGGTGTAAATATACTGCGGGTGAGTTGAAAGGTATATTTAATGGCAAGAGACAGTTCCGTATGGAACTGGTGAGGGACATTCCATCGTTCATCTTCATAGGGGGTTCCAAGGCCCACGTTAGGTACTTTTGCCAGCCCCGTACCTGTTTTAGATGTGGAGAGGAGGGGCACGAAGCCAAGTCGTGTCCCAACAGACGTTGTGGGAAATGTTTGCAGTTGGGGCACGGCAAGGCAGAGTGTCCCAACGAGGTACGGTGCAACCTCTGTGGGGAGGAGGGACATGTGTTTGGCTCCTGCCCCACATCGTACTCTGCTCATGTCAGTGGCGATGTGGGGTCGGCACCTGAACCCTCGCAAACAGGCCCACAATATTCAACCCAGGAATTAGAGGAGGCGGCACTTGAGGTGGAACAGGACTTCCTTGCCTCTAAGCAGTGTGAGGGGGGTACTGGGACTCCTGAGGCAGACTGTCCGCCATCGTTGGCAGCAGCACCCGGACAGGTTGAAATAATGACATTAGAGGAGGACCTCGATCTGTCCTCAGACTCGGCGACGTCGGATGGCGGGGAGCGTGCGTCAGAGCCTCCTCCAAAGGATCCACCTTCGGGGGAGGGTTGGTTTGATTTGTGTGAGGGGGAGGGGCCAGAGTGTGCACTAAAGAGGTCGGCTTCGGGCGAAGTATCAGACAGGGGAACCCATCACTCTGGGACGCCCGTACCGAGCCCACGGATTAAAAAGATAAGGTCCCAGTCAGAGTATTTAGTGTGAATGGTTTTGCCTTTGTGTCCCCGTTTTCTTTTGGGGTTTCTGTTCTGTTTGTGTCTGTGCCCATGCATGCCACAGTTTTTTTTGGTAGTTCAGTGTAAATAGGTTTGCTTTGTTCCACATTAGGTCCGCCCGGCTACAAGCATGTAAAGAGCACATCACATTGTTAATACTGTAAATAGTGGGGGTTGGCCACATGAATGCTGGCCTGGTGTATATAGTTGTCCTTGTGTTTCATGTCACGTCCGGTGTTTTGTTCCGGAGCATGTAAGGAGCACCCATAGTTACAAAAAGCATTGAATAGACTCAACCTGAACACTCTTCTGATGATGTAAATGGGTATGTAAATAGTTTTGCCTAGTGAGATTGTAAATAGTCCTGTGTAACTAGTTTGGGTTCGGGGTGGTTTTGTACATAGTTATCGCAGAAATTTTGTTTGCTAGCGCAATGTACAGAATTCTGTAAATAGTTCAGAGTTATGTTTTTGTCCGGTCAGGTTTAAGTTCTACTTTGTTTCCTCGTGCCCGTTTCTACGTACGTAAAAAGCGGTTTTTTTCTCCTTTCGTGGCCTCGAGCCACACAAACCGGTGCTATGCCCGGAAGTCGGGATAGCACAATTGTTAAGTTGGAGTTTTCGTCTGGGGTGAGTGTCCCTCCCCCACAGGCGTTTACTGTGTTAAAAGACAATGGTGTCGAAATTAAAGAAATAGAGATGTTGCAGGCGCTTGAGGCCCGAAACACGTATGACCTTAAGTTTAAGTCTGATGCTGCCCGTGTTAAGGGTGTGTCATGCCTGAAGGGGGTAGAGGGGCTCACTGTCACCCCATATGATGGCTCTGTGGCGGTGACGGTGCTTTACCTTCCCTTCGAGGTCGATCAGCGCCTGGTTGCGAGGGTTCTTAGTCAGTACGGAACTGTCTCTGAAATGTGGTGGTGTAAATATACTGGGGGTGAGTTGAAAGGTATATTTAATGGCAAGAGACAGTTCCGTATGGAACTGGTGAGGGACATTCCATCCTTCCTCTTCATAGGGGGTTCCAAGGCCCACATTAGGTACTTTTGTCAGCCCCGTACCTGTTTTAGATGTGGAGAGCAGGGGCACGAAGCCAAGTCGTGTCCCAACAGACGATGTGGGAAATGCTTGCAGTTGGGGCACGGCAAGGCAGAGTGTCCCAACGAGGTACGGTGTAACCTCTGTGGGGAGGAGGGACATGTGTTTGGTGCCTGCCCCACATCGTACTCTGCTCATGTCAGTGCGGATGTGGGGTCGGCACCTGAACCCTCGCAAACAGGCCCGCAGTATTCAACTCAGGAATTAGAGGAGGCGGCACTTGAGGTGGAACAGGACTTCCTTGCCTCCAAGCAGTGTGAGGGAGGTACTGGAACTCCTGAGGTAGACTCTCCGCCACCCTTAGCAACGACACCCAGTCAAGTTGAAATAACGACAGTAAAGGAGGACCTCGATCTGTCCTCGGACTCGGCAATGTCGGATGGCGGGGAGCCTGCCTCAGAGCCTCCTCCAAAGGATCCACCTTCGGGGGAGGGTTGGTTTGATTTGTGTGAGGGGGAGGGGCCAGAGCCTGCACTGAAGAGGTCGGCCTCGGTCCAGGTGTTAGACAGGGGAACCCATCACTCTGGGACGCCCGTACCGAGCCCACGGATTAAAAAGATAAGGTCCCAGCCAGAGTATTCGGTGTGAATGGTATGTGCCCGGTTTTCTTTTGGGTTTCTGTTCAGTCTGTGTCTGTGCTCATGCATGCTATAAAGTTTGGTAGTTCAGTGTAAATAGGTTTGCCTTTGTTCCACATTAGGTCCGTCCGGCTACAAGCATGTGAAAAGCACATCACCTTGTTAATATTGTAAATAGTGGGGTTGGCCACATAAAAATTTGTTGCTGGCCTGGTGTATATAGTTGTCCTTGTGTTTTATGACACGTCAGGTGTTTTCGTTCCCGAGCACGTAAGGAGTACCCATAGTTACAAAAAAGCATTGTACAGTCTCAACCTGAACACTCTTCTGTTAATGTAAATGGGTATGTAAATAGTTTTGCCTAGTGAGATTGTAAATAGTCCTGTGTAACTGGCTTGGGTTCGGGATGGATTTATACAAAGCTAACACAGAAATTTCGGTTTGGGTTTTGTTCCTCAGTGCCTGTTTCTATGTACTTAAAAAGCTGCTAACCTGTAGTTTTGCGTGAATAAATTTGTAAGTTGTCTTATGTAATTAACCTTTGTATATAGTCCTTTGTTCATAGTAACACAGTTTTATGTTTGTAGGTGCATGTTAATGTTTTGCTGTTGCGTTTTTGCCCGGTCCGGTTTGGGTTCTCGCCCTTTGTTTCTAGTGCCCGTTTCTGCGTACTTAAAAAGTAAAAGAGCTTGCACAGAGAAAAAGAGAACAAGCTTTGAAGGAGCAAATGCAGAAAAGGGAGCAGCTTGAGCTGCAGCACAAAATTGAGAACATGAGGATTGACAACGAAATAGAAAACGCCAATGTTGAGGTACGTATGTGGCAACAGGAGGTTGATTTACAAAGAGATGATCAAATATCACTGAATAATGAAGAAGCAATAGATGTTGCCAAAAGGACAGAAGAATGGTGCCAGCAAAGTAGTGCCCAGGTTGTGGGGCGTGAAACTGAACCCACTGGGCACCCCTTGGATAAACAGGTACCATTGCTTAATATGATATCAACATCGTTGCATTTACCGAAGCCAGAATTCCAGACATTTTCTGGAGACCCTATAAATTATTGGAGTTTCAAGAGCAGTTTTGATTTAAATATTGCACAAAGATCATTCGATGACAGGGTAAAGCTCTCATACTTAATTCAGTTTTGCTCGGGAAAGGCTCGCGATGCAATTAAAAACTGCGTCCTTCTTGACCCTACCACAGGGTACAACCAAGCAAGAGATATACTGTACAGTCAGTTTGGTCGCACTTACATCGTGGCTCGTGCCCACATCAAGCAAGTTCTGAATCGTACTAATTCGAGATCTGGCGACAGACATGAAAAGATGCCAGATGACTTTGACCCAAATGCGCTTCACCGCAGATATGAGCGCAACAGACGATCTCTTGAAAATTCAAGAATTACTGCCTGTCCGTCTTCAGTCTAAATGGGCTACGACAGCGACAGGAATTGTAACTTGGATCCATAATCTTGAAAATATTGCGACTTCCCAACATGTACCACAAGAGGAGGAAACATTCAGTCTCCCTGATGATCTACCTGACATTCATCTAGAAGCAGAGACTGATAATGAGGGAACTCTTTAAAAAAAGTCACAGAAAGCTTAGTCCTAGAAATTCGGAGGAATCTTTCCCAACTTCATCACAGCCTATGACTCAGGAGATTGCGACGCAGGTTGCACGAAACAGTTATGTGATATATATATATATATATATATATATATATATATATATATATATATATATCAAGATATTGTATGTTAATTATTAAGTTTCCAGGTGACCATCTCTGATTTTGATGATTTTTCCTCAGAATGGTGCTGCACAGACAAAACGAAGACACTGAAATTTTGATGCCGACAGCTCAAGCGGTTTCAAAGCTACGGGCCTTCTAAAAATAATGCACAATACCATATTTTCAAGCCAAACGTTGCTTTTGTGATTATTCATGAAGTTGGATGCTAATATCTTTTCACATGAAGAAGTTAAAAGGCCTAAATTTGATATATTATACTTGATATGTATGTACGTACGTATGTATGTATGTATGTATGTATGTATGTATGTATGTGTGTGTGTGTATGTATGTATGTATGTATGTATGTATGGGTGCACCCGTGGTGTGTAACGTGTGCTATGGGCATGGGTGCACTCACCAACATGTCCTTATCGGGACACGTGGCCTTAGCGGAGAGCTCCGCTCTCGCACGTCTTTCCTAGCTCACGCGCGGCTCGAAACTGCCCGAAAATTCCTTCACTGCAACGAGCTCTCACATTGCGACTGTTATCTTTTGCTTTTTAAGTGCATAGAAACGGACACTATCAAACAGGAAGAACCAAATCCGGACCGGCAAGAACACAACCATAAACTACTTTCATTCATTCACAATCATTTACAAAGTTACACTAAGCTAGGAAACAAAATTTCTGTGGCCAACATATACGACACCCCCAGCCTACCCACCACACAAGACTATTTACAAACAGGAAAACAACACACGCCAGAAGGCAGCAACACACACCCGAAAGCAACAACAAACGTCCGAAAGCAACAACGCCCGAAGGCAACACAACACGCCCGAAGGCAACGCCCAGCCCGAAGGCAACTTCACGCCCGAAGGCGACCCCACGCCCGAAGGCAACCTCACGCCCGTAGGCAACAACACGCCCGAAGGCAACAACACGCCCGATGGCGACCCCACGCCCGAAGGCAACTTCACGCCCGAAGGCAACAACACGTAAAAAGCACAGGGCAAATACAAGTGCACCTTGCCCAAGGGTGCCCCGGAGGCAGTTGTGGCAAAGGGTAACCTCATTACTCCCACGTTTAAACAAACTCCACAACCGGATGCAGTTTAAAGTCCTACCCAGGACTTTTATCTTTTAAGTTACCCTGTTATCTTTTAAGTTGCAAGTGTACTCTGTCAGTTAATTACTCACACTGAAGAAGGTGCTGGGAGCACCGTAAATTTTGTGAATAAAAGATCATAAATACAGTTGATTGAGAAAGGACATCAAACTTTTCGGTCATATATATTGTACTATGATTGAATGTTCGATCTACACACGGTTTCCCTAAAATACCATTTATCCAAGATGTCACTATCCTCCGTGAAAGACGTTTACACGAGAAACTTTTAGATAAGCTTGCCAGAGTCCGTTCGGATATATTCTTTCTTTCCAAGTCCAAAAAGCTTGACCTAATCCCAAAGGATTCCCTCTGAAGAACCCAGTAAACTGAAACTCCACGTATTACCAGCGATCACAAACTCTCCTGAAAAACACTTCGCGGAGATTACGAAACCAAACACTACGCCAGGCCGGCTATACTGAAATTTGAAGCAGAAAATTCGCAGGCTTAACTTGACGTCTCTAATAAGGGATTCTCAACTCCGGAAGGACACTCTGTATTATCTTGAAAAATTTTGAGGACCGAAACCGCCAAACATTTCAACAGGAAAAATCTGAAACTCGATTTATTAGTTTAACGTTCACCAATTCATGAAAGCCTTAAGAGAAAAGGTCTCATGCCAGAAAACAAAACAGAAATCTCTAAAGGTGAGGATAAAACAGTTTTCAATCTCTCTTCCTGCGTGCTCAACCCTTCTGAAAGTAGCGTGTTAAACCATGGGTTATCCTTTTGTGCCGAACTTACCGAGAGTTGTACCGCCCCTAGCAAAGAAACTCTTAGGCCTTTCAAAGCCAAATCGAACTTCGTTGCACCTATAGGCCGCAATCGGACCCTTGATATTTGCATTGAAAGCATAAAAAATGAAGTGAACCAGCATTTACATGTTTTGGGATCCCAATCGCAAGCACCCACATGTAACTACGGACGAGAACAAAAAAAAAAAAAAAAAAAAAAAAAAAAAACGCTACGGGAGGATTCCAACATTGTTATCAAGAAAAAACTTGTTTTGTCAGAGAAGCATGCAGACAGCTTCAAAATGAAAATGTTTACGAGCAGGTACTCGAAGACCCTTTGCAGGAGTCCCAGGATAAAGTAAACCAGTGCATTTCTGAGCTTGAACTCGACACTCAAAATACTAATCGCCACCTCATTCCGCCAGATCCTAAGCCCGGTCGATTCGATACCCTACCAAAGATTCATAAACTTGAAACCCTAATTAATAAAGGATAGACAACCAACATTTAATGGGGATAAAATCGTAGAGACGGCGAAAGAGCTGCATATTATACCACCAGGACGCCCAATTGTCTCAGCAAACGGGACTATTACAGAACACATTTCTGCTTTCATCGACAGAGAACAACAGCCTCTTCTTACATTCCTAGCTATATACAAGACACAGCGGACTTCTTAAGAAAACTAAGTGAAATCGATAACTCACCTTTTAATTCTATCTTAGTAACTTTAGACGTCACAAGTCTGTATACTGATATACCTCATAACGAAGGAATTGCCGCATGTTAAGATCTTTTTGAAAGACACTCGTCTTCCACCCTCAGTGGTGAAGACTTAGGTAAGTTGATTGAATTAGTTCTAAAATCCAATTATTTTTCATTCAACGGGTTTTTTTTACCATCAAACCAGTGGCACTGCTATGGGCACGAAAATGACCCCGTGCTTTGCAAATATTTTTATGAGTAAACTGGAGACCGATTTCTTTTCCAATCATGCAGGCTTAGGGCAACCGATATCATACATTCGTTATATTGACGATACATTTTTTTATCTGGCCACATGGAGCCGAGAAACTAGATCGCCCGTCCAAGCTTTCAATGCGTTTCATCCCTCTATCAAGTTTACGTGTGAACACCCCAATGAAAGTGTGTCTTTTCTAGATTGCATTGTGCGCCATCATAGTAATTCCCTGGTAACGTCAGTGTATACGAAACCTGATAAGCATATTTACCTTGCATATGGCAGCTTCCATCCTAAACATTTCGGTCGTGGAATCGATCATATATAGCCCATTTTGCGATACAAACGCATTTGGTCCACTCAGGAAGGTTTCGTTGATAATTCAGCTCATTTTTTTCATTATTTTCAGAGGAGGGGGTACCCTTATAGAACCTTACTTAAATATTATAACCGAGTTTGTTCGTTAAACCGTGAGGAATTACTTGAGTTCAAAAGTAAATCTCCGCAACGTATTCCTATCGTAACGACGTACAACTCACGGATAGAGCCCCTTATCAAATCCGTTAGGAAGTCATATCAAAAGCTACAGAGCGATCCTTCAATTTCAAACGTATTTTCCAAGCCCCCTGGTCACGTCCGTAGACAACCTCCTAACTTAAGAAAATTACTCGTCCGCAGCAGTCTGGAATCTCCTTGTAATGACAAGAGAAAAATCCCTTGTGGTAAGCCTAGGTGTAACACTTGTCACCACATGAACACCAACCCCGAGGTCCAGATTGGCAAGTCTAAAATACATCTGAAACCGTTTAGCTGCGACTCATGTAATGTTGTTTATCTCCACTACTGTACTAAGTGCAGTAACTCTTACTACATTGGGGAAACTAGAACGAAGTTTCGTTTGCGGTTTAACAATCACCTTTCCTCTATTAAGAGAAAGGTCCAGGGGCTGGCTACCTATTGCAAATCATTTCAAGTGTTTTGCTGCTTCATAACCAGTGCCTACCAGTGGTAACATGATTAAGTGGGTTTGTTTCCTTTTTTGTGGGGAGTTAGATCTCCATAGCACTGCTGATCATTCTTTAGCGGATGTGAAGTTTGCTCTACTTTCGGGAGGTTTTCCTAATGATCGTAAAAGGAAATGCGCAGAAATTCAATACATTATTAATTGTGACACTGTCATGTCCGGCCTTAACAAAGATTTGGATGAACTTAGTCGCTACGATTCTTTAGGCAGAAGTCCTGTTGATATTAACCAATTTAGTTAAAAGCTTTTTCTATTATATGCATTTTTATGTCATCATCTCTTTCCACATTCAATACGTTATAATGTTACGCGCCTTAACTTAAAGCATTTCATTTACGCGTACTTTTTATGTACTTTTTCCATTGTACGCATTACCATGATATCTTTTATTTGTGCTCTTATTTCATCTTGATGTTACGCGCCTTAACTCAAAGCGTATCTTCAACTCGTACTTTTGGCCTGTAAGCGTCTCATTAATGCGTATTTTGCGCACCTTTTCAATTTTACACATTATTATGTCATATTACGTCAAAACGCTACGCGCCTTAACTCTAAGCGCCTTTTTAACGCGTACATTTACATTGCGACTATTATCTTTTAAGTTTCAAGTGTACTCTGTCAGTTAATCACTCACACCGAAGAAGGTGCTGGGAGCACCGAAAATTTTGTGAATAAAAGATCATAAATACAGTTGATGGAGAAAGGACATCAAACTTTTCGCTCATTTACTCATTATATATATATATATATATATATATATATATATATATATATATATATATATATATATATATATATATATATATATATATAGGTCGAAAGTTGTGTTTGGTGTTCGATCATGAAGTTGAAATTAATCCCACGTGCTGGCATAGCCTTTTCACACAAGGGAAAGTACAGAAGAAATAAATTCAGAGAGAAAAATCAAGTCACAACCAGGAATTGAACCCGGGTCTCTCGCGTACCGGGCGAGCGCCTTAACCACTTGGCCATTGTGACACTTGTGGTTTTAGACGTAGAACAAGGTACAAATACTGCCGCACTCACTTTTTCTCTCCTGTTACCATGGTAATATATATATATATATATATATATATATATATACATACAAGAGAATGTGTATATACAAGAGAATGTAAAGCTTGGATCACAACGATGCTTCAAAGGAAGAGCGCCAAGCTCTCTACAATTTAAAGGATTCCACCAATATTTGTATATCGACACAAGATAAAGGAGGTAAATTTGTTGTTTTAGATAGCAATGAATATCATGATAAAATTTTAACACAACTTAGCAACCCATTGCATTATTCCCAACTTGGAGAGGATCCCCCACAGAATACCCTAAAGGTAGTTGCAAATTGGGCTTCGAAATGGTTAAGTAAAGGCCAAATTGACGACAAGATAGCGGACTGGGTAGTTAACAAGAACGCTAAACCGGGGAAAGCGTTTGGTATGGTTAAGACCCATAAGGAAGGTAACCCTATTAGGCTCATAACCTCAGGCTGTAACACAGCTATCGAAAACCTGTCTGCTTTTACCGATATTTTTCTTAAACCACTTGCCCAAAAGACCCCCTCGTATGTTAAAGATACGACGGATTTTCTTAATAAATTTCATGATTTTAGTTATTCTTCCTACTTAGGGCCCCCTACCTTATTGGTCTCGTGGGATGTCACTGCCATGTTTCCCAACATTGACAACAACTTAGGGATTAAAGCTGTGAAAGAAGCTTTGGCTAGAAGAAATTCCAGTATACCTTGCAATGAATGTATTTTAGAAGCTGTTGAAATTTGTTTATCGTTTAATAACTCATGTTTTAAAGGTAACAACTTTTTGCAAATTCATGGCACTGCCATGGGACCTAAGAACGCCTGTAGCTATGCAGATATTGCTATGAGTTATATTGACAGGATTGCTACCTCTGAAGGTCCCTTTAAACCCCAAACCTGGTGGCGTTTCAGAGACGACATTTTTGAAGTATGGCCTCATGGAATCGATGCCCTTTATGAATTCACAGATTTTATTAACTCTATTTATCCAACCATTCAATTTGTTCTTAGATTTTCTGATTCTAAGCTTGAATTTTTAGATGTTTTAGTTCATTTGAATAATGGAGTAATTTTTACGGACATGTATTCGAAACCCACAGATGGTCATTTATATTTATTACCCTCTAGTTCACATCCCAAACATAATTTGTCTAGCATACCTTACAGTATAGCACTCAGGATTAAACGAATCTGTTCGACACCTGAATTTTTAAACAGTAGACTAAAGGAATACAAAGCATACTTAGTGGCTAGAGGTTATGACCCTCAGCTTGTCCAAGAACAATTTGACAGGGCTAACAAGCAACAAAGATCTGGCTTGCTCAAGCCTCAGAAAAGGAACACTTCTAGCCGCAAATACCCACTTGTTTTAGATTTTAACCCAACATTACCTAATATTAATGCCATCATTCGTAAAAACATTCACGTTCTACGTAGTTCTCCCCATATGAAGGAGGTATTCCCAGAGGATTCTATCTTTACAGCTTATAGAAAATGTAAATCCCTTAAGGATATGCTAATCAGTTCAAAACCATCCAATCAAAACACTGCAAGGAATACCGATGAAGTGGATTGTTACAAATGCATTCGCACAAGATGCGACCTTTGCCTTAATTTTCTATTACAGGGTTCGTCGTTTTCTAGTTGTGCCACGAAAAAGGTTTAGAGTTATGGATCATGTACAAGTAAAAGTGTGATTTATTTAGCTACTTGCTTGAAATGCAATTTGCAATATGTTGTATCTACCGCTACAGAATTTAAAATCAGATTCAGAAATCATAAATCCGACCTTCTTAATAACCGAGGTAGATGCTAATTGGCAGTACATTTGAATTCTGCTCCGCACCATATTTCTCAAATTAAGTTCATGATAATTGAGCAGATTCACGCTTCATCAAATATTGATTCCGTTCTTACCAAAAGAGAGGGCTACTGGCTGTCTCAATTACATACTTTATTTCCTTCAGGACTCAACAAAAGAAAAGAAAAGAATTTAATTCGTACAAAAGGGTTAGCTTTTTACGGTAAAAGTGTTGGGTCTTTTAGTTTTTATTAAATGGTATTTCGAATTAAGCATTGCCATTTTGTATGTTACTTTCTTGGCCTTTCTTAGCTCCTGTAGACTGTTTTAAGTTTTCTGTTTTTATCTCCTTAATGCTACCTGTTACAGCTGTTTTGAGTATTTACTTTTTACTGGTTTCTTGCAGCTGTTTATACGTCTTACCCTCTTAGCCTTATTATGTAGGTTGATTTTAGAATGTGTTTTTTGCTTGCGACCCGTTTTACATGCTTTTATCCCGTTTAGAATGTGTTTAGTCTGAAAGTTTTACATTGAACGTTCTTTTTAAACTTGCTTCATTCGAGCTGAAGAAGGCTGAATAGATAGCCGAAAGCTTCTCGACTCAAGGTGTACCTGTTATCTGTGGGGGGCTTTTTAAGTACATCGAAAAGGCACATACAAACAAAAAACAAAACTCAAACCGGATCGGACAGGAACATAAAGGCAAAACTATCCACACACCACCAAATCAAACAGAAAATTATGTTCATTAGAAGAATAGAACCACACACACACACTGACAACCCAAACACCCCACAGACCAACCTCCCCCCGGCCACACTAAAAACAAAGACCACACACCCAAAGACAACACCACGCCGGACGGCAACACCACGGCCGAAGGCAACACCACGCCCGAAGGCAACACTAAGCCCGAAGGCAACACCACGCCCGAAGGCAACACCACGCCCGAAGGCACCACTAAGCCCGAAGGCAACACTAAGCCCGAAGGCAACACTAAGCCCGAAGGCAACACTTAGCCCGAAGGCAACACCACGCCCGAAGGCAACACAACGCCCGAAGGCAACACTACGCCCGAAGCCGGGGCAAATACAGGTGCACCTTGCCCAAGGGTGCCCGGAGGCAGTTGTGGCAAAGGGTAACCTCATTACTCCCACGTTTAAACAAACTCCACAACCGGATGCAGTTTAAAGTCCTACCCAGGACAACCTGTTATCTGTGTGTGCAGTTGTAATTCTAGTCTTTTTATCCAAGTATATATATATATATATATATATATATATATATATATATATATATATATATATATATATATATATATATAGTTCCACGTATACTCCAAGATTAAAATACATACAAAATGAGAACGAATACAATAAAGAGCATAACTGGTTGATTATTGGAGTACAAAAATTAAATTTACTTCGAAATTTTCGGTTCCCCTGGAACCTTCCTCAGCTAAATCTTACAACAAAGTGAGTAACTTAATCAAGAAAATTACAAGCAACAAACAATGTGCTGGAAGTTAGATAAACAAACATAATAGGATTAAAGCGTTTGGTGAAAAGTATACTGATTAAGAAGACCGAGGTCTTTAAGTCCAGTGAGGTGTGACTGACGCCTCATTATCCAAATTAGTTCCGTACGTTTACGGTTTTCTGTGCAAACAAAGTCGCTAGCTATGAGAGTTACTTTTAGATTAACAAGGGCATGACCGGGGAGATTGAAGTGTTCAGCTACTGTGAATCCAATAGCGTTGTCTCTAATAGACTTTTTGTGGTTATTAAACCTAAAGCGGAAGAAGTCCCGGTTTCTCCAACATAGAGTCCCATTACAATGAAATATGTAAACAACATTACAAGAATCGCAATTAAGGTTGGGGGGTTTTAACGGAAATCTTATGCTAGGGATGGTGACCCGATCTCCAGTGTTGATATGTCGGCAGGTTTGGCAGCGTTGGTTGTTGCAACAAGTATTACCCCTAGTGGCCAGAGGTCGGTAATTGGGATGGAGCGATAAGTCTCCTAAGATTAGGGGGCTGGCGTAGCGCAAGGAGAGGGGGATCAGCAAATAGGTCAGAGAGGGTAGGGTCGTCTTTGAGGGATGCAAAGGATTGTTTTAAGGTACGTGCAAGACTGGGGATAAGGGGGTGGAATTTAAACACAAGGGGTATACGTTTGTTGGGAGTCTTGATTTTATAAGTCAGAAGGTCATGACGATTGATTAGAGCGGCTTTGCGTATACCCTGTTTAATGATACGGATAGGGTAGCCGCACGAAAGAAAGTATCCGGTAAGGGTGGAGATGGAACGGTCATAGTCAACCGGGTCTGAGCAAATACGTTTGGTACGAAGGCACTGGCTGTAAACAATCGACTTTTTGAGATTGGCAGGGTGGGCACTGTCGAAATGTAGTAAAAGATGCCTGTCAGTGGGTTTGCAATAGAGGGAAGTTGCAATGGCGCCAGCCTTCATTGTCATCAGTATGTCAAGGAACGCGATTCGAGTTCTGGAAACCTCGAAAGTGAATTTAATGCTCTCATGGAAAGAATTGACATGAGTTTTGAAGCTTTCGAGGGAATCTTTGCCGTGGGTCCAAATGAAAAAAATGTCGTCAATGTAGCGATAATAGTGTAATGGTTTCAAAGGAAAACTAGATACAATTAGAACTTCAAGTTTATGCATGAAAATATTTGCATAACAGGGTGCCATCTTTGTGCCCATGGCGGTCCCTTTTAATTTGGTGGAAAAAGTTACCATTAAAAGTAAAGAAGTTGTTCTTACGGATAAATACAATCAGTTTAGATATATCACAAGAAAGCGTTTGATCTGAGGTGTGATCATAAATAAATTCCTTACAAGCACGGACGCCCTCCTCATGCGGAATATTGGTGTACAGTGACGTTACGTCCATGGTAACGAGGAGAGCTTTTGTGGGGAGGGTACCCATATTATTAATGATCCTAAGAAAGTGGGTGCTATCCTGGAAGTAGCTAGGAATTTTATGTAGTAAGGGGTTGAGAAGACTATCAACATAACCCGAGAGACCTTCGGTAAGGGTCCCAATACCTGAAATAATGGGTCTACCCGGTACACTTATGGAATGAGTCTTGGCTAGTTGGCAAATGTCAGGGACTGACAAACTGTTGAAATCGGGATAGGGGGCACTAGAATTAACATGACAAGACAAATACCTTTGAAGCACCTTAGAAAGTTTATGAACTTTGGGCAAGGTGTAAAAATATCCTAATTTGGGTTGGGAGGGGATGAGCTCTCTTACCGTGCCAGAAATGTGTGGTGAAAGTCCATCCAAAAGATCCTTAGAAATTGATTAAATGTGCTGACCGGGTCAAAATTAATCTGAACATAAAACTTAGTGTCCAATAACTGCTTTTCTGCTTCGTCAATATAGTCCTTGGTATTAAGGATGGTGACGGCACCTCCTTTGTCTGCTGGGCGGATGACAATAGATTTGTTCCTGCTTAGTTGTTTAATAGCAGCAAATTCTCGTTTGGAAAGATTGGTGTGAACGTCGTCAGTAGCATGGCTTCGTAAGAAATCGTCAAGGTGTTTTTTGGCAGATTTGGCAAAGTTATCAATATAAACGTTGCGTCCAGTGGGAGCTACTCTTGGGTTTGTTGCTTTTGTTTGAGTTGTTAAGAGTAGTGTCATGGCTTTTGGATTCCGCGAAATATTCCTTAAGTCTAACTCGCCTTGTAAACTTGTCAAGGTCGGCACATAAGTCTATCGAAGATAATTTGCTGGAAGGGCAGAATGATAGGCCCCTTTCCAGCACGGAACCTTCCTCTTTCGAAATACTGATAAAAGTAACTCTCATAGCTAGCAACTTTGTTTGCACAAGAAAACCGTAAACGTACGGAACTAATTCTATGACATGTTGAGATGGCAGGTTACACGAACAGGCACGGGTTAGGCACGTCAAGAAATGATTTGGTTTTAGGAGGTTGTCAGCTTGGGTGTTAAGACTGACCTCAATAAGGAGATCCCCAGAGTGCAGCCTCATGATAGATTTTGGGGTGCCCACAACACACTCATTACCTTTTTGTACTGCAAAAGGTGACAGGCTTGAAAGGGTCTTGTCGTAACCACTACTGGAGACAAGAAACCTAGGCCAGTTAGGAGTGGCTTCTGGGTCGGAGCTGGACCCAGAGTCGCTCCTGAAACAAGTTTTCCGGAGTTTGAGGAATCCATAGTAAAAAGGTAAAAATTCATCACCGGTGCTTCTCAACCACCATGGAGTCCAACAAGGGGACATCAAAGGTAAGTGGAAAAGTTAGATGGGATTTTACGACACACCAACACGATCGTGTTTTATAGTGTCATCTAGAAAAGAAAATGGTGTAATGTCGGGGTAAAAAACTTAGAAAGGGGTCAAATTCCACTAAAGGGTCCAGGCAAATACGGGAGTCATGTCAAAAATTTCCATACAGTTTACTTTCCTTGAGAAAGTCCAAAATAAGGGAAGGGTCTGTCTGTTCAAATAAAAGTTTTCAGGTCTGGGAAAGCATAGTACTTCTGGCGAATATTGGAGTATTCATGACAGTCAACGAGAATGTGACTAACGGTGACAGCACAATCACAGGGTATACAATATGGTCTCTCATCCCCGTGAAGTAAATAGGCATGGGTTAGTTAGATAACATTTAACGACACGCCAACACAGATGTGTTATAAAGTGTCAACTAAATAAATTCGTTTCAAGTCCTCCCCTTTAGTCGCCTCTTACGACAGGCGGGGAATACCGTGGGCATATTCTACAACCCCCAGTCCACAGGGGGTCCAACCATGCTGGGCGGCTTGCTCGGTTTTGTGGCGCCGACAACCCGCCAGTCATGGGATGAGTAATAACGGTATCATGTGCGCATTTTATACCGTGATTGAACTGATTAAGCAGCCGCCTTCTGAGAAAACCACTTCTCTGGTAGACAGGTGCAAAATCCACTTAGTGACGAGAGCATGAAAGAAAGGTTAGTGTCACGTTATTACGCAAGTGGTTGTAAAGCAGGTAAGTGGAATCTCAGGGCAAGACGCCACCAGCCGATTGGTTGAACCAGGCTTATTCAACCTCCCGACTAGGTGAATTCGATGCCAAAGTGGTGTGTTGCTAGGACCAGACCGCAGTCATAGCCTTCAACTTAACCACCAGGACCGACACGGGTCGCAACTCACGGCAAACGAGTTGTCCCTGTTAGTCGCCTCTTACGACATGCTGAGAAAGCAGCGGGCCAATTCTACATCTCCGAACCCGCAGGGGGATTAAATCTCATCTAATTCTTGAGATAGTTTTTACAAGCAGCGCCACAAACACACGCATCACCATCGCTTAGATATCTCTGACTACGCCGAGGAATCAAAAAGACACTTCTAATTAATATGAGGCATCTATGTAAGTGTCACAAATACACATATACACCCAACCACACATGCTTGCAAAGCACACGAAATCAGGACAGAAGCTTTTCCCCAACTGTTGTGGGCCAGTGGTTTAAACAGTTGGGCCAGTGGTTTCATGTCCTTTAACTAAATTTTGCAGTTCTATCTTCAAACGGACTGAATGCATGTGTTTGAAAAATATTAGTGTAAAGTACAGTACGCTGTGCTGCTTGCATAAGTGAAAGACTGCCCACATCTTTGCAACCTGTAACACAGAAAGTAGTTAAGAACGTTATACACTGAATGCTCAAGGTCCGCAAGTACAATTACCTAATAATAGTGACAAAATGTATATCAATAAATATTTTGGCAATGAGGACACTTCAAAGGTTACCTGCTGTGTCTGATATTAAGTAATTTTAAGACCTAAATTGTCCGATTAAGCGTAGGACTTCTCCAGTGGGATACAGTGGAGCAAGCCAGAAAATATTTCTTTCACCTCCGACACCGTTTAACTGAATAACCATATGTCAGACACTGAGGAGAAAACCAAGTCAATCAATCAGAATGGTGTGACACTATCTTCATGGCGGGATCTTGCTCAAATTACACTTACTCCATTGATCTTGTTCAATGGGAACTTTTTAGAGGAAACATTTCAGCTGAGCATCATCATGAAATATATGCAAGTTTGCCCATTGCTCAAAAAGTAGCACCAATAGACTCACACTTGTCACGACCTAGGGCAAGATAGATCATGGTGTTCCTGTCCTTTTGATGCCAAATATGCGACAGGGCATTGATATTTTCATCAAATCTCTCTAACTCCTATCATGTTTGCTTGTCCAACTTCTGCATCTCTTGCCTATTAGAGGTTATGATTGTGTTTCTAAGTTTACCCAGAGTTACGTTGCTGAAAAGTCACAAATGTTGACCTCAACCAAATTAGGAAAACATTTAGCTACATTGACTCAAATACTCAACCTAACGAAGTCAGAGCTCGAGCAATTAGCTGATCACCTTGATCATAATCTTCATGTGCATAAGTACTACTACAGTCTGCCTCAAGAGGTAGTGTTTCTGGCAAGGGTGGGAAAGGTACTGATGGCTACTAATCAAATTTCTCTTGTGATTAATCAAATTATTGATGTGATTAATCAAATTATTAATGTGATTACTCAAATTATTAATTTGATTGTATGAATAGACATATGAAGTGGACAATGGATCGAAGAAGCCAACTCATTACCCAGTATTTTGACATTGCCCTGTCCTATGACGAAATACTTGCTGTTCTCGCGGAGGTATGTGGCATAGTTTTAAGCAAACGTCATTTGAAAAGATTATTACAGTAGCTGGGACTATTTAGGAGGAATTACACATTTTAAGAGTTGCAATGTATATTGAGAACGAGTTGGATAAATCAGGACGATTACACGGATATAGGTGGTTCCATGTAAAACTACGAAATGAAGAATACCAATGTATCTGAAGATACCGTCTTGGAATTGCCCAGAATACTAGACCCGAATGGAGTAAATGTATGAAAGGAAAGGAGACTTAGACGACGGGTATACAAAGGGTGTGGGCCAGTATTTATCTGGCATGTTGACTTACGACAAACTGAAACCCTTTTGAATTCGCATTAATGGATGTATTGATGGATATTCCATGTACATTCAATGGATTGAACCCTACAATACGAGCAGTGGTGACCCTCTTCTTATTGCCGGGTATTTCATGAAAAGGGTTAAAAAGCTAGAAAACGGCGGGGGAAACCATTCAATTACCATGAAGGCATGTTATTTTACCGTTCGCTAAGAGACTCTATAACAGCGAAGCTGACTTAAATCGCCATGGTTTTATGAAGATTTTTGCAGGAAGTGCACGCGCAAATACGTTTCAGTTAGTAACATTGTTCTCATAACCGATATATAATTTATGCATAAGAGACTAGCTTAGCGCCCTAGCTCTATTCGTATGTAAAATCTGATGAAAATACAGGCATCAATTGGGGAAGGTGGGCACAACAAACTCGATGGGGAAGTGGGAAGGTGAAATGCTGTCCAAATTGTGCATAATTATATGGGGGAAATATTCCTTAGGTGATAACTGAACACTCTTGAGTGTGACCTCCTCTTGACCACTTATGGTTTCCACCATCAGGTAACCTATCACTTACCAATATATCTGAAGTAAGTTTGATCTGTTGTGGATACGCTGGTTGATTATATGTCAGGAAAAATGTGACTGTTTAATAAATGTTCATACGATCAGCCCCAAATTGACCTTATAAATTGCCTTTGGTAATAAAAACGTATAAAAAAAGAGAACTGATTTTGTGTTCAACGAACATGTTAAGTAGAACGAACTCCAAACAGATAAGCGTTTTGCTCCGGTCCGTTTTGGGTTCTTTTGTTTCTCAGTGCCTGTTTCTATGTACTTAAAAAGCCACCCCCCCCCCACTGCAAACATATAACACAATATGCTTAAAAAGGTATTAAATACAGGGATATACCGGATACTTAAAATTACAGGTTGGACCCAAATTAATGTTTGTTATTTTAGAGAGGAACTCGACCTAAGCATTCTGGTGATGTTTTGATTCAATATCCATATCTGGTTGTCAAGATTATCAGCAACTGTAACTATCACATTTTGTACCAAAATGAACTTGGAGCAGGCACGTGTGATTGAATGGACTGTTTAAGGTTGCTACTTTGCCCAATTGGTATTTAAAGTTTACAAAACTCAAATGCACAGGATACATTGATGGTAAGAATAACTTTTTTGTAGTATAATTTAATTTCAAGAAAAACAACACTGTGGTCATCAATATGAAAACAAGACACCTGCTTGCTCTCACTTTTAGTAAAAAATGTGATACATGAGCTAAATATCGATACCATATATATTATATCAAAATTAAATTGGTCTCAAATATTCTTTTTATTCCAGTTTTAGGTCTTAAGTGTTCTTTTTAATTCTGCTGTTTAAAAAACTGAACCACTTAAAGGCAGTCTTGTATGCACGAAACACAATATGAGAAAAGGCTTCACTGCAGCAAGAAGAACTTCAGGGTAATTTTTTTTTCAATTGAAAAATTTGTTAAATCAGGAGACCTGACATAAACATATGTTAAAGATTTAATAGTACGTGGAGAGCCTTATTGCTTCGTACCAGTACGAACACACTTTCATATTGCATTAGTACTCAATAGAAGGATGATTTAAGTCTCAAAGTCTCCTTTGCCTACTACTCTGCCATTACCACCCTCTTCTCCCAATACTCTTTTACAATAAAGTCTTTCAATGGGAAAGTAAACCAACAGTGCATCGTTATTAAAGTCACGATATACTGCAAAATATCGAACGCCTACATTTTACTTTACACTTTAACACAGTTTGGTTATTCATTATCATAGTTCCAGAAAATGTATAAACTTCCTTTAATCTATAAAGTTAGATAGATGGGATTTTACGACACACCAGCACGAATGTGTTATATACATAGTGTCACCTAGAAAAGAAAATAGTGCAATGTTGGGGTACAATTAGGTAAGGTAAAAAAAAGTGCATGTCAAATTCCACTAAATGTCTAGGCAAATGTGGGAGTCATGTCAAAAGTTTCTATACATTTTACTTTCCTTGACAAATACAGTTTTCAGGTCTGGCACAGCATAGTACTTCTGGCGAATATGGGACTATTCACAACAGTCAACGAGAATGTGACTGACGGTGACAGCACAATCACAGGGAATACAATATGGTCTCTCATCCCCGTGAAGTAAAATAGGCATGGGTAAGGTGAGTGTGACCGATGCGAGCCTTAGTCAGGACTAAATCATCTCTCCGTTTACTGGGGGCTCCATGTCCCCCACTTCCGACCGTTGGTTTAACTCGGTACAATTTGTTTTCGGGAATGGAATCCCACAGTTCTTGTCATTTCGATTTTACAAAGCCATTGATCTTAGGGCGGTAATCAGTGTGAGGCAAGTAGAGATTGGTGACATCCATCTGTAGGGCTTCTTTAATCTATAAAATACCAAACCAGCATCACTGGAAACTCCTCACTCGGGATATCTCTCCAAATTACTCTAACCTCTACTGGACATAGTGAAGCAATACCCCTTATAACTAACTACTGATCCATGCATTGCTATACCTCACAACATCACTTGATGGTTATTCAAAAGTTATTGTACAGCCATGTGCAAGGATGGATTCTGTAGCTGGTCTTTTTTGTTGACAGTTACATAATTCGTGATACAAGGCATATATATTCTTCCACTTTCTGTTGCCTAACTATGCACACAAAGAACACGCTAAAATGTACAACAGAGTCTAATAAGAATTTAGATCAAACAAGATACAGTGTGACAAAGAAAATGTAAGAAGAGACTCTAAAACATCAACACATAAATATGGAACAGTAGATTTTTCTGTCTCCGGCAGGATGCTGTCACATGATTAGCTAGTACTTTAGGTTTGTACCCCACCCATAGTTTAGAATACCATCAAATACACATTTCTTGCAACTGATATAAAAACAATGTGGTTGATCATAACCAAACGTCTGAAGCTTTTGGTGATCTTTAAGTTAAAAGCTGCTTAACCAGTAAGACTTGAAAACTCTTCAGTTCTAGATACTCCCCCTCTACAAAGCACAATGAAGCATTGCATCATGTTTTACTTTACTTAAAGATGCACAATCCACACACTGCTAGTTTATAGCATCACCATATGGTTACCCAATTTTTATAAGGTATGCGCAAATTAAGACTATGCTTTGATCCCTTTTTTTTGAAGTGATGGTAATCTGTAACATAAATTTTGTCTAGAACTTTACGAAGAAATATTTTTATATCATGCTCTTTCCCGACGAAGCCCACACGATAAGCAATTTCATTATGAACTGTGTAGTTAGTAACATCAGACAAGTCAATTTACATAGTAACAATTAAAACTCAATGGAACATTAACCCATTTCTTCTAAACGGTAAAAAATGAAAAGTACATAAAAGTTACTGGTCATATTACTCAGGCGCGGATCCAGGGGGGGCCTGGTGGGCCCGGGTCCCCCCCTCGCCACGAAAAAAAAAAAACGAAAGGAGAAAAAAAAAGAAGAAAAAGAAAAAAAAAAAGAAAAGAAGAAAGAAAAATTAAGAGCAAAAAATAAATAAAAGTGTCTAAGAAAGTAGTCAAAGTATATATTTCTGTAGGGGTTGGGTGGAGCTATCGCTGGATTATCTCTTTATATATCTTTCAAAGTGGTTGGCGACGAAAGGAGCGCTACAATGTTCGACAACAGGTGAATAGCTGAGTAATGATCTTTGACTTAAGATCTAAATAAGTAAACATCCTGACATATGTAGTAAGGGCTCGGCTAGCTGCACTGAAATTTAGTAAAAATTTTGTGTTAAAGAGTGAAATTTTTTTGTAATCTAGAGGGATTGAGACGCAAAGTTTTCGCCATACAGACGTTGCAGAATGAATACAGAAGACAAGCTGTCACGTGACGTACTATTGTGCACAGTAGCACCAGCTGTTGCAGGCAAAGTAGCGGCGTGTATACCCTATTCGATTTCGAAACTGTCTGAAAAGTTTTAAAATGAACTCAAAAGGCTTTAAGCTACAGACAGTGGCGTCGGCACAGTGGGCAATGGGTGACGTGTGTCCCCCTCCCCCATCGATTCTTGAAAATTTTTAAAATGGTCCCAAAAGTCGTTTAAGCTTCAGATTTCTGTGGAGGGTGTAGGGTGAGATGTATTATTGATGACTGGTTTATTTGTTCTAACCATTTTCTTTCACAAACTGTTCTCAAACTATGATAAGTTTTGGAAATTCTTGACAAATTCCAAATTTTCGCACGCTCCGCTAGCGTCAAGCCTTGTGTCAGAGTTGTCCTTATTATCAATAGCTTTCGGTAACTACTCACGGGGAACAAAGGAGCAAAAGTGCTTTTTAAGAATTCTCAGTCAGAAGATTCGTTTCTGAATAGCATAGGTTGGTGGGAAAGTGACAGTGTCCGATGCAGGTTTTGAAATGCAGGTTTTGTCATGGACTAATATTTTATTCAAAATTTCGGCGCGCTTCGCGCGTATACGACAGGGTTTACACTCGATTTTATATACCATTGACAAAGCTATGACGCAAGAAATTATTCCAATGCAACATTTTTCTAAAAACTACATCTCCTTCTCTGTAGGGCTCTCATCATTATGGGATCTTTGACTAATCTAGTCTAGCACATGATTTGAAAGATTGTAAGTACTTAATTGCCGTACGGTTCCTTATTTTCAAAACATTTAACCGCGACGTTCAATAATGACGAAAATCTTTTTTGAAACGAATTTTGCCTGTCCACCATCCCTCTTGCTTTACGTAAAAAGAAGGTGATATATCATATCTCCTCCCATATGGATGTCGGGTAGTGAGAATTCCTTCGGTCCCTCTTTTGTGTACTGTAACTAATTTAGAGCTCCCGGGAGGCTCTATACTGTTCTCTGTCAACCTTGGATATCCTTTTAAAATGTAAAGGAAAAATTTTATTATAGTCCAAGAATGTTTCTGTGGACTCCACGCAGGTATAATTGCGTGTACAATTTTCCCATGGGCGTGGATCATGCGGGACGGGGGGACGCGTCCCCCTCACTTTTTCAAAAATGATGGAACAGACTGCAATTATGCCTAGGAAAACGAAATTTTTAGAAGAAATATAACCTAAAATCGTACACTTTTGTTGCACCAAATCGCATCTGAGGGCATTCAGTTCTAGAAAAATTTCCCTTAGACCCCTCCCCCCATGCCGAAGATCACAAAACTTATTGCCTCCCCGTGACGCAAATTCTGGCTACCACCAACTGCTTCTTCCACGCCACCAGGACGGCGATTCACAAATGTGAAAAAGCCCCCCCCCCCCCACACACACACTTTTGGAGATGGATCCACGCCCATGATTTTTCCTGGGACTCAAGGAGGTTTGAAGACAATATGTTAAAGGCATTTTCCAGTGGCTTTTCATTAGGATCCTATGTGAAAGACAAAAATATTCCATTTCATGCCCTTCAAACCCCGTAGCAATACTCTTTTCCTAACTCGAGATATCTAATGTTAAAGACTGCTTATTTTTGTCCAAAAATACCTCCACTTCTCATCAAGGTCACAGAATGTTATGAAAAGTGGGCACATTGCCTCATATTTCTTTTGTTTTTCTTTATAATTGAATGTCCTGTTGTCCTTGAAATTTGATACTGCTGGAATGTTTGAATATCTTTCCATGTAGATTTAGCATAAATCTACAACATATGTAGGGCACAATAAACAAAGTTGATAAATATTCCCTACAGGGGTGTCAATATCATAAAGAAATTCAAGGCTTTGTCAAATTAATGTGCCGCGATGACATCACAGTTTCCCATGATGCACTTCGTCTTGAGAAAAAATTGCATTTCTTTGAAAATGTATATCTTCCAAACGCTACAAGCTATTGAGATGCGGTTTTCACCTCCTAGATGAGAAAAATTTTCTGCATATTTTGAAGGTATTGATTTTTGTCACTGGCAAATCCCTTTAACTGTCTCTTACTCCCCTTTTTCACCCGAACAAAAGTTAGAATTCACTAAATTGTGGACATTTTCTAAACATACAATCACTTTAGAATGACCCAAAGATACCACCATTTTGCATATAGGCCCCCTAAAATTAACAAAAATTTCTCAAAGGGGAGGGTAAACCCCTTCCTGGGTTAGTTAGTTAGTTAGATAGGGCTTAACGACACACCAACCCTGGGACACACCGACCCCTTCCTGGGATTGCACTCTCATGTACTAGTAAGAAAAGGCTCTCCCACTCTTGTATATAGCGTATACAAAATCCCACTGCCTAAAAAGGCACGGTTTAGCAGTTATCTGCTGTTCCTCCAATCACCAACTCCCACCGGCACCATCGGTCATAGATTTCTGAAGGGTACACTCTTCAGAAGTCCATAAAGAAGGTGATGCATCATCTCTCCTCCCATATAGATGTAAGGTTGTGAGAGTCCTGTTGGTCCCCCTTTTCAGTGTACAATTAATGCAGAGCTCCCGGGAGTCTCTATACCGAAAATTTTCCCGCGAACACTTGTATTGCATGGCGGGGGTGACAGACCATACAAAGCGTAGTCCTGGCTGACCGTTCACCGTTGTGTTTTTGTCCGGTCAGGTTTAAGTTCTCCTTTGGTTCAGTTCAGGTCTTCGACGAGAGCAGACGTGTTTTCGTTTCGCTGTCGTCGTTTTGCCGTGCTCAACTTGTATCACTGTGTGATAGCTATACTATTTATTGCAAATGTGCTTAAAACCTTATAGCGTGCTTCATCCTAAATTTTATCCTTTGTAAACCCTGGTCAGAGTTTTTTCTTTTCATTCCGTGGCCTCGAGCCACACAAACTGCTGCTATGCCCGGAGGTCGGGATAGCACAATTGTTAAGTTGGAGTTTTCGTCTGGGGTGAGTGTCCCTCCCCCACAGGCGTTTACTGTGTTAAAAGACAATGGTGTCGAAATTGGAGAAATTGAGATGTTGCAGGCGCTTGAGGCCCGCAACACGTATGACCTTAAGTTTAAGTCTGATGCTGCCCGTGTTAAGGGTGTGTCATGCCTGAAGGGGGTAGAGGGGCTCACTGTCACCCCATATGATGGCTCTGTGGCGGTGACGGTGCTTTACCTTCCCTTCGAGGTCGATCAACGCCTGGTTGCGAGGGTTCTTAGTCAATACGGAACTGTCTCTGAAATGCGGTGGTGTAAATATACTGCGGGTGAGTTGAAAGGTATATTTAATGGCAAGAGACAGTTCCGTATGGAACTGGTGAGGGACATTCCATCGTTCCTCTTCATAGGGGGTTCCAAGGCCCACATTAGGTACTTTTGCCAGCCCCGTACCTGTTTTAGATGTGGAGAGGAGGGGCACGAAGCCAAGTCGTGTCCCAACAGACGTTGTGGGAAATGTTTGCAGTTGGGGCACGGCAAGGCAGAGTGTCCCAACGAGGTACGGTGCAACCTCTGTGGGGAGGAGGGACATGTGTTTGGTTCCTGCCCCACATCGTACTCTGCTCATGTCAGTGCCGATGTGGGGTCGGCACCTGAACCCTCGCAAACAGGCCCACAATATTCAACCCAGGAATTAGAGGAGGCGGCACTTGAGGTGGAGCAGGACTTTCTTGCCTCTAAGCAGTGTGAGGGGGGTACTGGGACTCCAGGGGCAGACTGTCCGCCATCGTTGGCAGCGGCACCCGGACAGGTTGAAATAGTGACATTAGAGGAGGACCTCGATCTGTCCTCAGACTCGGCGATGTCGGATGGCGGGGAGCGTACCTCAGAGCCTCCTCCAAAGGATCCACCTTCGGGGGAGGGTTGGTTTGATTTGTGTGAGGGGGAGGGGCCAGAGTCTGCACTAAAGAGGTCGGCTTCGGGCAAAGTATCAGACAGGGGAACCCATCACTCTGGGACGCCCGTACCGAGCCCGCGGATTAAAAAGATAAGGTCCCAGTCAGAGTATTTAGTGTGAATGGTTTTGCCTTTGTGTCCCGGTTTTCTTTTGGGGTTTCGGTTTCTGTTTGTGTCTGTGCCCATGCATCCACAAAGTTCTTTTGGTAGTTCAGTGTAAATAGGTTTGCTTTGTTCCACATTAGGTCCGCCCGGCTACAAGCATGTAAAGAGCACATCACATTGTTAATACTGTAAATAGTGGGGGTTGGCCACATGAATGCTGGCCTGGTGTATATAGTTGTCCTTGTGTTTCATGTCACGTCCGGTGTTTTGTTCCGGAGCACCCATAGTTACAAAAAAGCATTGAACAGACTCAACCTGAACACTCTTCTGTTGATGTAAATGGGTATGTAAATAGTTTTGCCTAGTGAGATTGTAAATAGTCCTATGTAACTAGTTGTACATAGTTGTAAGCTAGCTGTACATAGTTATCACAGACATTATATATTTTTTTATTGAGCTTTTTAAGTACGCAGAAACAGGCACTGGTAAACTAAAGAAGAATCCCAAACCCAAACAAAACCATGACGGGCCACAAACACAAGTGCCAAACAAACTATACACACCGTGCAACAGGGAACAAAAGAGTCTGTGTTACTACTGAACTCGGACTCCAGCAACTGCCACCGCAGCCAACCCCAAAACACCTCCCCACAACCACATACCACCCAAACAAATTCCGCCCACACGCCCAAAGGAAACACCACGCCCGAAGGCAACTCTACACCCCACGGCAACACAACGCCCGAAGGCAACACTACGCCCGAAGGCAATACTACGCCCCAAAGGCAACACCGCGCCCGAAGGCAACACTACGCCCAAAGGCAACAGCACTTAAAAAGCACCGGGGCAAATACAGGTGCACCTTGCCCAAGGGTGCCCCGGAGGCAGTTGTGGCAAAGGGTAACCTCATTATCCCCACGCTTTAACAAGCTCCACAGCCGGATGCAGTTTAACGTCCTACCCAGACATTTTGTTTGCTAGCGCAATGTACAGAATTCTGTAAATAGTTCAGAGTTATGTTTTTGTCCGGTCAGGTTTAAGTTCTACTTTGTTTTCTCGTGCCCGTTTCTACGTACGTAAAAAGCTCTCCTTTGTTTCTTCGTGCCCATTTCTACGTACGTAAAAAGCCCCAACAAACAGAAATCATCAACACCCGCCGCCGACAGTGACCACCGCCCCGACCCCACACCAATCCCCGAACACCACAAGGGGGCATCCCACGAGACCGAGAAGCAGAAAAGAAAAGGTTCCACGAGACCGAAAATGAGAGAAGGTCCGTAAGACCGAAAAGAAGAAAAGGTTCGCGAGATCAGTCGACAACAATTGACAAAAGTTCTCAGAAGTATCATTCCTGTGTACTTCTCAACCCCAGGCAAGAATAAACAAAAACCAAATTTTACTTCCAAAGGGATTGCATCCGCACACAAAAAGTTTAAAACTCATCTCAAAGGGGCCGGGAAACCCTCCCGTTACAACCCCCTCTTCGACCCCTCTCCCGGAGCATCGTTCACAACCAGAAAGCCAAAAGGCTTCGTGATTCCTTGCCGAAAGGGGGGTTCTTTGTTACACTGATGTTCATCCATCAAATTTATACTTCTCTCCTTCATCATTTTGTATGATGTGGTCACAATTTCACCCCTGCTCACATCAGCTCATGCCACATGACCTTTGAACCAAAACTTGAATAACCAAAAAAAAAAAAACAAAGGTTTTTGGACTTTGACATCTGGTGACCTTGAATGACCCCTTTGACCTCTGCCAAAATAATAGGGTTCTCCCCCCTTGACATGACAAATCTACATACCAACTATGTAAAGTGTCGGTCATTCCTACTTCAAAATATCACGATTACCAGGTTTTTGGACTTTGACCTCAGGTGACCTCGAATGACCTTTGACCTCTGCCAAAAACAACAGGGTTCTTTCTCTTTACATGACAAATCCACACACCCAACTATGAAAACTGTCTGTCATTCCTATCTCATGATATCACGATTACAAGGTTTTTGGACTTTGACCTCTGGTGACCTTGAATGACCTTTGACCTCTGCCAAAAACAATAGGGTTCTCCCCCTTGACATGACAGATCTTCATACCAACTATGAAGAGTCGGCCATTCCTACCTCGAGATATCATGTTTACAAGGTTTTTGGACTTTTACATCTGGTGACCTCGAATGACCTTTGACCTCTGTCAAAAACAATAGGGTTCTTCCTCTTGACATGACAAATCTACATACCAACGATGAAAAGTATCGGACATTCCTACCTCGAGATGTCGCGATTACAAGATTTTTGGACGTCGACCTCTGCCAAAAACAATAGGGTTCTTTCTCTCAACATGACAAATCTACATACCAAATATGAAAAGTATCGGTCATTCGTATCTTGAGATATCGCGATTACAAGGTTTTTGGACTTTGACCTCTGGTGACCTCGAATGACCTTTGACCTCTGCCAAAAACAATAGGGTTCTTCCTCTCAACATGACAAACCTACATGCCAACTATGAAAAGTATCAATCATTCCTATCTTAAGATATCGCGACTACAAGGAGTGTCACAAACACACATACACACACTTACACACACATACACACACGACATCACCATCGCATAGATTCCTTGCCAGCCTACGGCAAGGAATCAAAAAGGCATGGTCCTCCTCAGCTGAATTCTGGTTACACAGCTGTGCACGCACATATATATTCCTAATAGTTGCGGTCTCGCTAACTGGGTTTTAAATTTCTGCCTCGCGGACCTTCCGTCTCCCGAACACTATTTCATTTTTGGTCTCTCGAACACTATTTCATTTTCGGTCTCGTGGGCTGCAACCACACCACAAACCTTTTCTTTTTACGTACATAGAAACAGGCACGAGAAACAAAGAACTCAAACATAACAACTATTTACAGAATCCTTTACACTGCGCTAGGAAACAAAATTTCACAGACACAGTCGAAACAAAATACCGGACATGACATGGAACAAATGTTCATGTGGCCAACCCCCAATTTACAATGATGTGCTCCTCACATGCATACAGCCGGATCAAACCCAATGTGGAACAAAGGCATACCTAAATGCACACTAACAACTCTTGCTGGGGCTTGATCTTTGTAATCCTTGAGATCGGTGCTGGTCTTTCAGAGTGACGGTCTCCCCATTCTGACACCTCGCCCGAGGCCGACCTCTTTAGTGCAGACTCTGACCCCTCCCCCTCACACAAATGAAACCAACCCTCCCCAGAAGGTGGATCCTTGGGAGGAGGGCTCCGAGGCAGGCTCCTCATCATCTAGTTAGTTAGGTGGGGTTTAACGACACACCAACACGAATGTGTTATATAGTGTCAGCTAGATAAAACAGGGTAATGGTGAGGTGAAATCACCTAAAAGGAAAAAGGATTGGGCAAAATTCTACTTAGTCTTGGTCAAGACCCTAGTACTGGTTCGTACAGTAGTACAGGATTTGAGAATCTCATGAGTACGCCCTCTATTCAGTCAGAAATTCTTGGCTCTGTACTAGGGTCTTGGAGATTTTGGCAAGGCAGTTGCTCAGAAAAAAAAAAGTTTAAGAAAATCTTCCAAAAGTGGAGGGCACCAATCACATATCAAAACTAGGGCCATGTGACACATATATAAATGAATATGCATATTTATTGCTCGACCTTTTTTGTCAACAATCTGTACTGCGAGTGTGTGCAGTGATGTGCATTACTACATATGGCACTTCATACACAATGCACGAAGCAGCACTGTTGAGTGTTGAAGGAGCCAAAGCCTAGGGCGCTATGTCTTATAGCCTATGGGTACATGCAGTGATAAATACAAGCATAATTTTCTGTAAAAAGCCGTTTTGATGTAGTGCGCACGCCAGATTACACATCGTAACCGAGGTGCATGTTGACTACCAAAGGCTGTGAAGTGTGGGTAATATCTCCTCTGCTAAAGTCTCGAAGTAGCCAGCGACTGACAGACTGACCAGTAACAGTGTCACACGCACACTGACAACAGTACTACTACTAAGTACAAGCTACTACTAGAAATAGCCTACACCAATGCAAAAGACTACGGTACTTCGTTACACGGCTAAGGCCAATATCGTTTCGCAAATCTAGACGTCCATAGATAGTGTAGCTGTAAGTGTAAGCAGGGACATACTGTATTGTAGCCTAAGGCGAAGGCCCGGGCCCTGGCTTAACCCAGGATACTTTTCGAAATGTTTTTGATGATATCTTGTACCCCATGTTTCATTGTTATCGTGGAAATAAAGAACTTCAAAGTAGCCTACGCCTATATCTGTTAACAGAGTCAGTGCCATTTTTTTCCCCTTATCTTTCTTTCTTTTTAGGAAAATCAACAGTTAAGAGATTTTTTGGCCATTTCCTTCATAATCCAAAATCTCTAGGCCTATGCCTAGGTCTGCAGCAGGCTAGGCCTAGTTCAGAACCGAAGTGAGTTCCCCTGAACCTCCCTGAGTGGGTTGTTAATTACACTTTCAGTCAATGGTCATGATTAACATTGACATGTTTTACCGTGATAGTGGCAGAATATGATTGTACTGGGTTTGTTTAGCTTTTGTTTGAATTAGGTGTTGCTTTGGGTCTGGTCTGTAGGGCATGTAATGGGGTTTTTGCCCTTCAGTGTGTTACACTATTAGGTCTATATTATATTAGAACCCAGATCGCTGTATAAATGATGCAAGTGAGTCCACAATGAGCTACGCGTCTTTAGGCGACGGCTGTGATTGTGTAGTGAAATCACTATAAAACGTTAAATCAGAAAAAATTGGGATCGTTTATAGCAGTTAATCGCGAATGCAATGTAGGCTAGTATGGAAATTGCTCCAAACAGTAGCAGTTACAACTTCATGTACATAAAAAAACTAAGATGGTGGTTTGGACGGATGGAAAAAGACGAAATTTAATTAGACAAAAATACAAGCAGCGGCCTAAATGACGGACCTTGCATCCTGGCAATAATAGGCTACAGTAGCAGAAAACAGGGTAGGGGGATGGTGGCTAGCTTGGAAGAGAATGGGCTTTGCGAGGGATATCAGTTGCGATGAATCACAAGTAAGTAGCCTTTTACTAAACCCTTTTTCCACGTACGATCATTTACCGATTAATCGCTACATGATTACAGCCCAGGAAGTGTCTGCATGATAAAAAGCCCCCACTTTTTTTTTAGCAGTTTATTAACAGCAGCTTTTAAAATGTTCATAGAAAGTACACTAAAATTAAGATTTGTTTCTCCATTTATTCTCGTCAAATTTTACCACAATAAATGTTAAATAATGACCAATAAATGAATAAAGCCTTTTCAAGGCAAAGGAAAGTATAAAGCAACCATTAAAGGGTAAAAACCGAGCATACAGCATTTCTAAGCAACTCGGTGCAATTACTGCAAATACTGCAAACAAGGTAGATATCACAAATTTCTGGATTGAAGTTCAGCCTCAGGATGTTTTTCTACATTATGTAGATATTTTTTCAAACTGTAGGGGTAATACAGTATGAACTTCTTAAAAAAACTCTTTATATACTGTACATATCGTAACTTATGAACCATATTCTTCTGAAAATGATAATACTTGGCCTTAAAATTAAAAAAAAAAAATGTAAGGGTGTCTCCAGAAGAAATTGTCATGTGCCATTGAAAAAATACCTTTTTTGAAGGAGTAAAATTGACTTCCCAAAACATTTGATCATGGCATCTAAAATAAAACCGGATGTCACATTACAATCTCCCAAAAAGGTGTTAATTTGTTTCATATGCTTTACAAAAAGAACACAAGACACTCTCTTTTAACTTCATACAATTTTATGCAAAAATGTTAGATTTCTTTGGATTTTACTTTCATTTACTGAACAAAATAATCTACTAATTACAAATCTTTTGTACAGCTCAGTGTAACACTCCTCTAGTTCCTTACTATGGGTGCCACAATATATGAACACTCCTCTAGTTCCTTACTATGGGTGCCACAATATATGAAAGGGGTTAAAATTTAAAAAGGAAGTTTGAAGTGACTGGCAGTTGCCTGAAGGATTACTGTAAGTACTGTTTTGTATTTTTTGAATCTGCAGATACTTTCAACTAACTTCCTTTAGCACCATGGCAGCATCCCTTTCTCCCATTGAACTACTACAGAAAGCCAAGGAACATGCGTGTACCAAATTGAATTTCAGGAGGCTAAAGCCTCAACAAAGTATGGCCCTAGACTCATGTTTAAAGAAGGACACATTTATTAGCCTTCCAACTGGCTTTGGCAAAAGTGTTATTTTTCAGTGTGCCCCGGTTTGCCATGACTTCATGCGTGGTACAGAAAACACTTGCCATAAGTCCATAAGTCCTTGATCATTGTGATCTTGCCTTTAAAATCTTTGGCATTAGATCAAATGGACACAGCCCAGGAACTTGGACTGGAAGCTGGTCCTGTCATGAATGACTTTACTGAAGACGTGACAGAAAATCTCAGCACTGGAATGTATTCAATCCTTTTTGCTAGCCCAGAGGTTCTCCTCAGTACAAAAGGAAGAGAAGCTCTCCAAGTAGGTCAAGTGTATGACAGAATATGTTGCATATTTGTAGATGAAAGCCATTGTGTAGTGAAATGGTGAGTAATCATGATACCCTAAGAACATGAGTACAAATGGTAACATTTGTTATAATACGTTATCCAGAAATGAGGCTATTTGTTTCCATCAGCAGTTCATTTCCTTATGTGCTGCTTGCATTGTTTTCATCAAGGTTGAGGGGGAGGGGAGGGGGTCCCCTGGCCCCCCCAAAAACAGGCAAAAGTGTTGTGGGCAAAAGTCTGCCCCTTTCTGACAAAAAGAAGTTAACCACAATTTTTTTAAAATTGATTTTATTTCATATTCTTTTCTGTCTTAATGAAACTTAAATTTTCAGATACCAAACATTCTTACTTCCTGAGATAATCAGCCAAGAAAAGAAGTAACTCACATGGAAAACTACATTCTTTACAGGCAAAAAGAAGCAGCGGTTTGTACTTCTTTCTGTCAGAATGTACAACTATTATTTTCACCGGATTGTTTCTGACCAAAAGAAGCAGTGGCGTGTACTTCTTTCTGTCAGACATTGTAAGAAACATTTTAACCGAATTTTTCCTTACAAAAAGATGCAATCCACTTCGAAAATCTTGGTGAACACTTTTTACAATATCTTCTATATAAAACAAAAAGTATTTCCTCTTACAAAATGACATAATATTGAAATTAAACACGAAAGTTCATACTTGTACAGTATGTCAGGAAAATTTTTATTTATTAAAAATTTACACAAATATTGCACCAAATTTTGGAACCCTCAAATTTCCCCTTAGTTCCCACCCCTAAGATTGTGGTCCAAAACAACTTTTAGCCTCTTCAGTAGAGAACAGTTTTTTTACATTTTCAAGCATACAAAGATGGGTTGCTGTTGAATTGATGGCTGATACAGTATCCTTAGTACATTCAGTGCAAGGAGCACCTTTTACTTTGCACTAACCATACACAAACCACTGATTTTCAGTAATTTTCAAAGGACTTCATGCAGTACCATATGGTTTTCCCCTTTTTTAATTGACATGTCAAGCCCTGTTACAGTACATTAGGAAGAAACTTTTCTTCATACTTGCATGGAACTGTACTGTAGCTTCTGCAGTAGATCAAATGCCAACTGAAAAGTTCAGGAAATCTATGCAGTCTTCTGAGATTTGATTTATTCAATAGCTTTTCATTAATTGGACTTCCCCTAAACATGCACTGGCACTGGTGATACAGAATACTGCATTCTGTTGGATGGTTCAATTCCATCAGCTGGTTTTCAGAAGTGGAGTCACATTAAGGAAGAGCTGAGTTGTGAAATGAAACATAACTGAAAGGAGTATAATTTTCCGGTTGTGAAAGTTTTGTGGCTATTTGCAGAAGCTACTGTACAGTGCAGTGGTTCATGTGTTAAACAGTTTTGTGAAGATCATATTTACAGTATGACAGTACCCAACAATGTTGAAAGTGCTTGTAACTCTGGTCAGAATGTACAGACCATGGACTGGCAATATAGTATATGCCTACACATGAATGGGCTGTGCAGTACTGTGCACTGGTGGAACCTCTGCTTACTGTACATATAGTGCAATGCAAATGACTTGCAGAGAAATGAAGCAATTTCTAAGCCAGACTATGACAGAACATGTTTTACTATTCAATTTACCTGAAAAACACAGTACCATTAACACATTCGTGTTGGAGAAATTCATAGGGCCTATATTTTTAAGTGCTGTATTTTGGAACTCTATGTCTGAGATATTATAACATACATATACTGACAGTGTTCGATAGAGATGCTGGTGTACATCTTGTGATCACATGTACTCAGCACCTACATGTACAATTGTCTGTACTGTTCTTTTCTAGGGTTCATTCATCAGGACACACTAATGCATTCCGAAAATTCTATGGGATGCTAGCAGAACTTAGAAGTGTAATTAAACCATCAACCCCTCTTATTGCAATGGCTGCTACTGCCACAACACAAGTCCGAGCAGCCATTGTGAAAAGCCTTGGAATGCACAATGTAGCACTCAAACATGCATCTGGCACTGTTGATAACATCAAGCATGTTGTAGTGGAGACCAGACTTAAAGATCCTTCTGAAATTTTCAGCTGGTTGTGTGAGGACTTGAAACAAAAACATGGAAAAATGGAACGAGTTATCATATTCTGCCAGTCAAGAAAGGACTGTAGTGAACTATATTCAACATTCAGCAGCCTTCTTCCAACAGCCTGCTGGAGATATTTCAACATGTTTCACACTAATACGGAAACTGATGTCCAGGAAGAGATAGCTGCAGATTTTGGAAACCCAGATGGAACAATCAGAGTCCTCTTTACAACAATCGCTTTTGGCCTTGGCATTGATGTAAGAGGTGTTCAAACCATTATATGTTTGGATGTCCAACTGATATTGATGACTATGTACAGTTGTGAGGCAGGGCTGGTCGTGATGGGAAACAGAGTTTGTCAGTTATATTAAAGAGCCCTGCAAGTGTCAGGTCTGGAAGAGCCACCTCAGCAGCCATGAAGAAGTTCTGTGATACCACTGGTTGTAGGCGGGACATTGTGAGCCAATCATTTCCAGCTGACAGAGAGGTATCCAACATTACTCTTCACAATTGTTGTGATAATTGTGCAGGGCGATGTACACGCTCTGGATCAGGATGCTGCCAAAAACCCACTTTTGTGGAGGAAAGTCTGTTCAACTACCACTCAGCTGTTGCATCATGTGAAATACCTCTGAAAGTTGTATTATCCGACGATTATTCACTTGTTAAACAAAAATTGTACAGCCTGCAATGCAACAACATGGAAGGCTTTCAGTCTGACCACTTATACAGTGGTGCAGAAGTTGTCTCTGGTCTGAGCTCAACCATGGTCAGTCAGCTCCTGAGCAATTTACACCTCGCATTCACTTACTCACAATTTTGTGACCGGTTTCAATTTTCAAATACTGACATGGCTGAAAGGGTGTGGTCCATTTTTGTGGAACATTTGGGAGACAGTCCTCTGACAGATCATTTAGCTCAGTGCAGTGATGGCGTCCGATCCGGTTTGAGTTTTTGTTTTTTGTTTGTATGTGCCGTTTTGATGCACTTAAAAAGCACACCGCAGTGATGGCTCAGATTAAGATTAAGAAGAGAAGGAAGAAGCTCAGGCCCTAGCTCAGGCAGAATATCAAGAAGCTCTTTGTAGTAACAGTGACAGTGAATCAGACTAGTATATATACAGATATTGTTTCAAACATGACTATTTAGACAACGATAAGGTTCTGTTTACTCATGTTACAACACTTTGGCACTAGAATTAAAGAAAACCATTACAGAAATAACATATATACAGTATCCATGATTTAGCTCATTTTCTCTAAATAAGATTTGGGCCCCTGCATAATTTGTAAAAAGAAGTGATCATTTTACCGTCACATTCTGTGTTCATAACTTTGATATTCAGGGTTCCCACACTTTTGAAATACTGAAATTCAAGACTTTTGAAGACTAAAATTGAAATATTTAGTACTGAAAAATAAAGAATTTCGTATGAAATGGCCTTTATTTTTACACGTTTAACCAGCATGGATGAATACTAGACAAGATCGCAGAGTTCTACTAAAAATGTAAGATTTCAAAATTTCAATGGCAATTTTTCCAGACCAAACATCACCGGATTTTCAAGACCATGATAAAATTTTCCAAACTTTTCCCATTTTCTCTACTGTGTAGGAACCCTGGATATTGCAACTTTTGCAATGTTTTCAACATATATAAGTAATGCATGTAATTTATGATCCAGTTCTAATATATTTACTCACTATTATAGTGTAAAAGCTTTATCCATGGGATTCCACTAGAGTATTACCCTGTATTTGGTTTTCTTGATCTTATGCATTTGCACAATACTTATATCTGAACCATTTGGCCACTTACAGTATGACCCTGACTGTCATCTACAATGAATAAACACTAACTTTGAAATTTACAGCACTTGAATTGTCTGCAAATCGTGAAAAAAAATTAGCTCCTATGTGACATTCATACATCTATATTTTCTTGTAAAAATGTAGTATGTACTCCAGTATGTTCATCAACTGCCTCCTGTTTAGACCTATTATATACTTCTGTGATGAACCACTGTCAAGCCTGTGTTTTCCATTGGGCAATGAAGGAAGGTGCTTTATGTGTACATTGGCTACAACGTTATAGAACAATTACATTTAGTGAGAGCTTTTTAAGTACGTAGAAACAGGCACTGGCAAACTAAAGAATTCCAAACCCAAACAAAGCCATGACGGGTCACAAACACAAATGCTAAACAAACTATACATACCGTGCAACAGAGAACAAAAGAGTCTTTGTTACTACTGAACTCCAGTAACTGCCACTGCAGCCAACCCCAAAACAACTCCCCACAACCACATACCACCCAAACAAATTCCGCCCACACGCCCAAAGGAAACACCACGCCCGAAGGCAACTCTACACCCCACAGCAACATCACGCCCGAAGGCAACACTACGCCCGAAGGCAACACTACGCCCGAAGGCAACACTACGCCCGAAAGCAACACTACGCCCAAAGGCAACAACACTTAAAAAGCACCGGGGCAAATACAGGTGCACCTTGCCCAAGGGTGCCCTGGAGGCAGTTGTGGCAAAGGGTAACCTCATTATCCCCACGCTTTAACAAGCTCCACAACCGGATGCAGTTTAACGTCCTACCCAGGACTCATTTAGTAGATCGATCATGTGAACTCCCGATGTCTGGGAAGTGTGACTGTGTGCTTTTTAAGTACGTAGAAACGGGCACTGTGAAACAAAGGGCGAGAACCCAAACCGGACCGAGCAAAAACGCAACAGCAAACTATTTACATGCACCTACAAACAAAAAATTGTGTTGCTATGTACAAAGGACTATATAGAAAGGTTAATTACATAGGACAGTTTACAAATTTAATCACGCAAAACTACAGGTAAACAATCACCCGCCCCGCCCGCACTGAAGCAATTGGCCCCCAGCGCCTGCCAAAAGTCGACCTTGGCAGACGAGCAAAGTCGGCCTCAACCCTCACTTGTGTTGTTCTCCTCAAGCCTACTGTACAACAGCTAAAGAAAACTGAGGTCATTCGTCTCAACTTAAAGGCTTTATCATAGCTGTGCTTTTTAAGTGCATCGAAACGGCACATACAAACAAAAAATAAACTCAAACCGGATCGGGCAGAAACAAAAACGCAAACTATTTACACACTACTAAATCAAACAGAAAATTATGTTCATTACAGTAATAGAACTATATATATACAGATATTTACATACTATTTGCAACAACTTTACAGACCAACCTCCTTCCAGCCACCCCAAACCAATATTACAACCCCTTGTAACGGCACAGATAAACTGTACATAAACATAGATATTTACATACTATTTACAACAACTTAAATACCTTACAGACCAACCTCCTTCCAGCCACCCCAAACCAATATTTCCAACCCCTTGTAACGGCACAGATATGTATACATATACATATTTACAACATATTTACAACTGAAGTACCTCAGAAGCCACATATGTTCAAACACAGTACTATTTACACATTACAGTCGATTCATATTTACAAAATCAATATTTACGTGCTTTTTAAGTGCATAGAAACGGACACTTGTCAAACAGAAAGACCCAAAACCGGACCGGCAAAAACGCAAATGTGAACTATTTACAACTATTTACAAAACTATTTTACATGAAGCTGGCAAACCAAAAATTCTGTGGCTAACATGTACAATCACCCCCAGCCCACCCACCACACAGGACTATTAACAAAGGAAAAACTAATGGAAGCAACACAATATTTACAGGCTCACCGTCACCCGGCCCGCCCTTACCGAAACGAGTGGACCCCACCGCCTGCCGAACGTCGTCCCTGGCAAACGAACGAAGTCAGCCTCCACCCTGAGCTTAATCTCTGTCCACACTGACGCCAGGAGGACGTCCGCGGGCCTCCCCTCTCCCCTAAATACAATATTACACAGATCTCTCCATAAGGCCAGCTTTATGGAGGCCGAAACAAAGGTAAGTATCCCGCGAACACTTGTACAAGTATTTACAAGTTGACTACCACCCGGTCCGCCCTCACTGAAACAAGTGGACCCCATCGCCAACCGAACGCCGACCTTGGCAAACGAACGAAGTCGGACTCAACCCTCAGCCTAACCTCCGCCCTCACCGACGCCAGTACGACATCAGCAGGCCTCCCCACCCCCCTAAATACAATATTACATCGGTCTCTCCATAAGGCCAGCTTTATGGAGGCCGAAACAAAGGTAAGTATGCCCTGAACACTTGCATTGCATGGCGGAGGTGAGAGACCATACAAAGCGTAGTCCTGGCTGACCGCCCAGGTGTTGCAAAACGTTAGGCGATCAGTCAGGACTTGAAACCGTTCCCAGAATAGGGCCACAGTCACACTGCCAAAACACATGTGGCACACTCTCCCACTTTGTGCATCTTATACGGGGGCAAACGCCATCTCCAAGACGCCACCGAAGGCGCTTGAGATTAGTTACGATGGCGTCATGTGCGATTCGCCACAACAAGTCTCGCCTGCGGTAATCTAATGATCTGCTGTGGACTACGCGCCACACATCCGGCCCTGAGGCATAGTGGCTGGATTGGATCTGGCCAACCAATTTATCAAAAACAGCCCGGTATAGGTCCCTTGCACTTGACTGCGAAACGTCCCCCACTGTTGACATAATACGGAGCGTGTCCCTCATTTGACTGTATGCCCCCGTGGGTCTCCAGCTGTGGGGCTCACCGTTACTAAACAGGGAGGGAAAGAACCGACGGAATTATAATCCCCCCCCCCCCCCCAGTAACGGACAAAGTAGGCAAAAGGCATTCCGCTGTCCACAGCACTGTAAACACACTTGGTCAGGAGAAAACGGAGCTTGGAAGGAAAATGCACAAGGCCCAACCCTCCGTGCCTAAGACCCTGATATACCACCCCTCTTCTAACCAGCTCCGTTTTCCCTGACCATAAAAAACTAAACACAGCCCTCTCGAGTCGCACCAGGACACCCTCTGGAGCAGCCAGAACAGTGCCTGGATACCACAAGAGGGGGTAAATGAAACGATTGATAACTGTTACCTTCCCCAACAGACTTATGTGGCGATCGCCGAAGTCCTTCAACCTAGCCTCCACCAGGTCCACTTTCCCATTCCAGGTAAGTAATTCGGGTGAACCATAGCCAAACCATATGCCATTGATCTTTATGGCGTCGTCTACCCATGATGCCGTGAAGGGCAGTTTTGTCGACCGCCACTTACCTAGACGGAGTCCTTTGGTCTTAGTGGGGTTCAGTCTGGCACCTGTGGCTCTTTCAAACTTAGACAACGTGCCAGTAAGGGCCCTGAAGGAAGCCAGGTCGGAGACTACGCAAGTGACATCGTCAGCATACTGAAGGCACTTAACTTCAGCACCACCGGGTATGCGAAATGGTCGAAACAAAGGCACAACTTGGAAGGCTCTTGCAAGGGATTCACTAAACAACACATAGAGTAGAGGTGATAGGGGGGCACCCCTGCCGTACCCCACGTTGGACTCTGAAGGGGTCCGAGGGTAGGCCATTAACGATAACCCGACTGTATACGCTATTATATAGTAAGGAGATCCATTTAACAAAAACTGGATTCAAGCTAAATTTCTTCAAAATTTTAAAGAGGAATCCGTGATCAACCATGTCGAAGGCCTTGTCCTGGTCGAGGGAGACAAGCGCACATGGAAGATCACGGTCCATCACGTATTCTACCAAAGGTTCTGCTGAATACTGTGTCCCAGCACCGCACATGTCTGGAAGGACCCTACAAGATCCGGCATAACTGTTCCTAGCCTGTTACAAAGGGCTTTCGCCAGAATCTTGTAGTCTACATTTAACAGGGTGATTGGCCGTTTATTTTTCGGTTCGAGGGGGTCTCCTGACTTGGGCAACAAAGTTATCACGCCTGTGCGCTGCGACAGGCTCAATGAGCCAGCAAGGAAGGCAGAGAAGAATACATCGCGGAGATCATGTCCAACTGTACCCCAGAAGCGTTTATAGAATTCCACCGGAATACCGTCGGACCCAGGCGCCTTTCCGCCTTTCATCTTCGCCACTGCCTTCCAGAGCTCGTCAACAGTCAACAGGGAACCAAGTTCATCGTTCTGATCTTTAGAGGGGGTCTAGTAAATATCATCTAATAGGGACTTTTGAAGGCCTTCATCGACATCTGCCTGGGTAAATAGCTGCTCGTAGAAGCTCTTAAATACCTCCACGATGTCGAGAGGGTCCTTACGTACCACACCGTGGACGTCACGGACTCCTTTTATACGGCGATCGATGGCATACTTTGTGACGTCCCGGTAGAACTTGATGGTTTGTTTCTCCTCCGCCTCCACGCAATGCACGCGAGCACGAACGCGGGCCCCGTGTAGTTTTTCATCAAGATACTGCTGGATTGCGTGAAGTGCGGAGGAGTCCCCATTCCTCTCCCTAGAGCAAAGCGAGAGGAACTCCTCCCTTTTTCGACGAGCTCTTGCTACACAGTATTCAACTGTAAACTGTTTGATGCGAGACTTTACGTCGTCCCACAACTCTAAACCCGTTGTAAAGGCCGGCCTCAATGTTCGCCACCCTTCGTACCTGGCCTTAAACTGTTTGCTATATTCAGCCTCCGTTAGAATATCTGTATTCATTTTCCAGAACCCCCTCCCGGCTGGACATGACTCTGGGGGTTGGAAGGAGACAGTAACTGCATCATGGTCCGAAATTGGACATGCAACAACTTCACAGTCACTCGGTGACAGAGCAGGCGGAGAGTACACCCGGTCCAACCTTGAGGCGTCCGTGCCATCAGGGCGGTGCCAAGTGAACACGGACAAGCCGGGATGTTGCACTTTCCAAACGTCAACCACGTCGTGATTCTTCATCATAGCACTCTAGTATAATTAGTACAGTATGATTTCAGAAGTTCAGTGTGTACTTGTACCAACAACTGAGTATATCTTTTGATATACTTCATTAAAATGCATCGGTATACAGTACCTATATTACAGTACCTTTACTTTTATTACACCATATATATATATATATATATATATATATATATATATATATAATATCTATATATATATATATATATATATATATATATATATATATATATATATATATATATATATATATATACATATATATATATATATATATTATATTATATTACGCTAATTTCCACCTTATGGGGAAATTGTTATATCTGCTTGTACATAGGGCGAAAAAAAGATAATAAAATACATAAGAAATAAATTCGCCCTAACGTCTTAAAATATAATTAACGTTATTTCAATGGCCAGCCATCCGTTCGTGTTAACAGCTAGGTGTCCGTAAATTTGACAACTTTGAAGTAATGGCATCTAGTTTGTAAATCTAAGAGGGCGCCCTTGTAAGTTTACGTATTCCTATAGAAAAAGTGTGTGGAAACGTTAAGGCGAAACTTTTTTTCCCCTTAAGGTCGACTTTTCAACAACAAGTTTCCCCCTAAGTGCCGAATTAGAGAAATATACAGATCCAGATATATATATATATTATATATATATATATATATATATATATATATATATATATATATATATATATATATATATATATATATATATATATATATATATATATATAAGAATACAAGAATATACACGAAGACAAGGTAATTGTGTATATTCTTGTATTCTTATCAGGGTTCCCACACAATTTTAAAAACCAATTTCAAGGACTTTTCAAGGACAAAGAGCCTTTATTCAAGGTTTAACTTAAGCATTCTTTTAGTATGAACTAGGAATACAGTATGTTATACTTTCAATATCCCATTAAGGATATTAATAAGATGGCCTCCTCCACCCCTTACAGCCATCCGATCCTCCCACATGTTTATTAATAAATATGAGTATGACCAGAACTAAGTACTGTAAACAAAGGTTGTACAAAACTGTTAGTGTAGATGCTCACTATTCAATGTTCTTAAGCTTTTCCTTCAGTTCATCCATTTCAATTTGCAGCCTCTTGCTTTCTTGTGCCTTTTCAGTATCTTTCCTTCTGAATGCATTAGACTTGGTTAGAAGACTGAAGTCATGCCTCCTCTCTGCTTTTTGTGCAAGGTCATCTGCCTCCTTTTTCATGATGTCGATGGCACTCTCAATCAGTTTCTTCTTTTTCTGCCTATCATGCAGTTCATCCTGGACTGCCTTTCGTTTCTTTGCCTTCTCATTTTCACCTTTTGCTTTCCTTTGATCATCTAGGTATTGGTTATACCTCATTCTGGCAGCTTTGATGTTCCTCTTCATTCTGGGAGTAAATGGTACCTCTGTGAAGTCCTGACCAGTTGCTGCAATGCTATCATACACAGTCCGTAATGCAACCAGTGTCTTCTCTTGCATGTTCTCCACCAGCATGTCTTTGTTAACTGAGTAACCCCTCTCCACTGATGCTTGGCCATGGGATAGAGTGAGCAAAAGTTTAAACACATCCCATAGTTTGGCAAATTTTGTGTTTTTCAGGTATTTACCAAAGAATGTGTCCAGTCTCTCTTTGCTGTCAATGGTGAACTGTCTGAACTCTGCAGCATTCTCCTGCTTCATTTCTGCTGCGAATGTTTTATACTGTGACAAAAGATTATCACACTCTTCAGCTGACCGCCACCTGCCATTCATGAGGATGTGTAAGAGCTTTTCAAACTTCACAGCTGGATCGACTGATGTGTTCACTATTGTCTGGGGGCAAAGTGATTCAAGGTATCGAAGCAAGGAGTACTTGAGAGGACTTCGCTCAAGAAGCTTGGCAGTTGTTGCTGCCAGGAGAGACATGCAATCAGCCTTGAAGGCTAGGTTTTGGAGGTCACTAATAACTTTCTTGTTGGTGGCTGTCTTCAGGGACTCTTTGGCTGCAAAGCCTATGTCAACATTCTTGGGGACCTGGTTTTTCTTCTCCTGGGGATCTAAAGCTGCAAGTTTCTGATAGGTGTCAGCCTTCTCTAGAAGTTCTTTCTTGAGAAACCTGTTCATGAGACCCACTAGTAGATCCCTCAGATTAGGACCTAGGAATGGGATCACAGGTGCATCTGTCTGGAATCTAGTCAGGAAAGGTTGGAGTTGTTTGGCAATGGAGATAAAGAATTCCAGCTTGGCTGTGGTGAGTGGGTCAGCACATGCTGCCTTAATTGTTGAAAAGCAGGCTGCACTAGGTGTTTTCTTGGGGTCCTTGAAAGAAGCCACAAACTTCTTCACATTAGGCCACATCAGGAGGGCACGCTCTGCAACCTTTGCATCCTCAACCCATCTGTGGGGACAAAATTGTAGAGGGAAGATCGAGCTGCCTGTGATCTGAAAAAAGTCCTCTCGTCTTGCAGGAGTATCATGGAATAGTTGCCAAAGTGCTCTCAACAGACTTGCCAGATTCCATCCTGATGCAGTCACTCCTTTTTGCAGGCTGCCATGCACAATATGTAGACCACAGCTTCCAATGTTTAGCATACCAGGTAGTTCTTCGGTCTTGCGTTCATTCTCTAGGTCCCGATAAAACTTCAGATTGACATTCGGTCCATCCATGGAAACCTGTAGTAGGCATTTTGGATCCAGCTTTGTTAGGCCTGCCTTGAAGTGCTTTAGCAGGTCTACAGCAGTGGCATGTCCAAGGAATTCAGATCCAAAATACCTGACGGCTACTTGGTCAATATCGCTGTCCCAGTATCGCACAATGAAGTCCATCTGCTCATTTTGTGATATGTTGTTCATACATTCATCAAAAGAAATAGAGTAGCACTCTGTATTTCTGATCTTATCCACAAGAAGATCATGAAAATATGGTTGAAGACCAAAGCAGATCATGTAAGCACATTTGGTAGCTCCACAACTGAACGTCTTTGCAATTTGACTGTCTGGAAACATACTTGTGAATAATTTGCTGACATTTTGGCAAGAATTGAAAGAGTAGTGGTTCATCACCACCTTTATGGCCCACAGGACCTCAGCCTTCAAAATGTCATCTGCAACAACATAGGTGTCCACAGACCTACCAGCTGTGACTGAACCTGAAGCCTGAGAATTTTCTGTAGTGCATGAAGAACCTGTTTCAGGGTCCACTGAACTGGAGGTACTTCGTGAAGTGAAAAAGTTTGTGATGACTGACCCCGCAGCTGTCTGTCTAGAGTAGTCTCCACATACTGACTGATGAAGTTTTCCCTTCATATGGCTCTTGAGTGCTGACTGACCCATTGAGGAAATATCAAATGTTTTTCGACACAGTTTGCATCTTGCTTTATGTGGATCCTCTTGAACTTCCACTAGCCAAGAAGAGTACTCTGGCTTTTCTATCCACTGTTTGTGAAAGTAACACTTGTTTTTGGAATTCATATTCTATGGTCTCATTCGTCTACTTGAAAAATTAATAAAGGTATTTCAGTCAAAATTGCATAAGATAATACTTATACAATGAGGGGTAGTGTGATAGCACAAATATTACAAGATTTGAAAGAGTGGGCATTCCATGCAATGAGGTTAGCCAGAATGCTGAAATGAATGGAACAAGCTCAATATGATGAATGAAACATTCAAACTGTCACACCAATGAAAACCAATCAGTATTTATTCCATACACTGTTGAATGTAGGACTCATCACAAATGTTATGTTATTCATATTAGATTAGCACTAAAATTTGGTTTGGCAGAAGCCTTCAAAGTAATGTGAAGTTCTGAACCAGTATTGATAATTTGGACATGTTTTCCTAAACAATCTAGTCAATTAACCCCACATTAACTGACTGCCATGTCAATCCCCAAGCAACCTTTTATGAACAACAATAAATTTTAAATTTTAAATTATTATAATTCAAAATGTTAAATTTGTTGTTGTTTATTAAAGGTTGGTTGGTGATTGGCATGGTATAATGCCAGCTTAACCAGTACAAAGTTTAATCTTCACCCAAACTTTGAAATAATGAGAATACGTTTTGGGTGCCAGACACTATATTATGACAGAAATCTGAATCAATTGGCTGAATCTGCTGTAGTTTCTGGAAATCTATTGGTGAGATACTGTAGGCCTAACAGCCACTTCAAATTTAATGTAACCTTTACCCAACTTACAAATAATGAAATATTAATAAGTTTTGGGTATCAGGTAGTGACAAAAGTTTGCCTAACTGCTGGAGTTTTCAAGGACTTTTCAAGGACTTTTTCTTGTTCAAGGACTTTTTGGAAAATATCCAAATTTAAGGGAATTTCCAGGACTTTCAAGGACTACAATATTTTTCAAGGATTTCAAGGACCTGTGGGAACCCTGTCTTATTAATAATCGTTTGCGGATATACGCTTGAGATGTTGAGTGCTGTAAGGTGGCAGATGTATATTTACTGTACTGTACTGTCACAACCATGGTGTGTTGAGTCATAATAGCAAAGCACCTCTTCTCTGAAGGCTGAATAGATGATCTTTGATATAATTTCTTCGTACATTCCGTGTACTTTGTTCAATTACTATGAAAGGATTTACATCATCGTTCATATTAATCAACATTCAGTTCTGATTTACAGTAGCTATGTTTTAGACTTAACTTTTCACGCAAATGCCTTCTGAAGATATGCTGCTTGACTAGTGCTTTGAGTGTTTGCCTCATCCACTTGTAAAGATCTGTCGTATTGAGAACACTGAGGGTTGATGAAGGGAAAGTCGGCACAGACATCATTTGCCTCCCTGGTGTGAAGTGGAAGATATTACATCTTTTCATTTCAGCAGCAAGTGCAGAAGCTTCCTTAATCAGATCAGGGCCTGAGTGCTTTCCATTTGGTTTTTTCAGATTAAGTTGAAAATCAACCTTGTTTAAGATCTCATTCAGTTCTTGAGCAAAGCAACTAACTCGTTGCACACTTTTAGGGGTGATTTTTCCACGGAGTGCCTTGCACTGGCCCTTGAAAACACGATTATGATGTTCGTTCTCTCTGTTAACTTCTATATTACCATGTGCAGTTCCTGTCTTGTTAACAAACCTGTTCCATTTGAGCTGATAAGACAACCTTGGGGAAAGAAAGCATTGCACTAGAGCTAGAAGTCGGAGGACTTGAAAACTGTACTTCTGTTTTCCACTTGCCCTGAAATGTAATAACAAGAACTTGTACATCCTCATGAGGCGTTCTTTATCTCCCATTTGCCTAGCATTTTGAAAATTCAGGCCAACCAGGCACATACTAGCTGCACAACGTGCATAATTGAACACTGCATCATTCTGATTGTTGGCCTGGCCATCTTGTTGTGAGGTGGCTGGAGCAGATGGTTGATAAGGATGCTTGGTCCTCATACGTCGTTGTAATCCACCCTTTGTTTTGTAGCATTTGGTGCATTTGTTGCACTGGAATTGGGATGTATCGTGACTAATTTCATCTTTGTGTGGAATCACAAGCTTTTCAATGATTTCCTTCAATAAAGTCTTTATATACAAATTGCTGTTCTGATGCACCTCAAGATTAAACTTATTTTGGGTTGGCTCATCCTTCGGGGTATCCATTCCAAAATACTCCATTGCCGCAGCAATAACAAGAGCCTTAGTGTAGGTATCTACCAAGTCCGGTGCAGCGTTAATGTTCTTCATAGGGTCAGCAGTTACATTCCTAGCTCCTAGGAAATTCCAGGGTGACCATGTCTACACTTGAGGATATGTCATAAAGATGTTGCCACATCACCTAAAATTGGAGGAAGGAATCATAAATATGTAGTGTTATAAAGCCTTTACAAAACTCAGCACTTGATGTCACAGTTTACAGAAGAATACATGTGTGCACAGTGCAAGAAAGAAATTTGAAGCCTTTACATGACCTTGTAAAATATTTGGCTGTACAGTGTACAGCTACAGTACTATACATGTAGCACAGTATACATGGGTGTAACGTGCAGTATATAGTCCACCTGCTTAATATCCAATACAATTATTGTATCTGTTGATACATAATCTCATGGCTGTCACAATGTTATATCATTCATAACAATATACTGCATGCAAGTGGAATTCCTTTCAGTCCTTTACCACAAAGTCAGCATGTGAGAATCAATGCTAGAACAAGGTCTCAGTTTTTCTTTTTTTTTTTGGGGGGGGGTGAGGGGGTGGGGGGAGGGGGGATTGGGGATTAAGATATTTTGAAGGGGATTTGGGATCACAGATGGGAGGAAGATCTGCAAAAGTTTTAACCTATGTAAAATTATAATTCTCCCAAACAGGTTTTGTGATTCTGATACTCGCTGGAAATTCAGAAGTCATGGATTGCCCAATCCTGCTGAAGGCAGTTAAATTAATAAAGTAATGAGTCTTACAATTCCCAAAAACATTGGGATGTTATCTCTGTGCCCATTTATTTCTACGTATGAAAGAGCTGTGTAAATGTAACCTCAACAGCTGTTTTACTCAACAGTGATGCAATTATCCCCCCTCCCCCCCCCCACAAATTATTCAGTCCATAATTTTGCACATGAACAGTAATTTTCTTGTAAAATGGTCCAGGTTTCATTAATTTTGATGAGAATTTGCAGAGTTGTAACGAGCCATGCATGACTCGAGTCACTAATTTCCAAAGGGAAATGATGCGAGGAATTGTATCACAAGTTTCCTCAAAGAAATAATGCAATGACTCTAGGTCACTGACTCAAGTCACATTAAAAGTAGTAAATGACTTGACTCGACTACAAAGTTGAGTGACTTGTTAGGGCTCTTGGAATTTGTGACAAATTTAGACATTTTTAATGCTTTCTCCATCAAATAGGCTTGTATAACAAGCACAGTTCGCAAGACTTTAAATTTGTAATTATTATATTACCTGCAAAAAGTTTGCATAGGTGTGGAAATCTGCTATAGCGGGGATGATGCCCTCTAGACGTTTGTTTGCAGACTTAGAGTTCTGCTGCTCTTCTATGCAGGCACTTTCCCTCTCATCCCTTTCCAACTGCATCCGGTTGTGGAGCTTGTTTAAGCGTGGGAATAATGAGGTTACCCTTTACCACAACTGCCTCCGGGGCACCCTCGGTCAAGGTGCACCTGCATTTGCCCTGTGCTTTTTACGTGTTGTTGCCTTCGGGCGAGGAGTTGCCTTCGGGCGTGATGTTACCTTCGGGCGAGGAGTTGCCTTAGAGCGGGGGGTTTACCTTCGGGCGTGTTGTTGCCTTCGGGCGTGGTGTTGCCGTCGGGCGTGTTGTGTTACCTTCGGGCATTGTTGCTTTCGGGCGTTTGTTGTTGCCTTCTGGCGTGTGTTGTTTTCCTTTTTGTAAATAGTATTGTGTGGTGGGTAGGCTGGGGTGTCGTAGCTGTCGGCCACAGAAATTTTGTTTTGCTAGCTTAGTACTTCATGGTTGTGTTCTTGCCGGTCCGGATTTGGTTCTTCCTGTTTGATAGTGTCCGTTTCTATGCACTTAAAAAGCACTTTCCCTCTCACAGGTAAGCAGGGCCCCAGCACTGATGATGTCAGCTAGTTCACTTTCATCATGTCCTGGCACATACTGATGTATATGATGCATTATCTTGTAGATGCCTTCACTTGAATTCTCATTCTCCATGAGGACCCCGAGATTTACCTAACATTGAAAAAAGATCACTGTTTTTAGCCATGGATATCAACACATTCATTGATTTCAGATGCTAGTCAGTAGTCTTTTATTATTAACAACACTTTTAAGGTTACACCTCCACGTTACGACATCTCTTTGTTCGTACATCCATCCATATATGGACAAGTCTTTACTGAGGACAGTGCTAGGATAAAAGTTAGGTTCTAACCTAACTCTTATCCTAACAGTGATATCATACAGTGTCAGAATGTAGAGATGTCGGAAAAGAGACGTCAGCACTGAGAGCTGTGCAGAAGCTTTATGGGCCCTTATCATCTGCCCACTAACATTAAAGGGCAATCAGCAGTACAAACTTTTGTTTCAAACAACAGCTTTTTCTCACCAATTTCTTATTTTTCTTCCAAGTACCTTGCGTTATATGTCAGGACTTAAATATTGCATATCCAAGGTAAGGCAATGAGTTATATACTCCTTTTATCACATGATTCTCCAAAGCCATTCATGAAATAGCATAGACTACTAAGTCAAATTGGGATGACTGCATTTTCCCTTTCATTTAATTTACCAGGTCTCAAATCATTAACTATGGTGACTAATTCAGACAATGACTGCAGGAGCAAGTAGCTTTACTGACGTGTGATTTACAGTTGGACTGCAGCTTTTTTTTTCTTGGCTTAAGATGGAAGGTGAACAAAATGATGGTTAACACAATTAAGTTATATGGTACAATAGGTTAAGAAATAGCAATGCCATTGTGCCATTTGCAAGCTGTACCTAAACAGATTTTTTTTTTTCATTTTCCCTTCTGTACATGTAATGGAAAGAGATTCTATCATGGAAGTATGAAAATTTACAATTTTTAATGTACTGATAATGTGAAGTGTTTTAGTTGGGCCATACAGTTTCTTCGCTGGTGGTGGGCTGGAAATTATGAGTGGGGTAAGGGGTAATTAAGGGCTTCCGTAACTTTTGGTATTGCAATTTTATGATTCAATATTTCTTCATGTACTATATGATTTATTAGATCACTAGCTGCACTAAAATGTAAACTGACCACTTCAGATTTCTTCTTCATTTCTGTCATGTGATGATGGGCTATAACTGACGGTACCTCTGCTGAAATCCATCTCAGAGCTGGTAGATGATCTGCAATGATATTTCCGATCAACACTTCCCAGTCTCTCTTCAAAGCAATTTCATCTGCCATTGTTGGCAAAAACTGGTCCAAGTTTATGTCATCTACATTCACAGTTGGGGGTTCCAGCGAAAGATTACCTGACGAGACACGATCTCTAATTGCAAAGATGTTTACCATATGATAGTCGCAACCATGATTATCTCTTGTCGTATGTCTTGCTTTGACATTCATGTCGACATTGTCCATGACAATTTGGAAGGACAGAGAAGGTGAATTGATGGGTGTTTCTGACCCTGCGGGAAGTTCAGCTATGCTTTCAATGTTGTCTTTCCTTTTATTGTTGGCAATTCATCTAGCCCATTCCTTTACTGCATTGTCATGCCAGGACTGTTTTTGCAAAACATAACTATGTGAGGAACATATGTATCTTGCACTAAGACGTCTAAGTGATTGCTTACTACATCCGCCTTCCAAGAGGGTGAATCCTGTTAGAAGTTGTTGACAATTCATGCTGTGTGATCGACAGTTAAAAAGAATTCCGGCTGTAGTAACTACCCCTGGCACAATTGCATTTTCTGTTTTTGCTTTGTTCCTGCCACTTCTTGGTCCTGTGGCAGCCCTTTTCAACACCTTCTGTAGTACTGGAGCATGTCTATTTAGTTCCTCCATCTGCTCTTCAAAACTGAATGAGTGTATTCCAGCTTTGCTTGCATTACGAAAGGAAGAGTTGGTTTTGGGAGAGCATATGGCATTACATTCTTTGTCAACAATTTTCTCCAACTCCATAGTGAAACGGTTTTTGGAACCTGGCTGTTTACCAACTTCTTTGAATATGCCACCCTCATCAGAGTGAAGTATTGCTATCACTAAAGCAGTCCATTGAAGTGGAACCTTCATTCTCTTGCCACTAGTGGTAATTATTGTTAACTCCTAGTTGGATAGACAGTAAAGCAAAGTGAAAATTTGCAGAATTTTAAGATGACTATTCCGAACTTTAGTGGAATTTTAAAATGACAAATCCAAACTTTAGTGGTTTAAGTGGTAGTGAAACCAGACTTCTATTTATTGAGCAGAGTATTTAAGAAGGGACAGATCAGGTTGGTTAGTTAATTAGTGAAAAGAGGTCTTACGGTTCAGTTTCTAAGCTACGGTTTAAGTCAGGCCGGCGACGGCCCTTTTTCCAGTTGTGGTTCACTGGCTTGTTTTCCCTACTCCATTGCTAATGCTGGGCACCAAGCACAAGGCCAGTAGGTTCCATTGTTAAAGTCTTTGGTATGACCCGGACAGGAGTGGAACCCCGGACCTTTCGGCTGCAAGTTGGATGCTCTAACCACTTTACCATGAAGTCGGTTTCCAGATCAGGTGGGAAGACTAGTCTACTGCAACTGCTATACCATGCGACAGAGTTTATTTGTCTGTATTCATATGGCAACAAAGGATGAGAATTGCAATCGCCTTTCCTGTTGGTGCTATAAAGCAGAGTTGTATGGAGTCACCCAATTTTACAGTCGAGTTGGGTCATTTGCTACTTTTAATGTGACTCAGGTTGAGTCAGTGACTCGAGTCATTGTACTATTTCTATGAGGAAAATCATGATACAGTTCCTCGAGTTATTTCCCTTTTGAAAATTTGTGACTTGAGTCAAGACCCGTTACAACTCTGGTGCTAAGTACTGCAAATGATAACAAAGTAGACTTACTATGCCATAATAAATGTACTGATGTATAATAAGCTTTATTTACTTTTTTGGTGTACCATATATTCCTTATGCATGAAGATGGAAGCAAACATTTAACAATATCTTAAAAACTTCTCAAGCTTGTATAAATTTTAACAAAATACTCACCTCTTTTAGAATTCTCATGGATACTAATGTTACAAAGTTTTAATGCAGATCAACTGGAATATTTTACTTCCCAAGCAGTTACAGTAATGCTTTTATCAGTTGTGACATGTATTGAAATATGCAGTGAATGTATATGTACTGTGCAAGTTACAGTGACCACAGCTAACAATGACATTTAAACGAAAGAGCACAAACTAACCTGGCTAACACTAGGAGGTGTGTCCTGACTTTTTGGAGTTCTTCTCTCAAGATTCTCTGACAGCTGTTTCATATTCTTCCGCCACCTCTGAAATATTTATAATAGAAGTGATATTAGCATGCAGAAATCCCTGGAATGATGGGGGATACCCCCACACTTTTTGGAAATGCTTCCATTGACTTGTACTTTGTACACAGTAACTTTTGATTTAAGAACCCATTATCCATGCCACCCCTACACCCAATGTTTTTGTTGCACATCTCACTACTAGACATTGGGCACTGATTGCACTAGACTAAAGTACAGTCTTGGACTCAAGAAGTTTGGAGAGCTATGGGGGGTTGGGTTTATATTCTTTTATCTCCTAACATTTATTGTTCTTTTCAGCCAATGTTCTTCTAGCTGTTAGCACAATGCTTTAGAACAGAAAATAGGGCTGTATCAATGAGAATGAAGTGAGGAAGGCATTACACCTCCTTTAAAACAAAGGCCAGTTATTTCAACAGTGAGTTCATACAGTGCACATTTGAAAAGCATTTTAAGGAAAAAATGCACACAGGTGTCAGTGTAAGACCTCTCCCCACATTTTCTTGGATAGACCCCTATATACATTTGGGTCATCAATAGTGAGACTTGGGGTGGGGGTACCTAATGTCTGCATTATTGGAGGGAAGCGAAGAACTATTTAATGTAACTGCTCAAAAGCTGAACATGGAATACAGGAGTTCAGATGGCATGACTGTCCACTGCCCCCAGTCTCACTGTTGAAACTCATGTATAACCCAGAGCCTATAAATATCAGTGACATCTAGAGGTATGCCTTATGCAACACCTGCCCATCATTCTTGCCTAGCTACTCAGTAAAACTTAAATTTTCCTTAGTATGCAATCCTGTTACGGCTGCATCCAGTTTAAATGAGAATTCATGTCTCTATACATCCCAGATAAAGATAGAGCAGCTTGTAAGTAAGCTATAAATTGGTTAGTAATGTCCGATGTGGACACTACTGTGTGTGAGTGACTGGCAGCATAACTGACTGCACAACCAACATCGGCAGAAACCCTGCAGGGCTTTAATCCCAACCATCACTAAATGGTACTGATTGATAAAACATTATCTAAGGCATTACAAAATGGCATAACTTGCTGCACTTTTACCACATCCTCCTGGTATTTAAAGGAAGAAAGCATTCACCCAAGTTTATTTTTTACATTCGCCAAACCTTATCAATGTCTAATTTCCCACAAAATATTGTTTTCTGGGCATAAACATTGAATGTTGAATGGGCTATACTGCATAAATTTACAGATACCAAGAAATTAGAGATAACTTATATGATTGATAGGAGTCCCTTGCGAATATGGATGATACGGAACACTAATTTAAATGGGGGAGGGGGAGGTTGCATTTTCCCATTACTTTTCTGACATTTCTGTTTTTTTTTCTTCATATAACATAGCAAAGTAAAGACCTTTGAAGTAGATTAAATACCTGTGGATGTGAAGGTGAACAGGGACTTGAGGAAGACATTTTCTTTATCCTTCCACTGTCTTGCCTCTTCTGAGGTGTGATGAGCTAGGAGGGCCGGACATTTTCTTTTTCAGGCAAGGAGGCTTTCTTTGTTTGTTATATCATTGTAAAAATGCTGTGCCATGAGACAAAGAGCTTTTCAAGTTTTGAGCCCTAGGCTGGCATTCTCGGCAAACCTGGTGGGACCCACTTAAATCAAGTTCTTCATCAACTATTTCGGAAATCACCTTGGCAAGTTCTGGCTGCCTCTTCACTGACACGTATGCCTTGCATGTTACCAAATCCTTGCCACATATTAAACACCACCGTCTCATCATGTAGGATTGTAGGCTACTAGGCCAGCTAGCTCAAGTTAACAACGTCCCCATATTCATGTACAAGCCTAAGCTTTATGTGTAGGCCTGCCGTAGCTTACCCTCAGTTTATTATCGTACATTAAAATATGAGCCAATTAAACAAACCTCTCCCCACACTGTGCTACACAATCGATCCTTTACCGATAACTATGGTAGTTTGCTCTTGCTTAAGTTCTCGTCACTTCAAATTTCCGTGAATCGGAACATTTCATTGCCAATCTAGTTAACTAATGTACTTTACTTTCAACTTTGGTCCAATGACGAGTATCAATACTATAGCGCTTACTGGGGAATTCCCGGCCGGCCTTAGTTCACTAGTTGCTAAGACGACTAGCTATTAAGTGATGAATAACCATAACCATAACCGACTTCATTAACATATGGACACGCCCCTCCTTGCCAAAATCTCCAAGACGTTATTACTGAAGCAAATCTCCCTGTAAAAATGTGAAGTTTAAAGCGCGCCTTCGATTTTGCTTTGTAACAGGCAAAGCCGTATTATTAGGGAAAAGTGTAATAACGTCTTGACGAAGACTAAATTCTACTAAGATACCTAAACAAAAGCCAATGTCGGAGTCAAGTCAAAATTTCATGTAAAGGTTACTTTCTTTGAGAAAGTCCAGAATGAGCGAAGGATCTGTGTGCTCAAACAACGTCTTCAGATTTGGCAGAGTAATACTTCTGACGAATAGGGGAGTATTCATAGCAGTCAACGAGAATGTGACTGACGGTGACAACACAGTCACGGGATACAATATGGTCTCTCATCCCCGTGGAGCAAATAAGCGTGGGTTAGGTAAGTGTGACCTATGTGAGCCCTATTGGGTACCAAATCATCTCTCCGTTTCTGCGGGCTGCATTACCCACAGTTTCGACCTTTGGTTTGACTTGGTACAATATGTTCTCAGGGAAAGAATCCCACAGTTCCTGTCATTTTGATTTAATGTAGTCGTTGATCTTAGGACGGTAATCAGTGTGGGGCAAGAGGAGGTTGGTAACGTCCATCTGTAGAGCTTCCTTAGCTAGTGTGTCTACCCTTTCATTTCCGTGTATGCCCACGTGACTCGAAACCCACGCAAGCACAACCGATTTCTGTAGCCTCACCAAGTTGGAGTAAGCTTCACGGAGAGCTATTACACAAGGGTGTTTTTGCTCATGGCCTTTAAGTGCCAAAAGGCTGGACAATGAGTCTGTGAACACAATGAACTGGTGGCTGTGCGAGGTTTCGATCAGATCGAATGCCATCTTAAGTGCCTGGAGTTCGGCAGTAAATATTGATGCGTCATCCGGTAGTCTGGCTTGCAGGAATGTGTCCCGGCTTGCCGCCGCCGTCGCAGTCTTTTTCATGGCTTTAGAGCCGTCGGTATAGATGGCATGATGGCATCAGATCTAAAGTGCCTGATGTCCAAATATTACATTTTGAGTAAATGAAGAAACAAAGTTAGAGGTATGATCTGTCCATTGATAACTTAGTTTTACAATTGTCATAAGTTACTCAAATGGGCAATATTAGGCTCTTTACTTGTATTATAAAGCAAATTTAAAAATATTGCATTCTTGACCCCCAAATGACCCTTTCCCCTCCGAACATTGGACATAAGGCTATTTATATTTGAACTTTGTTACTAATTTGGACATAAGGCACATTTTGTATGGCTGCTTATTCACACTTAATGCATTAATTCAGAGTCAGAATGAGAAAGGAAACATACTGCAAGTGCATAGGTGGCTGACATAACATATATTCAGCAAAAACTCAACAAAACAAGGCAACTTTTGGTTGGTTTTAAACAGTAAATGATCAAAAAGTGCAAAACTGTACTGGTTAATCCTTCAAAACTTAAAGAAACTGTTACCGAATTCATTCCTCTATCATCTACTGTCTGTGATCAACAATTATCACAATTCTGATGTCCTGTAGATGATTCATATTTACCAGCATGGTACCCCCACAAAAACAAACACAATGAGAGACCTCTCCTTTAATGTCATAGTAACACAGTTTAAACCATGGTGAAGAAACAAACATCGTGTTACTAAACTAGATCAACCTTAGCAAAGCTATTCATGTGGTGCAGAAGGGTCATTCCACGGGGTTGGGTCAAAATCAATATATATGTGTATAACTTGGAAGAAATACTTGTTAAATCTTATGTGAATACATGATCAATTTAAGTTTGGTATGAGAAGAATTGCACTAAATGTTTGTTTTGTGATATTTAATATAATTGACATACTCCCATGAATTTTTGAGTTTTTCCCTATTTTTTGGTGGTGTCACATGAAAAATTGTTGAAAAATTTGTGACATAAAATGTCACAGAAATTAGGCCCTTCCCACTCCCTTTACAAATGTAATTTTACCTTGCCTAATCCAGGCATTTGCAAAACACAGGTGATACAACAACTTGTTATCACCAGATAATTACAATGGAACCAACTTTTTTCTCTGTTTGAATGAAATTAGTTACACTGTACCTACGCAACGCACGGTGTCATTTTGTTGCATAGGTATTTTTGCATTACATGATTTGCCACTGAAATTCCCTTACCACCAGACTGACTCCAACAGCAAAAGGACAACAAGCTACTATAGTAAACAAAGAGTCTAGGCTGTAGAGTCAAGGTATATACTTTTAAAAAGCCTATACTGATGAAATTTAGGTATGGTGTCAACTGTTGCATAGGTATAATAAAATCCTAGATTAGGATGCATTTCCTACTTGCTTCAAACAAAGAATATTAGTATGTGAAAGTAAATTTACTCAATTGCAACAGTCATATCCATGCAGATTTGGTAATCATTGGAAGCACACAGATCGTGAAAGTTGCGAGTATGTTCATGGTGTCAACATGTTGCGTAGGTATACTTGTTGCATAGGTACTATGCAGTTGTCTTCCCACAAAAACTGATTTGGTATACCATTTCTCTTTTTTTTCATGGAATATATAATGCATGAGCTGTAGAATCTGCTAATGCCATTGACATGTTGCCAAGTTAGATTATGGTTTTTGTAGGTCAACCTGTTTGTACTGGAGGTCTGTAAGACACGGTGTCTTTGTTGCATACACTGTAGGTTATATTACCACAGTGAAACAGGAGGAAAAATGAAAATAACATTGTGTAATGTATATTAGTTGTATGAAGAAATGGTGCTTTTTACGTGCGAAAAACGGACACGGCCAGACTGGCGAAAGGATCACTACATATGGCCAACAACCAAAAAACCGAACACCAACAACACAAACCACCAAAATCGCCCAGAACACCAGACCGAATCAATCGACAAGCGAGGACACTCCAGCCCTGGTACGTCTTCTTGGAGTCTGTTACCACCAACAGAAACCACAGCCACCACCAACGACCCAACAACACAATCTCAAAACAACACACGCCCAAAGGCAACAAACACCCCCGAAGGCAACAACACGCCCCAAGGCAACCACAGCGCAGGGGGACATGGGGGGGGGGTCCACTTGTTACATTAAAATCACTATTTACAGTTTACTTACAGTATGAAGAAATTCTTCATGGTTTCTTCCTCTTAAAATGATTCATTAACAAAAAAAAAAAAAAAAAACGATTTGCACCAAATCCACCAAATTTAAAATTTGACATGAATGTCACACTTTAATACCCCAACCCCATGGAATGACCCATAAGCAACCATGTCTTATTCAGTATCATTGTAGAAGAGAATTTAACAAACAACAAAGATATGACATGAATGTGCATCATTTTGGTTGGCACTTTGTATGTGCAATCACAGCACAAGTTCATTCAAGGCAGTGCTGCTATTCTTCATCATTCTCAGCATCTGAAGATACTGGCAGATCCTTAAAGAACTGCCAGTGTGGTGCTGGGATCAGATTCTTTTCACATAGCTTCAATAGATCCCTCTTCTTACATTGAGCGATTCCAGGGGGGTGGCTGTATCTATGCCATGCACGCCTCTTCTTAACCTGTAACAAAAATCCAGTGCAAATTTTGAGGAATAAAGACCAATAATGATCTCTCATGGGAGTGTATTAAACAAGGACTAGAATATGATTTCAAATTACTGTAGCACATACTATAGAAATAGTAAAAAACATACGAAATCAAAATGTTAGAAAATTGACAATAGGTTCCACCATTCTGTTTCAGTCCTTCCATACTGTATACAGTATCACACATTTCACACTCTTCAAAAGTGAAGGTACTGTACCAGTATTATAACATTAAAATACCTCGGCTTATTTGACGCTGCTCTGGAGAGTAGGTACTTCTTTAACCAGTATCGCACTGCTTTCTTCATCCTCGTAGTTGTACTTGAAGAATAACTTCTTGGGATAGTCTTTAACAAATCTCATTTGCATAATCCTCCAGTAGATCTTTGATCCCTTCTTTGTACTGCTGTCATTTTCCTCATACACATCAGGAGGGTCCTGAAGAAAATGTTTGGTAAACAATATAATTCCTGAATTACGTATATAAGTTGTAAATTGAAAGTGTGAGGTGTGCACAAATCCCGGGAGGTGGGGGAATAAAACGCAGCTTCTGTGGATACTCTCGAAGATACTTTGATTCTGGACATTTTTCATCTGAAAAAGTAAACAAGAGTCGTCACTGACTTTTTTAGAGAATACTACCCCTTTTTCAAAATTCTTGAGCTACCTGTAGCAATAAAGCCTAATATGCTTCGAGAAAGGAATATCATTCTGAAAAATTCTGCTAAGAAATTAATTATTTATAAGTACAAAGCCTAAGGAGGGGGAAATGGTTGCACCAGAATATCAAATCTTTGGGAATTTGGGACAAACTGGGGTAATTTCAAGACCAAATTAAGCATAGCTCCCAAGTGACCCACATTTTGTGGGGTTTGACCCGCATTTAAATGCCCAAACCTGCTGACCCGAGCAAGTCAGTAAAAAAACCCACCTCATAATAATTTGCCTCTTTAAATTTTTGTGAAACCCCTTTCAAAAAAATATAGGCCTGTGAATTAGGCTACCACTGCCAAGAAATGATAGTGCACCATTTAGACACTCGATCATTGAAGCGACCTCAATCACATGGACCAGCATCTGACCTACAAAAACTTGGGAGCTATGAATTAAGTATTATAAACAATGACAAAGTGAATTTTTTTCAAGATTGAGAACCTACCAGGGGAGGGGGGGGGGGTGATCATTTCTGGGGATGCTTGTCATAGTTACCTCATCCTAGTGGCATTGCATAGTTGTGACAGCATTGATACATCATTTCTTTGTAGCCTAAACTAGGGTCAAAACAGCCTTTACAAAAATTACAGTAGTTCTATTGCAAGGCTTATAATTCTCTAGTTAGTTAGTTAGATTGGATTTAACGACACATCAACACGAATGTGTTATGTAGTGTCAGCTAGATAGAACAGGGTAAAGGTAAGGTAAAACTAAAAAAGAATTAAAACATTTGGCAAAATTCTTAAGTCTTGACAAAAGCAAATGGGCTGTCATGTCAAAATTTCCTGTAAAGGCCACTTTCTTTGAGAAAATCCAAGATGAGAGTGGGGTCCGTGTGTTCAAACAATGTCTTCAGGTCTGGTACACTGTAATATTTCTGACGAATATGGGAGTATTCATAGCAGTCGACGAGAATGTGACTGACGGTGACATCGCAATCACAGGGGATACAATATGGTCTCTCTTCCCCGTGGAGCAAATAAGCATGTGTTAGGTAAGTGTGACCGATTCGTGCCCTAGTCAGTACGAAATCATCTCTCCGTTTTCTAGGGGTTCCATATAATTCTCTAGTCCATAATTGCACCATGCTACATTCACCATGTTTCCAATTTTATGTATTGCCACTAATATCCCAACTGATTCTGTTGGTCAGGTGATAATCATGTGACCTCCAATCAGGCCTCTGAGATTATCAGCTGCTCTTTAACTTCTTTTCATTTCTTGTCTGGAAATTGAATTACCCCGTCTGGCCAATGGTTAAAATCCGTCTAGAACAAGACCTGTGTAGACAAGACCAAGTGCTTATAGGCACATGATTTTCACACTGAATTCTGCACATACACTGAATCTAGCCTGCAACCACTGTACAACGTAAGTACTGTTGCAGTACAATATTAGCCTATGTAGCCTACCTGCAGCCTAGCCTTTGTAAATGTAGCTAGTACCATGGGACTTTGTTAGCACCAGAATAGTTCTCATAAATTCACAAACTGAATAATATCTACTAAAAATACTTGTTGTCCTCTACAATCATAATCAAAGTGTGCAGACTAATATTGTAACTCAACTTACCATGCAAAAAGAAGAAAGTACAACATTCTCCAGCTTCGAACATCTTCACTTGATGAATCTGAACAGACTCTTCCACTTAGCAGCAGGGAGGTTAAAAATAGCTATCTTAAAAAAAATAGGGCCTTATGTCCAAACACAGTGTGTTATAGTATAACTTACATTGTATTCCATGCTATTCTAAATAGCCTTATGTCCAACAAAAGCCTTATGTCCAACCGTTCACAGAACATATTCTTATTTAAAAAGCCTGACGTCCAGACATGGCCTTACGTCCAGCAATTGGTGATACATATTCAAACCTAAACTGCTTTATGTCCAAGATATGGACATAAGGCAGTTTAGACCTGAAAAATTATTCTAAATTGGACATAGGACCTTTTAGAATAGGCTTTACTGACAGATTATAGCTTTCTTTCTATGAGAGCATGATAGACTATGGCCTTGTGTCCAAAAATATCAAATAAAAAAAAAATCTCAAAAATGGACATAAGGCACTTTAGATCTGATGCGACGATGTCTTAACTCATTAAAGTTGGCACGAAACACCAGTTCATTTGTTGAGTTCTTCAAAAACTTCCTCAAACTAAGGTCAAACACTGGCTCAACTAACTTCCATGGAGGAGTGATGGAGAAGGTAGACTGAGCTACGGAATCGGGGTTGGTACACACCTGTGATAAAGCTTCACTAACGCGAATAGCAAATGGGGGGGGGGATAGCTGTTGGTTTTGCGAGATATATGTGACTAAACTTATGGTTGAAGGCCGTCTCAAAGGTCGGGTTGTGTCTATGGCTCTTCAGTTTGATGGCAAACTGGAGTGATTTCTTCCATCATCTGACATGACAGAAACAGACTCTGAGTCTGAGGAGAGATGGAGGTCGTCCTCTACTGTCATGATTCCGGCCTCCTTTGGTTCCGTTGGCAAGGATGGTGGAGAGTCCGCCTCAGAAGTCACAGTGCCCCCCTCACAGTTTGGAGGCGAGGAAGTCCTGTTCCACCTCGTGTGCCACCTCCTGGAATTCCTGAGTGGAATATTCCGGGCTAAGTTGCGAGGGCTCAGTTGTCTGCCCCACATTCTCACCGGCATGGGCAGAATATAATTCGGGGCATGCACAAGTCTTGTTCAAGACTCTAGTTCATTTCCGTCCACCACGTATCTGGCTGTAAAGCATATGTACCAGTGCGCCCTCTAAATCTACTCTTAAACTCTCAGAACTAGAGTCTTGTCCATTACGCAGAGCGAGGGCGTGACTGTATGTAAATTACTTTGTGTCTATTTTCACTGCGTGTGACTTGTAATGACGCCACGTGAAACGTGGTGTGTTGTTAACCCCCTTTATTTTGCACACGTGCCATTCAGGCACGGTGAAAACTGCGAAAAAAAGAACAAAATCAATTAGAAAAATAAAGCATTACATGAATAATATACGCTTTCTAGGATAAAGAACGTTTCACACACAGGTAACACACAAATAAAACAGATACAGAACGGGTATGAAACAAGATTAAGTAAACTGCCAACATTCTCTGAGGGAAACAAACCGAACATACACATTAGCATACCCTTTTAACACCCTGAAACATAACACTATGCAAAATACTTTGCATATAGATTACTCTGCTTTGACTTACAAAATTGTTACGGTGTTACACACAATGAGGCAACTGCGGGATGCTGGGTTGACAGGGGCAACTGGGATAACGGCGGTGACTGGGGTGACGGCGGTGGCTGGGGTAAACCTGTTACGGAAAATTAAGGGATTCCGAGTAACCTTCGCACAAACATATGCATACAATTCAATTGTAAACTATTAACTTCATTTCAAGGACTCATTTTAACTGTCATTTAGCACACATGAACTGACGTACCAGTATTTACTGTCAGGAGAAATAAACCAGAAAGCCAAAAGGCTTAGTGATTCCTTGCCATATGGATATATTGCAACAAACATGAATCACCCACATGACAAGCATGTGATCCCTCATAGTTACTAGGTTTTGACCTTTTGTGACCTCAAATGACCTTTGACCTGCACGAAAAATAATACTGATCATCTTGCTTTTTACGTACGTAGAAACGGGCACCAAGAAACAAAGAACTTAAACCTGACCGGACAAAAATACAAAGGTGAACTATTTACAGAATTCTGTACATTGCGCTAGTAAACAAAATTTCTGCGATAACTATGTACAAAACCACCCCGAACTCAAACTAGTTACATAGTACTATTTACAATCTCACTAGGCAAAACTATTTACATACCCATTTACATCAACAGAAGAGTGTTCAGGTTGAGTCTGTTCAATGCTTTTTTGTAACTATGGGTGCTCCTTACGTGCTCCGGAACAAAACACCGGACGTGACATGAAACGCAAGGACAACTATATACACCAGGCCAGCATTCATGTGGCCAACCCCCACTATTTACAGTATTAACAATGTAATGTGCTCTTTACATGCTTGTAGCCGGGCGGACCTAATGTGGAACAAAACAAACATATTTACACTGAACTACCAAAAAAACTTTGTGGCATGCATGGGCACAGACACAAACAGAATAGAAACCCCAAAAGAAAACGGGGGCACAAAGGCAAAACCATTCACACTAAATACTCTGACTGGGACCTTATCTTTTTAATCCGTGGGCTCGGTACGGGCGTCCCAGAGTGATGGGTTCCCCTGTCTGATACTTCGCCCGAAGCCGACCTCTTTAGTGCAGACTCTGGCCCCTCCCCCTCACACAAATCAAACCAACCCTCCCCCGAAGGTGGATCCTTTGGAGGAGGCTCTGAGTCACGCTCCCCGCCATCCGACATCGCCGAGTCTGAGGACAGATCGAGGTCCTCCTCTAAGGTCATTATTCCAACCTGTCCGGGTGCCGCTGCCAACGATGGCGGACAGTCTGCCTTAGGAGTCCCAGTACCCCCCTCACACTGCTTAGAGGCAAGGAAGTCCTGCTCCACCTCAAGTGCCGTCTCCTCTAATTCCTGGGTTGAATATTGTGGGCCTGTTTGCGAGGGTTCGTCTGGGGTGAGTGTCCCTCCCCCACAGGCGTTTACTGTTTTAAAAGACAATGGTGTCGAAATTGGAGAAATTGAGATGTTGCAGGCGCTTGAGGCCCGCAGCACGTATGACCTTAAGTTTAAGTCTGATGCTGCCCGTGTTAAGAGTGTGTCATGCCTGAAGGGGGTAGAGGGGCTCACTGTCACCCCATATGATGGCTCTGTGGCGGTGACGGTGCTTTACCTTCCCTTCGAGGTCGATCAGCGCCTGGTTGCGAGGGTTCTTAGTCAATACGGAACTGTCTCTGAAATGCGGTGGTGTAAATATACTGCGGGTGAGTTGAAAGGTATATTTAATGGCAAGAGACAGTTCCGTATGGAACTGGTGAGGGACATTCCATCGCTCCTCTTCATAGGGGGTTCCAAGGCCCACATTAGGTACTTTTGCCAGCCCCGTACCTGTTTTAGATGTGGAGAGGAGGGGCACGAAGCCAAGTCGTGTCCCAACAGACGTTGTGTGAAATGTTTGCAGTTGGGGCACGGCAAGGCAGAGTGTCCCAACGAGGTACGGTGCAACCTCTGTGGGGAGGAGGGAGATGTGTTTGGTGCCTGCCCCACATCATACTCTGCTCATGTCAGTGCCGATGTGGGGTCGGCACCTGAACCCTCGCGTGCCTCAGAGCCTCCTCCAAAGGATCCACCTTCGGGGGAGGGTTGGTTTGATTTGTGTGAGGGGGAGGGGCCAGAGTCAGCACTAAAGAGGTCGGCCTCGGGCGAAGTGTCAGACCAGGGAATGTATCACTCTGGGACGCCCGTACCGAGTTCAAGGTTAAAAAAGATTAAATCCCAGCAAGAGTATTTAGTTTGATTGGTTTTGCCTTTTGTTCACGCTGGTACCAGTTTGTTTGTAAGCTCAATGTAGGTGGGTTTGCCTTTGTTCCACGTTAGGTCCGGTCTGGCTACAGAGCTTTTTAAGTACGTAGAAACAGGCACTGAGAAACTGAAGAACCCCAAATCCAAACAAAACCCCGTCGGATCACAAACACAACGCCAAACAAACCATACACACCATGCAACAGGGAACAAAGAATTTTTTTACTACTGAAATTCAGAAACTGCCACTGCAGCCAACCCCAAAACAACACCCCAGCCCAACAACCACAAACCACCCCAAAACAAAGTCTCACCCGCCAACCACACGCCCAAATGCCACCACACGCCCGAGGACTACACAACGCCCGCAGGCTACGACACAGCACCCGAAGGCAACAACACGCCCGAAGGAAACAACATCCCCGAAGGCAACATTACGCCCGCTGGCAACAATGTGCTTTTCAAGTGCACAGAAACGGACACTCAAACAGGAAGAACCAAATCCGGACCGGCAAGAACACAACCATGATCCACTTACACAATCTCCTACAAAGTTACCCCACACCAAGCCAGCAAAACAAAATCTCTGTGGCCAACACACACGACACCCCAGCCCACCCACAACACAAGACTTAACAAACAGGAAAACAACACACGCCAGAAGGCAGCAACACAAACCCGAAGGCAACAACAAACGTCCAAAAGCAACAACACCCGAAGGCAACACAACACGCCCGAAGGCAACACAACACGCCCGAAGGCAACACCACGCCCGAAGGCAACACCACGCCCGAAGGCAACACCACGCCCGAAGGCAACAACACGTAAAAGGCACAGGGCAAATACAGGTGCACCTTGCCCAAGGGTGCCCCGGAGGCAGTTGTGGTAAAGGGTAACCTCATTATCCCGGGATTCCCCACGCTTAAACAAGCTCCACAACCGGATGCAGTTTAATGTCCTACCCAGGACAGTTTTTTTTTTTACGAGCTTTTTAAGTACGTAGAAACAGGCACTGGCAAACTAAAGAAAAATCCCAAACCCAAACAAAACCATGACGGGTCACAAACAAATGCTAAACAAACCATACACACCGCGCAACAGGGAACAAAAGCGTGTTTGTCATACCCAGGACAGTCTGGCTACAAGCATCTGAAAAGCACATCACATTGTTAATACTGTAAATGGTTAGCCACATGGAAATTTTATGTAAATAGCTTTGCTTTTGTGAGATTGTAAATAGCCCTATGAGAGCTTTTTACGTACGTAGAAACGGGCACGAAGAAACAAAGTAGAACTTAAACCTGACCGGACAAAAACATAACTCTGAACTATTTACAGAAATCTGTACATTGCGCTAGCAAACAAATTGTCTGTACTATGTACAAAACCACCCCAAACCCAAGCCAATCACGTAGGACTATTTGCAATTTCAATATTTACAATATTTACAAATTAACTATCACCCGGCCCGCCCGCACTGAAACAAGTGGACCCCAACACCTGCCGAACGTCGACCTTGGCAAACGGACGAAGTCGGCCTCCACCCTCAGCTTAATCTCCGTCCTCACCGACGCCAGGACGTCCGCAGGCTTCCCCTCTCCCCTAAACACAATATTACACCGGTCTCTCAGCTTTATGGAGGCCGAAACAAAGGTAAGTATCCCGCGAACACTTGTATTGCATGGCGGGGGTGACAGACCATACAAAGCGTAGTCCTGGCTGACCGCCCAGGTGTTACAAAACGTGAGGCGATCAGCCAGAGCTTGAAACCACTCCCAGAGGAGGGCCACAAAGCCACACTGCCAAAACACATGGGGCACACTCTCCCACCCTGTGCATACAGTGCGGGGGCAAATGCCATCTCCAAGACGCCACCGAAGGCGCTTGAAATTCGTTACGATGGCGTCGTGTGCGATGCGCCACAGCAGGTCACGCCGGCGGTGATCGAGTGTCCTGCTGTGGACGACACGCCACACTTCCGGCCCTGACGCATAGTCGTTGGGTTGGACCTGACCAACCAAGTCATCAAAAATGGCCCGGTACTGGTCCCCCGCACTGGATTGCAAAACGTCCCCTACAGTTGACATAATACGTAGTGTCTCCCTCATCTGACAGTATGCCTTCGTTGGTCTCCAACTGTGAGGTACACTGTTGCTAAACAGGGTAGGAAAGAACCAACGGAATGATAATCCACCCCAATAACGGACAAAGTAGGCAAACGGCATCTGACTTTCGACAGCACTAAAAACACATTTGGTCAGGAGAAAACGGAGCTTTGAAGGAAAGTGCACAAGGCCCAATCCCCCCTGCCTAGGAACCTGGTACACCACTTTTCTTCTGACCAGCTCCGTTTTCCCTGACCAAAGAAACCTAAACACAGCCCTCTCGAGTCGCACCAGGACACCCTCTGGAGCGGCCGGAACAGTGCCCGGATACCACAAGAGAGGGTAAACGAAACGATTTATAACTGTTACCTTCCCCAACAGACTAATGTAGCGATCGCCAAAGTCCTTCAACCTAGCTTCCACCAGGTCCACTTTCTCATTCCAGGTAAGTGACTCGGGTGAACCGTAACCAAACCATATGCCATTGATTTTTATGGCGTCGTCTACCCATGATGCCGCGAAGGGCAGTTGTTTCGACCGCCACTTACCTAGACGGAGTCCTTTGGTCTTGGTGGGGTTCAGTCTGGCACCTGTCGCTCTTTGAAAAGTAGACAGCGTGCCAGTAAGGGCTCTGAAGGAAGCTAGGTCGGAGACTACGCATGTGACGTCGTCAGCATACTGGAGGCACTTGACTTTAGCTCCACCAGGTATGTGAAATGGTCGAAACAAAGGTTCAACTTGGAAGGCTCTTGCAAGGGATTCACTAAACAATACATAGAGTAGAGGTGACAGGGGACACCCCTGCCGTACCCCACGTTGGACTCTGAAGGGGTCCGACGGTAGGCCATTAACGATAACCCGACTATATACACTATTATACAGTAAAGAGGTCCATTTAACAAAAACTGGATTCAAACAAAACTTCTTCAAGATTTTAAAGAGGAACCCGTGATCAACCATGTCGAAGGCCTTCTCCTGATCGAGGGAGACAAGTGCGCATGGAAGATCACGGTCCATCACATATTCAACTAAGTCCCGCATCAACCAGAGGTTCTGCTGAATACTGTGTCCCCGCACCGCACATGTCTGGAAAGAACCTACAAGATCCGGCATGACCGTGCCTAGCCTGTTACAAAGGGCTTTCGCCAGAATCTTGTAGTCTACATTTAACAAGGTAATTGGTCGCTTGTTTTTCGGTTCTAGGGGGTCTCCAGACTTTGGTAACAATGTTATAACGCCTGTGCGCTGCGAGGGACTCAATGAGCCAGCAAGGAAGGCAGAGGCGAATACATCACGGAGATCGTGTCCGACGGTACCCCAGAAGCGTTTGTAGAATTCCACTTAGATACCGTCGGACCCAGGCGCCTTTCATCTTCGCCACCGCCTTCCAGAGCTCGTCGACAGTCAGGGGAGAACCAAGTCCATCATTCTGCTCCTTAGAGGGGGTCTTGTCAATATTATCTAAAAGGGAGTCTTGAAGGCCTTCATCGACATCTGCCCGCGTATAAAGCTGATCATAGAAGGTCTTAAATACTTCCAAGATGTCGAGAGGGTCCTTCTGTACTGTATCGTGGACGTCACGGACTGCTCTTATGCGGCGATCGATGGCATACTTTGTGACATCCCGGTAGAATTTGACAGTTGGTTTTTCCTCCGCCTCCACGCAATGCACGCGAGCACGAACGCGGGCCCCGCGCAATTTTTGATCAAGGTACTGCTGGATTGCGTGAAGTGCGGAGGTGTCCCCGTTCCTCTCCCTAGAGCAGAGTGAGAGGAACTCCTCCCTTTTTCGACGAGCTCTTGCTACACAGTACTCAACTGTAAACTGATGCGGGACTTTACGTCGTCCCACCACTCTAAATCTGTTGAGAAGGCCGGCCTCAATGTTCGCCACCCTTCGTACCTGGCTTCAAACTGTTCGCAATAGTCAGCCTCCGTTAGAATATCTGTGTTCATTTTCCAGAACCCCCTCCCTGTTGCCCATGAGTCTGGAGGCTGAAAGGAGACTGTAACTGCATCATGATCCGAAATTGGACATGTCACAACTTCACAGTCACTCGGTGACAGTGCAGGTGGAGAGTACACCCGGTCCAACCTTGAGGCATCCGTGCCATCAGGGCGGTGCCAAGTGAACACGGACAAGCCGAGATGTTGTGCTCTCCAGACATCAACCATGTCGTGATTCTTTACGAACATGTCCAAATGTCCAATTTCGACGTGCCGACACCACAGCCCGAAGACGTACATGTGGACATTCGGTCAAGTTGTGTGTCGGGGACGCAGTTAAAGTCTCCTGCCAGGATACACGGAGCACTGCCAGGAACGAAGGATGGCAGGGTCATGAAAAAGTCCCTTCTGTCTGAAGGCCGATTGGGCGCATACACGTTACACAGGAAAAATTTCCCGCTAGGGTGCCTTATTGTAATGCATACCAACCGGCCCTCATGATCAGAATCAACTTTTCCCACCAGGGGAGTCCACCTAGGCGAAACTAAAATAACTGAACCACAAGATGTTGTTGAACCAAAGGAAGCATGTAAACCCCCACCCCACCAAAGGACCAGGTGTGGACATCGTCCTCATTCACAATATGGGTCTCCTGGAGGAAAACGAAGTCCACACCCAGTGTTCTGCAAAATTGGAATATCCTTGACCGCTTCCGACTGTCCCTCATGCCGTTAACATTTAGAGTCAAGAGGGACAGGGGATCAGCCATGGTGTAATGAGTGGCTACGTATCTACCTGGGACCTGACCTTTTTACTTTGTGAACTCGGTGTGGGGTCTTCCGAATGGTGAACCCCCTGGTCTAACACCCCGCCTGAGGCCGACCTCTTCAATGAAGGCTCCTCTCCCTCACACAAATCAAACCAGCCCTCCCCGGAAGGTGGATCCTTTGGAGGAGGCTCTGAGGCAGGCTCCCCACCATCTGACATAGCAGACTCAGAGTCTGAGGAGAGCTGAAGGTCCTCCTCCACTGCCATCCTATCAGCTTCCACTGGTGTTGGTGGGGAGGATGGTGAGGAGTTCGCCTTGGGAGCCGCAGTACTCCCCTCACACTGTTTTGAGGCGAGGAAATCTTGTTCCACTTCTTGTGCTGCCTCCTCCAATTCCTGAGTGGAATATTCTGGGCCTGCTTGCGAGGGTTCAGGTGCCTGCTCCACATCCGCACTAGCATGGGCAGAGTACGATGTGGGGCACGCACCAGAGACATGTCCCTCCTCTCCACAAAGGTTGCACCGCACCTCGTTGGGGCACTCTGCCTTGTCGTGCCCCACCTGCAGGCACCTGCCGCAACGTCTGTTGGGACAAGTGTTTCGTGTCCCTCTTGTCCACACTTGAAACAGGTGCGGGGCTGTCCGAAGTACCTTATGTGGGCCTTCGAACCCCCTATGAAGAGGAAGGATGGGATGTCCCTATCCAATTCCATACGGCACTGCCTCTTTCCATTAAATATGCCGGCCAACTCGCCCGAACCATATTTGCACCATCGCATGTCAGAGACAGTTCCGTATTGGCTCAGAACCCTCGCAACCAGGCGCTGGTCGACCTCAAAGTTCAGGTATAACACTGTCACCGCCACAGAGCGATCATATGGGGTGACAGTGAGCCCCTCTACTCCCTTCAGGCAAGACACACCTTTAACACCCCAGGAGAAAATTCCCATAGAGTCCCATTGATTCCCATACATGATTTCTATGGGACTGAATGGGAACTTATGGGAATAACTGGAATTCAATGGGTTCCCATTAAGTCCAATGGGACACTGTTGGTATCCCATTAAATTTATCAAATTAGCCATCAGTTCCCATTGCTTTCAATGGGACATTTAGTGGGTCCCATAGGAAGAGCAGCAGTTCCCATTGCTTTCAATGGGACACTAATGGGTCCCATAAGAAGAGCACCAGTTCCCATTGCTTTCAATGGGACAATAAAGGGTCCCATAAGGAGTGTAACTGCAGGACTTAATGAAAACTGATTTGGGTTGGATAATGCAGGCTTTTCATTAGGAAGTGTACATCGATGCAAGTCTAGGCTTGATCAGTGAACAAGCAAGAGATCACCGAACCTTGGTATTAACTAATGAGATATATGAGGTTTCCTGATTTTAACAGGTCACTTTATGATCTCTTGTTGAGTGTAACAGGGTCTGAGATAATCACATTCAGGATTTTTGCTTACCCGGAGTCCCCAGTCTAAGGCGCACGTTAAGTCCCCCTGGATGATTTGGAAAAAATCATGTGCGTCAACAAGATGCACAAGCTCTGGCTATTCACACACTGGTATGTTGCTCGAAATATTGTGAAACATCTTTCCATTTAAGTTCACAAATGCACTGCTGGCCAAGGGTGAAATTAATATAGACCAAATATATTTATAGGACTCTTGAAGAAATTGTGAGACCCTTCAACTTTTCCTCAGACTCTTGAAATGAAATGTCAGGCGTCCAGGACCCTCGGGTTTCAAGCTCTAATGAAAACACTGACATTATGTTCCCATTAATTTTTAAGAAACCATAAGGAAAACTCACATGAAGGCATACAGGGATTATAAACGCCTTCATACGCCTAGGGAATGAGGGAATGTGTCCATAACTACAGGAGAATGTGCCTTGGTAGACAAACTGTCTCTAGTTTTCCATTTGGGATGTAGATTTGGACCCACAAGCATACGGGACCACTTTAAAATGGTAGGTCAAAGAATCTTTGCCCCAACTTTTAAGCATATTTGCCCAGAGATGGAAAATTTTCTGCCAAATGGGGAGAAAGTGCTGCTGGTCCCCCTGAGCCCAGCACCCTGCTTCCTAAACCTATATGAAGGCCCATCATGAGGAACATGGCATACTGTAAAACTTAAAACTACAGTTACCTCAATTTGTGTATTAAGTCCAGTGAAACAAAGATGATTGCAAATAGCCCTGTTTACATTGAAAACATTTTTGTATTGACGAGACATCACCATTCAAATAGCAAAATAAATAACATTCAATAAAAGAGAAGTGACACTCAAATGCATTAATATACAAGGACGCACTACATTTGTTAAAATCGTTAGGAGGCTGTATGCAAAGCAAATCCAGTGAAAATATATTAATTGCACTGAGCTCAATGGAAGTTGTATTTCCTTAAAATTCATTATTTATATGATTCTTTAAAAGGAATTTTTTATACAGTTCACTATCTCAGTATGAGGCTGTGGTCACATCAATTTGTTTCTTTTGTTTCCTCTTTCTAATTTCTGGAGGTCTAACAAAATGTATCACTTAAACAGTGCAGTAGTGCACTCAATGGTGGTGGGACACAGTACAAGGTCATTTTAGCTTGTTGTTGTTTGACAGCTGATTTAATCAACATTCCAAAAACCTGAGTTACAGAACCCTATCAATGACCATTTTGTCCAATGATGTAAAAACAGAAAGTCAGGACACATCTTGGAAGTACTGTAATGAAATTACATCCCATTTGCTGGACAGGCTAAGGAAAAAAAAAACCTGTTTCATGAAATTACTTAAATGATACAGGAAAATTCATGGACTATTTGTATCCTTACTTACAAGATTTAACTTCTCACCCTCAACCATGTACTAGAATATACTGTATAATGGATAAATCAAATCCCAAAAAGATGTAATGATTGTCACAGATATCCATTTCCCAAACCACTGAAATTGTAGTAAGAACATCGCTCTCCCAAGGCACTATATAATTCTCTGTTACCACACAATATGTATTGCATCTCTGTCGAAAAGCAATACTGTTCGTACAATTTGCATTGTTTTCATACTGGAAAGATACTCTAACAAGCCAAACCACAAAAGGAAGGTAATGCATTAATGCACAGAGATAAATAAACTTGGGACATGCAGAGTGCACAAAGCTTTCCCTCCAATTGCTATGAAAGAACTACTGGCAGTGGATCTGAATTGTGAAAGTCACAAAAGCTGCTTTTAAGTACTGCAATGTACATATGTTAGAATATGTGCTGATAAAAATTACATTCAATCCTAAAAAGCACTAACCTTCTGTCCTTTGGCCAGATAAGCATTACACTAGGTACTTCATAGATATTCCCTCTTAGGAAAACTAAAATGGGTCCCTTGATCTATTTGCAGTAGTGGGGCAATGAAGCCTGACAAGGGAACAAGATACAGTACACAGGTGAAGAGAAAAGCTGTATTCAAAAGTAAACTCTACACTACCTTGAAAACTAGAGTCACCTGTTCTATAAGTAATCACAACCACACTAACACAGTAATCCTTTTTAAATTGCAACATAGTTTGGAGGGATACAGACATAAGAATGATTCCTTAACTTGACAAAAATGCAGCTTCCAGCAATTTCTGAGGCAAGAGCTACATGTAATTGATCTGAAAATTCAATAAAGTTTCTTATGTGGCTCACTTTGCAGCCAGTCTCTTCATCAGAAAAAACATCCACAGCACTGAGATGAACTTCTTTAAACAAAATAATATACTGATTATTGCAGGTACGTACAATTCTTTGAAGTTCCCCAACAGTGCCACCATTGGTTAATAGTATATTGTTATTTCTAGTTTTTGCTTTCTGGTAATGGACAGTGTGAAACAACAACCCTTTGACTGACATCCTTTTGAATGACAACACCTCATTACCAATAATAAAATCACTTGATCTAATGACAGCTTATTCTTGTGGTGTCAGAATAGTCATCTGTCCCTCTCCAAACAAGTGAATTTCACCAATAATTTGTGAAGGCACTGATTTCTTTGCAAATAAGACATTCTCACTGAACACAATTTTCTGATGAGATATTCTGTACACAGCTTTAAAGGAAGAGAGTGACTTTAGCATTAGAAATTTGTACAAGGTTTGCATAATAATACCCCGATTACCATGAAGGAGAGCTTTGATTTTGCCATTTGCAGTCTCAAAAGGAAAACAGGAATGTACCCAAAGTGGTCCCCACACTTGTACTCCTCTTGCAAGGTGAGTAAGAGAATGGATATTAAAGGTCATGTTAGCTGGACCATACAAAACTTGCACTTTCGCAACAAAGGAATACAAAAGAATGTCTGCCCTATTAACATCTGCTTCAGAAACAGATTTCTGAAGCAGCAGAAATATTGCTTCTGTCAGTGAACAAAAGTGACTTAAATATAAATTTGGAAGAATACCTAAAAGGCAAGGTAATGCTAAGAACAGCAGCCATGTATACCATTCTGAGGCTTTCCAATATTTCCTTTCAGATAAAGGTCTTTGTGTTCGGGGAATAAAATTTGGAAGCTGCACTTGCCACAGCAAATTATCTATACATGCTACATTATTAGGCGAACCAATATAAAATGGACTTGTAGCAGGAGAGTCAAACCATAGCTCTGTTATTTGCCTTGTCACACCTAGTAAGACGCAGTGCATGAAGTCAACTGGGAACCCCCACACAATAGGAAAATGTGCAATATTAATAAGAGGACTAGGTCCTTTTACTCCTCTGACAATACGACCCTCATCAATTGCTGTCATCATATCCTGCAGCATTTCTTGATCAGTTCGTTCCCCGTATTCACAAACATCAATTGGGTATTTTACTGTCCTCTCTATACTAACTCCTGGGTGGTAGCACAAGCTGCAACCCATGTACCCATTAAATTGAACTGTATTTTGCATTGCAGCACGAGCTGGTGCATCTACATTGCATGAAATACCAAACAACAGACTCTGAACATCCTGTCCATTATTTTGCCACACAACACCTTCATTAGCCAACTTGCTTGCCTCTGTAACAAACTCTTTCAAAAAAATGTTCATCTTTGGCTCAGTTTTTCCAAACCAAACACCAGCCAGGATTAAGTTATCATGTCTTAACTTAGGGGGGAGTTCATTTATCATTATAAAAATTGGCCATAAGGAATATTTTGAAGACTTAAAAACAGGCAGGCCATCACTATTGAAGGAGTATGAAAAGTTGTCTTCATTTTCTAGGGGCTGCCCAGGCTGGCACAACATCTTATACATTTCACCATCATAGATGTCTTCAATGCCATTGTTATTGACTTTGGTCCTCGTATATCTGTAAGTGAGATTTCGGGCAATTTCGGGTCTTTCAAATAATATTTTTACTTGTGACTTTAAGTCTGACGTCACAAAAAAATTACTGTTTGATAAGTTTTTTACCAAACACGGCCTTTCACACTGAGGACAAGGGATGTTATCTGGTCCCGTCTGAGTGTAGCTACAAACAAGACTATAACAATGCAAGCAATAAAAGTGACAAGAAAAGTCGAGAGACTTGTTGTGGAATACCTTTTGGAAGAGAAACTTGGAAGCTGCCAGCACAGGTCGTCCAAACAGCTCATTTACAAGTTTTAATAGGCCAACAAGGGCAGCTGAAGAAAGTGCATGCCGCATAACAAAGGCCATTATCATGAGCAATGCTTCAGCACGAGTAGTTACTACCCTGGAAAAAGTGGGTTGTTAAGGGTTGCATCATAATCAAAAAAGCTATCATCTTCATCACTGCTTGAAGCTGCTTCATCTTCACTGCTTGAGTCCTCATTGTTTTCACTGCTCAAATGTGGAGGGGCCAAGGGGTCATCATCATCACTCGAATGTAAGCTTTCTCCCTCCACACTGCTTACCTCACCAGGACTTGAAACTCCATCATTCCCATCACAATTTTCTGGTTGTAACACCTGTTCATAGAAACAAATTAAAATTTCAAGAACCATGAAAAACCGCAAAAATTGTATGATGGAATTTCTGTGCTACTGTCTTTAAAAAAAGGGGTTAAATTCATACAAGTTACACTATACAAGGGATGTGACAGACCAAAAGATTAATATTTTGAAAGTAACTAATGCAAGTTGCAAGTTGAGTCCTAGGAAGTTTAACTTATATACAGTGTTAGAGTATTGAAAGCTGACATCATGAACTGTATGCTTGCCTCATCCAGTGGGTATTACAAAGTTAGTGCTAATAGCTTGGTCATTAACAGCAAGTTGTAATATATAACCCATGGAAATAATTTTAGCACTGCCAATTCAGTTGAAATAGATGCATCAAAATTTCTAAGGTGACCACATGTTCCTGAATTTCCAGGACAGTCTCTGAATCCAGTGTATTGTTCTGTCCCCAATTGAACAAGTGTTTCAGATTTGAACAAATGCCCTTGAAATTTTGAAATTTCCCAAGATATTAAGTACAAAATTAAAATTATTTGTGAAGCTGATCGTGCAGCCTGCTGTGTGTCTTTGGGAAGAGAACTAAACTGTCAGCTAGCTAGTACAACTGTATAGGCTTTTATTACATCAACATTGTTGCAAAATTTATTGTAGAGCCTAGGCACAATGTATGTACAGGGGGTATGCTAACAAAAAAAAAAAAAAAAATATTCAAAGTCAAGAGTATCACAAATTTTCAGTTACTGCTGTGATCACACAATAACAATGTATATTTTCCTGAAAAGTTGCCTGGTCTAGTAGCATCCCTAACTTAACCACTACATATAATCACCTTATCTTTTCATCCTTGCTACGTATATAGGTATTCTGATCTGGTTACAATGTTCATAGCACCCTGGTCCCATCAGCTCAATTGACTACTTATTCACCCAAGATATGGTTTCCTTTGCCTCCGCCCTCTTCCAAGAATTCAGACAGAAAAGATCAGCAAGAGGAGAAGTGATGGAAAACACAACTGCTTTTGTTCAGGTAGGACAGGGCCTTTATTTTAAACATAACACCAATGAAACTGCATGGTTAACTCACTTCATGAAAACTTTCAGTTAGGTGGAGAGTTTCACCAAAATGAGTTTCCTTGGGCTGAGCTGTTAAGGTTGATGATACATCTTCAGACAGAAGACTGGAACTATCCTGCAGAGAAATAGAATGCAAAACTATTACAGAATAATTGTAGCAAAACTGCCCAGTCCATTACTTATTGCCATGATATTTTCTGTTTTCAATAGAAAAACCTTAATAACATTAAAATCTAATTTTTAAGTTTTGCAATAAGGCTAGAATACACAAAACATTTACAAATGTTACCATGCAATGGTAACAAATGTGTTTTTGTTGAAGCTTTTATTAAAAATGTTAATAGGAAAGACAATAGTCTCTTTTACGTAATTAAATTATTTTTTAAATTTTTTTTCCAAATGCACAACAACTTTCAAATAACTTCATCTAAATTCTTCAAGTTTGCTGTAGGCTACATGAGTTTCTATTTTAAAATGCCATTCAACTCTGTATTGATGATTTCAATTTTGTCATTTACCCCACGAAACTGAAGCTGTCTTTTTCTCTGGCTGTTGGGTTACACAGTCGCTGCGCATCCTGTTCACTAGTCTTTTCGGTAAGGGGAACTGAATGTTTTCTGCAGATTATTTAGCCTCTCACAAAGGCAAATCAACAACTGACTGTATATCACCATAGTCTCTTTCAAATTTGTAAAATTGAAAGTGGGTCTCATCATAGCCAACTAACTTTACCCTAGGCCCATACTGGAAAGTTCAACAGTTTTCAGACAGATTTGTTTGTCAAATTCTACAAGCTTTGCAGTTCTTGCATGGCGCGCAATGATTATAACAAGTGTGGCATAACACTAACGATAGCCTTCACCCAATTTGGTGCAATTTTGTGGCATACATCATACAATCTTTACAGCATGCATATTGACCTTACGTTAGGACTACGTATAGGCTAGGACTATTTTAGGTTACATTGGCCGTGCATGTGATTGACCCACATGCAGTATTAAATACCCTGTGATTGTACTGTCACTGTCAGTCACATTCTGGTTGACTGTCATGAAACTCCCATATTCGTCAGATGTATTACACTGTGCCAGACATGAAAACTTTATTTGAGCAAACAGATTCTTGTCTTATTCTGGGCTTTTTCAAGGAGAGTAAACTATACAGAAATTTTTGACATGGCTCCGACATTTACTTGGATATGGTGAAACCCGAAAAGGTTTTTAATGGAATTTGACACTTTTGACCCCTTTTCTATTCATTGTACCCAACATTGCACATTTTTCTTATCTAGGTGACATATAACAGGTCCTCCTGTTGGTCTGTCTTAAAACCTCATCTAACTAACTCAACAGTAAACAGTATACTGTAGTGTAGGCTCAGCCTAGGAACCTAGTTTCTTTCCCCTATCGGTACATTCCTCCATAACATTTCGCCATAGGTTTTGTGTCTTTCCGCCATGGCAGAAAGGTGCAAAAACATGACAGAAAGGTGCATAACCTAGGCCTATGGCGGAAAGGCACGTTTTTAAAATCTCAAGAAACAAAAGGACTCGGTTTTCCTTGCAAAACTATTTTCAAAGGATTATTCTAAGAATGACACATCATTCAGTATTAAATAAGTATAATTAACACTTAACAACCATGGCAGAAAGACATTTTGATTTTCTACGGCAGAATGAATACACTCTCTATGGGCCTGCATGGCAGAAAGTACTGATGGAGGAATGGCACAGCCCCTAGCCCAGGCTGCAGGGCTGTGTCATTCCGCCTTCGGTACTTTCCGCCATAGAATTAGAAAATGTGTTCATTCTGCCATAGAAAAAATGTCTTTCCTCAATGGCAGTAAAGTGTGAAAAATGAAAAGCCTCTTAGGCTACTTAATAAGGCGCAGTAAAAAAAATATGTTTCACGTCCCTGCCCGCTTCCTTTTTGGGCGCCGCATGAAATTATTTTTTATTTTTTATTTTCAAATAAAATGTCAGAAAAAATGAAAATTTCAAACTTTTACCCAAAAATATTTACTTGCGAACTCGCGTAAGGGCTTCCAGATCACTTATTTCAACATATGCGCAAAGCTTGTGCTACTGTAGATCCCTAGCCTATACTACTTTACAAACTACAATGGTAGCGCTCCGTGTACGTGTCTTCGCCAAGTATTGTGGTCCGATGAATTACAGCAACGTAGTTTCGCTGGCAAGTCTACATACAAGTCATTTCATGTTCTCATGTTAGTCTCATTACACATAGAGAACGATTGTTTATGAAAAGTGCGACTGGAATTACAAACTAGAGATATCAACACAGTACCGCACACTTGTAAGGTGAATAGCTTGCTAACAGATACAGAGTAACACCTGTCCGCTCCGCAATAGGACTATACACGGCCATGTCAATATATGCGCACGTGCTGTGCAAACTGCTTTGGTGTTCATGTGCGCCAGAGTAAAGTCGCTGTCAGCAAAAAGCTGCCAAAGAGTTATATCTGTACATATCCTGTAAATGATGCACCGAAGAATGCGGGAAATCAGCCATCTTGAAAAACAGAAAATAAAAAATAAAAAAGCCCCGCCTCTTCCTCTTTTTGCAAAAACCTAACGTGAAACATATTTTTTATTTTACTTGGCCTAATGAATGATATGTTGTTCTCAAAATATCCCTTTGAAAATATGTTTGCAAGGAAAACAAGTCCTTTTGTTTCTCAGATTTTAAGAAAGTGCCATTCAGCTATAGGTTTTGAACTTTTCCGCCATGTTCAGTGTTTTTGAACCTTTCTGCCACGGTGGAAAGGTGCAAAACCCATGGCGGAATGTTATGGTAGAATGTATTGATGGCAGAAAACACTAGGTCTAGCCTAGGCCCTAGGCTAGGCTACATTCACCTAGCCTAGCCTATAGGCCTAAGGCTAGCCTATCCAGTAAGATTTCGAAGAATAATGGGTGTTGTAGCCCAGACCGAAAATGCATATCAACGTTATGCTAACTTATATTTATAAAAACGTGACATGATATTAAAAATATATGATAGAGTAATACTAAACTTACTGTACTCTCAATCTCATTCTCTATGCTAGTAGAAGACCCTGAGGCTTCACCACCAGTGTCCCCTTCCTGTGCCTGGGATTCTAACGTTAAGGCAGCTTCACGACTGTACCATCTTTGTTTGGAGGTTCATGGAATGGCTGAAGGGTTAGGTTCAAAGTACAATCTGTATCGTTTACGACGTTTTGTGCTGCTTCTGTTATTTTCGGCAGAATCATCGGCCATTTCCATACTCGACAATAGTACTTTTTAGGCCTAACACAAAGTAACAGTAACACTGTCAGTTGTAACAACACTGAAAGTTAGGCCTATAACGTTAGTGTTATACATATTTGCAGCTAGCTAGCTAGCCCAGCTAGACTACCTGCTCGCCCAGCTGGCGTGTATTTCTTCGAGCTACGAGGCCCTTGCACCCACGGCACTCGCAGTATTACATACGATGCCAAAACATGACGTCGTACATATACGACGCCTGCTACGGAGGTTAATTGGCTATCCATGTACTACGTGGACAAAATTTGCGAGAGTGTGATCAAAATGGAAAATATGGATTTTACAGAGAACAAAAGTCAAAAATAAATAAATGGATTTATTTAGTTGAACTGATTTTTTAATTGATGAAAATAAGTTTAAATTAGTACAGCATTTATTATAAAAAATAAAATATTTGAAAGAAACTGGAAACAGCTGACCTCTGACCCTAAGCAAGTCTTGGCGCGCGCAATATGATCGAGTACATAGAATCCTTTGTGGTCTTCAGATCATACAATCATACAACGGGCCTATGCAGGATAGACAGGCTACGCTTTCCTGTTTTTCTTACAAATGAACTTACTTTACTCGGTCCTTTCAGCATTCAGTTAACGTGATAATCTAATAATTTAGCCGTCATCTGAAGGATTTCAATTCTTCATTGAGCGTAGAAGTTTTCGATCCTTTGTTCAATCTTTTCGGGACCAAACGCTGTCCAAGAACTACTAACGTTAAACCCACTGAATTTAATACACTAGCGTTAGCCTAACGAAGTGGCCTAGGCCTACGGTAGGCTAACTGTTGTGTTATCTAGCCGAGCCTAGGCTATTGGTTCAGACTGATTTCCTAATCGTTACAAACGTTAGTCAGTTCTACAGATACTACTAGTATAGGCTACATTATCTAACTTAGCCTATGATTTTGTCATTTTTGAGCACAGTTCAACTTCAAAACAGTAACATTGCTATAACGTATTCAGTTACAGATCTGAGATAACTTGCATGCAAGAAAATGGTGAAGGCGGTTCGTTTTGTTTACGTCCGGTATTTGAAAGACAATGAGAAGGATATTGTGCCTATCAGCTACTTTAAGAATGGCTTTAAAGCAAAGGATGTTGAAGACTTCGATTCCCATAAGGTGCACATGGTTCAGTGGCGAGGAGACATTCAGGGCAGTAATTCAACTGATGAAGAAGTTCATTACAAAGCACAAATTCTGATGCTTGGAGGTAATTGCTGTACTGTAGTTTTGGCCCAGGCGGTGGCTATAACCTAGCCTGATCTAGCAATGGTCATGCAGTTCCTTAGGCGGGGGGGGGGGGGGGGATTTCCGACCGCTTAGACCGAGGCTAAGACTGAGAAAATCATTTTTATGTTGTAAACAAAAGATTGCAAGCCTAGGCCTAGGCCTATAGCCTATACTTCTATGATAGTATATGACCAGACATGTTGTTCACATCTGGGATGAATATCAGATTTCAATTTGATTGGGTGGTTGCAAAAAATCAGTGTTCAAGTTTGTCATTTTTTGGAATCTATGATGAAATGTTGAGATTTGGGAGTGTCCAAAATATATGGTCATTACATGGCATTAGATGCAGAGAGCGTGAGAATTTATGAAACAATAAAACATGAAGTTGAATGTAACTTTAGTCTCTTTTCAAGAGGGAACCAAAATATTTTTGTGCTTCATGAATATGTAAATTAATACTGCATGTTAATTAGCGATCGGAATTAGCAACACATGCCAACTAGGCCTACCTGTTGGTAGTTACGACCTCCGCCACAGAAAAGAGGAACAATTTTTATTGGGATTTTGTGATACAAATGACCTAAACTGGTATTTCTTATCAGAGAAATAGCACTGAAAGTCTGCTTTTATATATATTGTTACAACAAGCAAAGGGCTTAAAATAATGGTTGTCTATTCTTATGGAATTTCATAAAAATCCTTGTTTGGGAAAAGGTCATTAAGACAGCAGGTTTATTCATAAAAATATTTGACACTTAAAGTGAATCAAGATGACTTATAAACTGTGGCATGAAAGTTGTATAGTGAAAGTGGTATACCCTTTTCCAATAACTAGGCGTACTTTATGTTTGTTCATCCTTTTCCTGATTTTCAGTTTAATATAAACATTGACTAGGCAGTCTGAATTAGCAACAGGTCATAATTAGCAGCACTTACCCTACTTTCCTTTCTGGCTATAGGCCAGGGCAGGCCGCACCTAGCGTTGATAGCGCTACCAGCATCAATAGCAGTACTGGATCGTACTGCTATTCATGTTGATAGCGCTATCAATGCTTCTGTGCGGCCTGCCCTGGTCTATATCCTCAATCTCTTCCAGAGTTTCCTTAAATATTTTATAGTATGCAGTAGTACTGCCATCTCCAAATGGATCCTCCGCTTAATTTGGATCGCTGAGGGAGACCAAGGGAGACCCTTCAACACACATCGGTCTTCATCTGGTCAGCTCATTAGGGCCATTGTCATTACTCATTTGCTTTTACTTGCACTTGTTACTTTGTGGTTTATTGGTTTTGAAGTATTTTATATAGCACTTTTGTACATTTTGTGGTGGTTGTGTCTCCCTTGAAGTTATTGTCTTCTTAACTGTTGACTTTGTACAGTTTGTGATGGGTCCCTTAGCCTTTTGGAGTTTATAATTACAGTATTATTATTAATTTGTTTAATTGCAGCAAAATAGAAAAAAAAATACAGAAATCCCCATCCTCACGAGAGTGTCCATGTACATACAATACAGTGTACTTATAGTTCTGGTTGGTATCAATTTTAGCAATGGAATCATTTTGTTATGTTCCAAAAATAAAAATAAAACACCATATGTCACTGTGAATCAATACATCATACACTTGTCATTTGAATTTGAAAAATTTTGATGTTTTGGGTTTGTCTGTAACACAGATTCCAAGGAGGGTCTCGAGAAAAAGAAGGATAACTCAAGAGTAAGGATCCCCAAAGTATTGGACACAAGTGTCGAGGATACTTCTTCTGATGACGATGTGTTGACAGTCCAAAAAGAAAGCACCAGCAGCCGCGTAAGTACAATGACACGGTGACAACATTACATTGTATTCTGGCTTTTTCAACGCTTTGAATTTTTATCCCCAGTAAAGTTAATTAGAATGCATTTCATGTATTTACTGAGTGTGGATGGTGGGGAGGAAGGTGTCTCAATATTCTTGAAGGGTCCCACCCTAACAGAAAGAAAGTTGATGTCCAGGGGAACCAGATTTGCCAATTAAACAAAATTCATAGTATTCAATGTTATTAAAATAAAAACCAGAACTGTTTGGTGCCAGTTTGCTGTTGTTAATCTCGTATTGTAATTCAGTTGGTTTGATATTATGAAGTGCACTTTGACCATCCATTTTTGTTTGATACTATAGCTTTAAAACACTCAAAGAACAAAGGTTATTCTAATGTACAGTATCACTTGCAGCTACTGTACTTGAAAGGTCCCAACCAGTGATGAACAAGTTGTAGTGGAGGGCAAACAAAGATGTAATACAAGCATGCACAGTATAGCCAGATGGGATAAAAAAAAAAAAAGTTTCCCTAAAGTGTAGTATAAAAAGTAACAGGTGTATGATTTTTATATTTTATTCTCATCAACTCCCAGTAGGAATATCTTTTAGCATAAAAAACAAAAAATCTGACTTTTGTAAAGGATAAATGCAAAAATTTAGAAAAAAATGCTTTTGTTTTCTACCCCCAAAATGTCCGTGATGGGGGTAAAAAAAACTTTCTCAGGGGAAGAAAAAAGGCATTTCAATGGCTTTTTAAAAAAATTTAAAAATTCCTTTTACTATATTAGTTAGTAACTACTTTGTTCATGCCTTTTCCAACATAGCAAAAGTATCTATGAAGTGTTGTTGCACCTTCAGAAGTTAGTACTAAGCATGAAAATATCATCACAGTAGTAGTGCTTTATGGAATATATGGTACCGTACTTTGGTGTAAGCCTGCATTGCGGTAGGCTACCTTACGGTATTGAACTGTTGGCACATAATAATAATAATTATAACACTAGGCCTTTTTTTTCAAAAATAGACTTTCTGTCAGTGTCTACTGCCATCTGTATCGGCACTAATTTTGCCTTAGCTACAACCATGACTACAGTACATTGTTATACATTGCAAACATCATTGCAAACTGAAAAAGTGAATACTGCCACCTTTGCAGTTGTACTGTAGATTAGTCAAAGATTCATACATACCGTATGCTGGTTTGGCCTCAAGCAGGCAGTTGCCCAGCAACAGATTAAATTCTTAGCCAGCATACAGTATCTTCCTGTTCCATAGTTACAAATCTTATGTAAAAATTACATCCTGGTGACCCACAGTTAGGGACAATAATTTTTAGGACTTATGTTTATATGTTATCCCCTTCTGGCTGTGACAATGACAATCTCACTCATCATGTTCTTACCTTCAGCTACTATTTTAATGTTTGTGTCAATTGTCACTTTGAACAATTTCATTTCAGAAGGAGAAAAAACAAGACCAAAATAAGGCAAAGCAGAAAAGCTTGAGAGCTATCATGCTTGAAAATGTGGAGAAGAGGAAGTCATTACCATTGCTCAGCAGACAAGAAAATTCAGGTGAAAAGATGAAGTCCCCTTCTGCTTGTACATGTGAAGCAGGATCACAGTTACAAGCAGCCAAAAAACGCTACAGAGAAGCTGAGGCACAGAAGACAGAGCTGGAGAGACAACTAAAGAAATTGAAAACGGAAGCTGATAAATACCAGCAGTTGAACAAAGATCTTCAAGTGCAACTACTAAAAAAGCTGAAGGGTAATTCACAAGGTACTACATAGGCTGAACATAGTAAATTTGGTTTTGAATCCTCATCTTGGTTCTAGGTTCTGCTGCCTACACCTGCACACTGTGTGACTGATGAGGTTGCATAACACAGGGTTCCCACGCAGTAGGGAAAATGGGAAAAGTCTGGAAAAAGTCTGGAATTTTACAATGGTCTTGAAAGTCCTTGAATTTTGGGATTTTGGTCTGGAAAAATTGAATTTTGGTCTTGAGATTTGAAATTTTACACTTTCGGTAACTGTGGTCATGTTTATTATGTGTCCATGCCTGGTAAATGTGTAAAAATAAAGGCCATTTTGTCCAAAATCATGCATTTTCCAGTCCTGAATATTTCCATTTTGGTCTTCAAAAAGTCTGGAAAAAGTCTTGAATTTCAGTTTTTCAAAAGTGTGGGGACCCTGATAACAGTTAGTGTTCATTCTAGTATTCACATACAGTAAGTACTGGTTCTGAAAGTACAGGGGAAAAAAGTACTGCAGTCTCCAGTGCAATGTTTTTAATGGTACTGTACTTGGTATAGTAACCAGTATTTGTTTGTATTGATTTTTTATGTTCTCTTTTTTATTCCAGAGAGTAAGATTTGACAGTGCCCCATTTGAAAGTTACACCATTTCTCAATAATGATATCATCATTAAACTATTACACACCTTTGAAACTGTGATGAAGTTAATACTGTACTTTCATTTTCTTTTATCATCACACAAAGTGGCCCGAAGTTTTGATGCAATTGACACCAGGGATTCCGCCAGAAACTCAAAAGGGGGGGGGGGGGGGGAATTTATTACTGCTAAATCCCACGTCCAAATTGATGATGTCCTTGGCCAAAGTTACAAGTGGGTTTAGGGGGACAAAAGCTTGCTTCAAGGCCCCTATAAGGTGCAATTTGAAGGGTTTTAAAGGCTATGTAAGTTCAGACATTGCTGCAAAAGTGTCCTCTTAAGTAAGAAACCAAGATATTGACATTTTTTTTTATTTTTATGAGTATGACAAGGGGGGATTTTACCCACCTTCTTTTAGGAAGGTGGGGACAAATCCCCCCTTTCTCCCCTTGGCAGAAACCCTGGACACGTAATTAGAATGTGGCAATTTTCCGAGCATAGGTGTCCTTTCCTGACCTGTATATAAATGTGTTGGAAGGATTCCCAACTTTTTAATTTTTAACGCATTCTAACATTTACCATTTCCAGAGCAGTAGGGATTTCATTAACAAGTTTAGTGTCAGACAAATTCACAGGAGAAATTTCCATGCAATCAAGTCAAGAGCTGGTTCTGCATGTACTACGGGTTGTGCAGCAAATGCACCTGTAGCAAAATTTTGCAGTACTGCTAAGGCACAAAGTTCTATGTTATTTGAGAGCACTCTTAAGCTTTGTGGAAAACCTGATGAGTGGTAGAATTCCTTAAAGTGTACCTTAAGTCTAGAAATTTAAAATATTTTACAGGTTGCAAAATGAATCTTATTGATCCAACTCCCATTGTCATAATGTGCTCCATTGCTGAGATATTAAATGTTAAACTTTATTCACTTAAATCAAAATAGTCTTTTGCGCAAAAATGTTTGACATTTTTGTCGTACAACTCTCTTTAAATGCTTTGTTTTCTTTTGAAATTAAATATGTTTGTATGACCTTGAACACTTCCTGTTTTCTTGCATGACATGCTGTACAAAGAGAGCTGGTACAGTTGATCCCAAGGTAGTAAAAATGCGATCACATTGTGGCCAAATGTGCAGGTAGCTTTCACAAAAACAAAGAAATACAAAGGTAACAATTTGAGTAGTACAACAATGACATCACAAATTATTGCACAATCTACCATTTTAAATTGAATGAAAAGACTTCAACATTTTATATCCCAGCTTTGGAATGTTCTATGAAGATGGGAGTTGGACCATTGGAATTCAGTTTTCTTGCCTCGTAATATATATTTTTGAATTTTTAGACTTAAGGTACACTTTAAAGTACCGGTACAGCTTTTACTGAGAAAACAATACATGTTTTCATGACTGGCAGATGAATCTTAAACTGGCCTTTGTTCTTGCTCAGGAATGCTCATATGGTTTTGACCAAAGTGACAGTAGAGTTGAGTGGAAATGTGCAAATTTAAAGTGTATACATAGCTGGCTATGTAGTAATATTTATGGTGGGCAGTTGCAATTTCAGAATCAATCCCTTGTTCAGCCAGCCATTTCCTGAAGGCATTAAAGTTATTGACCAGTGGGGGAAGTTATATCAAAAAAAAAAAGATAGAAAGAAAAATGAGTGCAGTAACTGTACACATTATATTTGTTATAGAAAGCAGTGCTTTTGGAAGGAAAGTTCCACCTTCGCCTCAGCATTCAGAAGAAAGCGGAAGCGAAACAATACCTCGGCCACAGTCTGGAGAGCAGAAGCGGCAGATCCAGGAGCTGTTGGTGGATGATGATACTTCTACCCCAAAATATGTGGAAAAGGATGGAATGGTAATCACCCTTTTCACTTTAAATTATACTTGAATATTCTTATGTTTTGAATCATACAAATAGCCAATCTGTCAAGCCAAAGTCTCTGGCTCCCTTTCCCAACAGCCATATGCTTAGCCAGGTGGCACACAGGCAAATAAGGAGTCTTTCTTGTGCCTTTTAAGTTATGTAATTTTGCTAATTTTTTCAATTTTATGTACACTGGTTTTCTGAATATACATTTACTATTTGGAAGATGCAGTAATGCATCATCATTGTGAATGAAAAAAAAAAAAGAATACTTGAAGCCTGTATATTTTTCAAAGTATACTTTGAAAAATATACAGGCTTCATAACTACATCTATGCCCTGTAACCTAAAGAAAGATGATTTTGAAGGTGGAGTGTTTCAATTTCCATATTCTTTTTCCTTTAACATTAGTTATAAGATTAAATAAAAGGCATGACCTGTCTGGTCATTTTCAAAACATTTTCTTTGCTTGGGCCCTCCCAAATGTTCCCACAAGATACATTTCTGTTTCTAAATTCTTAAAAGGTATAACAGGACTCTTCTTTAATGAACCTTTGATACTTCTTGTACTTTTTTTTTTGTTTTTGTTTGCTGTATTCAATATTAAAAAACACGGGTTAATTCTGTTCTGCATATAATTGTTTATAGGTCTCCATAGGAGGAGGGATTTCCTTAACAAAGGAGCAGTGGGATGCACTAGAATGTCAGTCTAGGCACTCCCTCTTTGTAAAAGCTCTAGCTGTTGCAACATGGGGAACTGATGTCCTGAAGGATCGTTCTGTGGGGGGAAATGCCTGCAACCGTTTTAAAGATCAGCAACAAGCAAGGGCACCACTAAGTCCTCATAAACTTAGAGCGGTGAAAGGTATGTTTTGCATGAAAGGGTGGTCCATGTCAAGGCCAGTTTTACTATGTTAAAAGAGAAAGTAAAAATAATTCAGTGGAAGGAGCTGAAAGTTTAATGTTGTCTTTCAAACTGAGGAGTGAACTTAAAAACCTAGCATGCCAAAGTGGGCCTGCAGGGAGCTGATATCATCGTTGTTCTCTGGCCCATGAAGATTTTGTTCCCTTCAACGTGGTGTTGAGCTGATATTGTATGAAGCTGATATTGCTGATAATGACATTTCATGCAGTTCTTAATTTTGGCTGATGCAGATCCGATACCTTTATTTGGGAAGTAAGCATCCTGCAGCTAACCAGTTTTTGGGAGTATGAGGCGGTGAGGGCGAATTACCTGACGCCGCCATGAATTTTGGGTTCAAATCCGTACTTAGGTTCTTCAAGAATGGGTGATTCTAGGATTTTGACCATGATATAAACTTGCGAGGCGGTAATTACGGCATTTTATGATGAGGCGGTCTTAAAAAGTTGCCTCCGCAATTAAATACCAGGGGAAACCCTGCAAGCGCTACGATGAAATGTCCTTTTCATCTTGATGAGGTAATATTGGATCTTGTTTTTTTAAAAAAAAAATACTCAGATAGTGAACCATTTTCGGTGACATATGGGATGTTAAATATCAGTAAGGTAATACTGGCATTAAAGGCAAATTTTGCTGATACCGATAAAGCTTACATCTTACTCTTGGAAATTTAGACCATACATTCAATAACAATTGAAGTTTACTAAGAGATCACTCTCACATACATCAAGCAACATGCTTGTCAAGCAAGGAAAGTAGAAAAATACCTCTTCCTTTTAAGGTCAAACATTAAATGGCAAAGAGAGACAAAGTACTTCGTTGTTGTCACTAGGCCTGTCATACCTGCTTCTTTTGGTGAGATTTTGATGAAATCTGTTTAATTTACAAGCTTATATCGTTAAAGAAATCACCAGTATAATCTTTCTGCTCCTTCCTAACATACTGTTTCAACTAAAAACAAATTGGTTGAGGTTATTATCATTCCATCTTGCACTTATTCTTCTGCAGTTGGAACATTTTTTCACATTCTGCTTCTCTTTTGTATTTTTTGGAGTTCAGTATGAGTCCGTGGTTGAATTTGGATTCCTTATATGTGGTTTGAACTTAAAGGGAAATATTACATTATAAATGCACCAACATTGCTTTCAAAAAAATAGTTCTAGCCATTAGAAACCCATTAAGGCTCATTGAACTCCACTTATTAAAGCTTCGGCCCCCAAATGCTATGCAGTACAAGAGTTATAGAAGTTGAATCATTTGAATGTTTGAAAGTGTGGGTGAAAAAAGAAAAATCCTGAGAAACAAATGACTGAATTCCTTTCTGTTAGACCATAATCTTTTGAAAGGAAGACTACCCATTGCCTTTATTTTGAATTATCTATTATTCTGTATCGTAATATCTTGGTTTTAAAAATATGAAAATTTTCTATAAAATCTATGCATGTTTCCCTGTAGAGCCTAGTGTTATGTAGTGGTACATTTCATCTCCGCTTTCAGTTCACATTTACTATTTCTTAGCTGCTGTAATGATAATGACAAAGTTTCCCTGCGCTAGCAACATGGTAGGTGTGAGTGCAGACGGTCTGCACAGGAGACATACAAAAGTAATACGGTAACAATTACCTTTTTAGGGTGACCTCTGCTTTCAAATGAAGACTGGGCTGACTTCGAAATGGTAGGTTGTGTACGTGAAATCAAGGTTTAATCTCAACTCCCTAGTGTGATATCAATTTCTCAAGATGGGTAATAGAAACCCAATACATCTAGCCTTTATTTTTACCATAAACTCATTTTATTGTGCTGTTTCAGATTGCTTCATGGATCGCCTCACCAGGCTGAATGTGAGCCAGGAGGAAAGGAACCTTGAGAACAGCAAGTTTAAAAAGTACATTGCTGAGAAAATTCAAGATATCAATCGCCTTCTTAGAAGGCAGGCAAAGGAGTAGGCCATGTACTGTAATGATCTTTTTTCCTCCAAAAGTTAACTTAAAGTAAGCAACCATGTTTTACATTTCTTCATTTTAAACCTCATACACATCACATGCCTTGAATTGGATAAAGTTTGTTGCTGCTTTAAGGATATAAAGTTATCAACATTTCAGTGCTCAGGAAGTATTCATAGTTTATTACCAAATAGATTTTCTTTACAGTAAAATGGCAATAAAATATTTAACTGTTTACAAAAATTGGTTTTGAAAGTAAGTCCACACGAAATAATTTTCACTTTGGGGGTAATATCGTGTGAAAAAAACTACATTAAGGAGAAATTGTTTGTACTGGGGAAAAATTGTTTCCCCTGAGCGTTCTCACACACTTTTTATATGGAAATATGTAAATGTATGGTAACATACTTTCAACCACACTACAATGTCCAGGCCTTAAGTTTAAGATTTTCAAGGTGTGCTACAAATCACACTCCTCAGGAAATAAGGAATGTGTTAGGTGTGCTGTTTTATTAAAACTTTAATAGAGAGAGTTCCCATTCTTTATATAGGTGTGCAAAAATCACACTTCTCACAGTGATTTGAGGTTAGCAACGGTGTGCGATCTCACTTGCACGGCTCAAAATTCAAGGCCTGAATGTTGACAAATTTACGGACACATAAATATGTTAAAACGTACAGATGGTGGGCCATTGAAATATTATGAAAAATGTAGTTCGTTCCTCACTAAAATTTAAGCCTATTCGTCATTGCCAACAGGGTCAACAATCTCTTAAAAGGCCCATTTTCCTCATATTTCAAACAGAACCAATTTTGAACCCAATCAACTCAGTTTTTGAAGAACGCTTTCTAGCAATGCTTTCCTACTGCTTATTGATCTGAAACCAAAATATGCTGAACCACACTGTGAGGGCCTTCTGACACTTGGTCAAGGGCCCAGGTGTGCCCAAAGTTTGAAAAAAAAAATCACTTTGGGAAAGTAAAAACTGCTTCTTTGAAGACCTGTATTTTGAGAATTATAAAAGGCATTTCAGGCTTTACATCAGATTCTGTTTGTATTGCTAAGAGTCACTCTGCATGTAAAAATATCAGTTTCTCCCTTATTCCTGTGAATTGTAAAGGGCTTGAAAAGTCACACGAAATGGCAATGACAGTTCTCTCCTGAAAAAGAACCATATTTTGCAATACCTTTCAAAAGGTCAAGCTATGAAACTGAAAGTTTCCACTAGTTGATTTTGTCTTTAATGTAAAGTTCTGATGGAGTTTCCTGAAAATGTGAGGGTTTGTCTTTGGAACTGGTATATAATGAACAGGCCCAACAGGCTTCACTAAGTTCAGTCCTGCCACCACTTTTGCATAGCTCTTTCAAATGAAATTTGATTTCTAAGATTGTTTTGATAATGAAAGAAGAATGATCACACTTCATTTCAATCTTGAAATTTCACCTTGTATCTTTCTACTTTTGATAACGAGTAAAAATGTTGGTCACACGTTCCTTTTTATGTGACAGTCCTGCCTGGTACATCCATAAATTTGTGTTACCATCAAGGCACAAAATGTCTGGGTTCGCATCGCAAATTGCTATCCAAGAAATTCCAGTTGCAAAGCAATTCAGATTTCGCTTTGCAAATATTGCAAACCAATATTTTTCAGGCTCTACCTCAGTTGTAAGTATTCAAAGTCAAAGTCAAAGCCATATTTGTACTACAAAGAAGCCAAATAATACATCTCATTTGAAATTACCAATGTTGATCTTGAGTTGCTAATCAAGATTGAGTAACTGCTAATCAAGGCACGGATTGATTAGCAATTACTGCCAACCAATTATCTCTCACTAGTTTGTCCCCTGTACCATGGCAATACCTTGATATTTATGTTGCTTTTCATTGTGCTTTGTAATAGCCTGTAGCTGACCAGTTTTTATAAAACCAATGAATTATTCACAGTTCAGCTGCATGTACACAGGCACAATAGAAAGGGCTATTAAATTCAAACTTTTTGCTGTGTAATATGAACACATATATGCATGAATAAAAGGGTAAAATGTTGCAGATATATATATATATATATATATCCAAATTTTTAAAGCTACTACCACTATATTAGTATCGGAAGTTTTTTTGTGTAAGAGGCTGAGAAAATTTGCCTGAGCTTTTTCACAGATCAGACCAGAACTGGGCCCGGATTTGTATTTACTATGTGGTCTGACAATCAGGCTGGATTGAACATCCAGAACTTGTTTTTATTTACTTGAGGTTGTGTCCTTTTGCAGCTTCAGATTTTCCAATGCTTATTCCGTCCATTTAAATCTTGTATGTACTTCTACAGGTATGTTTTGTTTTATTAATCTGTATTATCCTTTAACTCAGTTAGGATGTGACTCAATTTAGACAACAACTCAGTATTATAATGTTTTATTGTACCAGTATTATAATTGTTTTATTGTACCATTTATTATCATTTAACCATAATTTTTCTTGCCATTCTCACAGTCTAGATGGGGTACTCTGTACATGAACCAATTAGCTGTTGTTGTTGCTGTCCTGCTTAACAGTGGATTAATTGTCATAACGATTCATGGATCTCAGCATTAAGTCACTAACAGTATTCAATAAATTGTAGTACTTGAAATGCACTTTGCTTTTTCTCTATATTTTGTTTTGTAATGTAACACTGCAGCCCATTGTAACAATACGTAATTCTTGAATAAAAGCCTGCATGGGTTTATCGAAAAATATATGCTACTTGGGGCAATACGATCCTTTCAACTCAGACCTCATGGAACCCATTTTATAGGATTCCATAAAATCAGAGCTTATGGGGCCCATTCTATGCAGGATGTCTTAAAATGAGAGCTTATGGGACCTCTTCTATGGGATTCTATAAAATGAGAGAGCTTATGGGACCTTTTCTATGGGATCCCATAAAATGAGACCTAATGGGACCTGTTCTATGGGACTCCGGTCAGGCCGAATGGGATCCCGTTGAATGGGAACCTATGGGATCCCGTTGAATGGGACTCTATGGGACCCCATTGAATGTGCCCAAATTCCATGTTGATTTCCATTGAATGGGATCCTATTGAATTTGAATGGGATCCCATTAAGTCCCATTCAATGGGACTCAATGGGAATTTTCTCCTGGGACGAGCAGCATCAGACCTGAACTTTAGGTCATACGTGTTGCGGGCGGCAAGCGCCTGCAACATCTCTATTTCTTTAACCTGTACTCCGTTATTCTTCAACACAGTAAACGCCTGCGGGGGAGAGGGGGGGGGGGGGCTTTTTAAGTGCATCGAAACGGCACATACAAACAAAAAACAAAACAAACCGGATCGGACAGGAACATAAAAGCAAAACTATCCACACACCACCAAATCAAACCAAACCAAATCAAATCAAACCAAACCACCAAATCTCTCCCCCTGCGGGGGAGAGACGCTCGCCCCCGACGAAAACTCTAACCTAACAATTGTGCTATCCCGACCTCCGGGCATAGCAGCAGTTTGTGTGGCTCGAGGCCACGGGATAAAGGACAAAAAACCTCAGAACTAGTTTACAAAAGACAAAAAATAGGATGAAGTAAGAAAAACACAAGCAACAAAGAAACAAGGCGCGGTCGCAAACAAATGGACACGACCAGACCTACTTATCAACTACAACACAAGCACGCTATAAGGTTTTGTACACAATTGCAATATATAGTACAGCTATCACACAGTGATATAAGTTGAGCACGGTAAAACGACGAGAGCGAAACGGGGGGCTTTTTACCAAGGCTGCCACACGTAGGGGGATCCCCCTACCGTAGGGGATTTTAGCAAACTGTAGGGTGTAGGTGGCACCTACGGGGACAATGGAGATATTGTAGGGGGGAGTAGGGGAATTTAAAAAAAAAATTATCTTTCAGTTTTGAAATTCAGATGACACGGGCAACCTCAATTGATCTGGCATATCATGAAAGTACTACGTCGAAGGTAAAGTTTTGTGGTATATTGAAGGCCTGGGTAGGACGTTAAACTGCATCCGGTTGTGGAGCTTGTTAAAGCGTGGGGATAATGAGGTTACCCTTTGCCACAACTGCCTCCGGGACACCCTTGGGCAAGGTGCGCCTGTATTTTTGGCCCACTTTTGTTCAGTTTTTTGTTTTTGTGCAAATAGTGTAAATAGTGTATATAGTGTACATAGTGTAAATATAGCAAGTTGACTCCACCCCGGACCCCTCGTGGCAGGTGGACCCCGCCCCGGACCCCTCGTGGCCCCTGTTGTTGGTGTCTGTTTTTTGGTTGTTACCGGTATATAGTATTATTGCTTTAGGGTGGCCGGGGGTAGGTTGGTTTGTTGGTTATTTGGGTTGTTGTCAGTGTGTGTGTGGTTCTATTGTTGTAATGAACATAACTTTCTGTTTGATTTGGTGGTGTGTGGATAGTTTTGCATTTATGTTCCTGTCCGATCCGGTTTGAGTTTGTTTTTTGTTTGTATGTGCCGTTTCGATGCACTTAAAAAGCACTATATTGAAGGCACGAACTGGTATCATTTTGTCCTTGTTAGCAGGCAGATATTTTATATACTGCGCTCTATTTTTCAACTCCACATGGTGTACAATTTTGTAGAAAATAATTACTATGTAGGGGGAAACTGAATTTTGTAGGTGAAAACAAAATTTTGTAGGGGTGAACCAAAGTTTGTAGGTGAAAATGTGTCGGTTGTGTGTAGGGGAAATGTAGGGGAAACTGCGCATGCGTGGTAGGGGAAGTAGAAAATTCAGAGTGGCAGCCCTGCTTTTTACGTACGTAGAAACGGGCACGAAGAAACAAAGTAGAACTTAAACTAGTCCTCAATCAGGCCCTACACACTACGCTCCATTGGCACTTTGCTCCGTGTAGTAGGTCCTTAGGCGATACATTGACAAAGATTGGTGTGTGGATAGTTTTGCATTTATGTTCCTGTCCGATCCGGCTTGAGTTTGTTTCTTGTTTGTATGTGCCGTTTCCATGCACTTAAAAAGCTCACATTGACAAAGACTCTTTTGTTCCCTGTTGCACGGTATGTATAGTTTGTTTAGCATTTGTGTTTGTGACTCGTCATGGTTTTGTTTGGGTTTGGGATTTTTCTTTAGTTTGCCAGTGCCTGTTTCTACGTACTTAAAAAGCTCACTTGTATTTGCCCTGTAGTGCGTAGTGTTGCCTTCGGGCGTAGTGTTGCCTTTGGGGCTTAGTGTTGCCGTGGGGTGTAGAGTTGCCTTCGGGCGTGGTGTTTCCTTTGGGCGTGTGGGCGGAATTTGTTTGGGTGGTATGTGGTTGTGGGGAGTTGTTTTGGGGTTGGCTGCAGTGGCAGTTACTGGAGTTCAGTAGTAACAAAGACACTTTTGTTCCCTGTTGCACGGTATGTATAGTTTGTTTAGCATTTGTGTTTGTGACCCGTCATGGTTTTGTTTGGGTTTGGGATTTTTCCTTAGTCTGCCAGTGCCTGTTTCTACGTACTTAAAAAGCTCTCTGACAAAATCAGGATTTAGCCACAACCGCGGCGTTGTGGCAAACACTTTAAGCTCTCACGACTACAAATCGGCTCGGTTACTCACCAAACTGTCACCGATGTAAGTTGACAACGATAAAAACACTATTACACCTTCAATGAGTGAAAATAATGATAAATTTTACGAAAAAATGACTTGTTATTTCACTACCAGGCTGCCTTCAAGTAGTCGTCTGCTTAGAGCTATCTGCAGTGACCTTTGACCACCGTTAGCTCAACCGTCTGCGTCAATGGGTCAAGGTGATTTTTTTTTTTTTTTGTATGAAAAAGGTGATTTTTTTTGTATGAAACTTTTGCAGCATGCCTTATAAAGATTCTTCGCATACGCAGTCGAGTAGACTACACGACGGAAAGCCGAGTAGGATCATGGGATATTATCCGCGTCAATGGGCCGAGGTGGTTCTTACAATATGACACTTTTCAACGTATGATATAAAGATCATTCGCATACGCAGTTGGGTATGGTTGTGGAGCGGAATGTCGAGTAGGATTATGGGATTACAAAGTCATTTCGTCTGCAGAAGAGTTAGGCCTCGCATCGCAGATGAAAATAAGAACAATTTTCTTGAAAATTTCATGCAGAATAACCGAATGACCCTCTATAAGTTGCCAAAAAAGGAAGGTATAAATGTAACTGATTGTATTTAGTGCTCGTTAGTGTCATATGTGATCGCAAGGTACAGGAAATTTGTGATATATCATTATTAACCTATTTACTGGAAATGCCTATGCAGAGAATAAGGGCCTTGTATTCGGAGTGTAGTGCTTTTTAAGTGCATCGAAACGGCACATACAAACAAAAAACAAACTCAAACCGGATCGGACAGGAACATAAATGCAAAACTATTTACACACCACCAAATCAAACAGAAAGTTATGTTCATTACAACAATAGAACCACACACACACTGACAACCCAAATACCCAACAGGCCAACCTCCCCCCGGCCACCCTAAAGCAATAATACTACATACCGCCAACAACCAAAAAACCAGACACCAACAACAGGGGCCACGAGGATTCCGGGCGGGGTCCACCTGCCACGAGGGGTCCGGGGTGGAGTCAACTTGCTATATTTACACTATGTACACTATATACACTATTTACACTATTTGCACAAAAACAAAAAACTGAACAAAACTGGGCCAAAAATACAGGCGCACCTTGCCCAAGGGTGTCCCGGAGGCAGTTGTGGCAAAGGGTAACCTCATTATCCCCACGCTTTAACAAGCTCCACAACCGGATGCAGTTTAACGTCCTACCCAGGACGGAGTGTAGTCTTACGGAGCGTAGTATACTAGGCCCTGATTGAGGGCTAAACTTAAACCTGACCGGACAAAAACATAACTCTGAACTATTTACAGAATTCTGTACATTGCGCTAGCAAACAAAATGTCTGTGCTATGTACAAAACCACCCCAAACCCAAGCCAATCACGTAGGACTATTTGCTTGTGAGGTGCTTGGTTGTAAATATGTTGTAAATATGTATATGTGTATGTATATATGTATATATGTGTATGTAAGTATCTGTACATATAGTTCTATTACTGTAATGAACATAATTTTCTGTTTGATTTAGTTGTTTGTAAATAGTTTGCGTTTATGTTTCTGCCCGATCCGGTTTGAGTTTTTGTTTTTGTTTGTATGTGCCGTTTCGATGCACTTAAAAAGCACACTATTTGCAATTTCAATATTTACAATATTTACAAATTAACTATCACCCGGCCCGCCCGCACTGAAACAAGTGGACCCCAACACCTGCCGAACGTCGACCTTGGCAAACGGACGAAGTCGGCCTCCACCCTCAGCTTAATCTCCGTCCTCACCGACGCCAGGACGACGTCCGTAGGCTTTCCCTCTCCCCTAAACACAATATTACACCGGTCTCTCCACAAGGCCAGCTTTATGGAGGCCGAAACAAAGGTAAGTATCCCTCGAACACTTGTATTGCATGGCGGGGGTGACAGACCATACAAAGCGTAGTCCTGGCTGACCGCCCAGGTGTTACAAAACGTGAGGCGATCAGCCAGAGCTTGAAACCACTCCCAGAGGAGGGCCACAAAGACACACTGCCAAAACACATGGGGCACACTCTCCCACCCTGTGCATCCAGTGCGGAGGCAAATGCCATCTACAAGACGCCACCGAAGGCGCTTGAGATTCGTTACGATGGCGTCGTGTGCGATGCGCCACAGCAGGTCACGCCGGCGGTGATCGAGTGTCCCGCCGTGGACTACACGCCACACTTCCGGCCCTGACGCATAGTCGTTGGGTTGCACCTGACCCACCAAGTCATCAAAAATGGCCCGGTACTGGTCCCCCGCACTGGACTGCAAAACGTCCCCTACAGTTGACATAATACGTAGTGTCTCCCTCATCTGACAGTATGCCTCCGTTGGCCTCCAACTGTGAGGAGCTTTTTACGTACGTAGAAACGGGCACAAGGAAACAAAGTAGAACTTAAACCTGACCGGACAAAAACATAACTCTGAACTATTTACAGAATTCTGTACATTGCGCTAGCAAACAAAATGTCTGTGATAACTATGTACAGCTAGCTTTTTACGTACGTAGAAACGGACACGATTGCGCTAGCAAACAAAATTTCTGCGACAACTATGTACAAAACCACCCCGAACCCAAACTAGTTACATAGGACTATTTACAATCTCACTAGGCAAAACTATTTACATACCCATTTACATCAACAGAAGAGTGTTCAGGTTGAGTCTGTTCAATGCTTTTTGGAACTATGGGTGCATGTGGCCAACCCCCACTATTTACAGTATTAACAATGTGATGTGCTCTTTACATGCTTGTAGCCGGGCGGACCTAATGTGGAACAAAGCAAACCTATTTACACTGAACTACCAAAAAAACTTTGTGGCATGCATGGGCACAGACACAAACAGAACAGAAACCCCAAAAGAAAACGGGGACACAAAGGCAAAACCATTCACACTAAATACTCTGACTGGGACCTTATCTTTTTAATCCGTGGGCTCGGTACGGGCGTCCCAGAGTGATGGGTTCCCCTGTCTGATACTTCGCCTGAAGCCGACCTCTTTAGTGCAGACTCTGGCCCCTCCCCTCACACAAATCAAACCAACCCTCCCCCGAAGGTGGATCCTTTGGAGGAGGCTCTGAGGCACGCTCCCCGCCATCCGACATCGCCGAGTCTGAGGACAGATCGAGGTCCTCCTCTAATGTCATTATTTCAACCTGACCGGGTGCCGCTGCCAACGATGGCGGAGAGTCTGCCTCAGGAGTCCCAGTACCCCCCTCACACTGCTTGGAGGCAAGGAAGTCCTGCTCAACCTCAAGTGCCGCCTCCTCTAATTCCTGGGTTGAATACTGTGGGCCTGTTTGCGAGGGTTCGGGTGACGACCCTACATCGGCACTGACATGGGCAGAGTACGATGTGGGGCAGGCACCAAACACATGTCCCTCCTCCCCACAGAGGTTGCACCTTACCTCGTTGGGACACTCTGCCTTGCCGTGCCCCAACTGCAAACATTTTCCACAACGTCTGTTGGGACACGACTTGGCTTCGTGCCCCTCCTCTCCACATCTAAAACAGGTACGGGGCTGGCAAAAGTACCTAATGTGGGCCTTGGAACCCCCTATGAAGAGGAACGATGGAATGTCCCTCACCAGTTTCATACGGAACTGTCTCTTGCCATTAAATATACCTTTCAAGTCACCCACAGTATATTTACACCACCGCATTTCAGAGACAGTTCCGTATTGACTAAGAACCCTCGCAACCAGGCGCTGATCGACCTCGAAGGGAAGGTAGAGCACCGTCACCGCCACAGAGCCATCATATGGGGTGACAGTGAGCCCCTCTACCCCCTTCAGACATGACACACCCTTAACACGGGCAGCATCAGACTTAAACTTAAGGTCATACGTGTTGCGGGCCTCAAGCGCCTGCAACATCTCAATTTCTCCAATTTCGACACCATTGTCTTTTAACACAGTTAACGCCTGTGGGGGAGGGACACTCACCCCAGACGAAAACTCCAACTTAACAATTGTGCTATCCCGACCTCCGGGCATAGCAGCAGTTTGTGTGGCTCGGGGCCACGGAATGAAAAGAAAAAACTCTGACCAGGTGTTACAAAAGACAAAATTTAGTATGAAGCACACTATAAGGTTTTAAGCACAATTGCAATAAATAGTACAGCTATCACACAGTGATACAAGTTGAGCACGGTAAAACGACGAGAGCGAAACGAAAACACGTCTGCTCTCGTCGAAGACCTGAACTGAACTCTCTCCAACTGTGAGGTACACTGTTGGTAAACAGGGTAGGAAAGAACCAACGGAATGATAATCCACCCCAATAACGGACAAAGTAGGCAAACGGCATCTGACTGTCGACGGCACTAAAAACACATTTGGTCAGGAGAAAACGGAGCTTTGAAGGAAAGTGCACAAGGCCCAATCCCCCCTGCCTAGGAACCTGGTACACCACTTTTCTTTTGACCAGCTCCGTTTTCCCTGACCAAAGAAACCTAAACACAGCCCTCTCGAGTCGCACCAGGACACCCCTCTGGAGCGGCCAGAACAGTGCCCGGATACCACAAGAGAGGGTAAACGAAACGATTGATAACTGTTACCTTCCCCAACAGACTAATGTAGCGATCGCCAAAGTCCTTCAACCTAGCTTCCACCCAGGTCCACTTTCTCATTCCAGGTAAGTGACTCGGGTGAACCGTAACCAAACCATATGCCATTGATTTTTATGGCGTCGTCTACCCATGATGCCGCAAAAGGCAGTTGTTTCGACCGCCAGCGAAACGAAAACACGTCTGCTCTCGTCGAAGACCTGAACTGAACTAGCCCTATGTGATAAGCTTGGGTTCCAGGTGTTGTAATATATTGCTAACACAGAAATATTGTTTGGTAGGAGAATTCTGTAAATAGTTCGCGGTTATGTTTTTGTCCGGCCCGGTTTGAGTTCGCCTTTGTTTCGCCGTGCCTGTTTCTATGTGCGTAAAAAGACCCCCCCCCCCCACTTATTCTTGGCTTAGACAATCATATGGATGTGAATCTTGCAATTTGCAATTAATTGGTTAGAATTCATGTTAATTATTAGTAAAGAAACACTAAATATTTGACAGAGCTCTTTGCAGGGTGTGCCCTATCAGATCTTGGTTACCAAAACAACACACAAAAAAAGAAAATGGTTGAAAGAGAAAATACAAACAGTGGAAGCGTGTGCTTTTTAAGTGCATAGAAACGGACACTGTCAAAACAGAAAAACCCAAACCAGACCGGCAAAAACACAACCATGAACTATTTACAATTATCTTACATTAAGTTAGTAATGTCCTGGGTAGGACGTTAAACTGCATCCGGTTGTGGAGCTTGTTTAAGCGTGGGGATAATGAGGTTACCCTTTACCACAACTGCCTCCGGGGCACCCTTGGGCAAGGTGCACCTGTATTTGCCCTGTGCTTTTTACGTGTTGTTGCCTTCGGGTGTGAAGTTGCCTTCGGGCGTGGGGTCGCCTTCGGGCGTATTGTGTTACCTTCAGGCGTTGTTGCTTTCGCACGTTTGTTGTTGCCTTTTAGTGTGTGTTGCTGCCTTCTGGCGTGTGTTGTTTTCCTGTTTGTAAATAGTCTTGTGTGGTGGGTGGGCTGGGGGTGTCGTATATGTTGGCCACGTCCTGGGTAGGACGTTAAACTGCATCCGGTTGTGGAGCTTGTTAAAGCGTGGGGATAATGAGGTTACCCTTTGCCACAACTGCCTCCGGGACACCCTTGGGCAAGGTGCGCCTGTATTTTTGGCCCAGGTTTGTTCAGTTTGGAGTCCCGGGGAGAGTGGACGTTCCCGAACCTTCGGCGGGCTCGTTCGATCTCTTCGGGACTGGTTTTGTTTTTGTGTAAATAGTGTAAATAGTGTACATACTGTAAATAGTGTATATAGTGTACATACTGAAAATATAGCAAGTTGACTACGCTCGGACCCCTCGTGGCAGGTGGACCCCTCGTGGCCCCTTGGGGCAGTTTGTGATGATTGTTTGGTGTGGTGTTTTGGTTTTTTGGTTGTTGTTGGGTGGTGGTGGTGGTTTGGTCTGGTGTTGTCTTTCCTTGGCGGTGTGTAGTAATGTTGGTCTGGGATGGCCGGGGGGAGGTTGGTTTGTGGGGTTTTGGGGTTGTCAGTGTGTGTGTGGTTCTATTATTGTAATGAACATAATTTTCTGTTTGATTTGGTGGTGTGTGGATAATTTTGCCTTTATGTTCCTGTCCGATCCGGTTTGAGTTCTTGTTTTTTGTTTGTATGTGCCGTTTCGATGCACTTAAAAAGCACATATGTTGGCCACAGAAATTTTGTTTTGCTAGCTTCGTGTAAGGTAACTTTGTAAATGATTGTAAGCAGTTCATGGTTGTGTTCTTGCCGGGCCGGATTTGGTTCTTCCTGTTTGATAGTGTCCGTTTCTATGCACTTAAAAAGCACAGTTCAGGTCTTCGACGAGAGCAGACGTGTTTTCGTTTCGCTCTCGTCGTTTTGCCGTGCTCAACTTGTATCACTGTGTGATAGCTGTACTATTTATTGCAATTGTGCTTAAAACCTTATAGCGTGCTTCATACTAAATTTTGTCTTTTGTAACACCTGGTCAGAGTTTTTTTTCTTTTCATTCCGTGGCCCCGAGCCACACAAACTGCTGCTATGCCCGGAGGTCGGGATAGCACAATTGTTAAGTTGGAGTTTTCGTCTGGGGTGAGTGTCCCTCCCCCACAGGCGTTTACTGTGTTAAAAGACAATGGTGTCGAAATTGGAGAAATTGAGATGTTGCAGGCGCTTGAGGCCCGCAACACGTATGACCTTAAGTTTAAGTCTGATGCTGCCCGTGTTAAGGGTGTGTCATGCCTGAAGGGGGTAGAGGGGCTCACTGTCACCCCATATGATGGCTCTGTGGCGGTGACGGTGCTTTACCTTCCCTTCGAGGTCGATCAGCGCCTGGTTGCGAGGGTTCTTAGTCAATACGGAACTGTCTCTGAAAAGCGGTGGTGTAAATATACTGTGGGTGACTTGAAAGGTATATTTAATGGCAAGAGACAGTTCCGTATGGAACTGGTGAGGGACATTCCATCGTTCCTCTTCATAGGGGGTTCCAAGGCCCACATTAGGTACTTTTGCCAGCCCCGTACCTGTTTTAGATGTGGAGAGGAGGGGCACGAAGCCAAGTCGTGTCCCAACAGACGTTGTGGAAAATGTTTGCAGTTGGGGCACGGCAAGGCAGAGTGTCCCAACGAGGTACGGTGCAACCTCTGTGGGGAGGAGGGACATGTGTTTGGTTCCTGCCCCACATCGTACTCTGCCCATGTCAGTGCCGATGTGGGTCGTCACCCGAACCCTCGCAAACAGGCCCACAATATTCAACCGAGGAATTAGAGGAGGCGGCACTTGAGGTGGAGCAGGACTTCCTTGCCTCCAAGCAGGTTGAGGGGGGTACTGGGACTCCTGAGGCAGACTCTCCGCCATCGTTGGCAGCGGCACCCGGTCAGGTTGAAATAATGACATTAGAGGAGGACCTCGATCCGTCCTCAGACTCGGCGATGTCGGATGGCGGGGAGCGTGCCTCAGAGCCTCCTCCAAAGGATCCACCTTCGGGGGAGGGTTGGTTTGATTTGTGTGAGGGGGAGGGGCCAGAGTCTGCACTAAAGAGGTCGGCTTCAGGCGAAGTATCAGACAGGGGAAGCCATCACTCTGGGACGCCCGTACCGAGCCCACGGATTAAAAAGATAAGGTCCCAGTCAGAGTATTTAGTGTGAATGGTTTTGCCTTTGTGTCCCCGTTTTCTTTTGGGGTTTCTGTTCTGTTTGTGTCTGTGCCCATCCATGCCACAAGTTTTTTTGGTAGTTCAGTGTAAATAGGTTTGCTTTGTTCCACATTAGGTCCGCCCGGCTACAAGCATGTAAAGAGCACATCACATTGTTAATACTGTAAATATTGGGGGTTGGCCACATGAATGGTGGCCGGGGGAATATCAATGAATCTATGTTAAGAGGTCATTTGGAACATACACGCAATACAAGGGGTGATGCAAGATGACCTTCCCTTGCAGGGCAATAAATGACATACTGTACTAAAAGTTTTTCTGCATTTGGTAGTAAAACTTCAGTAGCCTATGTGCATTTACACAGTACTGTACCATGCAGCATAGGGCAAGTGTAACCGACTTTAATTGATAACGGTGGAACGTGATTCCTTTTTATACTTAAGCCAAAATTTATGGGGATTTTTTATATTGACGGCGTCATTACTTTATCAGAGATCATGAAGCATGTGCGTACATTTACTGTATATGCACTTTACTTCTTGTGGAAAAACACTGTGTCACGGAACAGTGGCTTTTGAAAAGTTACTGTTCCTGCACTAAAAGCACTGTTCTCGGAACAGCGGAACAGTGGGAATTTCGACCCCTGTATGGTGACCCACATGTCAATGGTCAGTCACTGTTGTGACCAAGGGGTGGATCATTGTTGAGTCACTTGTCACTTGCTACACTTTCTACAGGGATACCAACTGCCATTCTCAATTTTTCACTCAATATATGGTGACCCACATGTCAGTCAAAATTGCAAATTGTGCATCAATTTTGTGACTGACATATGAGTCATTTTACATAAAGTTGTCAGTCACAGAAGTGTAAAAACAGTCCAATACATACAGCCATGACTATGTACAAACAGATATTGCGATACCGTACATGTACAGTATGCCCAAGGCTACACACTGTGGTGCTTTAGCTAATCAAACTGTCTGCACGTGTAGGATTATAACTGGGAGCTGTCTTGGATATTGTGGTCTGCAAATATGACTGATGAGTACCGCATATTTTGAGATATATCTGCAATTCACTTTTTCACTTGAAATAAGGCCAAGTGTAGGCTGCAGTATGTTATAGGAAGGCATTATTCATGTCTGATTTAATCATTTGAAATTTGTAATAACTAATACATTTATCATTATGACCTCTTAAACCTTGAAAAAGGCTGGCAGGGCAAATCAACATCCCATGTCAGAGTGACTATACAGTGTAGCATACAGTACCCTGCCTTAGGTAGCAACCTCTTTTTAAATACCCCGTAGTGGATGTGGAGTCGTAGTGCATGAGGTGGGGTATTCTGGCCAGTGATTTTTGTGACTGTAGCCTCAGCTTAATTTAAGAAATTAAGAATGACATATTGTGTGACACCAATACTACTAGTCAGCTCCAGTAAGCATCCATTAGAGCCACTTAGCATCCATCTCAGGCTGGATGCTCAGTCATAGTCGCAGTGAGTGTTAGGCCAAGTACAATACTGTAAATAACATGTTTCCTGACCCTGCCTGCATCCTTTTTTCCTTATTTTTTATTTTTGGGGGGCCGCATCCTTTTTTGTCTTTTTTTCTGCGGAAATCTCGTTTTATTTCAGCACCTTCTGGTCTTTTCCACAAATTGCGGTGATATTCCATATTGATACATAAAACGGAACGACTGGACACCGTGACTACAGTCTGTTTTTACTGAAACTTCAACAAGCAGTGCATGAATGTGATATGATAACTACAAGACAAGTTTACTTTGTTTAATATAATCACTTACAGTTGTGCATGCAACTTTTCTGCCTTCGTTTTCAGGCAGTTTTGACACATGCGTAAAAAAAAAAAAAGCCGCATCCCCCTTTACTGAAAAATTCCGGACAGGAAACATATTTTTTTTTACTTGGCCTTATACTGTAAGTGACGATGAAATCAAGCTTTGTAGCTCCACTAAGCATCCAAGGATGGATGCTCAGTCGTAGTCGCAGTGAGCGAATTATTAGTAGCAATAACGTCACTGAATAGTCAGTTCCACTAAGCATCCAACTGACACTGGATGCTCAGTCGAAGTCGCAGTGAGAGTTGAAAATAGCGATTAAATCAAGCTTTGTAGCTCCACTAAGCATTCACCTGAGGCTGGATGCTCAGTGGGGTTATTCGATGAGGCGGGGTATTCTATAGTTGTACCCAAGTGTCAAGTAATGCCAGAGGGAGGTCAGACAGTGATGTGGAGTGGAATGTGCCTAGGTCATGTAATGTAATGCACAGCCCTGTTCAAGGGCTAGGTCAGACTGTCCAGATACCAGTCAATCTGGCACATATGTCACCCTTCACAGCTGCTCACAACTTGGGAGAACCTACTGTAGGCCTAAACCAGTAGGCTACTAGACCTATATGTGCACAGAGTTAACCTAAAAACTAATAACGAATAGGCCTACTGACAACCCTGCAACCAGTAACATTGATTACACCTCTCTGTTCCGATGTCTCTATGTTCTGAAACCTGCACCCGTTACACTTTCACCCAAACCTAACCCTTCTCCTAACACTGACATTCACGTACACTTTCGGAATATAGAGACGTCGGAACAAAGAAACTTCGGAACAGGGAGCTGTCCGTAACATCACCCTAATGTGACTGTGCAGTCACGCTTACTGTACACTAACAGTAGGCTAGGCCTAGGGCCTAGGCCTATGTGGATTAACTTGTATAGCCTAGGCCTACCTATTACTAAATTAGCCTAACGTTAGGCATAGGCTTAGAAGTAAGATTTGAAATAAGCATACCCAAAGGTTCTTTCATTTACACAAATATGTTCAGTAATGGCGGTCCCTTAGGGGTTGATAATACAGTAAAACCAAGTCTAGTCAGGCTGGATAGTGAGTTAGGCCTAACTCTGAACTGGAGTGACGAGTTGCCTGTGAGTTGGACGTGGGCCAGTATGGGAATTTCCCTTTCAAACGATCCAAGCTCGTGGAACGCCAAAATGGTCAACACGGTTGCAAACAAAAACTCCCCAGGCTCACTTCGCCAAAATTCCCTGGGCAAATAATGCAGTATACAAGACGAAGCTGCAACTTAGACATCACACTAGCAAAACACTTAAACACTTAATCATAAAATAAATCAGTCATCTGGCCGTTACCAGGAGCCCTTTTGTACCTTACTTTTGAAAAAGAAAGTAAACACCAACAATATATTGGTAAGCCTACGTGCCGTGGATCATAGTCAGTGGAGGTGCAGGATTTTGGAGAAGGGGAGGGGGAACTAATTGTGATTGCAGTGGTGGAGCCTAGACAATTCTGTTCAGAGGGTGCACTTTGAAGAAGGTATATCCTATGTCTCGACACGATCTAAGTCAGGCGCGGATCCAGGGGGGCCTGGGCCCCCCCCCCCCTTGCCACGAAAAAAAAACGAAAGGAGAAAAAAGGAAGAAAAAGAAAAAAAGAAAAGGAGAAAGAAAAATTAAGAGCAAAAAATGAATAAAAGTGTCCAAGAACGTATTCAAAGTATATATTTCTGTAGGGGTTGGGTGGAGCTATAGCTGGATTATCTCTTTAGATATCTTTCAAAGTGGTTGGCGACGAAAGGAGAGCTACAATGTTCGACAACAGGTGAATAGCTGAGTAATCATCCCTGACTAAAGATCTAAATAAGTAAACATCGTGACATATGCAGTATGGGCCCGGCTAGCTGCACTGAAATTTAGTAACAATTTTGTGTTAAAGAGTGAAATTTTTTATAATCTAGAGGGATTGAGAGGCAAATTTTTCGCCATACAGACCTTGCAGAATGAATACAGAAGACAAGCTGTCAGGTGACGTGCTGTTGTGCACAGTGGCACCAGCTGTTGCAGGCAAAGTAGCGGAGTGCATACGCTATTCGATTTCGTAACTGTCTGAAAAGTTTAAAAATGAACTCAAAGGGCTTTTAAGCAACAGAAAATGACGTCGGCGCAGTGGGCAATGGGTGGCGTGTGACCCCCTCCCCCATTCATTATTGAAAATTTTTAAAATGGTCCCAAAATTCGTTTAAGCTACAGATTTCTGTGGAGGGTGTAGGGTGAGATGTGTTTTTGATGATTGGTTTATTTGTTCTAAACATTTTCTTTCACAAAACTGTTCTCAAACTATCATAAGTTTTGGAAATTCTCGACAAATTCCAAATTTTGGCACATTCCGCTAGCGTCAAGCCTTGTGTCAGAGTTGTTCTTATTATCAATAGCTTTCGGTAACTACTCACGGGGAACAAAGGAGCAAAAGTGCTTTTTAAGAATTCTCTGTCGGAAGATTCGTTTCTGAATAGCATATAGGTTGGTGGGAGTGACAGTGTCCGATACAGGTTCTGAATGCAGGTTTTGTCATGAACTAATATTTATTCAAAACTTCGGCGCGCTTCGCGCGCATAAGACAGGGTTTGCACCAGATTTCATATACCATTGACAAAGCTGTGATGCAAGAAATTATTCCAATGCAAACATTTTTCTAAAAAAGTACATCTCCTTCTCTGTAGGGCTCTCATCATTATGGGATCTTTGACTAATCTAGTCTAGCACATGACTTGAAAGATTGAAAGTACGTAATTGCCGTTGCTTATTTTCCAAACATTTTACCGCGGCGTTCAAAGACGACGAAAATCTTTTCTGAAACGAATTTTGCCGGTCCACCATCCCTCTTGCTATACCTAAAAAGAAGGTGATATATGTATCATATCTATCATCTCCCATATGGATGTCGGGTAGTGAGAATCCCGTTGGTCCCTCTTTTGTACACTGCAACTAATTCAGAGATCCCGGGAGGCTCTATACTGTTCTCTGTCAACCTTGGATATCCTTTTAAAAAAATTTAATATAGTCAAAGAATGTTTCTGTGGACTCCACGCAGGTATAATTGCGTGTACAATTTTCCCATGGGCGTGGATCATGAGGGGACGCGTACCCCTCCCTTTTTTGGAAGGGGGGACATCGTCAAAAAGTCCCTCTCACTTTTTCAAAAATGATGGAACAGACTGCAATTGTGCCTAGGAAAACGAAATGTTTAGAGGAAAAATAACCTAAAAATCCTACACTTTTGTTGCAACAAATCGCATCTGAAAGCATTAAATTCTAGAAAAATTTTCCTAAGACCCCTCCCCCATGCCGACTGTCACAAAACTTATTGCCTCCCTGTGACGCAAATTCTGGCTACCACCACTGCTTCTTCCACCAGGACGGCGATTCACAAATGTGAAAAAGTCCCCCCCCCCCCCAAACACACACACACACACTTTTGGAGATGGATACACGCCCATGATTTTCCTGGGACTTAAGGAGGTTTGAAGACAATATATTAACCGTCTCTTACTCCCCTTTTTCACCCGAACAAAAGTTAGAATTCACTAAATTGTGGACATTTTTTAAACATACAATCACTTTAGAATGACCCAAAGATACCACCATTTTGCATATAGGCCCCCTAAAATTAACAAAAATTTCTCAAAGGGGAGGGAAAACCCCTTCCTGGGATTGCACTCTCATGTACTAACAAGAAAAGGCTCTCCCACTCTTGTATATAGCGTATACAAAATCCCACTGCCTAAAAAGGCATGGTTTAGCAGTTATCTGCGGTTCCCCCAATCACCAACTCCCGCCGGCACCATCGGTCATAGATTTCTAAAGGGTATACCCTTCAGAAATCCATAAAGAAGGTGATATATCATCTCTCCTCCCATATGGATGTCAGGTTGTGAGAGTCCTGTTGGTCCCCCTTTTCAGTGTACAATTAATGCAGAGCTCCCGGGAGGCTCTATACCGAAAATTTTCGGCGCGCTTCGCGCGCAATGTTTACGCTTACGGAGAGAGGTACGTTTTTATTGAGTGATGGATTTATTTTAATCACTTTTTACCAAAGATCATTTGAAATCTTTCACGATTTTTCAATGTCTTCTCAATATTTCTTGATTTTCTCTTGATCTGCGCACTTTTAGCCTTGAATTGCTCCCTTTACTATCAATAAGGTCCCTAACGTATTCGCATTACTCATTGGTGGGGTTCTACCACAAGCCAATTATTCGTGTGCATAAACGTGATTTCAGAGGAGCCAGCATTGTAAGGATGTAAAGCAACTGATATTCATTTTTTCACCCTCCTCTTCTTATGAGAACTGAAAACTTAGTATCGAGCCCACCTTCTAATTAATAGACACACATAAGGGGAATTGACACCGTTAGTCATCGCAATGGTTTTAAATGTAAATGTAAATTTTCGGCGCGCTTCGCCCGCAATTGTTTCATCTGACGTCCTATACCCGAATACGGTATAACGAATATAAAACACTCATTATGGCAAAAATTATTTCAAGTTACCGACACGGGCTCATAATGTTGGCGTGTAAGTTTTAAGATAACTTAGATTCTCCGGAACTCTGCAGGTACATATAGTAACTATACTGAGCCATACACATCAAATTTCATGCGCCATGAAAAGGTATAAAATCTCACTGACATAAGAACTGGAGCCGATTTCTGTGCTCTTAAAATGCAATATTGCGAGAGCTTTCGGGGGCTTCGCGCGCTTCACATCTCACCTCAATATTGTCCTTATTATCAATAATTTCCGGTAGCAACTCCCGCAGAAGTACAACAGCAAAAGTTGAAAGCTTTTTACGAATTCTCAGGTAAAAGACTGGCTTTGTGCTTGGCATATAGGTTTGTTGGGGATGCAGAGCATGGATGCAGGTTTTGTCATGGTTATCTTATGTAATGAAAAATTTTGGCGCGCTTCGCGAGCATTCGTCACGGTTTGCTCTCCATCTCATGGCCTTTATTAAGTTTATAATAGGCCTACATACAATTCTGATCACAACACTTCTCCAAAAAAGAGAAGTACATCTCCAACCTCTGTAGGGACCTATGGGATCTTTCAATCAAATTTGTAGCATGATGTGAAAGGTTGAAAGTACGTATTTACCGTTATACATTTTTCAAGAATTTTTACCGAGCGCTTCACGGGCAGCCATTACCAGTGTAGATGGTGATTGTTAATATACTTTCCATTGCTGGAAGCTGTTCGTCTGGATTATCGTTCAAACTTAGTAAAAATGTGATAGTTGTAAAGAGTTCGGCATCCTACTCTATAGTATCATTTGGATGTCGGGTAATAAGCATCATGTCAGTGCCCTATTTTATATAATTAACCTAGAGCTTCCAGCTAGGAGACCCTATACCGGTGTCTGACAGCCTTAGATACCATTTTATAATGCACACTGAAGCAAAGGAAAATTTTTGTAATTAGTCCAGGAATGTTTCTGTGAACGCCACGCACGCCAAAAAAAAAGGGGGGGGGCTTCAGGAGGCTTGTTGACAACATACGCTTCTCTTAGACATCATACTCTCCTCTTTCACTTAACCAAAAATTAGAATTCACTAAATTATGGATATTTTCCAGCCATATATGATCAGTTCCAAAAATATCCCAAAGATAGCACCATTTTGCATCTTAGCAACCTTAAATTAACAAGAATTTCTCAAAGAGGAGGGGGACACCCCTCCCATCCACCCCTCCCCTAGGACGGCACCTTTATGTAGTGGCAAAGTAAGGATTCCATACTACTGTATACAATCGCAGGGGCGCATACTCTACTCTTTCACTAAACCAACAATTAGAATTCACTAAATTATGGAGATTTTCTAGCCATTATGATCAGTTAAAAGAATATCCCAAAGATAGCACCATTTTGCATCTTAGCAACCTTAAATTAACAAAAAATTCTCAAAGGGGAGGGAACACCACCTCCCCAGGACGGAACATTTATGTAGTGGCAAAGGAAGGATTCCATACTGCTGTATACAACCGTAGGGAGCATAAAAAGGTGCAATTTACGCAGGCTTCGGGGTAACTAAGGTGGCAAAACGACGTAAGTTCTGTGGTTCCCCCCAATCACCAAGTATGGCGCGCCGTTTGTGCCATGTCATTATGCGGTCAAAAGTTATTATGCCGTCAAAATTCATTCCGTCGTCAAAACTCATTATGCCATCAAAAGTCCTTAAGCCGTCCAAACTTATTAAGCCTTCAAAACCAATTCTGTTGTCAAAAGCCCTTACGCCGTCAAAGGTCTTTATGCTGTCAAAATCCATTCCGTTGTCAAAACTCATTATGCCGTCAAAACTTATTAAAAGTTATTAAGCCGTCAAAACTAATTCTGTTGTCAAAAGTTATTATGCCGTCAAAAGTAATTAAGCCGTCAAAACTGATTCTGTTGTCAAAAGTCCTTATGCCGTCAAAAGTAATTATACGCCGTCAAAACTCATTCCGTTGTCAAAATTCATTATGCCGTCAAAACTTATTAAGCCGTCAAAACTAATTCTGTTGTCAAAACCCTTTATGCAGCCTAAAGTACTTACGCCGTCAAATCTCATTCCGTGTCAAAAGCTCTTATGCCGCATAAAGTACTTATGCCGCCTTAAGTACTTACGCCGTCAAAACTCATTCCGTCAAATTATGCACGTGGGCGTTGTCCAGTTTCACCAATGACAAACTCCGATACATTTGAAGCCCAAGAAGGCGCGAGAGGAACCAATTCGCGTGCCAGATGCATGTGGATCAGTGGCATATTACAGTGAGACTGCCATTCAGAATCCACTGGGCTCTTTATCTTTACCAAGCAGCTCAGCAGCCGACCGGAGGAAAGTCTTGCAGTCCAAAGGTAACCAATCGTCCCCGTGAACGCGCATTAAATACGAAGACGTTTAAGTTGTATAGGAAGACAAGGATTAGTTCTTTCCAGTGCACGAAAGAAGGATAGGCCTAGGCTAGCCTGAGACTAGCCCTCGAACAGGGCTGTGTGTTCCGTTACAAATGTGGAGTGTAATGTGCCTTGGCCATATAAGGTAGCACACAGACCTGTTCGAGGGCTAGCCTGAGACTAGTCCTAGGCTAGGGCCTAGGTGTTTTACGAACGCCGGTAAGTTGTAACGTTAGGCGAAGTCGAAATAAAAATAATGGAAACAGGGTTCGAAACTTTGAAAAAAAGTAAACCCTGCTCATACTTGTTCTTCAACCTCAAAAGGTTGCATGTTGCTTCTGTAATTCCCATTCCATATTGTCGGAGCTTCAAGGCCTTTATATAATTTGTTATCTCGCTCACACAAAATCGAGATTAAGTGTACCTCCATCATTGAAATAGATGAGGGCTTTTAGAAGTCCTTCCACTGTTTAGGATTCTTTTGGAAAACCTAACGTAGCAATACACAAAAACGTATTGCGGTCTTTTCATACTCCCAACTGTACTGAGATACTTGTCCTGTTTGTTCCCTCACGACACCGGCTCTCTTTTTAATTGTCGCTTCCTTTCCAAAGTTTGAAAACAAGGAGCAACTTAGTGGTATTTGGGCACCATTTCAGCATCGTACACTGTTAAAGTTTGTTCTAGTTTGTCGCAGGTTTTTTGCAATTTTTTCTTTATTCTTTCTTTTATTTTATTTTTTATTTATTTATTTTTTTATTTATTTAGGCCTAAGTATTTCTATTTTTTTTTATTTTTTTATTGTTATTTATTATTCTTTTTTACTTTGTACTGTCCCCCTTTTTTTCTGTTTTTCTGCAAACTTTTCCCACAGTGTACATCGAAAGTTTGGTGCCACCCCGCTAAAATTGTTCATTTGCTACACTAAAAGTGTATGGCACTATTGCTAACCCGTCTTTGGAATCTTTTGTGCACTAATTTTCGACCAGGCTCCAAAACGTAGCTCCCTCCCTGTGTACACTGCTCCTTCTTGATTGGTCGCTCTCTTCCAACCTTGAAAATTCAAAATCAGAGCAAAAAACAGACCGGAAGCACCCGTTGCCCAGTGTGATTGGTACATACGGGAAGTTGTTTTCATTTTAGCCGCAAAGGCCTTATTAAAGCCTGTAGCCATGCTGTCAGCCCTCAGTTCTGAGCTAGCCTTTCAAAGAATAGGTCTCTCAAGAACTCTGAAAGGGTAAAACTCTTCAAACAGCACTCTTAAAAAGAGATAAATTAGTCAGCACATAACTTGTGTACAAGTTTCTAGGTAATCCTGTTCGTCTTGCAAAAAGCATTATCCGCCGTAAAAGGTTTAATTCGAGAAGCAGGATACTGAATCAAGAATTTCTTCTTCCACAAAAAGTAGGAAGATTTCCAGAACCCTAAGGGAGAAACTTCGTGCAAAGTCTCAAAAATTTCGAAGGAAGTGTACTGACAGCCATAAAAGGCCGAGTTAAAACTGCCAAATTTTGTCTGAAGGCGGAACAAACCGAGCACTTCATCAATAACATCTCCGACAGATCTCGTTCGGATAAAAATAAATAGCTCTAGGTACGGGTTTAAAATTTATAGCTACCCGCTTACTAAAACCAACCAGAATATCAAGCCTCGGAGTCCTAAAAGGCCTATTTACAACATGAGGATATGATATACTCTGTACGAAAGAGCTAAAACAAAATTTGTAGTGCTAAGACACTGGCACTTGGAAAGATCCGAACGTGTGCCAAATTTTCCAACACAACCGTTCCTAGCCTATGAGAGGACACCCATCCTAAAGGATACCTAGTAGTAATTCTACGCTTAAAAGCGACGGTTAATTGGAAACAAGTCACGAGGAGAATGAAGATTGCTACCTCGATGCTCTCATCGAGGCGCTCTAAAAGAGCAATTTCTTTATCTTTTTTGGATTAAGGCCAGGCCAAACTAAAAAGTCCGACTACTGATGAAGCTCAACATCTAAAAACAAGAGCAGAAACATGTCTAGTTAAAGGTTTCAGAAACCTAACAGAGCAGTATACTTCTAAGTATCTGCGGTCTTTAACCCCACTCCACAGCAAAAAGATGCTACCTGTCTGATTACAAGACAGAATGTCCGTTAAGAACGCATTACTTCAAAACTTTTGAAAAAAGGGACTGCCTACGTAGTATCAGATAATGCTACCGCCTACCTATTTTAATTAATTTAATTAATTTAATTAAAAGGTTTCAGAAACCTAACAGAGCAGTATACTTCAAAGTATCTGCAGTCTTTAACCCCACTCCACAGCACAAAGATGCTACCTGTCTAATTACAAGACAGAATGTCCGTTAAGAACGCATTACTTCAAAACTTTTGAAAAAGGGACTGCCTACGTAGTATCAGATAATGCTACCGCCTACCTATTTTAATTAAAAGCAAATTTCATGTACATTACCCACGATGTGTACGATACACGTTATGTCACGCTAACATTCGCGCTTTCCTAGGCTTCAACTGTATCGGAGTTTGTCATTGGTGAAAATGGACAACGCCCACGTGCATAATTTGACGGAATGAGATTTGACGGCGTAAGTACTTTAGGCTGCATAAGGGGTTTTGACAACAGAATTAGTTTTGACGACTTAATAAGTTTTGACGGCATAATGAATTTTGACAACGGAATGAGTTTTGACGGCGTATAATTACTTTTGACGGCATAAGGACTTTTGACAGCAGAATCAGTTTTGACGGCTTAATTACTTTTGACGGCATAATGACTTTTGACAACAGAATTAGTTTTGACGGCTTAATAAGTTTTGACGGCATAATGAGTTTTGACAACGGAATGGATTTTGACAGCATAAAGACTTTTGACGGCGTAAGGGCTTTTGACAACAGAATTGGTTTTGAAGGCTTAATAAGTTTTGACGGCTTAAGGACTTTTGATGGCATAATGAGTTTTGACGACGGAATAAATTTTGACGGCATAATAACTTTTGACGGCATAATGACATTGCACAAACGGCGCGCCATAACCAAGTTTTGGCGGCGCCACTGACATAAATTGTTCTTGTGTATAGAAGTCATTATGGAGGAACACAGCATTGCAAGAATGCAAAGTAGTGGAATTCAGGGGAAGACACATTTTATGAAACTGAAAGCTTATACGAATTGCTAGGCAGAAGGCTCACAGCCCTCTAAGTGGCGAATGCATTTTGCCAGGAATTTAAAGCGTCTCAGTGTAAAGTCTTCACCCAACTTTTGGTATGGAAATGATTTCTAATGCAAAACTTCGGTCCGCAATTCGCGCGCACATCACGGCACACACTTCATATCTTGAAACCATTACTGGGGCAATATAAATTACTTTGACCAAAACACTTGTTTGATGAAAGTACATCTCCGACCGCTGCAGGAACCCTACATCAATAGAGTATCTTTAATAGACTTATCTAATATCATAAGTAGCATTTACGGCTGCATTCGTAGCAAAGTAGGCCTATTTGTCGTTGCACTTTTTATGCCAAGGCCAAAATGCCACTAAAGAATAAGAAATTATCATTATGTCTAAGCATGTAACTAATTGAAAGATTTGCCGAAGATACCACCATTTTGCATCTATGCTACCTTATCTAAACAAGAATTTTTCAAGGGGAGGAGTTGTGAGCCCTCCGCTATAAGACAACAAACCTTTCCTTTACAGTCAAAAATAAGGATTTACTAAATTGTGAGTTTTTCAATACATAATCAATTAAATATTTGAAAAAACAGCATTTTTTTGCATCTAAGCTATGGTAAATGAACAAAAATTTCGCAAAGGGGAGAGATCTCCCCCAGGACATCATCTGCACAAGGTAACAACGGGAGGATTTGCCTCGAATGCAAAGTGCCACCGATGCGAATATGCACAATTTACACCGACTTTCTGGGCTTATCTGGAGTGGGATTTAGGCATCATTTTCTGCAGTGCCCCCATCACCAACCTCTGCCGGCGCCACTGATTTTTTAAGGTATAATATCGGCAATCCCGCCCGGCTAGGTTGCATCTTTTTGCTTGCATATTCAATTGTAATAAAGTCTTCATTTTGGAAACACAATTGTGTCCTTGTTCAATGTGTTTTTAGTACATTATCATATGTTCTGAGCATTGTTAGTGACAACGATACGTTTCCGTACATTTTCTTTTAACAACTGGCAATTGATAGATAGCTTACAAGTGTTTGACTTCTTTAACTTATTAAACATATGCGTAACTATTCCTTCATTAATTTGTGCATTCTCTCCAAGTTGATTAAACTGAAGAAACGAGAAGGAATTCAAAAGTCATCTTGTCCGCCTACATGTAGGCTATAGCAGGAGGGATCATCGCAAAAATGAAAAAACAAAAACAGATCCTTAAAATTTGCAAAATATTACACCAAATTGCGTCTAAGGACCCTAAAATATTCAAAAATTTTCCAAAGGAGAGGGGGAAACCCCATCCCTTAGACCCATCCCCCACAACGACGGTCCGAAACAACGTTCAACCCCACCCAGTCGAGAAAACAGCATCCAACGCCTTTCAAACAAGTACAAAAAAGAGATCATAAAAAGTAATATGAAATCCAAATTAGTCTCTCAAAAATGGAATTTATACATAGAATTTTCTCACTTGTAAATTTCTGAAAACATGAGATATCAAAACTTAAAATATCCGGAAAGTGCCATTTCTTGCTATCTGGGAGGCATTTTTTGTCAAAATTTTCTCGGTACGCTCCGCGCCAACTCATGGTGGCGCTCCGCTTAGATAGTGTCGAGGCATATTTTGGCCCCCATATAAATTCAATCCTGGACACGCCCTTGCTTGAAGCGCGCGAAAATTTTGATTGTTTGCGAAGGATTTGCGATAAATCTAATAGTTTGAGAACCATTTGTGACAGAAAATGCTTAACCCTACCCCCTACAGAAATCTATAGCTCAAACGCCTTTTGGGATCATTTTAAAATTTTCAAACAATTCTGAAATCGATACGCCCCCCATGCCCTCCCTTGCCGGCGCCACTGATAACGTTTCACTGATAACAAAATGGAGAGGTTACTAATACAAGGAAAAGGACGAAATAACCTGACACTTTTCGTACGCGACCCCTCAGAACTCACTTCTAAGGTGATTCACTTTATGCCTCCTTCTTTTCCATGATGCCCCTGATTAATGTGGATAGTTTTGTAACAAATAGGCATACATTGTAAAATTATTTAATTGAACTGTTGAAGGAGATTGCCTATTGCGAAGATTTCAGTATTGTTTGCCCTTAAGTATTTTCAAGTGTTGTAGGAACCAGGTCAGGATTCAAAACCTAGTTGTCCCGGGGCTGTGTTCCTTTCAGGGGCCTACTTAGGCAATTTTTTTTTAAATTTTGATTGGAAAACTATGTACCGAATTGAACGCGAATAGTACTTTTATCCATCATTTCCTATACGACTGATCAGTGGCGGTATATAGGGTCGTTCGAATTATAGTAGTTCAGTAAACAGGGCGTAAGACGTAGGAGAAAGCGTCGGACAAAATATTTTTTGCGATGCTACCGAGGCCTCCAAAGGCCTGAGCAGCAGTTCCCTCAGCCCCGCACAAATCCGGCCCTGGTAGTAACCACATACCCTATCCAGGACCACTGAGGGGAAGTTTGGTCCCGCCGGAGGACTTGCCCATGCACCTGTTGTTCAAATCTTGGCACAGTATCTAAATTTGAAATTGAAGTCACTTATTTCATTTGGATTGTTAAAAGTATAGGCTACTTGTTTCGTTTTAAACGTTTTAACTACATCGAGTTGCAATTTTGGGAGGTAAGTGTTGCTCAAGTTACTTTCAAAGTTTAATGGCAACATCGTCAAGACACTCTTCTCCATTTTACATGAGACTGCCCACCAGTGCTCTCACTTTTCCCGAAATTAGGAAAACTTGCGTTTCCTTTCGGTAGTTTACGGGAAAAGGAACAATTTCGTAAAATTTCCGAAATTTGACCAAGTTATTCTTTTCTATTAAAATCAAAGTGAAAAATCTCCTTTCCCGAAATTACCCGAAATTGGGGAAACTTACGTTTCCTTTCGTTAGTTTACGGGAAAAGGAACAATTTCGTGAAATTTCCGGAATTGGACAAAGTTATTATTTTCTAATAAAATCAGGGTGACAAAAGCCCCTTTCCCCATTCCACTTTTGTTACATATATCTTTTTTTCACCTTTATTTGGGAGAAAGGGACGACATATAGCGTGCAGAAAGCGTTCTTGAATATTCATAAAACATAGAATGCCAAGAGTAAAGCCGCATGATAATGTCCACAATACAATATATATATGGGTACAATTTTTTATTTCATTTAACTCCTTTTTCCTTCCATCGTTACATACAAATTAAGTTCATCAACAAATGGCAAATAAGAAGAGTACGACGAAAATATACAAAACAAGACAATGCCTCAAAAGTAAATTTGAAAATATATCTGAACACTTCAGAAATATAAGGTAATTGACAACTCATTCATTAAACTTAACACATACCACATCCAAAGTAACATTGATTTTAAAATCTGACAATTACTTTATCCGACCCCTCTCCCCCCCCCCCCCCCCCTCCATTCAAAGTCCAGTTGAACCCTGTTGACTAGCTGCAACTAGGCTTAACTGATTCCAGTTGGTTTTGTCCAGACTTCCATTTTAACCCAACTGAGTTGAACCGGGTTACACAGCTCTGAACTGGGTTGAACTATGTTCATCTAGGTTTTGCAGCTGGACTTTGCATTAATTCCAAATTGGAGTAACTGGTTTTTACTACTAGGTTTAGCAAATACTATAGGTTTCAATTAGTAGGGTATAACTGGGTTATAACTGGAATCCTAATGGATCCAAGTTGAACCCTCCTTAAATGGGTTCACCTGGAAATTGCACTGGGGTCAAGCCTGTCACTGTAAAATCAACCGCTGGCTGCAGGCCCCTACAGTAGAGAGGTTTATAAGATGGGTCCAAACGTCGAATTGAGGACCCTCATTGCATCCAGAAGCAAAGTCCTCAAAATAGCACTATCTATTTGAAGGGTCTCAGCGAAACATAAATAAAAGATGTTGGTACTTTGTATTGATAGATGAAAATATATCTGAAAATATCGGTAAAATCAACTGTAAAAAGATGCATCATGTCCAAAAGAGAGGGTCATTGAAATGTACATATTAAGCTCAATCTAAGAGCCTGATTCATAAATTTACATCAAAATATAAATTTGAACAGCCACGCCCATAGTTGGAAGGGGGTAGGGGTAAGAGGAGCATCACCCAAAAAATTTTCTCCCCCAAGAATATCAAAATTACCACTGCCTCAATGCATTTTAGTATACCTTGCCCCGCTCAAGAGTATTTCTCCCCCTGGAAACTATCTTGTCCCCTCCAGTGCCTTGTCTGGCTACAGGCCCATGAAAATGGGTATCAACAGGTGAGGGCCAGGGAAGACATGTCCCCCATACTTTTGGAAGTGGAGGGGGTTCTCCCCTCCACTTTCTTCTAGAACCCTAAGGAACATAAGAGGCACATGTTTGAATCCATAGGTTGCAATATATAGCTGATTCAGTGGAAACTCGAAAATGGTGGAAACTGCCATTTTATCGATTTAAATTATGGGAAAATGCCTCAGATTACACCACAGATCATATGGCCTCCATATTTTCGCAGGGACTTTGAGTGAGTCCCGGATCCCCAGCCTCTAGGGTTCTGCACTTATCCTTCTTGAAATAGTTCTGGTCAAGGTTATGCCCCCAGCCCCTTTTTATGAGAAGCTGCTGTTGCTCTTGCCTATGCGCAGTATAACACATCCCCATACCCTGTTGCAGCATGATTAGCGGAATGTAATTAAAAATCATTATCTGTTGCTCTTTTGGTTCTTACATGAAAAATATTTCTATCATTTACTTACAAAATTAAAGACGACGTTCTTCAATAAGCCTTTTTGTAATCTTGATTGGGCAAGAGATTGAGGAATGTATGAAAGATAAAGTGCACTCTGCAAACAGAGTATGGAAAATATACATAATTTGTGACAATTTTTAAGACCAAACTGACATTTTACATGCTATTCATGACACTAAGTAAGAGTACTCCATGTATTTCCTCTCAATCTTACAAAGAAAGTCAGGATTTGGTTGGAGAGGGGAAGGGAAAGGGTGAAGGGTTTAGGAATAATGAAAATTATTTGCCATGCAAACATTATCCATAAATTAGAAAGTAGTCATAGTGGAATATTTTTCCAACAATTGGGTGATCTGAGACCTTCTTTCTGCTTTGGAACAAGGATGGTTTGAACCCCATAGCTCCCCTAATACCCACCTTTTAAAAGTGGATAATAATCTGAACATCTTTTCAAAATATTTTTGGCATGTTGTAGATACTACAATGTCATTCTATATGCCCAGATTTTTAGGATGTGTGCATGTATAGTTGAGATTGCAAAAAGGTCTATATGATCGACCACTGACCTTTGAAGAACAGGAATTATTCATCAACCTCTGAATATCTAAAAATAGGCATTTCAAAATGGTTAATACACAAAGGGACAGAGAGACAAATGTACTTACAAATGTAAATACACGCAGGCAGACATCTGGCTACACAGCTAATACAGCAAACAGAGTCAATTTTACTAGATGGAGGTACAGGAATTAAAACTAATGAAATTGTTCCAATGTAGAGTCTTTCTACAAGTTAAAAATAAATTGAAGAGGAAACAAAAAAATGAAACACAAAAATAGCTCATCTCAAGTCTCTCCACTGTCATCACCAAAGTAAACAAATCTAAGTGATTAAATTTTGTGAAAGACTTCAGATACTTATGTTACTCCTAATCCTGTAAAATAAGATTATTAAAAATTGGTAACTGTTATTGCTAACAAGAAACAAACACACACATACATCACCCTAAAGAAAAAGAGGCTTAGAGCTAATCTTATTTTAGACTGAGAATTTGTTGCAAGTCAAATTTATATAGACAATAAAGTCTTGCAAATAATCTATGTGAAATGTTTGCTTCTTACAGAAATAAAAGTAATTTTAAAGCTTTCATTAAATTGCAATGATAGGGCATGCAACCTGTCACAATTTACTGTCACATTGTAATGTGTTATGTATTTAACACATTAATGTACTTTTAAAGGCAAGAGTACCTAAAATGATTCATCCTAGGCTTGAAAGGAAAATGCAGCAACCCCAAGTCTACTAATAAGCACACCATTAGCATACACTTTCTCCTTTTCTTATAAAAAGGAAGGCATTACTGGAAAACAGAATACCAAGTTTTGTGTTGTCTTGGAATTCAGTGTGCATGAAGGTATCACACTGGAAGACAATATGGAAACTATGGTTCTACCACAACACAGGAAGTATCTGTGGGTAATATAAGAAAACATTTAATGTCTGTGGCAAATCAATGCTTCCAAATAAGTTTACAGACACTGTATGGGACTTTCAGTTGTCTAGTCAAGTAATTACAGCAAACAATCCATTGAATTAGCAAATCTACCCTTATGAATGTGACTACTTTAGTAATTACATTAGGATCTGAATAAAGAATACCTCTTCACATAGCACATGTTATCATATGTTCCTTTTAGAACATTCTTTCACAAGAAAAAGTATGTATCCCTGTTGTGACTAAGCTAGTACTGCTGAAATAGTACAATACATAAAGTACTATATTTCTTGCCTAACAGTTCCAATGTGTCGAAGTTATTTTCTTCTGTTTCATTCCATCTCTTTCTGTAGTTATGTACAGATACCTCTTTTTTCCAGCCTTCTAGCAAACAAACACCTTAAAAACACTCCAAAGTCCCCCTAATCCCCCCCCCCCCCTCCATTCCTCTTAAGCTCTACTCCTCAAAGTTCTGCCCACATCTGACTTTTACGTTCCATATAGTCAAATTTCTATGCAAACAGTTTACATACTCTGATCACTGATGAAAAACTAATTCACAGTCTCAATTTAACAAATTTGAAGGGAGATACTTTACACCCTTAAAAAGTATTAACTGCATCCACAAATTGAAAATGTTGACAAGAATTATAAAGAATAACAAATTTCAAAATTCAAACTCTTCTCATCCTTACGGAATTAGCCGTAATGATATCTCATACCAGAAATATGTAAACTAACACACAAGACATTTCCAATTGATCTGAATTTGTAAGCTCCTTAAGTGAATACTGAAGAAGAATAAAGACATTCTGTATGCCCAGCTTTCAATAAAATTTAACAACTTTACCATTCTCTTAGCAGGACTAGGATGGTGGTGGTAACCTTATATTAAGGATGCCTCATAATTACTCAGTTATCATTTTCTGCTCTGTATTCAGTCTGTTTCATTTTTCCTCTTTCGTTTCTCTGTTGTTCCTTTTTTTTTTTTTTTTTGTTTCCCTTACTTATAAATATGTAATTGGTTCTTCTTTATTTTTTTTATGTTTGTATACAGCAAGTAATGTGAGTGCTATGCATGATTGTCCTTAAAGAACAGGAGTAAGTTTAGAAAGAAAGTTGACCCCCAAAACAGAATTTATTTTGAAGAAAAACAGTCAACATTCAGCCCCCTCCCCTCTCCCCTTAAGTGCCTAGGTACATGTAACTGTGTCCTGATACACAAATCAAGCCTGTTGAACTCCCATGTCCATATCTACTTTTCCTAACAAAAATCGGTAAAATATTCCTCCATACTAGTCTGACATCAAAGTGCGTGATTAAAGTTTCTTTCATTTGGCTCCATTTCATATTCATTGTGCAAATGGTTGTGTCCGCCAGTTGCTGCAGATCAGGGCTCGATTTTAACAGTCGTCCAGGTGCCCGTGACGACCAAAATTTGTGAGGGACAACCAAAACATGTGGGTTGGTTGTCCATTGGACAACCAAAGTTCATGCAACAAGTTAACAGATTGCTTCTAGGATTACTCCAAATTTCTTTGTGGACTATGAAATTTTCTTTTGGGCAACCAAAATAGGCAGACAGGTTTCAAATGGACAACCATAAAATTTTCTTAAAATCGAGGCCTGCAGATGCATCATAAGGTTCTCCACTCTTGAATTGCAAGATGTGGTTATTAAACAGCATAAAACAACCTTATTGTTTCTCACATCATACAGTACTGACATCACAGTGCTACAAGTTGGCAAAACATTTGATCTGGGATGACATTATAACTCTGTTCTTGCATTATACTGCTGCACTGAGAGAACAAAGTTGACCTTTTCTGCAACATTCTTACACCCTTTTACGGAGAAATTGTTGTCTAGCCCACCAAACTGGAGTTCATTCATCACGTCATCTACCAATTCCAAATCAAACTGACGATGAATTCTTCTCAATTCTCTTCGAATACATTCTCTAACATGATGTCTCTCGAGTGGCAAGAAAGGCACGAAATGGCTTATAAGATGTGTGTCAATTAGACGGCTACGACTCAGTCCTGTGTCTGTGAACACAAAGCAAAATGAAGCCATTGAGATCATCATGTGTATACATATTATTATCTGCTTATTCTACATATCGGTGAATAAAAAATGACAAAACCCAAAAAAATGTTATTACAGAAAACAATTTTAACTGAAGCTTTTGAGGAATATTATAGCTGGAAAGGTACAGATATCTTGATTTTCAAACTGGAATGAAAGGTGGGTAAGAGACAATGTGGTGATTGAAGTAAAGGTGTGCATAGACCGCCCAAAACCGAGACCAAACGGAAACCAACTGAAACCAAGATTGGTTTTGGGTGTCCTAGCTGATTTCACACTGACGGTTGGGTGGTCTGACCTGTCATGAAATGTACATCATTTCGTTTCAGGTGGTCTGTCTGTTTTTACCTAACCAAAGAAAAAGCATAAAAAACTGATGTTTAAATTGGAGTAAATTTAATGCCTTCTTTCCAAGGCACAGTAACCATCCCCCACTGAACAAAAATGCCTAAACAGTGAAGGTTTTTGTCTCTGTGTATGGGAGTGAATGCTATTTCACATCCATGTAAATTCCCTGATCACTTCTGAGCATATTTTGTACTTTGTTGTACTTTTTTAATTTGCATACCATGAAGAAGCTCTTACCAACTACAGACCCTATACTTGTTCCACAAGAGCTTGTTTCAGGTTATTTCAGAATGGCCCCAGGTGGTCTGAGAGCTTCATCAGTTTGGGCTGTTTGACTAACCTTCAAACCAATGCCAGTTTGGTCTCCTAGGGGCTGAGCATGATGCTTCATCAGTTTTGTGTGGTCCTGATGGTGTCCAAACTGATAATTGGGCGATTTGGGCATCAAAACCCAGACTGATACACACCTTTAATGTGAGGTGAGGATGTGGAAGCAGGATATACAATGATCAAATATTTATCAATTCACCTCATCATCTTTCTGCACGTACCATTATTTTCAGAAGGGACTACTTTGATTTGATTTAAAACTGTCCAGAATATTAGCCGATTCAAAGAACCACTTTAACTGATAAACATTGATGATTACAGTTTTACGTTTTGCCCAAAGCTTGGCAGTTGTATTTCAATGTGAAGACCAGTAATCCCATCGTTAATATGTAGCAACACTCTCAAACCCTTCTGACTGAACTTGGGGACTCCAGACCAAGTGATATTTGTCACCTTCAGTTAGAAAGGACCCTCCTCATTTTAATATCACCTGTCTCTCTAACCTAATAACCTTGAATACAGAGGTGCAAATTCTCTAAAATGAAACTTCCCCAAGTTGACCTGGCCATCCTTCACTTTCATTTGCAGAGGTCTGGCATTAAATTTTGTACCATATGAGGCCTGCAGATGTCAGTATCACATATCCCATTGTACTTGACATTTTCTTACAAGCACAAACACAAAAAAGAAAGCACCTCACTTCAAAGATCTATGCCATAAATTTCTCTTTCCTGAGGCGTCAATGCTCCAGCAAACTCTGATCATCAGCGCTCGCAATCTCTAGCTTGGCCTCTCTGAAGACAGCAGTGTTGTAACGAGCCACTCAATTTTGCAGTTGAGTCATTTACTACTTTCAATGTGACTCAAGTCGAGTCAGTGACTCGAGTCATTGTGTTATTTCTATGAGGAAAATTACGATGCAATTGCTCAAGTCATTTCCCTTTTGAAAATTAGTGACTCGAGTCATGACTCGTTACAACACTGAAAGATACACTTGGGGCCAACTTCGGCAGCCTCTGCTTCAGCCTTGTGAGGTAATACCTCAGCATTGGCTTTGTACTCTATGGCCTTGGAAGTTAGACAAGACCACTCTAATAAGCCAGTTCAGAGTTATAACTGCACATGTCAGGTCATAGGTCATAGGGGTATAGTAGAGTAAACATTGTACGCAGCAGCAATGCTTCGGTATGTCACTGCCATGGTAAATGAAGCCTTGAAGCAAATTTACTCAACTTCAGCAAAAAATATTGCCGAGGCGATAAAACGTGGGACACAGGGGCTTACCGGGAATGAAAATTAAAGTTACAATTTAAAGTTTTTACAGTAAATCTTGATTTAAAACTGATTGCTATCTATGTACCGAAACTCACTCAGTCTGTAGTGCTGGAGACTACCGGGAACGAATAGCTAAGCCTTCTCGCTAACCGTACGCAATTGAAGAAAATCGTTTCACAAAAATTAACTATGCCGATTCTCGAAGAAGCCCTACCTCAGATATCTTACAAATGTGACATCTCAAGATCACCTTTATCAACCAATTGTTTGTTAGTTTACGCAAGAAACAAACTGTTTTTAAAAGTTATCGAATCATAAAACTACCAAGACACAAGCAGTGTGATCATAACACAAAGTCAATGGGGGCTTCAATGCAAGAATACACACAAAATTTGGATTGACCATTTCTCGAGTTGTGATTGGCTGGTTAGCTACACCCAGTTCCGCGAAACATGTTTCAGTCGGTCAGTACTTTGAGTAGGTCATTGCATGCTAAAATGCAGTTAGGATTTCTCTGTATATCAGATTCTCTACGTACGTAAGGTATCACCATGCTAGAACAAAAAGTTTTGAATACTTGTATGTGAAGTATGGCTGCTGGTCGAGTTGTGAATAGGCTAAGCGATCACCTGTTCCTTGCATGTCTGCATGGTAGCTACCTAGTCGAAGTGCCAAATAGGCCCCACCTTCACTCGTGTTCCTGCAAAATTTTCGGCGTTTACCATTATTGCTAATATTCGTAGACCATGCCAAGGTAGAGTGTATTTCTACCAAAGTAAATCAGTTTTACTTCGGCAATTTTTTGTCGTAGCCAATTTCTTATTCGCAAGGGCTGTTCGCAGACTGTGGAGTACTGTATACCTTAGTAACGTGAACTGTGTAAGTTAGTGCAGTGGGTACTAAGTATTTGCTTTCAAAGTACCCTTATGACCTTTGACCTGTTGGACATCCCTGTAACTCTGAACTGGCTTATTTCCAAAGATCCCTTGCAAAATGCAAAACTTTCTCTAGGAGTCATTTTCCCATTTGCAGAGAGTCTCACACCGTCTCCTGTACAGTATTGCACAGTGCTGTACAGTGCAACCAAATTGGTTGCAAATGTGCCTAAAATTTCACAAATCTGACAAAATGATTTCACCAAGGTGTCAAATGCTCCTGAAAGTTTGACTCATTAAGCACCTATACCATATTACACAATGCATTCAAACACAATCATGCTCAAGCAGTGGATATTTTCATGACAAGGTACTATACATGCTGCATGAAACAACTTCTTCATTCATGAAATACATGTCAAAACTGGAGTGTTAGAGTTAGATGAGGTCTTACAGCTCAATTTCTAACCAAATGGTTTAAGTCGGGCTTGCCACGGCCTTTTTTCCAGTTGTTGCTCACTGGTGTGTTTTCCCTACTCCATTGATTATGCTGAACAACAAGCACAATGGCAGTAGGTTCCATTTTTAAAGTCTTTGGTATGACCCAGCCAGGAGTCAAACCCAAGACTTTCCGGCTGCAAGCTGGATGCTCTAACCAGTCAAAACTGGAAGTCGACTATACATACTGTAGCTTCAGTATGTACACTTTAACAATAACCCCTTTCCTTGTGTGGGATGTGCCATATGATATCATACCTCCCCACCACTTTCTGTAACAATATTCCTCTTGAGGTCGTTCGTAACTTAAATCGACTAAAGCAAGTCTGATTTCAAGCAACCACATTGACGGTGTTTGTATGGGATTTTACTACGTTATTTCTCTCCCATACAGTTAAGTCAATGGAGAAGCTGCACTGACTCACTGTCTAGATCTTTGAAACAACATTCTTCCAAAGCATTCTCTCACACACACATTAAGTCAATGGAGATGTCCCATTTACTCACTCAGTGTGTAAGAAATCATTGAAGCAACGTTCATGCCAGAAAGCTGCAATGAAATGAAGATTCATAACCTTACATCAAACTTCTCATTGATTTGATCCCAAACCACCGTGAAGCGTGTGTCAGGCCTAGTCAGAGTGAATCACATCAATGGATGGCAACTACCGTATGCACACATTATGCATGTGCTGATAATGTTAACAGTGATCGATCAAAGTTTGATCGATCAACACTGATACTGAAAAGCTTGTAACTTGTAAACTAGCTGAAAAATGCTGGTGCCTAAGTTCTTTTTTTTTTAAGAGCCAGTGGCTCCTAATTTTTTTTTCTTCTGTACAGCACTTGTATTACATCAAGTTATGTAGGTTATAACACAAACTGAAATTGTTAGGCTTAGGTCTACTGCACTGTAAACCATATTGGTGTACCGCTAGCTGGCCATTGCCTCAGGGGTGTGGCCTTCACCTGGGCTGAGGTGGGTGTAACCTTGGGCTCTACCTCAGGAATTGTGGCCCTGACTGCAGCACTGATGAACATATCGAGAATCTTACCCTCAGTATTAAAAATTTCTGAGACCATAGCTCGCTCAGTTTCTGCTAGTTTTAAAGACTCTCTGCTGTAAACACGTCTATAAAAATCTTCAGTCAACTTTTTCAGTGCAGAATCTCCAGTATTGCTGAAACAAAGAAATACTGATAATGTTTTCTGACCAGTATCACTGTTTAAGGCATTTTTCCACCACCCTACATGAAAAACAAAAATGTCAAGATGTTTTCCAAGCGTTGTAGCAATACTTCTTTCCTAAATGCAGGTTCATACTTCCAAATTTTCATGCGTTATAAAGCTGTAAGAATCATATATGGTAATCCCTTGCTCATCCAAGCCAATCATGGACAGCTTAGAGTTTAACAGTGTTCAACTTTCACAGCTTAATAGTGCTATACTGAAGTATGAACCAGCCTTAAAGTGGGCATGACAAGGCCAAAATAACTTTTGTGTATTGCAAGATTGGGTACAGTATTGTAAAAGTATCTTCTCACACACAATTAAAACCGGCGCCATTCGGCATAAATAGAATTTGAAGAAAAACGTCCAGAAATCCAATTTCGAAAAATGCCGCAACAGGTCACCTGACTTTTATGACGCAATTGGCGGCACCCCGCACTGCGCTATGTAAGGACGCGTATCTAGATGTAAAACTAATAATACAACGCTTTGGGAAAGTTTCATATCTTAGAAACTTCATGAAAAGGATTACATCACAATACCCGTCCAACATACAGAGCGCAAAGCGCGGAACATGTTGGGGGCTTCGAAGCATGTCATTGGCCAATATGTTCGCGTGCATATGCGCCCGTGTTTTAGCTTCCCTGCATATAATAAACAGCTTTGTTTTTGTGCAAAAAGGACGCGGTCTGGGCGCGCTGTACAGAACAGCTATGAACATGTATGGACAGTCCATAACAAGCGCGCCTTTACTCAGTGAGCTGTTCAGTAACGTTGCTATTGTGAATGGTAAGCAGTCACCGCGCAGCGACACATAGTTCACAATGTGGTCACTGGTCACGCGCGCTGCTGTATAGTATCGAAACACAGGGGTTTGCAATGATGTACCTGCTAACACGCGTAAGCATGCACATGATTCGATGTGTAGAACGATGGGTGAGCTGCCTGGTACAGTGTTACTAACCGTGCCTCCAATGACATCACGATCTTGAGACGCACTCACATACTTTTTTTCGCTTTCAAATTTCAGATGGCTGAGTCTGGCCTGTAACTGGGAATTCACAAGGTCGTATTACTGTGTTTATGGACGTAGTTTAGTCGGGAAAACATTCTCTTCATTTCAAGCTGTACCCAAAGAATATTTACTGAGAAACGTACTTTGGCCGTGTCATACCCTCTTTAACTCTAGTTATCTCATTTTACAAACTTGCTAAGTTTAGATGAAGAAAAACCTCCAGCTCTCCTCATTGTCACAGAATGTAAAGAGGCCATAGTGCCTCAAGATCCTTTTGTTATTCTTCACAATTTCATGCCTGGTTTGTTCTTTATATTGGATACTGTAGGAATGTTTGGACATCTTTTCATGTATCAAGCATGAAACTGTGGTCATACAAAGGGTTGGGTACAGCTAACAAAGTCATTAAATATTCCATAGAGTGGTGTCAACATCGTAAAGATCAACAATACTATGTCTAACCAACATATGCTGTGATGACATCACACATTTCCTGCATTTGCACTTCATCTCTAGAAAACTGAGTTCCTTCTAAATCAATACCTTCCAAATGCCACATGCTATTCAGACAGGGTTTTCACCTGCTTAAACAGAAGGATTTTCTGTCATCAAATGGTGGTTAATGCAATAAAAACAAATAAGCTCCTTGTATATGGATATGGACATGTCAAAGGCATTCACATAAAATTCCATTTTTGACATGTGCTGAAAAGGTTTCACAATTCAAATATCTCTTGAGCTCCACTTTTAAACATCATACTTAATCTCATTTTGTGCTTCTTATTATCTAGAGACAATCTAGCAAACAGTATTTTTCACATTGTGGTCCACACTAACATCTCATCTCTCATCAAACCTGCAGTATACAAGAACATTTCTCCAATGAAGTCTGAAATGATTGTCATTACTTTTGCCATGCATAAAATGAATTTTCTGCCCACTTACGAGTGTATAAGTTTTTCTCATAGGCTAGTGATGAAAATACTCCCCACCCCCTTCCTATCTCAAATTTTTGCCTAAAAAAGAGGGATTATGGATATTTTAAATTTTGACACTTATTACAGTTCAAAACTAGTATTCAGAAGAGAACAGTGTTTACATTAAGCAATCTTACATACACAAAACTTTTGTAAAAGAGAGTACATTTAAACCTATCTAGGATGGTCTACCCCCTCACCTCTCACCCTTCTAAAAGAAAAAAAAACCTGACATAGTTTCAATTTCTTTCAATCTAATACAAATAAGCTTGTGACCATACATACTCCTCTTACCTCAAGAAAAGGAAAATTGCATTTCTGTAATCTACTCCGTCTACATTCTCGTGATACTCCAAATACGATCGTATAGAGTTTAAAAGACCAGGTGGGAAGCTATCTATTTCGTCAAATATAAAAATTTGATGTCCACATGATTTGGTATGTGAAGATATTTCTCTTTGTAGGAAAGTCTATGAATAAATGGAAGAGAAAGCTATGCAGGAATCAATGTTACAGAACAACTTTCAAACAACTTTTGATACTGTACCAATATACAAAGGTACTTGCAATAAGTGGCAGTCAACTGAATGATTCCTGAAAGTCCACCATATAAAACTAGTAGGACACAACACAATGCCACTGATGAATTTAAGTCATTACCCATGTTTGTAGACAAGAGGCCTTTTAAAGTTTTCCTCACAAAATATCACATGACTGCAGGGCATACACATTGGTATCTGCTCTACAGTATGTCCCAAAGTAGCTTTCTTCTGATGTGGTTTGGGTTAGGTTAGGGTATATGTAAAAGGTACGATCAGGGTTACAGCTAGTGATAATCAAAACAGAAGCTATTTTTTCAATATCTCTGTAAAATGAAAACAAAAACATAGGTCCACCCCTCTAAGCCACAGGTCTGCATGTATATAGTGTAATAACTTAAAGATGTCAAAACACAGAGATATCTCTATGTTCTGACTGTAACCCAGGTAAATTGCATCACCCTAGTCTCATGTTTGATAAACCTTTTCCCGTAAAATGTCGTGTGGTTGAAAGTACTGTACATGAGAAGACAATCACTCTGTAAACAAACATCAGATGATACTCACCTCACCCTGTGAGGTCTGGATAATCCTCATTAAAAGGATGGGTTTAGCAAAATGCTTTTTTGATATGCAAAGGGGCACTCCAAGGGAAAACATAAACACCCCAACTTAAATTTGCATATCAGGGATGTCACTACTGTATGCCGGGCGGTGCTGGAAGGCCCCTCCCGGGACTGGTGAATTACGCCCACCACTCACGTTAAAATAAGCACATTCTGCCAAGCACTTTTTCCCAATAATGGTACTATAATTTTATGATTTTTCAAAGAAATTTGGATGTAACATCAGTCTCAGAATGTGACGGCCAATTGGAGCATTAATCTAGAGTGTAGAAAAATACCTGCACCTTCTCTAAATCCCAGGACAATGATCACTAAAAGGGTCACAGTTGAGAATTAACCGGCACTGAGTTTGGCCTGGTGACAACCCTGTTGCATATACCCCTACCTAAAATTAAATCCTGAAACATGTATGGCTCTATTAATCATGTGAGAATATGTTTATTCATGTAAGATACTTGTAACTGTCTAATTTTCCTTCAGCAATATTTATCCTTGGAAACATCATGGAAAGTACTTGCAAGAAATAAAATGAGATCTGAAAGATTAGCAAATAGTTGAAAAGACAGTGTCAACTCCTAACTCTTCCTCTGTACAGTATTTTCATTCAATCTGTATCCAATACCTAATAACAAGATAAACCATGTAGAGGTGTTTCACCAACGTCATGGATCACGCATCTCTTTAGGTTGTTAGACATTTTGTAGGGCAAGCTTCTATTGGATCACAGTAGTGTCTATGGTTACAGCATGCCGTGCACGTGCTGTAATTACACTCACTGCGTGTGTGCTATGCCCAGCACTGTGGGGCAATCCCATGACATCACATGAAATACCTCTATAGGATTGATCTAAGATACTAATATATTTCCCACCTAATGTAAACTTGGGGCATGAAAGAATAATGTCCTAAACTTAAGCTTGGATTACATACTTAGATGATACCTCAAAAATAAATTTTGGCTCAAGTATGCTGCTTTTATCTTTTAAAGGGACAGATTAACTGATATGTAATTATTATACATCTTTCATCTTTCATCTAACCTGATTACCTACTACATGGATTAAATGCATTGAACAGCATGTGAAGTACCCAAGCTTCCTAACTTGAAATATCTTGCAAAAAAGGTATTCTGAGTTTAACCCTCAGTGACCTGGATGACCTTTGACCTCCAACAAAAGCAATAGAGTACTTCACTCACCATAAGGCATCCACATACTAATGATACTATGTATGAAATCTATCCAAGCTTCCTACCTTGTGATATCCTGTAAACAAGGTTTTCAGACTTTGACCCCTGGTGACCCCAGATGACGTTTGACCCCTACCAAAATTGATAGAGTTCTACCTCTGACCATAAGGCTTCCACATACCACCTATGAAATATATCTAAGCTTCCTACCTGGAGATATCGTGTAAACAAAGTTTTCAGACTTTGACCCAAGTGACCCCAGATGACCTTTGACCTCCACCAAAAACAATTGGGTTATTCTTCTTACCATAATGCATCCACACACCAAGTATGAAATCTATCTAAGCTTCCTACCTTGAGATATCATGTAAAAAAGGTTTCCAGAGTTTGACCCAGTGACCCCAGATGACCTTTGACCGCCACTTAAAACAGTCGGGTTCTTTCTCTTAATATGGGGCATGTACCTACCAAGTTTGAGAACTGTCAGAGCTTCCCTTCTTGAGATATCGTGTAAACAAGCTAGTCGTCACAAACACACACTTACTCGGTTGTGTTTTACATACTGTTTGATGACCTCATTGTTTTCTCTGTTGTGTTTGCTGCCTTAACCCTAACTTTAACAATAGACTCTCCATTGTTAAACTTCTGAGGACATTAGAAATCTATTGTATTACCTTCTAAGGGCCTGAAATCCATTGTTTAGGTCCTCAATCTGAATGGAAAGTAAGTGCACACACACCTACACATACACACATACACACACGCCATCACAAACGCATTGGTTTCTGTTATCATCGAAACCAAAAAGCACTTTATGACTGGACAATAAAATTTTTGTGTTCTACCAAAAACATTAAAAGCAAGTCAGGCACATGACGTTTAATGGAAAAAGGTAAAAAACAAACCATATAGGAGTTAATTTGAGATTTCAGAGGAAAATCCTTTGTTCCTGAGTAGACATGGACAAATTTGCTATCCATTCCTTTTTTAAACCAATTTTTAGCAATCCACTGCGACACATAATTTTTTCCTGTGCCTGTAGTTCCATGAAATGAGAGAACTAGCGGTTTGACTGGCTGATTATTGGCATGTCCATGTAGTGATGCATAAACTACACTGTGAACCAAGTGTTGACCAAAGAGATTGTCTTCAAGACTCCTCTTTACACCTGTAAAGAAATTACAAAAGAGATGACTAATATTTGGAAAGATATCATTCTTCTTGGGGACCACTGCTGTGACAAATATGTAACATCCTATCTTGTCCCCCATGCATACTGTATGCAGTCTATTTAATGTTTTTCCCCAACACCACTAACTTCAAGATCAAAATGAATTTCCTCTTGTCAATGAATCTGTCATACCCATTTTCCCATTTTTATTGTTTGGTTCTACAGTCCATTGGAACTACAGCCAATTGGTCCTTAATATACTACTCCGTACACACTCCATTGGCCCCAGAGTCCTGTAGTCCTTCACAGATACAGAAATTTTGGGAAAGATGTATCCCCCACATTTTGAAGATGCTCCCACTGACAGTCACTTTTTCACAGTTACTTTGGTTATGAGGGCATGCTATTCCCCACCACCCACCCCACCCCACTTCACACAAATATCCACTACTGGTCCTCCAGTCCATTGGTCCTTAACCCCAATGGTCCTACCATTGTGCCCATTTACATACCTTGGACAGTAAGGTGGTCCTAGAGTCGATGGGATTCTGAATATAAGTATGCTCTATAGCAGGGATGGGGAACCTCCCACCTGCATGTCACATACTGTATGGCCCATGAGACCAGTTGCTTGGCGAGTGAGACCAGTTTAAAATGCATGATTAATGAAATAATTGTTTGTAATCCACCACTTTCCATTCAGTGCCAAAATATTCTACTTACATAATTTCTTCCCCCTGCGTGGTACAGGAGCCAAATATATCACACATTAATACCAGTGTAGTATGCATTGGGAGCTGACCAGCATTACATATGCGAACTTTGCTTGGCCCACCAATGATTTTGTCAACATGAAAATGGCCCTTTATAGGAAAAGGTTCCCCATCCCTGGTCTTTAGGATTAATGGGCTGTGGGACCAATAGCCTTACCTATAGAACCAATGGGATATGCTACATAACCTGTATGTTAAACTTAGTAAGCTGTATGACTTCAGTGGGGTGTATATAGGACTACTGTTATGGGCTGTAGTACCAATTGGGTGCTTTACTGTGGGTCCAACAGGTTGTAAGATAAACGAGCTGTAGTATTAATGGGTTGTCATTTTTAATGATTGTAAGACCAGTGGGCTGCAAACTATTAAACTTTTAGGACTGATGGGCAGTCCCCCCTTCAATCAGCAAAAATTGTGAATCACTGTCATCTAATAATATTCCTTAACCTACAGATTTTTTTGTTAGTGGAAACTTTATAGATATATGCATATACACAGTAAATATACAAAGAGCCCATACTGCATGTGCTTTTCTCGAGTGGAAATCTCTTCCACAGTAGAAATGCTGCGTACAGTGTTCCACAGCTTTTAATATTAATTACCGTCATAATCTTGCAGAATCCATCTCTTGTTGCAGCATTCTGTAGCCAAACACCATGGTTTATACCACTGTCCTTCAACTGCCACCAAGAAAGGTATAAAAACCAGGAAGAATTTTACACCCAATGAAAAGTAACCACTACGCTGATCCATTAAAAGCCTGGGAAGAGAAAAAACCAGAATGCAAAAATGCATTGAGGTTTCAATGATATACGTTCTATTCCAAATAATGCCATGATGTCCCATATCTTTCAGTCACTGGTCAAGTGCTATCTTATTAACATGTTGGAAAAATAATTTTAGGTTCATATTTGATCTTGGGAATTCCTGGGAAATTTTGAATTTTGACCTCTGATGACTCAAGATGATGATCTTTGGAATTCTTGGGAAAATTTGCTTTTTGACTTCTGGTGAACCCATGAGACGATCTTGGGAATTCTTAAAATTTTGCTTTTTGACCCCAGTGACCCCATATGACCTTTGACCTCCACCAAACAGGATAGCATTTATCTTCGCACCATACCACATCCACATACGATGTATGAAATCTATTCAAGCTTCCTAACTGGACATATCGTGTTAACATGGTTTTCAGTGTTTGATCCCCTGTGACCTCAGATGACCTTTGACCTCCACCAAAAATGATAGGGTTCATTTTCTTACCATAAAGCATATACATACTACATATGAAATCAATCCAAGCTTTTTAGCTTGAGATATCATTTCAACAAATGTTTTCAAGATATGATCCGGGTGACCCCAAATGACCTTTGACCTCCACCAAAAACAACAGGGTTCTTTTGCTTACCATAATGCATCTACATAATACATATGAAATCTATCCAAGCCTCCTACCTTGAGATATCATGTTAACAAGGTTTTAAGAGTTTGACACCCAGTGACCCCAGATAATCTTTGACCTCCACCAAAAACAATGGGTTTCTTCCTCGTACCATAACACATCTACATAGTGAGTATGAAATTTATAAAAGCTTCCTTTCTTGAGATATCGTGTTAACAAGGTTTTAAGCATTTGACCCCCGGTCCCCAGATGACCTTTGACCTCCACCAAAAACAAGAGGGTTCTTTCTCTTAATATGGGGCATCTATGTACCAAGTTTGAGAACCGTCAGTTTCCCTTCTCCATATATCGTGTTAGCGAGCAAAGTGTCACAAACACACATACACACACACATACGCACACTCGATGCCTTACGGGGTACTGGCACAGAACCCCGCAAGGAATACAAGGGAATTTCCCAACAGCAAAGCTGCCCACCAAGGAGCTAAGTAGAAGGACGTGCTTGAGGGCGGGCTGCGTTCCAAGGCAGACACCTGCAGCCGTACGTGACGTCTCATTGCAGTGATCGAATTTTCGGGCAGCTGCACCAGTTTCGAGCTGCGCATGAGCTAGGAAAGATGTGCGAGAGCGGAGCCCTCGCCCGCTGTGCTGGGACCTGATAAGGCCACGTTGGTGAGTGCACACATACATGCACACACATACACACATACATACACACATACGCCATCATGAATGCATAGGTTTCTCTTATCTTCGAAACCAAAAATGAATGAGAAATTATGAAAGAAAATATTTAGCATTTACAGTAATTTCTCTCAACAAGGACTAATTTTAAAGAGTTTCTGACTAGAAGTTAGTGGTCCAGTGGCTTGCTAATGTTACTGTATGTTTATCTTAAAACTGTATTAAACTGATCCTGAGCTGAAACGTGTTCTCAGATGTTTCACTAGATCTATATTTAATTTAACAACTGTGTTCTTCCAAAAGACTTGGCTCCTTCATCTCAGAATTTTACTTTGTAGCAGATGTATTGTGTACTACAGAATCTAGTCCCACCCCCTCTCCCCACAAATCAAATCTGTAGTAGTCCAGACTAATCAATGCAAAAAAGCCTCAGGCAGGGGTACATATGGTAGGGTTGTGACACCCCCAATCAAATGAGACAAAAGAAACTGTAAGGAAATTAAAGTAAAATTGAAACTATTTACAATGATAAATAACTGCTGCAGTCACTCAAACCGTCTGATGTTATGACCTGTTCAATTTTTAATTCACCTTGAACACAATCATGGCCCATACTTAGTACATACCCAAACTCATGTTGGGCTGGCCAGCACGTAAACACTGCTCACCTAGCAGTTGGACCATTTCAGGTGTATATCTTTACAGCTAGTTCATCCCCCTACATAACACTGCCCATAAGGGCTGGGATGGGAAACTAGATTCATAGTGCATAAATGCCACCAGTTTGTGTAGGGCAGAGGCATAACCAGTGGGGGAAGAATCTATCAAATGTCCTCCCTCCCCTTCCCCATCAAACTGGTGAACAAAAACAAAGTATTGGATGAAAATTACACCATCCATTTGAAGTTTAAATGCTGCTAAGTAGTGCTGATTTTTGTACTTTTAAAATTCAACTATTCCATATTCTAACATTGATTCCCTTATGTTGATTCCCTGGTTGACACATTGACACAGGCCTTGAGTGAGCAAAGATCAAATCTCTTCACTTTAACATTCCTAGACTAACCACTCCAGCTAGACCAGGGAAACAAATGGTGATGACCCGAATAGCAACTCCCTGATTGAATAATGACCCCTCTGTACGCAATGTCCTCACACAGCAAGGAGAGCTGTGTATAAACTGATACTAAAAGCTGAAGGATTAGTTAGATATTCTGGGAACATAGTGGACACACTAGACACTGGAAACTATTACAAATACAAACAATGCCTACTGTAAGAACAGCAGTCAAAACTAAGTAACTGAAAACTTGTCTCATGCAGGCTTTTGACTTGAGGATGTTCATTTAAGGTGGTGAGTATACCCCTCCAGTTAAAGCTAATTTAAGCTCTCTTATACCATGTAAATAAGTGCATTATCCAAGGGGTAAGACTCCAAAAAGAATGGTCTCTAAAACAACATGAAAAATCATGATCAAAAATGGCCAAAAATTACCACTTCTCTTTGTCCAATCACATAGCTAGGAACAAAATGTGTTGCCATCTTAATATGGCACCTTCGCTGCAAATTTCACAAAATCCACCAGCAATTGCAGAAGATGAAAGCTTTTGAACAGAGAGACAGACATTTTCTCCCTCTACAGTACCACATACAGTAAGCTCTACCCACCCTTTGTGGGTTGAGCTAAACATAATGTTTGAAGTTTGATCTCTTCCTCTAGTGCAGCTTCAGTAGAATTATATCTCAAAAGCTGCATGCCATCCCTACAGTACCATTATCCATCCTTCAAACATATACACCCTGAATACTGTACCATCAAAGCAAAGTTCTGGCTGTTAATTGAACTTAGGACATTACAAAACAAATGTGTCAAAGTTTGATTACTGTGGTCTGTTTAGTGCACTTACAGTAAGTAGACATACTGTACATGCCATTTCCACTGAAGAGCTTCTTTCAGCCAAGGTGTTCTACTATCTTCAGTTGAAACAAACAAGTGGTTTGAATAGCGATCTTTTTTTTAAAAGAGACTGGGAGGGGGTTTTTACCATGAGACTCATATAATTTTGATCAACACCACCCTACCCTTTCTGAATTATGCTGGCACAATGTTGCTGTTTTCTTGTATGCTTCCTGCCATGCTATGGTGGCACTATGCTTAGACAGTTTGCCTACTGGCTTTGCCACCCCCCTCCACCCCCCTTGGGCAAATTTCTCGCTATGCACCTGCTACATCGTTACAAATCTTTCAAATATTTTCCTCCCAATTTGAGTTTCCTTGCTGGAAATTGTGAGTTATAAGTAAAGAAAGATTCAATGAAGTTAAGGCATCAAATACTTGTATACATGTAAGCTATTTTCTCGCTCGGTAAGTAGCTTTTTTCTTGCATCTCAGGCACAAACGTCAGTGCAGGGCAGTGGGCTTGTTATGTAGTGTAGCCTTCCTGATGCACAGTCTTGTCTAGACCTGCCCAATACTTTGGGAACACCTGACCATACTCAGAAGAGTTTTCTTTACAATACTGAATCATTTGGGTTACAACTGACAAATAAAACTTTGTATTCACATTGAAACTGTGCCAACAGACTTGTTTCAATAAAACTAGGGATGCACCGGATATCCAGTCCGGCTGGACTATCCAGTTCTGGTTCCAACCGGATCTTTGAAGAAATCTGGCCGGATTATTCTCAAATTCTTGCCAGAATTACCTCAATCATCAAATGACAGGGGTGGCGTCACAAATGAATTTAATACCTTTGCAAAAGATTTTCTTTTTTCCTGTCCAGGTAACACAGCAAAGGAATTGTCACATTACTTAAGGAGGCATTGTTTAAGTTAGGTAGTCCAAGTTCATTGTGGTAAGTGGCAGTGCTGACAGTGACACAACACTCATATAAATTGTAGTCTCACAGCTTTTATAAGCTAAGAAGAGCTACTGTAACAATGAAGGTAAATTCAGAGTTACAGTATCCTATTTCCACTTATATCACAGGACCCACATTTGCAAATTGTGAAAATATGAATATTTAACAGTTATTTACAGTATTTATTTATTTAGTATATATTATAATCTGTGTCAATTATTCCTTGACAGTATCATGCACAATCTGAGTCACATTCATCAGAACATTTAATTTACATTCACTGTCAATGTGACTATCAAATTGATTTTGTTGTTTCAAAGAACTTTACAGTATATTATTTTAAGTATTCTTACTTTGTCAATTATTTTCTGTCTACATCATTCTTGTCTAAACTCTACAAAATTACACCAGCTTAGTGACCTGCAGTGAGACCTACTGTAACATGATCATGAAGTCAACCACCAGCTCTTCTACCTTGAGTCCCTCCCCCCCCCCCCAGCACACAGTGCTATTTTTTAATGTTTCTTTATACAAGTGGAAAAATCCGGTTCCGGCCGGACTTTATCCCGCCGGATTTGAATACTATCCAGCAAAATCCAGTTCTGGCCAGAACCAAAAATAAGGATCCAGTGCATCTCTAGGTAAACCCTAATTTTTCATAACTAAATCATATCATATTTGACCAGTTTGGAAATCCTTTCAAAATTCACCCATTGACAGTCACACTTCAACTAATGATGAAGTTGTAAAAATGCCACTTAAAACAAGTGGGTTTTTTTTTCAATTCGCTGGAAATGCCCACCAATGAAAGTATTTTATGGTTGAATTTTTGATTTTAAAATGACTTGTTTGAGCTAATTGTATATGCAGTGCTGATGACAACATGCATGGTCAAATCAGAAAAGGAAGGACTTTCCACTGCTCTGTAATCGAAGCCAGGAATATACGGCTCTGCCTGCATGAAGTGTACACTCTAGCATTTGCTTAAGATGTAAACCTCTACATCGTCCATTCACTCCTTACTTACTGTACATAGCTAGCCTAGCCCTGCTATTGAAATCCCGGCACCCATTATTCTATCAAAACTTTACATGAGCACCATTTTGGTGCTCACTAGATTTCGAAGTAGAGCTCATTTCATTGTAGTTTCAGCCAAGGCATTAGCCTGCGATGCATCTCGCAGTCTCTGAGACGGCTAAATTTGAATGATTTTGAATGAATTTGAGATGGCCAAATTTGAGCGGGAAGGTTTTTGATACATTAATAATAACTTGGTCTAGGCCTAGCTTTCCAAATTCCCCTGGGCCCCCACCAGGCCCTAGGGCCCCTGCAGGCTTTGACAAATTCATTTTTCATTACTTGTCCCAGCGTTGTCAACTGTAAGTGCCTGGTAAGAGTGAGATTCCCTGGGAGACAAGTAACTGGTGAGAGTGAGATTCGCCCGGGAGACTACTGACGAGGAGCGCGACCACCAGGTCACGCAGAGCGTCCCGACAGGTGGACTTTTTACCAAAAATACCCCTAGATTGCAGGAAATGGCACTTCCCATGCCTCATAACTGCATGCCCAGAATTGCCATTTTTCACATCTGCAAACTGGATCTGGCAAAATACTACACAACACTCCAAGGTGGAGAGTTAGTCCTAACGTCTGAGGAACCTCAAGGCCGAGTCCTTGCATTGCTTGATGTTTGATGTTCCTGGAAATTTTTTAAGGAGACATTTTGTTCAGATTATAAATAGGCTTACGAAAAACTGGAAATTCTGAGGCCTACCAGTATGTATTGCTGACAGCCTAAAATCAAATATGAATATATCCTGATAATGGAGGTGGTACGAAACCCACTGAAGACAGCGTGTTGCTGGATGCTGTCACGGTCGAACGTACGCTTCTTGAACTGTAGTTTTAATATCTGTATGAACTGTTGTTTTAATATCGATAATGGGTAATGGGTCTAACACGTTTCAGAGTAATATCCACTGTTCACCTGTTGGCCCCGCAACTGAGTTCACACTGCGGCATACATAAGCTGATGAGGGGGGGGGCAGGGGGCATATGCCCTCCAAATTTGGGCAAAACTAGTGGATCCATTCGGGGAAATGAGACAGCCAAGAAAATAAATCATGACCTTTTTGCGGGTCGAAATTCCGGCAACTTGGTCCAAAATTCTAAATTTGGGCAAAAATTGTTCCTGCCCCCCCCCCCAGAAATATTGACCCCCGTAAGCCTATGGAGGCACAGGGACGATCTGTAGAGACCTATGAGTCAGAGTGATGGAAGGTGACTCAGACCAAGAGTAAAATTAAGGTTAGCTGAACCAGGAGCCACTTTCAGTCAAGAAGTGTCTCCTGGTTCCCTGGATTTTGGTGCAACCAGTAGGCACTTTCTGTTTACCAGAAGACAGTAACCAGCTACAATGATGTACGCATATTAGGGACTTCAAGGATGATGGGCGCTACTTTCGGTGAAAAAAGTGGCTCCTGATATCACTCTTTTTAGGGTCAACGGGCGCTGTTTGGTTGGAAACGAGCGGCAAACAGCATCTGGTGCCAGGTTAATTTCACCCTTGACTCAGACATAGTTGTTCATGTTTGGGTTGAAAGAGCTAGCTCGATGATGGCAAGATTAATTATACTGTATACTACACTACTGTCAGCTTACTGCAGACTATGATACTGTAAGTTGGAGAAGAAACTCAGGCAGCGTGGTAGCTGGCGTTTTACCGACACCCGACACTGTTTGCGTTATGAGTGGAATTTTTAGCAACATATTGAGAAATTGTGTGAGAAACTGATGCTTCATCGTGAGAGCAAGAGACTGCGCTGAAATCATGACTCTCATGCTGAATGCGTGAGAGTTGACAGCACTGTTGTCCGTCGGCAGTGTTTTTACTAGGGGAAAAAAGTTTGCGTCCCCAGGACGCAAGTGCTTAAAAAATTTTGCGTCCCAACTTAGAGAGTTTGCGTCCCGTTGGATTCACTGTATGACTATTGTTTGACCAAGTTGTGAGTTGCAACTTGCTTTGTAGCCTATGCCTGTACCAAACCCTGTGCAATTCACTGTAGCCTTCTTGTAGGAGTCAATTATTTTACCAGCTATAACCATCACTTAAATCAAACTATCGATGATCATCAACTTTAATGGCAAACATGAAGGTGCCTACAACATTTGAATCGGTAGCTTAGAACTTGCATAAGATCGGTATCGCACAATACCTTTAGTTTCTGCAGACAGAAAATCTTTTATTGTAGGTACTCCGTACGATAGTTTGCTAGCCGGCCTAATCTCCCTTTATAAATGAACGTCAAAAGACAGCTCATAAACAGCACGCAGCACGTGTGGATCGGGAACATTTGAAAACTAAGGCAGAGAAGTAGCCTGAAAGAAAGTGCTGGAATTTTGAAATACATTTCATTGCTATACAGTATCATATGCAGGTAGATATACGTCAATTGGCTCTTTTATGTTACTAGATTTCATAGTTATCGCTTAAATTAAGATGACATGCTTCCATCATCTAAAGAAGTAAATTTTGGTATTATAGTTAGGTATACATAAACTATGCACATATTTTAACCAAAATAATATTCTATGTATCAAATCCATTGCTAAAACTTCATATTTTTGGTAGTTTTATTTTTTGGAAACAAAATTAACTTCGTCAGCTGTAGCATCGTACACATTCTTTCAAGGCGGTACCTTGCAACGTGTGCACGAAAAAAATCTTCTATCCTGTTCCGTAGTTACTGACTTGAATATTAAGATGATACAGATCTTTACGTTGCACATAATTTTTCATTGCTACTCAAACTATATTGCAAACTTTTTTGCCCCAAAAGTTCATATTTTCTATACCCCCTATTTGTAAAAGTGGAGCGTGCCACAGTCACGTGCACAGCTTCGCCACAACATATCGAACATGCAGAGCCAGGCAACGAATAACGTTCTATGTGATAACGACATGCACAGTGTCTGCCGTATCGTGCCATACATATTTAACGGTACTGTACGGGTGAAATCTCTGCCCAGGAGCTGCATCGGAAAGATTTTTACTGTCAATTCTGTCAATTACTGTCAATTCTGTCACGAAGGAACAGTTTGCACAGTACGTAGTGGATTTTTTATAAGAGTAACAAGAAAGCAATTTACGCGAAATTTGAACAACTTCACAGTGCAGAAGTTGCAGGGACAAACTTATCGTTATTTTTTGTTACGATAGCAACGATGCACACGTTACGGCATACTGGACACAGCCACAGTAGGTAATGATAGGACTGATCGCACATCACAAGTTAATGGCACTCAAAGTATATGGTCAAATCAAGTATTCTCGTCTGATATTCAAACTCACCATATTAAGAACCAACTACACAAATAAAGTAGGCCTAAAATTTAACAAAGTATTGTGATGTATACAGTAGCCTAGTGTTTATCTGATCGATCCGATCAGAGAAGTGGGGACGATGGGTCGAGTCACGAATTTTACGTGCATGCAATGCACTGAACTTCTGAAGTCACATGTTGCAAGGTTTACGGTAGGGGTACCCCAACGGATCATGTTTTGGGTTCTCTACCTGGTGCAAACACTTATTTACTGTACATAGGACATACAAGCAATACAGTACGTAACCTCGTTCAGTGACACGCAAAATCGAGCTGCAACTTTGCAGGTGGCACATTGCACTGTGATCAGGTGATATGATCGCTGAACAGATCTCGTACTTCAAACCACGTACATGCTTGCATCACGCAACAGTAAATATTAACGTTGTTTGTGCTTTAATGAAAGCAAGGTTTGAAAACGATGCCATTACATCGCGCTGTCTCAAAAGTGAAAAGAAAACAGTCTTACTCAAGTTACTTATGCATGCATTGCATTGTAGGCTGTATTTGCATGGGTTAGGTGGTAAGTTAAGTGTCAGTCAGGCAAAAGCCGCAAAAAATCTTGCGTCCCGCGGACGCAGTGCAGTAGCACATTTTGCGTCCCTACAAAATTTCTTGCGTCCCAGACGCTAAATCCTGCGTTCGTAAAAATGCTGGTCGGGCTACAGTTTACTAAACCTACTTGCCCACACAAATATTTACTTGTGCAGTTTGAGTTTGCCCAATTGCCGCTGTCGAGAAGACTTTGCTGGGGTACTTGCTCAGAGGACTATGAAGTATGATACTGAACAGTGCACTTGCCCGAGTGATTTTGTTGTTGTCCGGGACTGTCGGGTGGGGGATTTATCAAGCCCTGGCCCCCAGCTGCACCTCTAGCAGGCTTCATGCTGGTACCTACAGCAGCAGATGGATAGTGCCCACAGAATCAGTAATGAGTGAGACACTCTACTTTAAAATCCTGGCTTAAGCCCTGGTTTCAGCTGTTAACCCCTTCCCTGTAGGCCTATCAAGGCCAGTCTGGAAAGCATGTAGGTTACGCCGAAGATCTTCAGCGTGGCACTCGAGCAGTCATGCCAAATTTCTGGCATATTCTGTCAGCCTGATTTCTATTTGGTGCACCTAGCCTACAGCACATATTGGCGTAATTTTTGGCGTAAATCTTCGGTGGCAAAAAAAAAGAACTTTCCAATATGGTATCTAGGCCTTCGGGGCCACCCCAGTAAACTGTAAAGGCTGATGGGTTGCCTAACTATACACAAGCTGGAAGGGGGGGGGGAGTAACTGCAGAATACCCTGGCTACTTTGAAAGAAAATACCAGTATAGGCCTAGGCTTTCGGTAACACCATACGTGTATGTAGCCTAGCCTAACTCACGGGTAGGCCTAGCCTAGGGTACCTAGGCCTAGTTCTGATGTACACTTTCTTCCCTGAACTAGGCCTAGGCTATTGCAACACAAACTTTTGACCGCATATTACTGTGAGAGTAATATCGTCTGCGTGCGCTGCTGCAGTGATTGTTGCTATATACGCGTATGCGCGTGTATGAACGTAACTATAGCTACGGACTATGTCACAACTGAACAGCAGTGCGTGCTATTTAGCATACAATAGTGTGAACGTCCTAGTAACACGATTTGGCAGTTTCATAGAATGTTAAAAAACAAAACAGGATCGTTTGTGTAAATCAAATTTTTGGTCTTTTTTTGGACACTAAGTGCTAATAATCTTAGAATGAAGGGTCTTAAACATATAAGGCCCCGTAGAGGTCGATTATGTAGGAGTATACGTGAATTTGAGAAGATCGAGACCATTCAAAATGTTTGAAGTCGCGGGAGCCCAATTTTGACAATATGTATATAGCTGACCTAGTATGGGAAGCCCCAAAGCTTCCCAAATACTAGGTCAGCAGACTGCGGACTACGATAGGCCTAACGTTAGGTAACAATTGTTAGGCTTGGCCTAGCCTAGGGCACCTAGGCATAGTTCTCACATACACTTTGCTCCCTGAACTAGGCCTAGGCTATTGCAACACAAAGTTTTTCCCGCGTTATTACTGTGAGAGTAACATCGTCTGCGTGCGTTTCTGCAATGATTGTTGCTACATACGCGTATGTGTGTACATGATCGTAACCATAGCTATGAACTATGTCACAATTGAACAGCAGTGCGTGCTATATAGCATACATTAGTGTGAACGTCCTAGTAACAAGATTTAGAATGTTTTAAAAAACAAAACAGGATCGTTTGTAAAATCAAAATTTTTGGTCTCTTTTTGGAGACTATAGTATCCTTAAAATGATGGGTCTTAAACATATAAATGACCCATGGAGGTCAATTACCTAGGAGTAGGCCTATATGTGAATTTGAGAAGAGAATTTGAGGCAAGAGAATTTGAGAAAGACCATTCAAAATTTTTGAAGGTGCGGTAGCCCAATTTTGACAATGGGTATATTGCTGACCTAGTATGGGAATCCCCATACTAGGTCAGCAGACTGCGGACTAGGGTAGGCCTACGTTAGGCTAGGCTAGGGCCTAAACAGTTACAATTTGGGCCAACATCACCAATAGGCTACTCAATTCATATGACCTCCCTGATAAAAGCCACGACTCTGAAATTTACCAAACTTTGAGTCTTTTATTCGAATGATTTTCAAAGACAGGACGATCACACCAGATCATTAGATTTCTTCTTTCTTTCCTTTCTGGTCCGTAGAGTCCATTTCCGCAAACTGGTGACTCAATTCTGCTGCGCGCACGCAGTATTGTACAGTACAACTGTAAGTACTTACGATACTAAAAGTTAAAACAGAGACAGTCAGTTATAGTGTTGACAGTATGTGCAATAAAGCTGTACAAGGTTGGGATTTCCCATAGAAGTGAAAGTTTGTTATTTCTATGGGATTTCCCTTTCCTGCAGGTTTGTAGCTCAGGTACGGTGTCACGTAAGTGTTAACACCGCCATCGACACTGGAAGTTTCTAGTCAGGGTAACCCTTTCTTCGCAGGTATCTAGCCTATACCAAATTCTTTCCACTAATAATGTAAAAGTTTATTTCAAATTTAGGGTAAAGGTTTATGAAGTACGTAAAGATAACGTTTCGAATAATCAACTATGGTCCTTCATAATCCAAGGTCAGGACTGGGCAAAAGAGGCTTCCAGGCCCAGATTTTATTATGCATAGGAAACGAACGTAGCCAGGGGGAAAATCAGTACTAGGCCTAACCTTTTCAGTCAATGTCGTAAAATTTAAAAGCTGTTTTTTCTTCACTTCTCCTCACCAAATTTAACTCTATCATAATCCAAATAAAATTCAAATCTACTGACTCAGCCCGTACTTTAACAGGCTTGATGAATAAACCGCCCCACCCCTGTGGCAAGCAAAGCGGCTAGTCAATCAGGCAGGTGCAGTGCTCATAATGTCACTGATATTAGTCTAGCGGCATATTTGAAAAAGAGCTCTAAAACTTGACTTACTCGGTACCGATTTGTAAAATACAGCGAATATATGCTAAAATTATTGTTTCTAATGTTGGCCTAAATTTCAATTTTATGTTGGTTGTCACTTTTTAAAAGTTCCCGAACATGCAAAGTTTCAAGGTCAAAGGTCAAAAATGTCAATTTTTCAAAATTTTAGTATTTTTCACACACTTCAATATGACGAGACAAAATGCCAGGGTTGTAACAAGTCAAGTCACTTACTCGAACTCGAGTCGACTCGAGTCGCATATTTGACTTGACTTGGTCATTAGTCAAAATGACTTGACTTGACTCGAGTCTGGAACCCTAAATGACTTGACTTGACTCGAGTCACCACCTAAAATGACTTGACTTGACTCGGACTCGAGCATAGCATGACTCGAGTCCAATTGAAGAGTCGAGTCAGGGAAAATGACTCGAGTTTCGTGCTGCGACTCGAGTCCTTTGTCGCGACTCTGATGTTTGTAAATGTACCCAATTCTGGACTGTGCACGTGCAACATCGCGAGGTAGAAGCAGCTGTACTACACACAGTGCCCGAGTGTAATCAATACCAGCACTGCATACTGTATTCGTCACTTGACAATGGGCCGCGCCGGGCAATTCGACAAATCTGCACTCACTGCTGCGGAAGCATGTCATATATCAGACTATGTACACATCATGCCACGCATGGCCCATTAATTACGATCACCGATCTCAGTGGTTTCGATCGAAAAACAACATGTTGCACAGGCAGGGTTGCCATCTGGATGATTCTTGGTGTGGTTCAGGGACTTTCGTTGTACGAGATTTTTAATTTGAGTCTGTTCATTTTTTCCTCTCTATAATAATTTTGTTGCCTCAGTCTGCGTAAAACACTTACTCAATAATACTGCTTGTGCACAGTGGCGTAGCTACGGGAGGGGGGTTGGGGGCGCAAGTCCTCCCACAAAATCGTCGCGCTCCCCCAAGCCCCCCCTCCCCGGCGATCTGGGCCAAAAAAACACCCACTCTGAATAATTTTGAATAAATCCGGGTATTGTGACAAACTTATCTGTTTGAGAATAAAATAAGGAGATCAAGCTTTATATTTTTTCACAAAAAATTGAACATCTTGATGGCTGCCATCAAGCCTGGCAAGTGCCATTTCCAGCGATCTAGGATGTATTAAAATCTCATATTTTCTTGGTACGCTCCGCGCCAACCTATGGTGGCGCTCCGCTTAGATAAAAAAACGGGATTCAAACTTGCAATCCTTGGACCAAAAGTCCGGCCATCTGAGCTAATCCCTCCTCACAGAAATGTATTTGAGAATAAAAGGAGATCAAACTTTACATTTTTCACCCAAAACTGCACCTCTTGATGGCTACTATCAAGCCTGGCAAGTGCCATTTCCGGCGATCTGGGATGTATTCAAATCTCAAATTTTCTAGGTACTCTCCGCGCCAACCTATGGTGGCGCTCCACTTAGAGAGTAAACAGCCTCCCCCCCCTCCCCCACAAAAAGCTCCAGCACCCCCAGAGCCACCAAAACAAAAAATCCTCGCTACGCCACTGCTTGTGCAACTCTAATGGGACTGGTTTAGTCCTCAGCGAAGGTACGTGTATAGCCAGCGAAGGTCACCTATAGCTCCCCATGCGCAACCCTTACCACGACCCATTGAAAATCAGGGTCTTCGACCAGCACAGTGGTGGACGAGATTGTTGTTTTTTTCTTATAGCAAAGCTAGGACCCAAAGTCCTTGTTTACTGCCTTAACTTTTCCCCAAATATTTAACTAATAGTGCAGTTGCTTTTGAAAACTTTAAAAAATAATAAAAATAATAAACAAACAAACGAAGCGATGCGAGACAAGAGAAACTATAGGAGAATTTTCAATAGCCTATTATGGTTAAATTTTGCAATGTTAAATGAAGGAAAGCATTAATATCAAATTCCATATTGCTAGGAAGATCTTTCTCTGCGCGCTTCACGCGCACCCCCAGAGAAAGCTGACTAATACAATTGAAAATTTTGTCTGGCACCGTAAGATTTCTTTCAAAGCATGGGCCTCTCCTACGCACACACTATTGTGACTTGAAGCTCTGAAATAAAGAGTCACTGAAAGTACTGAACGTCATTCAATGCACCCTGGGTCCTTGCAAAAAAAAAAAAAAAAATCCCAAACTCAAACCATGTATAGACGAATCCGGAGAGCAAGTGATGGTCTGATTTCAGTCGGCCATACCTGGGGTCTATCACCTTTAATCTTTCAATTTCCTTGCTTACCTGTATGATGGATGGTTGGACATTAAATTGTATCTTGATTCGTTCAATTTCACTGAATATGTGGGTTTGAAATTCATGCAGAAAATAAATGAAGACGATTTAAGGCTGGTGGACCCCATTAATGGCTGCCTACAGTCACTAAACACAAGCGCAGATCGGATTCGTCTATAGGGAATCACAATTCCCGATATATTTTTCGGCGTGCTTCCCGTGCATGAGCCTGACATAAACTGATGTCTCATTAATACTGCTTTACAGCTGTGCGTAGGAAAACTTTGCTGGAATTGCCTCGTTATTATTTCCTCTAGGACAGCTTGAGTAAATTACTATTTCCAAAACCCTCGCTACTCCTCTCGCTGTCCACTTTCTCGACCAACTACTACCATCCTCAGCAAACTGACTGACGGTTACCATCGTAAATGTACGATTTTTATACGAAACCTATATCATTAGCATTTCAAATTACACGTAAGCAAACAGAATTTGTTCGAGGAATTGTCCAGAATTACCGCAAAAGTCGTGAAATTTAAAAACCAATACTCGGGGAGGACCCCCAGTTTCCAGCCTTCGGCTCTCGCGGTTAAAAGTTTCGCCGGCCACAACTTTCCAAGATGTAGCCTCCAATGAAAATTACTTCCCTGCATGGCATTTAACTGACTGCCGATGGTCTTGGCCATGTCCATGTAAAAACTACCCGGAGAACAATTTATTTATTTTTTAAGTTATCATAATTATACTCTATAACCTGATAACCTTCGAAATCGACAATAACTTCTTTTTCAAACTAATAAAAAAGTTGAGTAGGATTGTCCCAGACCATCTACAAAAGTGAAATAGGAAAGAAAGAACCATAAAGCAGGATATACGTAGGAATGTTTTGTGTAATGAACAATACTGCATTTAAAAATAGGAGGCTTTGTGGTCGCCCCCCCCCCCCCCACAAAGCCTTCGAAGGCCCCTGTCGGAAATAAATCAAAACAATTCATTTGAAACACTTATAACACTTCTTATGTTCTTAAGCAGAATTACACATCGATATGACAACGTGAAAATCAAAGTCGGTCTCAAAATTACCCGGAAAGCAAAAAAAAAAAAAAAAAAAAGGTCATCAGAATTTTGAATCGTATACGGTAACTATCAAGATAATAATCTGTCGGAACTTTTTTGCTTTTGCCCCCCCCCCCCCCACCTCGAAAAATACCTAGCTACGCCACTGGGTACCGTAATATGGGACAGCTCTTAGCGAAAGGGGTGCAAGAGCCCTCTCTTTGAGGGTACTTTTCTTAGCTTTTTTATTACTAATATCGCTAAAAAGTCTAAAAAATGCGATTTTTTTCGGCGCGCTTCGCGCGCACCTACCCTGAGTTCTAGATCTCACATTTATAAAATTATTGTTCCAAAGTCCCAGCCTTTGGCGCCGCTTGGCAGTCCACACAGGTTTGTCCGCCCCCTCTTCCATTTTCAGAAATCAAATCCGCCCCTGGTCACTGTGGCCATTTTCATTCGTTACTGAAGGAGAGTTTATGTCCGAGAGGTGCACAGTGCTACTTCTAGGTCCTGGAGTACTTCATTCAGTTAAAGTGTATGTTACACCATGGCTTCGACATCTGTGGACCATGGGCGACGACATCTGACGTTGGGCGTACGTCGCAAAGTGAGATTGTTCCAGCAGATATACATTAACATTGCTTACTTGAGTTGTTTTAGCATTCGTGTATTGGGGGCAAGCTACATGTGGTACCTTGGTATTTGCAGCGTACTCCTGGCAATTTGCATGTAAACTTATGTGAAAACAATATACCTATGGCATACCATAGAAAAAGATTGCAGTCAGTGACAGGTACACTTCAGAAGAGGCAGAAATTTAGGAACCAGTTGTCTCCAGGTCACACCAAAGAAGTTAGTTAGATGAAATTTAACGACACACCAACACAAAGGTGTTATATAGTGTCAAGCAAAGTTTGAATACGGTGCAAGTCCTTACCTTTAGTCGCCTCTTACGACAGGCGGGAAATACCGTGGGCATATTCTACACCCCCCAGCCCACGGGAGGGGGGGGGTCACACCAAAGAAGAAATACTAGTTTAAAATTTGCTATGATTATGTAATAGTGTGACTTGCGTTGACTTGTAGACACCAGCAACTGACTCGAGTTGACTCGACCAAAATGTCTGACTTGACTTGACTTGACTTGAAAATGTGCTTGACTTGACTTGAAAATGTGACGAATGACTTGACTTGTGACTCGACCACTGTTGACTTGACTTGACTTGACTTGTGACTCGACCTAAGGGTGACTCGTTACAACACTGCGAAATGCTGTGAGTCAAAATGAACAATTTATATAGTCTTAAAGTGCTCAAAGTGCAAGGAACATAAAAGAATTATAATCTGTTTATAGGGTGTTTTCGTACCCTAAGCAAAGAAATTTGAATAACGGACACGTTGAACGGTCTGTTTTCAACACTTTTCAATTCAATTCTTGACCATTGGTAAAGACTGAGAAGAAAAACGTCCAGAACAGTGGTGGCGCCAGGTGGGGGCAGGGAAGTCATGCCCCCCGTCGGGGAAATTTCCCGGTTTCGTCGGGAAGCTACTATATATACGATAAAATATGTAGTCCCCGACAACGGGCAGTCGCCCTGACGATTTACTTAATTTTGATCTAAATTTGGGCAAATTCTTCAATGAAACCCCCAAATTTTCCAATTTTCCTCGTAAAAAACTCTGATTTTTCAAATTTTCCATGGTAAAAGCCCAACTTTTTCAAATTTTTCCATTAAGAGCCCGAAATTTTCGGCGCGCTTAGCGCGCCAAAATTTTACTTCAAACATCGTTGCGGCACTATATAGGCTTCGGTTTGCTGGCCCCACCGTCGGGGAGCTTGGCCCCCCTGTCGGGCAAATCCTAGTGCCATTCTTGGTCCAGAAACTGTCCCACGCGTTCTGTAAACTGTGGACAAGTGATGTTTAAAATACAGCCTTTGAATGTTTGTTTAGCTTCCGAGCATACAAAGTTTTAAGGCCAAAGGTCATTAAAGGTCGCACTTTTCAAACTTGATCTGCATTTTACTTTTTCCCCGTAAGGACCCTTCACAAAAGCATATGACTTCAAACAACATTTATTCAGATGTTTTAAAGCAACTTTGTCAGGGGTGAGGCCAGGTAAGGTGAGGAGGCCATGGCCCCTTCGAGAAAAGTTGGGGCCCTCGTCGGGAAAATGTTCTAATCTTTTTTAGGGAGAATAAGCGTGTGCGATAAAGTTTTTAATCTCCGACGGCGACTGGTCGTCCCAACAGTTTAGTTGAGTTACTCTCAAAGATGGCTATTTTTCGAAATAAATTGCAAACCTCACCTATAACATTTACTTCAATAAAAAACACAAATTTTTAAATTAACTTCAATAAAAATACCAAATTATTGAAATTTCTCCACTAAAAGCCCCACATTTGTGCCGCCCAAATAGCGCCGAAAAGTAATCCCTTCCAGTAATCCGTCACTTTTGTCCTGGTTTTGGGCTCTGGCCTCAGCCCCTACCAATGTCGAGAACTTGCTTAGTGCAATCCTTAAAATTAAGTTGGATATAATGAAAATATTTATAGGCTTGCCATGCAATGTAGGCTACTCTCGTAGCTGTATCGGAGAAATCTGAATTTTTGTTTCGGTTGTTAGGATGTGTGGAACCATTGCATTGATTAGATTAAATGTGTGAAATCGCATAGCCAAACTAAATTAATTGACTTAATTATTTATAAAATACATTACGGTGTTTCTGTCATTGCAATTACTATTTGCCAACATGAACCAGATCAGCGAAAAGGGGTAGGTTGTAGTAATATGCATGCAAAACAGTAAATGTATGTCTAAATGTTTTCGAACATGATGGTAAATTTTATTAAGGTAGAAAGCGTCTTTGCTCGGGGAGGCATGCAACCAATACATTTTAGCGCTACAAAGTGACAAATTACGGTTTTGTTTTGTTTCAACACACGTTTTTCTGCTATCTTTTTATGAGAGAGAGTTGGAACTTAGTCGCAATGGAACTTGGTCGGTCTTCAACCTCTTTTTTTTTTTGGTAAATTTATGGGCGATACGTATCTCTTCTCTAAGGAGCCTCGATTGGTGCATTGTTTCTAACCCACCGTCATTCCGAAATTTAAATTTATCTTGTTAAACTATACTTGTCCTCTCATATAGGCTAAAAACAGTGGTTTGGGAGAACTTACAGTACAGCCACGATTTGGTAAATGTGAATGCGTTACCTACGTTTTCCAAGCCATTAGATGTTTTCTCTGTGTGTGTTTACGTGATTTTGAAAACGAGTGAGCATGAATGTCCTCATGGCGTAGCCTCCTCACCGGTCCAGGAAATAGGATCTTCTTCACAGTTAATGCAATTTTCTATGCGGTTTTGTATTTTTCTTTAAAAGCATTACCTTTTCAGGCACTAAATATTTTCCTTTTATTGATACGAGCACAATTATATAAGAACATCACCTATGATATCAAACCCTTTTATAAAAGTTTGAGTGAGAGGACAGAGGCTCTATCAAGGTGTTGATGGTGCCTTTGTTGACAATGTGTAGACTTCGTTGTCCAGCAATCTTTTGCACGGTTCGTTCCCTTTTAAAGATTATTAATACTCTTTAACGGGAAAATGTAAATTATAGGCGCACTAGTCAGGGGTATTGGGAGCTGTAGCAGCCAGAGTTTGAAAAAAAAAATCCTATTTGTCTGGCACATTTTGTGAAAATCGGGCCATTGGTCGGATTATTACAGTTTTTCGGGCAAACTCTGTCCTCCATATAGAAAGTGTCCCTTACACCCATGGTAATTGTTACATGAATTCAATTCATTTTGTTTACTGGTGAATAAAACTTTAAAAATTTGTGGTTATATAGAGCAATATAATTAAAAGTTGTTTCCCTCTATTGGAAAGCCAGTGAATGATTCTCGCACCGGTCTATGTTGTTTTCAAGTCTGGACATGGAAATGGCACATATCATAACAAGACTTGATTTTACTTGCAAAAAAATCGTTTACATAAAACAATTCGCAGTTCTCAAAAAATGATCATGTTGAGATGAATTCAAGAAAACTTGAAGGGGGGCTGTTCATACGATACAAATTCATATACGATCTTGCTTTCATTTTGGTAAAGTTATAAAGACAGTGTTTAGTAATCACAATTAGGGATTACGTGTTTAATTCCAGCCACATCTAGCATCGTGAAGCGGATATTTAGAAAACAGGTTCCTTTCTAAGGACTGACATTATGCTTTTTGTCTAGCACAATATACGTTTTTGTCGACATATGATTGGAGGTGAGAAGCATTCAGCAAACTCGGAGTTTTTTGGGAGAAGATGCGTTGCCACCAATTATTCTTTTAGCCTGGCAAAAAGTACATAAATTGGTTGACTAAATCACGGGTCAACCAGATCCAGATATAGCCTGAAAGCAACCATGTGTTGACCAGCTGAACAATCGGGAGAACAGGTACTCTGTTTGAAAATACAGGTCCATAACTTAGGAGCAGTGGAGGGACCCACAAACATTTACGAAAGGTAGAAATTGTAGGAACAAAACTTACCTTTGCCTTTTATGTTAACACATCTCGTGCCTTGAAAATGATTTTCCCTCTGACAGTCTGGGAGCTTTAAATTTCTCGCCCCCCTTCAGCACGTTGTCTGGCCTAGGGCCTGGATGAAACTGGCTCTAAGAGGGCTTAGTGATTCGATTTTTCATATGCAGATTAATGAAGGCAGTTTCAATTGACAGGATACTCAAAATGCTTCTTTTTATGAAAAGCAAAGAATTTGTTAATTGTTTACCGCTTTGACCCATTTAGGGCAAGATTTTAGTGACACATTTTGAAGGTGGAGCATTGTATTTTATTATTCTTACATCTGATGTGGGATTTGCAATTTTTATAATGAAAAATCTCAGCTGTTCAGCACTACTTTTCCTACTTACAGAGTGCATTCCGTTTGTAATGATCATTCTGATTTTTCGCCTTCAGAAGCTCAACATGGAAACTCCCAGATGTATATTTTTCAATGCCATATAGTCTAAGTGCTTTAACAAAAGTATGGTCAGAAACCTCGTCTATATGAGAAAATCTTAATTTGTTTACCACAAACAGGGTTGGGTTTTTGCCGGAAAAAACCTGTTTTTACCGGGACAGCGGTAGAAACTGGTAATAACTGGTAATAACTGGTTATTACCGGTAAAAACCGGGAGAAAATGGAAAAAACCTCTTCTGGCAATTAGAAGAGTGCAGTTGTTGTACCCCATTGCACATGATGGATAAACCAGTTGAGATAAAATTATTAACATTCATTTACACTTTCTATTTTGCCTAAAAAGTGAGCACTAAAACTTGTCAAACACAGAACAAACAGTGAAATATGCTCAGTTATTCCAATAGTACTGTAGGCTAAGCCCTAACATGTTAAGTGTAACCACAAACAAAGCAACTACATGCCAACAGGAATAGTCTGAAAATTACAGTTGGTTTGCAAAATGACTAGATTTATCAAGCAAAGTTTTTCAAAATGAGGATTAATAAAATTATGTGTAAAGTTATGAAATTCTCAATATAAGTTCAGTCACAAATTTGGCAAGGCATTATCTGTTACACATATTGAGTACAGTAGCAGAATGAGGTGGATGAGCAACTTCCTTTATCATGTCAGAAACTTCAGTTTGACACAGCAGAGAAGCGCATTACAGTGCCATACATGCTGACTAAGTAGCAACGTACTTGAAGTAAATGAGTTTCATCAAGGGAGCTTCTCTGGGTATTTCAAGTCCACCATACTGAGAGATAATTAAGTAAGAATTTATTGACAACCAAACAAATATAAAGAGTCTATTTTTTGACTGAGTAATCTTCATTGAAAAAAATTGATAAACCACCAATAGTAATGTTAGAATGAAAGTGGATAGCCAGCACTTTATTTTATAAAGAAAGTGGAAATGTTGAAGGAAGGTGGATGGTTCAGTTGAGATATTCACTACTGGAGGTCAATGTACTGTAATACACTGAGTTATTGTAGGACCTACACAGCTGCTACCCCGCGGAGCGGACTCTGTTTCCCCAGTCCTCAGCTTCCCAAACCACCGTCCGCCAAGCGAAGAGGACTGTGTCCAATTTTAGACGCAAACTTCATTACCATAATACCTGTATGACTTATTCATGTGCTTTCTCCTTATTCATGCTATCGTTTTTGAGTGAGTGTGTGTACTCCTGTAGTCGTAGACTGAAACCTGAGACAAAGTCCTATAATTACTGTATTGCATAGCCACCTGTGCAGTGGGCACTACCAGGGAGTGGCTATTACAATGACATACCAACTCTGTGGGTGGCATGGGCTACTGCAAGATTTTTTAAATGGGACCAGATGTTGCCTTCTTGTAAATATTCACTAACATTCAACCAGTCCTGAGGACACATATTTCTATGAATATCCAAAAGAATTTGTTTGGTGTTCACTGTGGCAGGCGTTGGGGATATGACTGAACAAGGAATATGCCGTACAGCCTGCTACGTAGGCAACACAGCTGCAGGATCCCCTTGAAAGGGTATACCCAAGAGTGGAGTTACCAACTTGCCAGTATGCTCATGAAAGCTTCCCATCAAACTGAAAATAAATCCTTAAATTATACCATGATTTTCCTTCCCATTTTTCTGCATTTTTTCTGCATTAAATATACCTAGTGTATGTATACTTAACACAAAAACAGTGTAAATCGGACAAAAAGTGGCCAAAATCACTAAAAAAATCACATTCAAACTCTAATATGGTATATATTGTTGCCTAAAATGATTAATCTTGATGTAACAGAATGTACTTCTTCTTTAGACTTTGAAAAAAGCATAAAAAGTACTTGTTAACAACGTTTTATTCAATGTAGCAGAATAGGTTTTTGCCGTTTTTTCCATTTTTCGGCAAAAACCTGTTTTTACCGGGACGGTTTTTACCGGTAAAAACCACCGGTAAAAACCGCCTGTGGCTAAAACTGCCAACCCTGACCACAAATGATAACTTGAAAGCACTGAAGCGAAACACCATAGCCACATTTTTTCGGTAACCTTACCAGATATGGTTTCTAAATTCGACTGCATATAGCTGACGGGGTTTTTCGTTTAGCCCTTCGCTACGGTTACCCTGTGTGGCAAAAGTTAAAGAGAGTCGCTAATTCGACAGATCAATTTTATCTAAGAAGAGCATTATATTGCAATGTAGAACTTATAACGATCTTACGTTGTCTTTATTGAGAGACACTTTATCTCCACGTGGCAAAACATGCATAAGATGCATTAAAATATCCTACCGTGTAAATTTGTAATGGGGCAAACTAAAAAAAAAATAATGAAAATATTCAATGAAACCATAGTAAATATTGATAATTAAGGGTTTTATACATTGATTGGCGTTAAGGGATGTTTATTGTAAATTTACTCAAAATATTTACCACACTAGACTCAACGTAAAGCCTCCCCATGAAAACGAACTGAAGGTGAAGCACACATGTACAGTACCAAGATTGTTGAAGTTTGGGTGAAAATGGACTCGTGACCTTTGACCCTCCCAATTACCATGTTCGGGTAAATTTGAAAGGTGACAACCAACAGAAAATGAAAACTGACATCATAAGGAACATTTTAAGGATAGATGTCAACTTTTACAAAGTTGTACCGGGGGGTGGGTCGAAAACTTTCAGACTTCGCCGCTCGTCTATATCGTAGCACGACGGGGAAGAACTCTTGTGTTTTGAAAACGAGTATGAAAAACAGTTACATATATGCGATTGCCAATCCTAAAATCCAGCAAAAAAAGACACTTCCGAAATGAGAATGTCATCAAAATTGATGATATTCTTAGGTTACGGCTGGCCCTATTCCGCAGTCTGCTTACGGCCTGTATGAGTTAGTAGCTAGGCCTATAACTAGGCCAGTAACAGTATCCACATGAAAGTTGGGGACAAATTCTTCAAAAAGTTTGACTACTTTTATCATGTTTTTAAATGCACAAGTACGCCGGATAAATGGGGGAAGGGGGAATTTTCCCCCAACTTTTGCCACTTTAATTTTGAAACATAATTAAAGTAATAACAAAAATTGAAGGAAATGACAGTAGAGAAGTTATGGAGTATTACAAATGTAGTAGAAAACTTTTGCAGGGCAATTTGAAGTAAAACATTGATATAAAGTGTCCGATAATACTAAAATGCCTTTTTACGGTGCTCTCAGTTTACGCGCTTCATCATGAAACTGTTATTATCACAGCGGAGCAGCAGGAGGGTAGGGCAAAATTTTGGTAATTTTAATGCATGCGCCCAAGTCCGTAGTCAAGAGGGATGCAGGGGGAGATGCCTCTGAGGAAAATTTCCTCCTAAAAACTCGGTATTTCCACAGTGGTTTCCTTAATGCATTTTAGTATGTCTCGCATCCCCCTCTAAGAAAATATTTCGCCTCCTGGAAGCTATTTCGTCCCCTTCAGTACCTTATCTGACTACCGGCCTGCATGGGCGTCGCCTCCCCCGGCACATATTTTTGAACCCAAACCTTTGAAGGAAGATCACTAACTATATAGACGTACGCCTTGAGGGCATTAACTACAACATGGTCCCTGTATCAGTCCACAATTCAGAAGCCCAAGTTGGGCGATACAGGAATTCAAATGCTAGACAAAATTTTTCGACGCCATTCGCGTGTGCCATTTTGCATTGGATATTCGGTAAAGAAACATTTCGAACAAGAACAAGCCTTACACAGGGGAAATTGACAACACCAATTTGCTTCGCAGCCCCTTCCGAAACAAAACTTTTCCAGAGGAAGGGAACACCCCGTCCTGAAACTCCTCACCGAGGAAGGCTTTTCATTTGTACAAACAGGGAAGCAAAGTCTCACTGCAGGGAGCTCCCTGGTCTCATTATGGTGCAGCTACACATTTAATGTTTATCATAGGCTACAGCCGATACTCCTTTATGATAATTCAGGGCAGTTTCGTTCAAAATTCAAAATTAATGCAAATACTAACCTTCCATAACCCCAAAACTATCGACCCCCCTCAGAAGCAGAACTGTGTGTACAAACTTCTCCAATTTAATGGCGGCGGCACGTTTCAGAAAGGCATGGCGTTAAAATCGAACGATTAGAATTTGAATACTCTATTGTAGGGCTGGAGTAGGAGTTAAAGTTTGTGGATATGGGGATGTTAAATTCCACATATTTATATAAAACTCACTCTTAAAGCTTAACCTCAGAGTTAAAAACTCCGCAAATTTCGTTCGCGGACGATGTTTTTGCCCCGTTTTCCTTCAAGGTAATTGTACATTGGCTAGTTATATTGGCCTACGCCGTTCTAGGCGTAATTGCATCTGGTTCTTTCTGATGCAACCTATAACTAAAGAGAATGGAAGGTCAAATCTGTCTATATATAAGTTGTGTTCCTTGGTTTCTTTACATACTTACAATATACAAATAATCGTGCCAATAAGTTCAGCCGGCAGGCGTGGGAACCCCGGCCCTCAGGCCGTACATACCCTATGACTTGATGACCGGTGTGACCATTTTATCCATAAAGTAATTCAAAATGTAATTTTATCAATTAATGAAATTACAATTAGGCCTACTACTTTTAACCTATATTTAACACGTTTTCCATTTCAGAACAGTTTACTTACAATAATACGTTGGGTAGTATTACTGCATAAGCTATGTGTTAGTGAAATGAACATGGCTGACTAACTTATGATGAAATATTTTTTTGTTTTCATTACAGTTCCAAAATATTCATTTCTTGTTTAAAAAAAGATGTTGCTTTCTGGATTCTTCTTGACAAATAATAATTTACAGGAAATGAACACTTGAGGTAATGAAACCTGCAAGCTCTCTTCTGAGACCAAACTTTTCTCAAATGGGAAAGGCGCGCGCCCTTGTATTACACCACTCTCAGAGGACGGTCCATGCCAATTAATAGGAGTATCATGACCACCCAAGACCAGAAACAAACTAAAACCACCGAAAGTGAAATTTGTTTTGGCTGGTCTCAGTGATCTTAGACCGACAGTTGGGTGGTCTGACATGCCATGAGCCCGACATCAGTTTTGTCTCTGGTGTCTTGTCCGTTTTAGACCCAAACCGAGGAAATACCCCCAAGAAAACCCCGTCAATTCAATTGGTGTAAATTCGATAACTTTTCTAAAGCACAAATTACCATCTCACATTTACCAAAGGCCCCAAACCATAGGATTTAAGTCTCTGTGTATCGGAGTTAACTCTGCAAGATGTCCACTCCAGATTATTTTTTGTATTATTTTTTTTTTTTGGTCTCTAAATGTTTTCAGGGCTGGTCCCGCGGGTGGTCTGGGAGCTTCATCGCTTTGGATACCCATCGAGCTTACCTCAAAACCGATTTTGGTCTGTCTCGGGTGGTCTCAATTATTTTTATAGACCAACGGCGGATGGTCCGGACATTAAAAAAACCAGATCAACGCTTACCTTAATATCAATATCATTAAGTTCTCTTTGTTTCTTACAAACTGATTTTAATAAGTAAAAAAATTTCAAATTAGCCTTTCCTCCAAAAGTGTTTATTTCTTTATATAACTTTAGCCCTCATGACAGCAAAATGAAACATTGTTCAATCCTAGGCTTTCAAGTGATGTCCCACGATGTGAAGAAAACGGTTCCGGAGTATTTGAGAGTCGTTTCCTTTTTGCGGTAGTTTGGAGTTTCTCTAATTCAGAACATTTTGGACTAAAATTATTTTCTATAGTAACGACCCTCCTTTGATATACATATATCTGCAGTTACAAATGGTCTGAGAGTGTCATTTTCTATAATCTAACGCGTGTGGGATGACAACTTTTCTGCCATACTGGCTACCCACAAAGGTAAACGCAGAACTGCTATATGACCAGTGATTTCAAGAAGCCGATATAATGGGATATGACGCCATGTCTTGCCTCAAGTCGCGACAAATGCAACTCGTGTGTGTGACCTGACAACCCGGCCAACCTACTGAACAAATTTCTATCCGGACAACTCCCTCTAGAGCAGGCTCGTAGCCAGGAATTTGCCAAGGAGGGGCGAAGCCTGTTGGCATACTATCTAAGCGTAGCGCCACCATAGGTTGGGAAGCGCCAAGAAAGTTTTGGCCGAAAATGCCTCCCAGATCGCTTAAAATAGCACTTCACAGGCCTTGTAAGTTGAAGCTAAACATTTTTTTATTTTGAGTTTCTAGCAATATCATACAAATTCATTAAAAATATACAAAAAATATGCTCAAGGAGGGGACAGCTGCCCCCTCCCCCTGGCTACGTTTCTGGAGTTAAAGTTGTCTGAGGGGTAATTGTCTTGGTCGGTTGGACATTGCAAGAGGTAACCATTGTCCGTCGGGAATACATCCCTGGGAATGGTCCAAGGGAAGTTTCCATGTGGAAATCTTCCGCGTTCACATGACAATTGAGTTTCTAGCAATATCACACAAAATCATTAAAAGTATACAAAAAATATATTCAAGGAAGGGACAGCTGCCCCCTCCCCCTGGCTACGTTTCTGGAGTTAAAGTTGTCTGAGGGGTAATTGTCTTGGTCGGTTGGACATTGTAAGAGGTAACCATTGTCCGTCGGGAATACATCCCTGGGAATGGTCCAAGGGAAGTGTTCCATGTGGAAATCTCCCGCGTCCACATGACAATTGTCCTGGAGGTTGTTCGGGAACCGTTCGTGTACCACTAGAAATCAGTTTCCCATGGTGAGGTCATATACAGCTTACAAAATCTACTATAAAGCACCGTAAAGCCTAGAAATTTCCAAGACCCCAATATGTCCCTGGAACATGGCTGTAACGGATTTAGTAACGAGTCAAATGTTCAAATACTGGGAACTTTGACTCAACGGATATAATTCCTCAGACTGTTACAAGAAACAATGCAAATTATCACTGGCAACACCAAAGCAGCTCAGAGGGGAAATTACAGAGATGATAGCAAGCAAATCAATATTTGTAAGTCCAAGTCAAGTCACATGTCATCGTTTGCAAGGTTGCTAGTCAAGTCGCCCCCTGACAAAGTCGCCCCTGGGCCAACAAAGTCGCCCCTTAACAAACTCGCCCCCTGACAAAGTCGCCCCCTGACAAAGTCGCCCCTCGACAAAGTCGCCCCTCAGTGGTCCCGGCAAAATTTCTTAAAAACATTAATAATAATAATAATAATAATAATAATAATAATAATAATAATAATAATAATAATAATAATAATAATAATAATAATAATAATAATAATAATAATAATAATAATAATAATAATAATAATAATAATAATAATAATAATAATAATAATAATAATAATAATAATAATAATAATAATAATAATAATAATAATAATAATAATAATAATAATAATAATAATAATAATAATAATAATAATAATAATAATAATAATAATAATAATAATAATAATAATAATAATAATAATAATAATAATAATAATAATAATAATAATAATAATAATAATAATAATAATAATAATAATAATAATAATAATAATAATAATAATAATAATTTTGGTATTCAACATATTTGGAATAACTCAAACATACGTATAAATGACAAAATCGTATTCTATCCTAAGCTTTTTGAGAAGAATGTTCAGTACGTTCGTGACTTATTTGACGATAACGGTAGACCATTAAGTTTTGAAACATTTATCATTAAGTATAATATTGACTCATTACCCTTCACTTTGTATTGGGGCTTGTTACATAGTATCCCGCTCAATTGGCGGGAGTCTATTCATCATTTTGATGACAGGAATACTAATGAAGAATTACTGGATAAGATGTTGGGTAATTATAGCAGTTCACAATTTATTTACAACATTTTATTGAAGAAAATTTCAGAGAAACCTACTGCATGCTTTAAATGGCAAGCCACGATGGACAATATTACGATTGAGGATTGGTCTCACTTTTTCTATGCTCCTTGGAAATCAACTTCTGACCCCACTATTCAATATTTTCAGTTTAGGTTCCTCCATAGAGTCCTTCCCACCAATAGACTCCTCTCGCTAATGGGTAAAACAGCTAGCCCCCTTTGTTCATTTTGTGAAACTGAAGTTGAAACCATTGACCATTTATTTTGGGAGTGTAGATTCACGTCTACCTTTATCTTAGACGTTGAAAATTTGTTTTTGAGAGAGCAATTTTTCTTTTCTAAGCGTAATTATTATTTTTGTTATACTCTACCTTGTCATCCTTACAATTTTTTAACTATGCATATGAAGAAATTTATTTTCGATTGTAAACTAAGGAATGAAAAACCGTTAATAAATGATTTCTTTCATAAATTTAAATTTGCTTTGAAAGTTGAGCAAAGGAAAAGGTATAAAGTAAAAACAAAAGTAAATTATAGTGACCTTGAGCGAGCGTTTGCTTTATGTCCAAACCTTTTTATTTGATTCACCATTTTTGGACAATTTGACTTTGCTGACTCTTTGGAAGTGCCCTTTTTTGTATTGTTCTTATGCTACTATTTATCAAACAGTACCTTTCAATTAACTAATGTATATAACTTCTGCTGATATAACAGAACAGCGGAGAAATCTCTCATCAAAGAAAGAAGGAATGATTCACATATCTAGAGTCTACAGTATATTATATTGAAACTTTTCTATTTCTGTAATTAATCTCTGTAATGTTACTCTGTTGCCTCTTTGGTGTTGTACAGTTTAAGTTTTTTTTTTCTTCATCCTATGGTGTACCATACGTTTCCAACCTAATTGTGAAAATACGAATACTTACCATTTGCGAGATGAAATGAAATAAAGGAGAATAAAATAATAATAATAATAATAATAATAATAATAATAATAATAATAATAATAATAATAATAATAATAATAATAATAATAATGATAATGATAATGATAATGATAATGATAATGATAATGATAATGATAATGATAATGATAATGATAATGATAATGATAATGATAATGATAATGATAATGATAATGATAATGATAATGATAATGATAATGATAATGATAATGATAATGATAATGATAATGATAATGATAATGATAATGATAATGATAATGATAATGATAATGATAATGATAATGATAATGATAATGATAATGATAATGATAATGATAATGATAATGATAATGATAATGATAATGATAATGATAATGATAATGATAATGATAATGATAATGATAATGATAATGATAATGATAATGATAATGATAATGATAATGATAATGATAATGATAATAATAATAATAATAATAATAATGATAATGATAATGATAATCATAATAATAATAATAATAATAATAATAATAATAATAATAATAATAATAATAATAATAATAATAATAATAATAATAATAATAATAATAATAATAATAATAATAATAATAATAATAATAATAATAATAATAATAATAATAATAATAAGCGTGGATACTGACTTAGGGCGACAGTTACTTTGACTTGCACACTAAAAATTCAAATTTTCTAACCCTAACCCTAACCCTACCCCTAACCCCACCCTAACCAAATTTGGTAGACATACTTATTAGACCAAAAGGAACAATTTAAGCCTATTTGCGACAATAAAATTATTTTTCTAAATGGTACCTATTCCTTTAAGGCGACAGTTATGTGTCGCCTTAATTCCAGGTGTCGCCTTAATGTTGTTGAATTAGCACGAAGTGTCGCCTTAAGGCATAAGGCTACGTGCACACTTGTCCGGCAACGGCAACGGCAAACGATGCGGCAACGGCAAAAATTTTACTCTTGTAGAAAAATGAAGGTTTGTTTACACTGACACGGTAACGGCAATGCGGCTATCCGGCGTTTGGTGAAACACGCATCCGGCAAAACTGAAATCGTGCATGGAGCGATTCATTGCCGTTGCCGGATGGTATCCATGCAAATTATCCCTAGCAACAAAGTTACCTCGAAGTCTTCGCGACTCTTGTATACACAAAATCCTAGAAAATCAGAGTCATAAAGTGCTGTTATTGGAAATTCAGTGGTATGGTGAAGAAGGAATCCTGCTGGAATAATCCAAATAAAATTATACTACCAGGATAAACAAAAAACAAAATATACAAGGCGCAGAATTTCCGAAGATTTTGGAAAATCTGAGATGGTTGGTAAGAATCAAAGCGGGCCTCTGGTGGGGCTCCCTATGACAGCACTAGAGGTAGTTTAGCGACACAAGCTTTGAGACACTGTATGCAGGCCTTTGACCGAGTGGTCATTCCAGCTAAACAGTTAAAGTTGCAGAAACTAGTAGGCCCTATAAAAATGATCACTAACGTTTGCCCAAATTCCCTCCGAGATCTACTGCATATTACAGGTTTGCAGCTAAGCTTAAATCGTGTAATGTTACAGCTTGTGAGTTAAAAATAAAGACCGTGGCAACATAGTCCTCGAGCTGTGCATACGTAGGCCTAGGATAGGCCTCATTTGCCAAAGGACAAAATATAACTCTTCTTGTGGAGTGGCGGTTGCTTTACCTTTACCATGAAACGTAGGATAATAAAAAGTTGATCAAGAGCTAGGCAACTTCCTAATGCTTTCATAGCACCTAGGCCTAACGTTAGGCGTATTCTTTAAACGTTACGTTGGCTCGTATAACAAAGAGGACTTAGCCTAAATGTAGACCTAGACAAGGCTTGTTAACTCGTCACTAGTAGTAGTAGTAGTAAAAAGGGTTTGGCAACTTGACCTTCAAACAGGTGATGTTCATTATGCTCAACGTTACGTGATTCTTCGTGGCCAAGACATAGGGTACTCGATGAACCTGTGAAGTGGAATGTAACGTGCCTTGACCATGTAATGTAGTACACAACCCTTATCGAGGACAACTCTCCTGCTTTACTAGTAACACGTAGGCCTAGGCCTATACTTTATTATTATCTGTGACGTTAAAGCCTAACATTACATAGGCCTAACGTAGAAGACTAGCTATCTGCATAGAGCAGGATATAGGAACCTATATCCTGCTCTATGGCTATATAGGCTATACTATCCCCACTTTGCTATATGTGCTGGTATTTACGTTAGGTCCACGGAAGGCAAACGTAAGTTCAAAGCCACGTTTTTGCAAAAAAGTTTAAAGAACAAGCTGACATACAGGTTGTTGGATCTCGTCTTGTCCAGGTTTGTTGTGTGGCCTATGCAACCCTCTTTGTTGGACTAACGTTTGCTTCTGGACACGAATGTTGAACGCCGTTGTAGCGTACGTGGTATTTCTTCGGGGAGTCTGTAACGTTTGCATTCAACTTGTTTACAATGTAATGAAAGTTAACGTTACTGTTTATTTGCGAGAATTCAAATTGCGGTGAGTAAAGAAGTAGGCCTGTCACGCAACTATAGCAGATACAGGCTACATAATTATTACCATATCAAAATCAACGTGAGCTACAACGAATACCACTTAACACAGTGATTCTTATTTTATTTTTCTGGGAAATAGTCAAATAGAGAGGCAGGGCAGAGGGTGAGGGTCGCATTCGAGAAAACCTCTATACACCAACGTTGCCCGAGAAGGAAATGGGTCTACAGTTCGCAAGTGCATAAAGTCAGGATTTTGTGGTCGCGATGGGGAGGCCGCAGGGGCCTGACAGGCACCTAAAGCACACTACCCATCCTTAAAAGGTCAAAAGTGTGGTTCACGAGCGTACATTATCCCCCACATTATTAACTGCCTTTCCCCCACGGGCATAGCTAGGATGAAATTTTTAGGGGCGCTAGGTATCAAATGGGGGTCATGACATTGATCGCAGTCCTGGGGTCCTAAACAGAGGGGTGTCCCCGTCCTCTTTGAGGTAATTTTGAATGGTAAGGTGTCCTTGGATGGAATCTGGTGCTATATTTTTCATCGTTTTAACTGAATTTATGTTCAAAATTATTTGTTGATTTCATACGTGTGTAAAATGATTACACATTTAGTTTTTCTTAATTCTTACACATATTATTAGGACAGAAACAATTTGGGGGCCTCACAAACATCTTGGGGCCAGGCCTCCCCCGTAGCTACGCTCCTGTTTTCCCCTCACCCCTCTCTTTTCCCTAGTGATCTAACGAAATACATGGAGCCTCATGTGGTAATTTTTTTCTACACTGTTAAAAATTTCTGTAGAACAAAATATAAAGAGGTACATAAAGAATACAGCAAGAGTGCTGTCAATTAGTTTCAAAAAATTGAAAGCACTTTTGCTGTATTCTCTTTGTATTTCTTTATTTTTTGTTCTGTAATTCTACAACAATTTAGAGACATTTTTAACAGTGTAGTTCGCACATAGCACAAGCATAGCTCCGTCGGAGCCTACCTGTATCAAACAAGAGAGTTGTTCGCGAAGAAGTTCATTATTATTGTGGACTTTACTTAGCTTGCAAAACGGTTCCATTTTTCCATGAAGTTGTAAACTATGGAGTTCCCAAAGGTTAAAGTTGTAACAGCTCCGTTTTTACAAACAAGATGGCCATATTCGCACTGATAACACTTTTTCGCAAACAGGGGGTCCCTAAGGATCGATAAGGGGGGGGGGGCTAGGTGCGGTTAACAAGCCGGGTAGGGTTAGAGTGTTTCAAAGTTTGTTCGCTACCCGACTTTCGGTCCCGATTGCGATCCGGCTGTCAACTCCATGACTACATCGGAAATATCAACCTGTTTGATACTCGTAGAGTCACTACAGTGGAGTCGGGGAAGGGAGTCGGAGTCGCGTCGCAGTTGAGTAAAGTCGTTGTAGTGTGCAGCTGTCATCAACCCAACTCATAGGCGTAGGAAGCGGGGGGGGGGCTGGGGGCTTTAGCCCCCAATCAAAAAATGTGGGAGGTGCCCCCAAGATCCAAGACCAAAAACCCCTTATGTCTCTTCTGTAAGAAATGTCAAAAATTTGCAGTAATTTTCCTTAAAATTTGTCCAAATGTTGCACCAAATTGCATCTGAGGACCCTAAAATACCCAAAAAATTTCCCCCTCCCCAGGCTGACGATTCGAAACAAGGTTCAGCCACCCTCCCAGTCTCGAAAAGCTTCCTACGCCTATGACCCAAATGACACCTTTTTTATGAATTGCCCAACAAAGGGGGGGGGGGTGTTACGAAATCAGACGACGTTTGTAGAAAGGCAGTGTGCTCGCCCTCATATGTGATTGATGAACAGCAGATAGACTCATATCAATGCCGACAGTGTGTTGCGCGTTTAACCTACAATTAATCCGAGTGCGACCCGACGCAACTAAACACGAACACCTACAAGTGACACCCCCGACGAACAGTCTGGTTGAGTTGCATCACATTCCAAGACTTTTATTTTACAGTGTCGGACATGGTGTCTATTTCATGGCAGACTATTATGCATTACAGGCACTATACCATACAGCCTGGATTTATAAAATTTCCCGACCTTTCTGTTGCTCCAAATAAAAGATTTTCTGACAAATTAAATTAATTGCAAAAGAAATTGGCCATTTTTCCCTACGGAAGGCAAAATTTTCCCGACAGGGGGTGTAGCAACCCCACACCCCACGGTATAGTGACGTCCCTGTTAGCAGAGAGTCATAGGGACCAGATATCCTAATTTCTTAACTTCTTGAGCAATAGCAAATTTAGGACTATTATGGACACCTTCAGTGATCGCCGATTCTGTATATCTGTATCTATAATCGATTATGAATAACTTTTCAATGCCTCTTTCTATGTAGGCGTACACGGTACCTCAGTGAAGGGAGTCGTAACTGGCTGTGCTCCCAAATCGTTACAGGCCAATGTTAATAAAGACATTCAAATAAAAAAGTGGTTCAGAATAAATACCATTCATTTGTGAAATATGATTAGCCTCTTCAAGCAATCATTGAATACACACATGAAAACATATCTCCTTGCAGACGTAAAGTGTATCCTTTTCTTCTACAGACCAAGGCATGGCCCAATTGATTTTTAATAATTAAGTGAAACCACTCAAATGGGAGAAATTGTTCAAAGCCAAGGACACAAAAATTAAAGGAAGGAAAAAATCAAACAAAAGTAAAGTGGAGCTTCCAAACCTTGCTTTGAAATCATTCCTATGCCCAATTGTTAATATGACAGCCCCTTGAAAATTCCTATAATGGCGTTTATCTACTGAGGTTTGGGTTCAGAACCTTAACCCCCCCCCAATACACACACTCATGCGTGGTTGAAAAAACTGCAACATAATACATCAACGACATAGGCCCATCTATGATTGGGGGAGCATTTTGCCCACTAGGGATAATGTGAAAAAACATGCGATTTCCCGGGTTCATTGCGAGGAACTTAAGTTATGATTAGGACTAACATTTTAAGCATTTTCACTAGCAATCACTGCAAACAACAACAATCTGCGTAAAACAGAGGAAAGGGTTCTCCAGCCCCAACCTGGATCCGTACCTTACCCTGGTTATGCGATTGATTTTGGTTTTGTGTATGAATTGCGCAAGTTGCCGGTCGGGTCACTGAAGGTGTTCCTAAAGTGACGTCATGTAGTTGATGTGAAACCCTTATTTTTGAGTTAATGACTTCCGGGCGCGAATTTTAAAATCCCAAGTACCCTCAATGGTTTAAGCCATGTGGATAATGAGAATAGTTTTGAACATCGGTTTTCTTATTAAAATAGGATACTCTTGATTCGTTGACCTTTTCGTGGCATAGTCTCTTTTAAGGGATTTTTGATGAAAATAATTTGAAGATGTCTATCGGCCGTTCGAATTAACTCCCCATGCCACACCAGCCCAAAGTGTGAATCTTGTCGGAAGATCCCACTGAGACTCCGCATAGGCTACTTTGATTTCCCAACTATTTGATAAATTCCAAGCTGTTTCGAAATAGTAATTCAGGCCTTAAAATGGCAGATGTTTTACGACACTGAGCGACCACAAATGAAGCCTATATGGCTTATGAATTACAACTTCACGTCCGGTGGCTAACCAGATTAACAATTAAGATCAAATTTCGTTTCTTTTGAAAAGCCAGGTCAGATGGGAAAACCCGCGTAGATTGCTCTTGGATGAAAAACCCACCTTACTTTGACCCGGCCGGGGATCGAACCCCAAAGACCCCGGTTGCCAAGCTTCATCGCTTCAAATGCCACCGCCTTTATCCACTCGGCCACGGCTCCGGAAATGAAATGTAAAGCAAAGAGCAGTACAATTCCAGACATCTGGTACATCATCACAAAGAATTCTTCGTAGGACATGGCAAACAAATATCGCATAGCCTAACTGCCAGCAGTGGCGATGTCAGGATTTCGAAGTGGGAGTGCACTAGGGGGTGGGGACGCTTCGCCAGAGGGGCATACCAACATGAAGGACTGAGCGGTGCTAAAGGCATCCTTGTGATGCGAGGCGGTCCACGTGTTGGGCTCTAGGGGCCCACCATAGGGCTTCTCCCCTGTTGAATTTGGGGAGAAGGCAAACCGGTTTTCGGGTATTAACAAAATTGTGACCCACAGAATTGAAGCATTTAACTATCTCCAGGTATAACAAAAATGGGAAACCTCACATTACAGCATCGAATCAAAGGTGCATCTATGGCGGTCAATCCTGGCTCTCGTCACGTAAATTTGGAAAAAAATAAACCGTTGTATGTGATATAAAGGGTTGTGGGTGCCTCAAAATTTTAATTTCACTGACCCACTCAAAGAATCCTATTTTGCTGAGGCTATAGCAAAATAACAGAGTGGCCTAGAGATGTGAGGCAGTTGAAAATTCCGACTGACCTACTGATTTTTCAGCAAGATCTTCAATCTTACTAAGACTTGGAGTGAAAAGGAAGTAATTTATCTAGTATCGCAGCTAATTGAGCTGGTCAAAACGCTGGTCAAATTGGTATTTAAATGAGAAAGTATCAGTAATGTTTTGAACAAATAACGTTAGAATATTCAACAAATGAACGCGACTATTTCCTTTTGAGGGCTGCAGCACTTTTACCAAAAAATTTAATTCGACCTTGTGAAAAATTAACACACAGGCCTATTTTGCTCGAAAATAACATTTCTGCCCAAATGGGGAGGAGCTGGCTGCAGGCTCCGGCCTTTCTTCGCGCGCCTATGAATTTAATCGGATTCAGTGAAATCATCCCATTACACCTATGCAATAACTGGACACTAAATTAATCCTTATAAGACACCCCATTCCCTCATAGCGACATTCTTGCGCATTCCCTTAGCACTCCGAACTTAGCCCCCCCCCCTCACGCTTATGCTTGTCCCTCACAGTAGAAAGTCTCCTGATGCACTGACAGATGCACATTATACCGTCCGTGCGGTAATCACTTTTTGCCGTATCAATGTGAACAGTTATACCGGATTGCCGTTACCGTTGCCGTTGCCGCATCGCTTGCCGTTGCCGTTGCCGTTACCGTTGCCGGACAAGTGTGCACGTAGCTTAATCCATGCGGATAATAATAATAATAATAATAATAATAATAATAATAATAATAATAATAATAATAATAATAATAATAATAATAATAATAATAATAATAATAATAATAATAATAATAATAATAATAATAATAATAATAATAATAATAATAATAATAATAATAATAATAAGCGTGGATACTGACTTAGGGCGACAGTTACTTTGACTTGCACACTAAAAATTCAAATTTTCTAACCCTAACCCTAACCCTACCCCTAACCCCACCCTAACCAAATTTGGTAGACATACTTATTAGACCAAAAGGAACAATTTAAGCCTATTTGCGACAATAAAATTATTTTTCTAAATGGTACCTATATCTTAAGGCGACAGTTATGTGTCGCCTTAATTCCAGGTGTCGCCTTAATGTTGTTGAATTAGCACGAAGTGTCGCCTTAAGTCATTATCCATGCTGATAATAATAATAATAATAATAATAATAATAATAATAATAATAATAATAATAATAATAATAATAATAATAATAATAATAATAATAATGATGATGATGATGATGATGATGATGATGATGATGATGATGATGATGATGATGATGATGATGATGATGATGATGATGATGATGATGATGATGATGATGATGATGATGATGATGATGATGATGATGATGATGATGATGATGATGATGATGATAATAATAATAATAATAATAATAATAATAATAATAATAATAATAATAATAATAATAATAATAATAATAATAATAATAATAATAATAATAATAATAATAATAATAATAATAATAATAATAATAATAATAATAATAATAATAATAATAATAATAATAATAAGCGTGGATACTAACTTAGGGCGACAGTTACATTGACTTGCACACTAAAAATTCAAATTTTCTAACCCTAACCCTAACCCTACCCCTAACCCCACCCTAACCAAATTTGGTAGAAATACTTATTAGACCAAAATGAACAATTTAAGCCTATTTGCGACAATAAAATTATTTTTCTAAATGGTACCTATTCCTTTAAGGCGACAGTTATGTGTCGCCTTAATTCCAGGTGTCGCCTTAATGTTGTTGAATTAGCACGAAGTGTCGCCTTAATGCATGATCCATGCTGATAATAATAATAATAATGATGATGATGATGATGATGATGATGATGATGATGATGATGATGATGATGATGATGATGATGATGATGATGATGATGATGATGATGATGATGATGATGATGATGATGATGATGATGATGATGATGATGATGATGATGATGATGATGATGATGATGATGATGATGATGATGATGATGATGATGATGATGATGATGATGATGATGATGATGATGATGATGATGATGATGATGATGATGATGATGATGATGATGATGATGATGATGATGATGATGATGATGATGATGATGATGATGATGATGATGATGATGATGATGATGATGATGATGATAATAATAATAATAATAATAATAATAATAATAATAATAATAATAATAATAATAATCGAAGGGGATTCAACCACGCCATAGAGGATGCCAAACAACGGCTGACAGCACTGGCACACAGACTCAAACGATACAATGCCAGGAATGAACAGTTCAGAGTGAACAAAATGTTCAAGGAACAACCCGGACGGGTCTATCAGAACCTCAGAGGCAATAGGAGTAAAGAATCCCCACCAGTACCAGATAGAGACGAGACAGAACGATTCTGGCGCAGAATATGGGGTGAGCAGAAATACCACAGAACCGAGGCCGAATGGATAAAAGACTTCAATGCCAACCACAAGGCCGTCTCTCCACAACCACCAGTGAAGATAACAGAAGAAGTGGTACGAGCAAAGGTGAAGAAGATGTCTAATTGGAAGTCACCTGGACCGGATCAAGTACAAGGCTTCTGGCTGAAAAAGATGACCAGTCTTCACCAAAGAATGGCGACACAGCTGCAGCAGATCATGGAGGAGCTAACATCCCTCCCCAAATGGCTGACAAGCGGTCGAACTACCTTGATCCAGAAAGATCCAGCCAAGGGCAACGCCCCCTCCAACTACAGGCCAATCACATGTCTGCCAACCACATGGAAGCTCCTATCGGGAATACTGGCAGATGCAGTAATTGCTCACCTAGGCCAGCACAACATCTTGGCGGAAGAACAAAAGGGGATCAAGCCTGGGAGTCGAGGCACCAAAGATCAGCTGATCATAGACAAAGCAGTTTGTAAGGACTCCAGAACCCGCCGTACCAACCTGGCAGTGGCATGGATTGACTATCAGAAGGCCTACGACTCAGTGCCCCACTCGTGGATAATAGAGGCCATGCGGATGCACAAGATCGACAACAAGATCTGCACTCTCATAGAAGATTCCATGCCAAACTGGGTCACTGACCTAACTGCCAGCGGAGAACACCTCGCCAGAATTCCAATCCGATGTGGGATCTTCCAAGGAGATGCCCTATCACCATTGCTCTTCTGTGTAGCCATCAACCCTCTCAGCCACATACTCAGAAACTCTAGACGTGGATACACACTACGATCGGGTCACACAATACACCACCTCCTGTACATGGATGATCTAAAGTTGTACGGGAAGAATGAACGGGAGATTGACTCGATGATCAACACAGTCCGAATCTTCAGTGACGACATTGGCATGAAGTTCGGCCTTGAGAAATGTGGCAGGCTCATAATCAAGAGAGGGAAGGTGGAAGTTACGCAGGGCCTACTCCTAGACATCGGGAAGATCAGAGACGTGGAAGTAGAAAGAGGATACAAGTACCTCGGTATCCTGCAGGGCATGGAAAACCTCCAGAAACAAGTAAAAGCCAACACAATTAAGACCTACACCAAGAGGATCAGGCAAGTCATGAAAACGAAACTAAGTGGACAGAACAAGATCCAGGCTATCAATACATATGCCATGCCAGTTGTCAGCTACACTGCAGGAATAATTGAGTGGACACAAACAGAGATGAAGGACCTCGACCGCAAGACAAGGAAACTCCTGAACATGTACGGAGGACTCCACCCAAGAGCAGATGTGCACAGACTCTACCTCCCAAGACACCATGGCGGTAGAGGGCTGAAAGAGGTGGAAGCTACGGTCACCGCAGAAAGTGTGGGTCTCGATGAATACATCCAAAGAATGAAAGACAAAGAGCCCCTACTCCAAGCTGCCTGGCAAACCAAACAACAACAGCAACCAGAGGTGGTCAAGAAGGATGAGTGGAAGGCAGGATGGGCACGGAGGTACAAGAGTAAATGGAGAGAAAAGCCACTACATGGTCAATACCCCCAGCAAGTAGAAGAGGTTACAACCACGGAGATGGCGTACAAGTGGCTATCCTGCACAGGCTTGAAAATAGAGACAGAAGCACTCATCACAGCTACCCAAGACCAGGCACTTAACACCAAAAGCCATCAAGCCAACATAATGAAAGTGACAACGGACAGTAAATGCCGAATGTGCACAGAAACAGATGAAACGGTGAACCACCTCGTAGCTGGCTGCCAGAAACTTGCAGCCACTGAATATCTGGAGAGACATAACAAAGTAGCAGCTGCCCTGCACCTTGAAATATGTCGACACTACGGTATCCCCACAGCTGAGCAACATCCATGGCTGCATAGACCAGAGACAGTCAATGAAACAGACCGAGTGAAAATACTGTGGGACTTCGAAGTCAGAACTGACAAGGTCATAACAGCAAGGAGACCTGACATAATTGTAGTTAACAAGCAGGAAAAGACCGCCAAGATAATAGATGTTGCGATCCCCCTTGATAAGAACATACGAGGGAAAGAAGCAGAAAAGACACAAAAATACCAAGACTTGAAGTTAGAGATACAGAAACTGTGGGATGTCAAAGCAGAGGTGATACCAATAGTGATTGGGGCACTCGGTGCAGTCAGTACCAGTCTGGAAGGCCACCTCCAAAGGGCACCCGGAGAACATGACATGAGGAAACTCATGAAGCAAGCAATCCTCGGCAGCGCCCACATTCTCAGAAGGGTGCTTGACCTCCCAGGATCCGGGTAGGATCCCGATGTCAGCACCTGTGAATCCAGCTGAGAGAAAGAGCTGTGAATGAAATAATAATAATAATAATAATAATAATAATAATAATAATAATAATAATAATAATAATAATAATAATAATAATAATAATAATAATAATAATAATAATAATAATAATAATAATAATAATAATAATAATAATAATAATAATAATAATAATAATAATAATAATAATAATAATAATAATAATAATAATAATAATAATAATAATAATAATAATAATAATAATAATAAGCGTGGATACTGACTTAGGGCGACAGTTACATTGACTTGCACACTAAAAATTCAAATTTTCTAACCCTAACCCTAACCCTACCCCTAACCCCACCCTAACCAAATTTAGTAGACATACTTATTAGACCAAAAGGAACAATTTAAGCCTATTTGCGACAATAAAATTATTTTTCTAAATGGTACCTATTCCTTTAAGGCGACAGTTATGTGTCGCCTTAATTCCAGGTGTCGCCTTAATGTTGTTGAATTAGCACGAAGTGTCGCCTTAAGGCATAATCCATGCGGATAATAATAATAATAATAATAATAATAATAATAATAATAATAATAATAATAATAATAATAATAATAATAATAATAATAATAATAATAATAATAATAATAATAATAATAATAATAATAATAATAATAATAATAATAATAATAATAATAATAATAATAATAATAATAATAATAATAATAATAATAATAATAATAATAATAATAATAATAATAATAATAATAATAATAATAATAATAATAATAATAATAATAATAATAATAATAATAATAATAATAATAATAATAATAATAATAATAAGCGTGGATACTAACTTAGGGCGACAGTTACATTGACTTGCACACTAAAAATTCAAATTTTCTAACCCTAACCCTAACCCTACCCCTAACCCCACCCTAACCAAATTTGGTAGACATACTTATTAGACCAAAATGAACAATTTAAGCCTATTTGCGACAATAAAATTATTTTTCTAAATGGTACCTATTCCTTTAAGGCGACAGTTATGTGTCGCCTTAATTCCAGGTGTCGCCTTAATGTTGTTGAATTAGCACGAAGTGTCGCCTTAAGTCATAATCCATGCTGATAATAATAATAATAATAATAATAATAATAATAATAATAATAATAATAATAATAATAATAATAACAACAACAACAACAACAACAACAACAACAACAACAACAACAACAACAACAACAACAACAACAACAACAACAACAACAACAACAACAACAACAACAACAACAACAACAACAACAACAACAACAACAACAACAACAACAACAACAACAACAACAACAACAACAACAACAACAACAACAACAACAACAACAACAACAACAACAACAACAACAACAACAACAACAACAACAACAACAACAACAACAATAACAATAATAATAATAATAATAATAATAATAATAATAATAATAATAATAATAATAATAATAATAATAGATACAAAGATACAGTAAGCGTTTTTATTAGCTGTTATGAAATGCCTACGCACTTTTGTTGCTGATTTGACGTCGGACTTTAGCCTTACGCATAGCCTACAGTGTTTTTGAAACCAGCTTACATCTAATTGCAACTTTTTTCATTCTTTGAAGTTTAGAAAAATTAATCCTGTAATTTTAATTACTGAAAACATTAATTTCTTTTTATACCGAATGTTACTTAACGTTCAATTAGAGGTGTAAATTTGTCGACAATTCTGTGAAAAGTGTACATATATCGCTCGAACGCAGTCGATCAGTCGATCAGTTTCCTACAAAATGCGGGAGTACGTAAGTACAGTAGGTATGGGAACGTAGTACGCGATTCTATATCCCTGTACGTATGTACGTACGTACGTATGTACTGTAGTATTACCGAGGCATATGTAAGTAGGCCTTTTGCACATAAATGGTGCATGAACATAGACTGAACCATGATCTTTTGTTTTTGTTTATTATTAATTTACTTGAATCATTTTTGATGAAATTTTGCCGGTGGTGACTTAAATTGAACTGAGGGGGCGACTTTGTCGAGGGGCGACTTTGTCAGGGGGCGACTTTGTCAGGAGGCGAGTTTGTAAGGGGCGACTTTGCTAAGGGGCGACTTTGTTGGCCAAGGGGGCGACTTCGTTAGGGGGCGACTTTGTAGGGGGCGACTTTGTGAGGGGCGACTTGACTGGCCCCCGTTTGCTAGTCCAAGTCAAGTTACTTAGTCCTTTGGTTCAGTTACAAGTCAAGTCCACAGTCATCGCCAAGTCAAGTCAAGCCACATTTTTTTCACAAGGGAAGTCACAAGTCATTCGGTCTCAGCACAAATCGAGTTACAAGCCCTTTGCCAGGTAGAAGTGAAGTCGCAAATTTTTCAAGGAGTTATATGAAATCAGGCGTAAAATTAAGTCTGCCTCAAATTTGCTTTTTGATTCCTTGCCGAAGGCAGGCAAGGAATCTATGCGATGGTGATGTGTGTGTGTGTGTGTGCGTATGTGACGGCTTAGCTTGTTTACACGATATCTCAAGAAGGGAAAGTTGGACAGTTCTCAAACTTGGTACATAGATGGCCCATATTAAGAGAAAGAACCCTATTGTTTTTGGTGGAGGTCAAAGGTCATCTGGGGTCACTGGGGGTCAAAACCTGAAAACCTTGTTTACACAATATCTCAAGTTAGAAAGCTTGGATAGATTTCACGCTTGATATGTAGATGCGTTGTGGTAAGAGAAAGAACCCTATCGTTTTTGGTGGAGGTCAAAGGTCATCTGGGGTCACCGGTGGTCAAAATCTGAAAACCTTGTTTACACGATATCTCAAGTTGAAAAGCTTGAATAGATTTCATGCTTGGTATGTAGATGCGTTGTGGTAAGAGGAAGAACCCTATCGTTTTTGGTGGAGGTCAAAGGTCATCTGGGGTCACCGGGGGTCAAAACCTGAAAACCTTGTTTACACGATATCTCCAGTTAGAAAGCTTGGATAGATTTCATGCTTGGTATGTTGATGCGTTGTGGTGAGAGAAAGAACCCTATCGTTTTTGGTGGAGGTCAAAGGTCATCTGGGGTCACCAGGGGTTAAAATCTGAAAACCTTGTTTACATGATATCTCAAGTTAGAAAGCTTGGATAGATTTCATACTTGGTGTGTAGATGTGTTGTGTTGAGAGAAAGAACCCTATCGTTTTTGGTGGAGGTCAAAGGTCATCTGGGGTCACCAGGGGTTAAAATCTGAAAACCTTGTTTACACGATATCTCAAGTTAGAAAGCTTGGATAGATTTCATGCTTGGTATGTAGATGCGTTGTGGTGAGAGGAAGAACCCTATTGTTTTTGATGGAGGTCAAAGGTCATCTGGGGTCACCGGGGGTCAAAATCTGAAAACCTTGTTTACACGATATCTCAAGTTAGAAAGCTTGGATAGATTTCATGCTTGGTATGTAGATGCGTTGTGGTGAGGAAAGAACCCTATTGTTTTTGGTGGAGGTCAAAGGTCATCTGGGGTCACTAGGGGTCAAAATCTGAAAACCTAGTTTACACGATATCTCAAGGTAGGAAGCTTGGATAGATTTCATACTAAGTATGTGGATGTGTTATGGTGCAAGGAAAAACCCTATCGTTTTTGGTGGAGGTCAAAGGTCATCTGGGGTCAAAGTCTGAAAACCTTGTTTACATGATATTACAAGGTAGGAAGCTTTCATAGATTTCATACCAAGTATGTGGATAAGGTATGGTGAGAGGAAGATTTCTGTTATTTTTGGTGGAGGTCAAAGGTCGTCTGGGGTCACCAGGGGTCAAACTCTGAAAACCTTGTTTATACCATATCGCAAGGTAGGAAGCTTGGATTGATTTCATATTAAGTATGTGGATGCGTTATGGTGCGAGGAAGAAGCGTATAGTTTTTGGTGGAGGTCAAAGGTCATTTGGGGTCACCAGGGGTCAAAGTCTGAAAACCTTGTTTACACAGTATCTCAAGGTAGGAAGCTTGGATAGATTTCATACTAAGTATGTGGATGTGTTATGGTGCAAGGAAAAACCCTATTGTTTTTTGTGGAGGTCACAAGCCATTTGAGGTCACCAGAGGTCAAAAACTGAATCTTTGTAAACATGTTATTACAAGGGAGGAAGCACAGATAAATCCCTTCTCATACGTTTAATTTTTTTTTTTTCATTTTTTTGTGGTTATTCAAGTTTCGGTATAAAGGTCATGTGACATGAGCTGATGTGAGCAGGGGTCAAATTGTGACCACATCATAAAAAATGATGTAGAAGAGAAGTATAAATTTGATGGATGAACCTCAGTGTAACAAAGCACCCCCCTTTCGGCAAGGAATCACTAAGCCTTTTGGCTTTCTGGTTTAACTTATGAAAGACAAAAAGTGTTACAACTTCATTTTGCACGTGTACTTTCCTTGCTAGCATATTTGTGCCACCCGTTACAGCCCGTGCGCGTGGGAAGGGGGCTAAAGCCCCCGTTAAAAATGTGGTGGACCGAACTAGGCTTCCACCCCCTCGATCCAAGGACGAAAACCCCTAATTTGTTTCTTCTGTAAGAAATATCAGAAATTTGCAGTACTTCATCTTAAATTCATCCAAAATGTTGCACCTAATTTCGTCTAAGGACCCTCAAATATTCGAAAAAATTTCCAAAGGGGAGGGGGACGCTTGTACCCCTCCCCCTGCAGGACGGCGATCCGAAACAACGTTCAGCCCCCCCCCCCCCCAGTCTCGAACAGCTTCCTACGCTTATGGTTACAGTAGCATCGGACAATGTACAAACAGCAGATCGTTTACTTGTAGAATACTACAAAATTCAAGTTGCATGCTGTGTTCAAAGTTGATATATAAGAAAGCAAAAAATGTTATTTTTTGATGCTATATGTTATGTTAATGTTCACTTCCATATAACCAAAGATGTTTAATATTCTTATTTTCCAGGTTTTCACCATTACTGTGTAATATAAAATTAACTTTATTTTTGTATATAACTTCGTTACAGGGTGTTTATGTTGGAATAAAATTCCACAGCTTCACACCTTGGTGTACTTTTGTGTTTCCGTCTTGTCCTGTGACCCCAGCGAGGTGTTACCCGTGATAGCCCATTCAGCATAACAGCATTCAAAGTATACCTAAAGTATAAAATGTCAAAAATATATTTTACGCAGCTTAAAAATTTAATCCCATTGGTCGAACCCCATCTTCACAGGACATTCATGTGCTGAGATATGTATGGTTGCGCATTTTTAATTTATTCAATTGTACCACTATGGAATACCGGTACCGTCTTTGTTTTTTGTGTGAGCCTCTGCACTTTGTGCCAATATGTGATCGTTGTCTTATTGTCAGTTTGTCACAGAGTGTCTCTCCTTACCACATGAAGGACATCACGAATTATTGCGCAATTGACTATTTCAAATTAAGTGAATAAAGTTTAAAAATTTTACATCTCAGCAAAGGAGTAGCTACAAGCTATGAACATGAAAGTTGGCTAAATAGGATTCGTTTTCCAATCTCTCTAACATTATTCTTGTAACATTAGACTTTAGGTATACACTTTAATGCTCATAAATACCTAAAAAAAAAACAGTTTTATTTGCCGTTTAGTGGTTGCAGGAATGCCCATATGTTAATTCGTGTTTGTTTTTTTTTTAATCAGTTGACCATACTTCTCATCCTATTGTTAATTCATGCGGAACATACCATTAAGTGCGCAATATGATGTACTGTGAGACATGGTAGATACTTAAGGGACATTAGATATTTGTAAGATTTGGTAATGGTTTCAAAAAAGTTGTTGCGGCTGCTTAGTCCTTTCAACATCAAAGAGTAAACAGGGACGATTCTTTATTCGCAACTGTTTGCTGTCTAAGCTGCAATGGTACCACATGTTTCACGGTAGGCAAGTGCAGTGAGCCTAACCTCACCATCGTCTTCTCACCCTTCATTTTAAGTTTGTCAAACCGTTCACCATGCTAAGCAAAGTATAACAGACTAAAATGATAAAAAGGTTTCTTTTGTAGATTTTCTCTTTATTTCTTCTATTTTTAAAATCAAGATTGCACATTTGGATGGTAAAATTAACATGAAACGTATTTCAATAATTAGAACCTATTTCAAGATAACTACGGTAGTACATTGCACGTTTACCAAAATTAAATATTCGTGGCAAAATCAACTAACCAACCAACCACACAAACAAACAAACAGACGAACGAACTACCTACAAGGAAGCAATAAACACTCTAATATGCATGTGCTCAGTTACTATACTTCTCCTTACCTCCAACTACGTTGTACATTTCAACTTAGAATACCTTCTTTGAAAGTGACAGTCATATGTGAATCCAACCTTATTTACAGTAACACATAAGTTGAAAACTATAATGTGAATGTCTTGGGTAGGTGACTTATTTTCTTTAATGTGAAATTAACTGAAAGTACAAGTATTAAATACTCGCAAGGTATCAAGATACAAGAGTGTTGGTTCACACAAATTCATTACATTCTGAATTTGCGCACAGAGATCAAGGGAATTCTTTCAATGTTTAGCACACGATTTCTTGGAACATATTTGAACTGTACTCACTAACCAGTTACAATAGGTGTTGGGGAGGTACGCCCTGGATACCGCTACTCAACAGCCAAATGAGACTTTATAAACATCTTCCATCCTAAAGTAGGTTCTCAAGTGGCGGTCCGCGGGCTATTTGCGGCCAGCGACGTCCATTAATGCGGCCCGCGGAAGATTCAAGGAGCCAGAACATTTTTTACGTGCCAAATTTTCTCCCCATTCTGGCGACACAAGCCTGGGAGACGTGGAGCTATGGTAGCAAATTTGCGTTGAAGAATGAATGCATTTTCCTGCTATGTAGCGTGTTTAAAATGTCAAATTTTCTCATCTCAGCCCCAACCTTGGTGGGAATGAGGTCTGTTGTGATGTTGGTTGTGATCCCGTAAGGTGCCCTTTAAGAAACCACCACCGAAATTAAGAATCCCAAGAATCGTCACTACCTACTGTGCAGACACTTTCGGACCTCTTATATGTAACCTTGGCCCTTAATTAAAGGCAATAGGCAGTCGCCCCAAAATTTTCTTTGAAAAATCAGCAAACTCTTGCAAATCTCCTCTTATTGCATTACAAGCACCTCCGAAGACGTTTTGAACATAACTATCACAAACAATAGGTAAAGCAAGGTGAAATTCTCCTTGAATTCCACAATTCACTAACAAAAATACTGTCACATGATCAAAATAGACCATTCATGAACTAGAGTGACAGGATACACTCACTCTGTTGGGGTGACTGCCTACTGCCTTTAAGAATGAACTGTTTCCTCACACGGATCCGCAATATAGCTCCATGTTCCTCCAAAGCCTGGATTCGACCTTGGTGGCTACTACAGCAATGATAAAGCAGAAACTCTAGGAAATGTGGCCAGCGGTCGAAAAGACTTGAGAACTCCTGCCTTACACCTAGTAAAAATGTAAGAAAAATTGACAAAATGAGTACAGTTTATAAATATGTTGTCAGTTTAAAGCTTTGTCCTTTTGCATGAAAGCCGCCAAATTACTTTCACCAAAATTCAAGGGGAGGGTTCCCTACCACTTTCACTCCCTTCTCCTTCGGACGGTACCTGCAATGGTGACAAAGGAAGGATCCGCCCGATCCCAGCTATCCTAGGTACGCCACTCTCTCGCTATACGATGCAACTTTCACACATACGAGTTGTTAAACTGGAATATTATTGTACCATTTCATACTTGTAGTAATACTTGCATTATTATCGCGTCGATGTCTTCGCAATGCTAATCAAAGGCACAGCACATATCAGTACTCCTACTCAGCCATGCTCCAGAATCCGTCTAGTACCACAGTAGCTCTACTGCTGTATCGGAGCAAGGGAATTCGATCAGAGGGGACGAAAATGGCCTGTAGGGGTGCTTTGAAGTAGGTAGATACCGTGTCCCTCAACACGGTAATGGCTTTTCAACCTTTTCGTTTTAGATTTTCTCATATGGTAGAAAACTGCTTTCCCATTCCTCCTCCCCAAGTATTTCTGTTAAAACATGTTTCCATTTTCAAACCCTCCCTTTCACATACTAGTATTAAGGCGGTCATTATTATTCACTGAATGTTCACGTTTTTGTCAGGTGTAGATTCAAGATTTTATGTAAAGAGGGACTAACCAGTGGCGTAGCTACAGGGGACAGAGGGGGGTGCCCCCCTCCCGCTCGGAAATTTAGAAAATTCGGAAATTTTCAAATATCCCAAACATAGCTATAAAATTTCCGAAAAAGGATAAAACTTTCCGAAAAATATTGCAAAATGTAGTGAATTATATCAAATTTTTCTTTGCCTCGCTGCGCTCTACATCTAATAAACCTTATATTTAGGAAACCACAGCAAAATGTAATAAAATATATCAATTCAACTTATACATATGACAAAATATAGCAAAAGGTAATGGAATCATTTTTTCTCTTTGCCTCGCTATGCTCGGCAACTAATAATTCTTATATATGGCAAAATACAGCAAAAGGTAGTGGAATATATCAAATGTTTCTTTGCCTCGCCTACGCTCGGTATGTAATAAAACTTAATGGTTCAATAGAATTTATTTCTAAAAGACATTATATGGTTATTATTTATAAATATCGTTTTCTTTTCCTACTCCGTGAAGATAATGGGTCAATACAATGTTTAAGATTTTGGTCACTGTATTAGGGTTAATAATTTATACCATGACCTGCACTTTACGGATCACAATAAATTGTCAAGAATTCCTTCATTCTAGACTTCACAAATATCTTTAATTATTGACTTTAAAGATAATTATCTTCCCGACATAAAAAATAAGAAAAACCACTAAGTTAATACAACACAATTGGGTAAATAAATGGATTTGTAGTAAAAGAAAATTCGCGCCTCGCTTCGCTTGGCTATTATTGCAAACTTACACGTCCCTACAAAGCCCTAGTGGTAAAATGAGCTTGGGCCTACATTCACAATTGTATGTGAAGTACGTATTGTATAAATGTATATCCAAATGTATAATACTGTGTAGGTGTATATGCTTTGGGAAATGTAAACCATTCAGCTTGAGCTGTAGTATAGGAGAAGAAAAAATTCGGATATTTTCAGATGAAAATTCGGAAATTTTTAGGTCTTGCCCCCCTTGAAAAAATCCTATCTACGCCACTGGAACTAACTTTGTGCGAATGACGCCAAGGGCAAACAACCTTAAAGGGGAACAAAATTTTGGAAATAAATCACTGTTAGATGTACATTTTTGGCACCTGGAAATCAAGACAAGAACACAAAGAACATAAGTTTTCATGAAATCGTATATCATTATGTATATCATTTTGTGACCGCTTTGCAATAGCCAGTAGTTGGAGAACATTGTAGGAAATGGCAAAGACGGAAGGTCTGCCTGGTCCTCTAGAGTACCTTCTTCATGAAAAATGAAAGTAAAATTTATAAGATGTGACTTTCTGGCATTTGAGAATCACGAAAATACAGAGTTAAATATTTTCATGGCATTATCCTACAGTGTCAGATGACCACTCTGCATTTAAGGAGTAAGCAAACCGGTTATTATGCCCAAGTACCCTTGAAAAAAGTCACTTGAAGGAAAGCAAAAAGGAAGCTGCTCTTCGGAGATGAGTCCAGTATACTCTAAAGCCATTCCCACTAGGACAACAGTTTTATTTCATTTTAACCAGAGAGTTCTTTTCAAATGATTTGGGAAACAGTTTGTGGGATCTGCATAGACTATTTTTATTGTTCATGCTGACAATTATCCGGAACAGGGCTATTTTCGCAACAATTATTTTTGCGCCTTCCTCAACATCTTTCATGTTACTGCGAGGGTGAATTAAAGATCACTCAGTTATTTTGTAAACTTATTATCACGCCCGGTTTGGAAGCAATGAACTAAGCAAAGCTCCATAGTACGTATACACGTATGGACAACTTTGGGCTTAACCTACCTGCTATAACAAAAGATGACCCTTTTCATCAGAATATCCCTTCTCAAGGAAAGTAAACTGTATAGAAATTTTTGACATGACTCCCGCATTTGCGTGGACCCTTTAGTGGAATTTGACCCCGCCTTTTTAAGTTTTTTTACCCCAACATTGCACCTTTTTCTTTTCTAGATGACACTATATAACACAATCGTGTTGGTGTGTCGTAAAATCCCATCTAACTAACTCATCAGAATATAGTACAGATAGTACGGATAATGGCCGCTGTTCGGGCTTTTTATCTGGCGTAAAAACAACACTATTAAACCATGTTATTTGGGAGCAATGCCGGTAATGGTGCGAGGTTAAAGTACGATAAAAACTTAAAAAGGGCGCCGACAGGCGATTTGAGTCCGTGGGGGGGGGGGGGGAGGGGACGACCACCCCCTAACTAAATGAACGATCCGTCACTGAACTGCTCTAATGGCGAGACCGATAAAATTTACCCAAAGAGAGGCACTTGAGAGAAAAAGCATCTTACCAAAATACGTTTTCTCGACCCGAACCAGCAACCCAAGTATCATAAATCGAACACCTTAACCAAATGTCTGCCACGCTCTCCAGATTCTGTTTTATTCCTAAAAGCATTATTTTCATAGTCTGTCCCTTGCGAGAACAAGATTAACTTTTTCAACTACGTTCTTGCAACCTTTTTTTGAATATTTGTCTTGAAAACCGTGGAAAAGAAGTTCCTTCAATACCATCTCCGTCAACCTAATTAGATCCTTTTCCCTTATAAATGGGATTCGCTGGGTGATTTCTTTTCGGATGCACTTGGCCACGTGGTCACGTTCAAGTGGTAGAAAGGGAACAATGTGTTGAACCATGGCAGAATCGTACTTCGGTGGACTGTTGACCACTGCGTCTGCATGGAAAGGAATTGATTTCGAATTTTAAAAGGTGTCGTGGTCAACCAAAATAAGTTCTTCATTTGTCTCGTTGGTTTGTCTCGGGTGCAAGGGGAGTTTACAGAGATGTGTCCAAGTCTTTCCTCAGCAGTCAAGTCAACTGAAGCTATTTTAGGGACTCGAGTCTCTGTGTTATTTCAATAGGGGAAAATTGCCCAGAATTTTCAAGTCAGTTAGTGTTGGCGGGATGTGACTCGAGTCGCGACTTAAACACAAGTATGGGATTTTATTTGTTGATTTACTAGGTCATGTGGAAGAGATTCTTAAGAACTCGCAAGTTCAATGAAAGACACCATCAAACCGCAATTTAAGCAACTTTTTTGCTAAGAAAAGCATGCAGTTGGAAATGGCAAGAAAACCTTCCCTACCAACCTGAGAGTATTAGTACGAAAGGTGAGATTCTCAGTTTGTCATTTTGAAGTTCGTTACAAAGTATAGCCAGGGAGGCAATCATGAAGGCTATAGGACCCGTAATAAAAGTCATTAAAGGACAGAGTTAGGCCCACCCCTTGTTCCAATATTTAGTCAACTGACTCAATATTAAATTGCTGATAGTTATGAGGGGCGAGGTCGGTCAGGCGACTATGCCATAACTATACTAACACATAAAAGTGGGCAACTTTTTGTAAGATGCATGGCAACCATACATCCACTGATAAATAAATAGATACATACAGGCCTACGTGCACGTTCACGCATAAGTGTACGTGCACTTACTTGTGTAAGCAGAGCTGTATCCGAGTCCACTGACCTAGCCAGATTTCGAGCTAAGTGCGATTTCAGTGGCCACCATTCCGGGCCAATTCCAGTTCCAGTGTATACCATTCCGGACCAGTTCCGAGCCTGGCCGTTTATGAAGCATAGCACACAAGTGATTTTCACACATTAAGGTAATTGGAAAAGTTTTCAGGAGTCAAGTGCTCCCCTCCCCTTGTCCCCATAATTCCTACTATGGTGCCTTCCTTGGGGTTATGTGGAAACACAGCTGTCGCTCTGAAAACATGCTGTGCAGAAATTGCCTAGATTTGAAATCGAAGTAGCACGGCTTGAAGATGGGACATAATATATATGAATGACAGGGCAGTCGGCGGTAGGCAACTGCCCCCCTCCCCTGAGATTTCCAAATCAAAAGTTGGTAAACTTGAGAAAAACATTCTGAACTGCTGAATATTTCAATGTCCAAATTATGTTTAAGGCATCAAAACCCCAGAAAATCGCATTTAAGGGTTCCTGTTTTCCCAAATTTTCCCGGGACGTCCCGTCCCAGACCCCCGCCGTGGATGCCTTCTTACATGGGTTTTCCCCCTGACGAATGAACCATCTTCCTCCTACAAGATACACCGCTTGAGTACACCAGCATATACGCTGGCTAAAGAGAAAATAGCCTTTAATTATTAGTTTAACTCAATGAGCTGGTAAAGGGACTTTTAATTTAAAGAGTGTAAGCAGTCGCCGCAAACTTATTTTGAAACAACAGCTAACTCTCACTTTAAGTATCTTTCTTGATATATTAACACATAAATATTGCATATTCAAGGTAACCCAAGGAGAGAACCCTGTACGTGAATTTCACATTTCAGTGAGAAGCATACTGTATCATGATCCTCAAAAGCCATTCATGAAATAGGATACCCAGGTAACTCATTCAAATTTGGGTGACTGCATTTTCCCTTTAAATCAAATCTAACTTATCTTCTTGAAATATAAATTTGTTTCTAAAGCATGAAATCTAAAGGTAAAGAATGTTTAGATGCAACTTTAAGGTCTAAAATGTATCATTTCCCCGCCCCTCCCCATCTGGGAGACATTTCGACCGAACGTTTCCTTGCAGGATACGCTACCGTACGGCTACGCGCCAACCGATGGTGGTTCCCCCAGTGGCGTACTAAGAACCCTAAAGAGAAACCCGCACCGGGTACCAGCCTTGTAGGGAGGCCATGCCACAGCCGAAAAGTTTCAGTAAACAATTAATATTTCAGATTATGTTATCAGTCCGAAGCTTTACCAAAGATAGCACCATTTAAGATCAAGGAAAACTTTGAAGAAGAAAAATTTCTCAAAGAAAAGAAGTGCCATCCCTACCCCTGAGGCAAATTCCCTTCAATTACACGGAACCAAATTTAAAAAAAAAATTACTAAATATTGATGATTGCCAGACATATAATCAATTCAACGCTTTTACGAAGCTTTCCCAAAGATAACACTATTTTCCATACAAGCCACTTCACAAAGAAAAAAATTTCTCCAAAAGAGTGTCATGTCCTTCTTACGCCCAAGGGTGTCTTACGTCCAAGGGACGGTGTCTTACGCCCAAGGGTGGCGCCAGCGGGGGGCCATGGCCCCCCGTCGGGGAAGGCTGGCCCCCCGTCGGGGAAATTTTTCGGTTTCGTCGGGGAGCTGTTATGTATACGATAAAATATGTAGTCCCCGACAACGCCTAGTCGCCCCGACGATTTACTTAATTTTGGTCTAAATTAGGGCAAATTCTTCAATAAAAACCCCAAATTTTCCAATTTTCTTCTCCAAAGCCTCATTTTTTTTTTCAAATTTTCCATGGAAAATGCCGGCAATTTTTTTCAAATTTTCTCCAAAAAGAGCCCAAAATTTTCGCGCGCCAAAATTTTCCTTCAAACATCGTTTCGGCACTTTATTTCCTTCGTTGAGACTTTGGGTTGCTGGTCCCCCCCCCCCCCGTTGGAGAAATCCTGGCGCCACCCCTGCTTACGCCTAGCTAAAAATTAGGAAAAATATCACTAAATAACGACAATTGGTAAAGATATAATCGTTCAAGGCTTTGCAAACGATATCACAATTTTGCACCTAAGCCAGGCCTTACAGCACCTTCCCCCAGGATGGCACTCACGCACAGGTGAAAAAGGATGGGTCTTCCCGAAAGTCAACTATCTGTATAGGTACGCCACTTGGTGCTCCGCTTAGCTAGTGTCATGAGCTGTCCCCTAGAGATTTCGCCCAGTCTACGGTCCTGAATGAACATATGACCGGCAAACTTGCTCCAAACGGCAAACGTTGGCTAGTCAGACATGCAGTTATCGGCTTACCTTAAGGCCAAAAAAATACTGTTTGTTTGTCCTCGAGACCTGCTAAAAAGGGCCGTCAGGCGGGCGTTTTTTTTTTTTGTTTTTTGTTTTTTTAATTTTTTTTTTTTTGAACCTCTCTCAGTAGAACACAAGGCAATGAAACATGCACGCATGTGTTTATAGAATGAACTGTTAGTGGTCTATTGTTAACATAATAACATGTCAAAGGGATGTGCAAGTGATTTATACCCCTTCAAAGTCCACACTCCACAGAAGGCCGAGAAGACTGCGCTCGTATCGCTCCTCACTTCCCCTGACCAGGCCAGAGCTGCAAAACCGATCAAACACAGCCAAGTTACTCCATGATTGCAGTGCACGCCTAGTGTGTATCAGGCCATGCTGACTTCTGTGTGCATAGGCCTATATGTGCATTATATTCAGACAAGAGCATGTTACTGTAGTTCGCAGGTGAGAAGTTGACTGCAGTGTGTCCCTCTAGTCCGAGAAAATCAAACCTGCGTGTAAAACATTCAGTTCCCCTCAAACATTATGAAATAAAGAAAGAACATAGTAATTTCGTCTGACAATCCCCCTCCTCCGCCACATGCTGCAAGCCCCTAAGATCGCACACCTATGTGAGTGAAAGGTTTCCACATTTTAGTCCCTCACGTTGGCAGTGAGCAGATCAGTCCCAACCTAACACGTTTGGGAGTGACAATGTCGATTGAAGGAAACTTTTTTGGGCTATTTTCGTAGTATAAAGGCATCAGTGTCACTGGCGTTGCAAACGGGCGGACAATATCCAGGGGCTCCAAGGGTTCAGGAGGCCCCAACCTGCAAATGCGCAGAAAAATCTTAAAAAGTCATAACCCTGCCTACCGTCTAACCATCCAGCACAGACCCGAAATGAACCAAAAAGCTATCAACAACTACAGAACCAACTGCTTTTGAAGAACGGCAGGTAAGAATGGGATTGGAAATTGAACCCGGATCTGGTGCCTGCAAGCCCTGGCCGTTTTCCCGTTCCTCGAGTCCCCACGAAGACTGGACTAGGGGTCATAGGAAAATGGGTTTATGATACCACTGGTTTAGGCCCCTCCTTGCCTCTTGTCCATGGGCCCCGAAGGTCTTGCTACGCTGCTGATCACTGTGCCCCCAGAGACCAGAAGTAGCCACGTGCGTTGAGTCTGTGCAATGGCTGATCGAGTGGACTGTATCTCCGTGGGTACGTCTCGAGGCAGACCTGCGAGGCAGACCTGCCAGGTCATTGAAACAGGGACCGCAGAGACGGGGGTTATAAGGGGTTTAGCCCCCGCACTTTTCCTGCCGTGTGCATTTTGGGCCGCTTTAAAAAGCTTTTATTTTCTTTAAAGTATTAGGCCCCTTCGATGGTTAGCTTCCGCATTTCAAAAATTGCCCCGCAGTCCCTGTGAAATAGTTGTTTAACAAACAATTGTGTATATTCGAACCAGTTACGTACGTAGGTACTCTCCACAGCCAGTGCTAAAAATGGGGAAGTCAGTAACACGGAACTCCAGGAAAAAGCACACCTATGATTTCCCTTAAGTGTGTAGGTGTGTATGTGTGGGTGTGCGTGTGTGTGTGCGGCGTTTTATTTGTTCTGCTTTCGACTGGATATTCAACATATATGGGCCATTTCGTGCAAGGTACAGTGAGGAACAAAAAAAGTTTCATTGGAAATATATAGGTTTGTGTACAACACAAAAGGCCAAAAAAAAAAAATGAAACTAAAAAAATGATACGAGCGGACGAAAAATTACATGCGGGCGGTCGAAGACAAACAAACAATTTTTTTTAGGCCTAATGGGCTTTTCGGAACACACTTTATATAATCATTCCCTTCGAATCATGCCATTTTGGGCACGTTACAATAAAGACATACTTTTGGAACAAATCCCAAGGAAGATAGAACTGTATAGATAGAACTGTATACAGCAAAGCTGGTAAAGTTGAGGATCGAAAGTGGGATTATGAACTGAAAAGTAGGCCATATCGTGACTTAAAAAAGTGATGACAATAGCACAGATTCACAGACGCTGTCGAAAATTATCCGAAGAAGCGACTTTAATTCTTATCGATGTAAGGGAGAGTTAGAGTTAGATGAGGTTTTATGGCTCAGTTTGTAACCAATTGGTTTAAGTCGGGCCGGTCACGGTCTTTTTCCAGTTTTGGCTAACTGGCTTGTTTTCCCTACTCCACTGCTTATGCTGAGCACCAAGCACAATGACAGTATGCCCCGGCCAGGAGTCGAACCCCAGACCCTCTGGCTACACGTCGGATGCTCTAACCTCGATGTAAGGGAGGGGGTATACTGATCTCCAATTACCCCATGCGTTCCAATAATGCAACTGGAAGCATTTATCATCTGCCATCTTTGAGTGGGTCACCGTAAACCTATACATGCCGAAACGACTATGGTTAACTTAGTATCGTGTGACGTGCCATTTAGACCAGCATATTCCTTGCATCAAATTAATTGCGATTACTTTTGCATCATGTATTTCTACTTGGAAGATGTTATGTCATCTAATCATTTATGTGCATGACACCAAACTTGCCACCTGATAGTTACAAATCTGGTAATGGACCCAGAATTCTCGAAACCGGCGATACTTTTAAAGATATTGACTTGGAAAGCCTTGGGCTCACTTACCGCTTTCAGAAAACTCCCAGAAATCATTTCAATTTTACTATATATATAATTGACGTACTGTGAATTCGGTAAAAACGTAAGTACCCTTTGCCAAGTAATTACCTAAAAACCATACACCCAATTGACCAGTAACAGGAGACTTATCGCAGGGGGTAGGGGGTAGCGATGAAGTTGTTTTGTGGTAGATCCGTACCTGGTAGTAGGTTTGGTACGGTACATAACTTTCACTTACCTTGAACGACTTTAACGAGTTTGTTATGATCGATTTGGTCTTTGGTGAAGTTGTGCATCTCAAGAGTTTCAATTTTCTCGTAAATTTCTTGTCCTGCAACATCGCTGTAATAAAAATAAATGAATAATAAAACATACTTTTCCACATATAAGTTATTTGCCTACGTTGCGAGTCCAGCGACTCTCTTAAACTTAGAAAACAGGCACAAGTGGCTACGACCTCTTTTCGTATTGATTTGACTTCTGATTACCTAGTACACCAAAAGCTTTGTTCCTTGCGATATTGAAATGGCTGTAATACATACGACTAGAAGTATACATTCTTTCCTAATTGATGACGTCTTTTCACTACGTGGACCAGGGAGCTGGAAGTCTTCCAGCTCCCTGCATGGACACGCCAGCATAGGACTATGGCCTGATGTATTGTAGTTGGTAAGTGCTTTGCAATAGAAAGCCTGTTTATTTTGTTATAAAAGAAGATGCAATCTCCTGCTAATGAAACTATCAAGGCATATTCATACTCTACAATTTTTTGGCCGTTACAAATATACACGGCCCAAAGATGGCTGCCTTCATGCTATGTATAGTTCGTGCATGCTTTATAGCGGAGATAAATTTTTAAGTATGAACGTACCCTTTGCAGTCTTTAATCTATCATCTACCGCTATGGAGCTGTCGATAAGCGTACAGAACCACTTTCTACAAGGGGTGGGGAAGGGGGTCTAAGCATATTTGTCCGTTTTCCAGAAAAGTAGCATAAATTTGCTCAAAAATAGCATATTTTTGGTCCAAATTCGCGGGAGAGTGCAACCCCAATCCACCGCCTAGTGTGGTGGTAGTGCACGTTTGATGAAGGGTAGAATAGAAGGAAGAGATTGAAACAATCCCTTCAGTCACCTCTCTGATTCAAACGAGGCACATTTTACCCTCACAATATAATTCATACACTTCTGACAGTGGTCCTTCCAAATGTATGACACCTCAATGTTCTGACTTGCTACTTTTGAAACTCGGTCCTCGAGACTGGTCATCAAATTTCATAAGGTCGAAAGAAAAATTAACAGCTTTGTAAAAGACGTCTCGTAAATTAAACTGTATAAACTGAACTTTTACTCTCTGAAACCCAGTTTGATTTCCTGCTTGTCAGCATTTTCATTAGAGCTGAAATAACTCCAAGAATACTCACAGGAAGTACCGTCTGCCAAAATGATGATCATTTACCTTTCACACGCCAGCGACAAAAAAAAAAAATACAAGAAATAAAATAATATTTACGAAGGAAAACATTTGACCCTACATGAGAAATGGTAACTCCCTGATGTATAATACAGACCCAGGTTCCACAGGTTTTCTGTTCACCCTTAGTACGTCGACATTACAGGACCTGAAGTAGTAATGACTTATATTCTCCGAAATAACTTTGAATCTTGTTATCTTGATATTTCAGGAATGAGAGAAGCTTACCTTAAAAATACAAATATTGTCTTTGAAAAAAATGGAGACACCATAAAAGAGGCAACCGTAGTCAACAAGTTATCGGGTAGACTGTCCACTTCATCAAATACGTACATTCTTCTACAAATGATGTTCTTTTCTTTGGTAAAGGTTTGTAGCATAAAGTCTTCGTACAAGGTTTGGAGGAAACAGTACAACTCTCCTTTAACCTCAGGATTGCACGATGACAGAAACTGAAGCCGTCTTTTCAAATCTTTCTGGGTGGTGAAATGGAGAAAAATGCCTTAGTGAACTCCAACCAAACTGAAAGTGTCTTATGCTTTTTACGCAAAGTCATCTTGGACATTTTGTTATCTCTCGGGGAAATCTCTGACAAACAAAACAGAAATGGAACATAGTAATTTCTTTCAGGAATAATATTATTTGACAGAAGAGTTCAATATTTCGGTTACTATTAACAACCAGCTGTTCGTTTTTCCTCAAGAATTAGAATATGGCGACTGTCAGACAAAAGTAGTGGATTTAGAACTGACTGCAAATGTATCACGGTTTCGATGGCTTCATTATGCAAGACTTTGACTTTTTTCTTTACCGGAAGTAGGTCATTAACCACCAGTTTGATTGACAATAACATTGTAAAATGTAAAAACATGTCATCGTACCAAAACCAACAGCGCTCTTTTAAACAATGACAGATGAAGTACGAAAAGTATGATTCATTTCTTGAGATATCATGTTTACAAGGTTTTCGTTGTTTGACCTGAGGTACAGGGGTGGCTCCAGAGTATGCCCAACAGAGGGTTTTAACTCCCCGATGGGGGGTGGGAGAGCAATTCGATGCCCCGGCAAAGGCGACGGGTCGCCGAAAGGATGACAAACGTACAATTTTTGGCGCAAGAATCCGGTCGAAAATTTTGGGAATTTTGTTGAAGAAATACTAAAAATTTGGGATTTCCACTGGGAAAATCTGGGCCTTTATTAAAGAATCTGCCCTCCTTTAGAGCAAAACCAAGAAATTCGGTGCGGCGACGGGTCGTCGTCGGGGATTACATTCTTTATCGCCATTAAGGCTCCCGATGAAATGGAAATTTCCCCGGCGGAGGGCCAGCCTTCTCCGACGGAGAGCCATTCCCCCTTTGCCTCCAACCTGGCTCCACCCCTGCTGAGGTTACTCATTTGATATGTAGCTATTTCAACAAAAAATATTAGTCGTTTTTCTTAATGTAACACATCTGCATACCATGTAGCGTATGAAAAGTATCCACGATTCTTACTTGGAAATACTGTCTTTAAAAGGTTTCAGAGTTTAACCTCTTGTAGCCTGTGATGCTGTCTCGGTGGCCGGATAATCTTCAGACAGATGGGGCTATTACCAGGGAGCTGCTAGAGACCCTATAGTGGGAGAGATTGGCCAACTTATTTCATGGGCGCCATTTTGGAGCCAAATGTTAACTATGGCCAGATATGATGTACACTGTGTGCGTTCAGTTTTCCGTACAAAATGTAAAACAAAGTGAGTTACAGCGTTCTGTTGTCTTGTGGCAATCATTCGTATCGGTTGACTCTGGCTAGCACTGTCTGCCGGATCCTTTAGTTTGTCACCCATTGCAAGAAAAGCCGTCCTGGGAGGGGTCTAGAGGGAGGGGATAACACCCTCCATTTTGAGTAACTTTTGCTAATAGAAAGTGACGAAAATGCAGAATGGTGTATGCTATTTTGACAGTTTTATAAGTGATTTTATCTAAAAAAAATTTCATTTTACTGTGTCTTATTTTTGTGCTTGTAAGAGGGGGTGGGTCTATTCTGGGTTGGGTCTACCCCTTCTTTCTAAGAAAACTACTAGTACGTTAATGCAGGATGGCATACATGCAAAATGGTGCTTTTTTGGAAAGTTCAAGCAAGTGGAACTAATCATTTAAGATTTTTCATTATTTAATGAAAGATTCAGGAAAGGTCTGGGGGAAGGGGTAAATATAGGGGAGCACTTCCTAGTGAGATTTTTATGGAAAGGCCTAGGCATGGGCGTCAATCTTTACTCGAGTGTGGGGGGACATGGCCACTCCTGTCAAAAATTTACTGTGTAAAAATCTTAAGTCAATGGGTGTTTTTCCAAAATGTGTGGGGGAACATGTCCCCCTGTCCCCCCCCCAGTATTGACGTCCATGGGCCTAGGCCTAGGTTTTATAAAATTGCGACTGACCAGGGTGTATTCCATGTAAAAACCTACATCAAAGTCAAAGCTACGCAAATTTTTCAGTTTTCTCATGTTACTAATACATCCAGGAGCAATGTTTGATCTGTTATTGTGCCCCCTCCCCTATGAAAATTTTTGAAAAATTGGTTGCCTGTCCTTACATGGAATCTTGTGCCACATAGGCCACATTTGAAGTAAAATTTGTGTTAAAGAAATTTTTTTGAAACTAAAACAAAAACATCGGCATCAGTGACTGTGAGGGGGAAACATGGCCCAATAGGGTGCCCCCGCCCCTTTGAAAATTTTTGAAAAATTAGGTTTCCTTACATGCAGTCTGGTGCCACATATGCTACCATTTGCAGTAAAATTTGTGTTAAAAACTTTACGTATCTTTAGGAAGTAAAAAAAAAACAGTATTGGGTGGGGGTATGGCTCAATGCCCCCCCCCCTTGAATTCGCCACTACTCCTACACCTATGACTTGGGACTGCAGCTCTGGTATTCCAACGTCTCTATGGGGATGTTCCGACCACTCTACAATGGGGTTAGGATTAGGGTTAGCCGGTTAGGCCAAAGGGTTAGGAGTTGTATTTGGGTTTATGTGTTGGAATATCAAGCAGTCGGAATATAGAGATGGAACCGCCGTATACGGTATAGACTAGGCCTTGTACAGAACGTCGTAATCTAGCTCTAAGGCTAAGCCTAATCTAACGTTAGCTACATGTATACTAAGTTGTATACTGTAAAGTTACGTCGCATAAGGGATTGCTTTTTGATGGATTCCAATTGAACCTTCTAACTTTTACAGCCCACCGAAGCCTTCTTTTTTGTACAGGATGGGAATCTATACAACTTGTAATCCTTTCTGGTCTGTTCGTGCATCCAAATGCAGCACAACCTGGCCGAAATTTTGGAAACAAAACATGTCTATCTTACATAGGATGCGTACGCTCGGCCGTACGTACGTACAGTACAGCCTGCACAACTTGTCGAATGTACATAGACTACACATGATCTTGCAAGCTCGTACTTGGCTCCAAAATGGTGCCCATATATTTCGTCCAATCAGAATTCGCATCTGAGAACAATGGTTGGCCAATCTCTCCCACTACAGGGTCTCTAGGAGCTGCTACTTGGTCCAAGTAGCGTCTCCCTGCTATTACATAGAGCTGAATGCATCCTAGTTGAACAGCCAACGCTGGGGACTTTTACTGAGCAAAAGCTGGATATGCAACTGATAAAACTTACAAACCTCTGGTGACGTAAGATGACCTTCTTGGACCCAGTGCAACACATCAGCATATTCAGTTTGAGAAGTGTTCATGCTTCCTGTCTTGAAATTATCGTGTTCAAAGGGTTTTCTTATTTTATCTCTATTGAACTGGACATTTCAATCCCACCAAAGTCAAGATAATTCGTTAACCTAATGAAACGCGCCTTGCGAATGTGAAAAGTATTCATGCTACTTTCTATACGTTGAGATACTATGTTTGCCAGGTTTCCAGTGTTTCACCTCTGCGATATGGCGACCTCAGATGACCTTTTACCTCAGCCAAGAACCCTGTATTGAAATTGAAATTGAAATTTTATGTGTCCAACGATTTCAAATTTTTTTACTTCAAATGTCTAATATCCTTTGACCACTACCAAGCCATGAGACATTTACCCATGCAATGAAAGCGTCCACATACCAAGTGCATGTGAAAAGTATCCATGTTTTTTTCCTACACTAAATATTGTTTTTGAAGGTTTTTAGTTTTTGACCTCTGGTGACCCTATGTCTTTCACTTCCACCAAGATCATCAAGGAGTCCTCTACTCACTAAGCTGCATCCACATGCTAAGTATAAGGAACATCCTTCTTTCCTTTCTTAAGAGTCGTGCTTGCAAGATTTTCAGTATTTGAGTCTGGTGACCTCCACTGACCTTTGACTTCCACCCAAACAGTAGGGTTCTTGAACGTGTATGCTACATTGCCTTTCAATTATGGGAAATATTTATGATTCTTACCTTAGGACTCATGTTTACAATGCTTTCATGGAGTGACCTCTGGTGGTACATGACCTCCACCAGAATCAATAGCGATGTTTTCTTCAATATGCCACATCCACATACTTAGTTTGGAGGGTACCCATCTTTGCTAATCTCCAACCTTGGGATCTCGTGTTTACAATGTTTTTCAGCTTTTAACCAGATAACCTTTGCCTCCACCAAAATAATAGGCCCGTGCTATTCAATAGTCCGCACCCACAAACTATGTATATACTATAGGCTACATGATATCTTAATATATCGAGTATCGTGTTTACAAGATTTATGCCACTCGCACACACGCACACACACACCGGCACACTCACACATAAGCGGCTCGACATAGGGCACAGTGGTGAAGTGTCCCCCCCTACCCCCACCCTCATCCGCCAGAAAAAAAAAAAAAAAACTTTATAAATCATGGTCTCAATTCAAAGAAAAATAACATATAATAAGAAATTATTACGACAGCATTCCTTCCATCCCACACATGTAAATAATTTTATATTTACATATTTTGCTTCCGCTCCCCCCCCCCTCCCTTCCCCACAAACTTCTTACAGCCGCTACTGCACTCACACACCCATTCCAATTCTCATCGAAACCAAAAATACTGATTGAAACTAACAATTTTGGCTGTAACTGATACGGCAATTATGCTTTCGTCTTTGCCCTGATTTTGATCTACCTGCAAGTTTGTCCAAAAATGATCGCTTCCGGAAAATAAATATGAATAGAGGAAAATAATATAAGGAACATGTTTTAAAATTATAGAAACCGTATATTTCCAAAACCGGGGTCCATCGGTCGTGGCAGGAAAGTCCTTGGTCGCTAAAAACGTATGGAAAAATTTGCTCTCTTGTCCTCGTACGAAAAAATTCTGAGCTAAGATGTTGGAAACAAAATTTTTGCCTGTTCCAGGGGTGCCATGAAACGAGAGTATAAGAGGTCCAGATTTCTGCTGTTTGCTGTACTCCTTCAGCACCTTTGGTAAGATGGTATAAACTAGAGGCTGACCGAACACGTCTTTAAGCAGATGGAGTTTGATATCTGAGTGAGAATTATTTAAAAGAAGGGTTTCAACGATCTGTTGATCATATCAATAGCCAACTGTATAGTGTGACTGAAGGGTGGATAAGACGCGACCGAATTTCATTGAATTGAAGTGGAATTATGTTCATATGGTTAAACATTTGAGTTGACAAGTTAAAAGAAGGTGATACTTAAGGGGTGAAACATAATTTGTGCTCTTCCTCTTAGCCTTTGAGTCCGGAATACTTATTATGAAAAGTTGAATATCTGAAACGACGCTTGAGCAGCGATAATTTGGAGTTGTACCGGTATACACTCATCCACGCACGAACATTTTTCACATATGTCGTCAACTGAATGATCAACAGCTTATTAAATTTGCAGAAGTCGATCAGGGGTCACGTATGGGACAGGGCTGTACGCTGCCCAGGCCCAGTCGGCACGTTATTCACTGGAAAGTATAATCATGGAGCTCTATGGTATACTTAAAAGCTGGACTGTATCAAATGCCGTAAACAACTTCATTGGATATAGATCAAGGAAGTGGAAGGTCTCTGGTCATAAAATCAAGGGGCTAATGAATTGACAGTGGCATAGCTACTGAAGGGGAAGGGACTACCTCCCTACCCCTACCCCGAAGCCTCAAAAGTTTCTGTCGGAGAAGTTTGCCACCTTAAAATTCGAATTCGTGCAACGTATGGTTGTCAATGGTCGTGGAATACACAGTAGTCCTTGCATACACAATTCAGAGACCTAACCGTATATGCAATCCGAATACAGAAAAAAAATTTATCGGTGCGCTTAATATAAACATAGGAGTCTCATTAATAATTACTGATTCCTGTAAGACAACTTGAGTGGAATTGTCTAATGATTCCTTTGTGTACGACAACAAATTGAGTGGAATTCTTATTTTGAGAACCATTGGAACCCCTTCAGCAATCCATCCCTACCAACGAGCACCGCTATATGAACTTCAACAACAGTTACCGTACTGTGAGTTTTAAAATGTGATAAATTATAATCAGTGTGGACTGTGTTGATGCCAATTCCGTGTTTAGACAATTGAAAATTTCATTCCAAAGGGCCCAGTTTTGTAAATATTCCACGGATGCTGGGGCTTTGTCCTCACCCGGGGCTTTGACCTCACGCGTTGTACTGCTCCCTACTTATAAGGTGGACCTTGCATAACACGTTGGCAGGGGAGCGCGTATCGCGAGTCTAGGAGCACCATTGCACCAGTGCAGGGGCGTCAATCCGTATTCAAATGTGGGGGGGGGGGACGGGGGACATACATGACTTAGCACAAACCAATCCCTTTGGTTTTGAAGGGGGGTGTCTTCCTATAGGCCTTTTCCTCCTCCCCCCTTATGATGACTGACGCCCTATTCTAATAACAGGCCCGTAGCCAGGAATTCTGATATAGGGGGGCACCGACACCTCATAGAGGGGCACCGAAGAAGATTATGTTTGTTGTCAGTAGTACCACCACAGGATTACAGTTTGACGGAACTACAGGGGATTATATCTCAAGCTTACCACACATAGCTTAAAGGTATCGGTTTTACGTGTGCACATACGCGCGCCGAAGCGCGCGAAAACTTCACTCTTCTGGTGGAAATTTTTCCCTCCGCTTGCAATACAGAGACGTAGAAATTTTCCACAAGTGAAGGGAACAACACTATAATCACGATATATCTTCAGCTCAGCAAGCGCAGGTTCGTACTTTGCGAACGGCGAGGCGGGACCAGGGGCTGCCATTAGGCAGGTTTGGTGTGATCCAGTATGATTTTGTTAGGACCCAGAGCGAAATTCCCTGAATATGTGGAGAATTAATAATATGGAAACACTAGCATGGAGCTTTGAGCAGGACTTTGAATGACAGTGAGAGCACACCAATGTCTTCACAGTTCACACTTCGGATGGTCATTATCGTATTTCTACTTTGAACGAAATTTTACATGACAAAAAAAAACATCAGAAAAAGTAAATTTTGGAATAAATTTTTGGTACCAGTAAATTTAGCTTCAAACCGTATAGTCGTCGCGGAGCGAATGTTACTCAAGGTACTAGATTACTACATGAAAGCCCCTGGATGTCCGGGATCTAACTTTGAGACTTAACCTAGCTTTGGCTGGAAGAGTTCACTTGATTTTTTGTACTAAAAATGTTCATGGGTGATTTTACTTCGCTTGTGAGAATTGCGCGCGAAGCGCGCCGAAAATTATTTACCACGGTAAACCTGCATACAGACTCAGCAAGGGGTGGTGGAAAAATAAGCCCGACGAAGGGACCAATCTCCCCTAAGTGGTCCAGCAACCCGAAGCCCCGTCAGAAGCAATGGGTTACAGAATGGATACCGAACGCGAAATTTTGGGCGACCGGCGAAAAATTTGGGGTTCTGTTGAAGGAAAATTGAAAATATTTGGTTCTTATTAAGGAAAGCTAGAAAATTTGGGTTTCTGTGGAAGAATCTGCCCTCTTCGTCCTAGACAGTTCCAATTCTCCCGACTAAGTTACTCCTTCCAAAACTGTGTTGAGCCCCTCCTTGTGCAGACTCAAACCTAGTTTATTGCTTAAGGGCACATCCTGTTGGGCGTACAAGGCCATAATATGTAACCAGAACATTCTCTGCGCATGCTGTGTGTTGTGAGCTTTGATGTTAATCAAATAGCATTCACCTATGATCAATTGAGAAGTTTACTTTCTCCCAACCAAAATGTATTTGGGTGATGAGTGCTGTCTTTAAGAACAAAACCAAGACGCTGGGCGACTGGTCGCGAGGGGATGCCCCCTTCCACCACCCCTGGACATTGAGACACTTTACGTTTCATACAAAATGATTATAATGATGTTGAGTCTGAATTAAGAATCTTCCCGATCGTAAGAGAAAGAGGATGGAACTTTTTATGGATTCAGTGTTGTGTTTTTCCGGGAATTACACCTACACGAAAGAACAATAGCCTAATTGTGGAACCTGTACATTTATAAATTAAGCCAACATATCTGAAACGGGTGTTAAAGCTATATGTAACTAAAGATGAAAGCGCGCGAAAATTTTCGTGATTTTAGAACAAAAATGTTACAGAGAACAAAATACATTCATTATTAAACTCCTTTTGGGATCATTTTTGGTTACAAATCGCTTGGTGTCATACCAGGACCACCGTTTACATGTACTAAAATTTTATTTTCGATCGATTTTCCGTAAAAGGGGGGGCACAGTGGTCCGCACGGGGCGCACGGCCCCCTCGTGCCCCGGCCTGGCTACGGGCCTGTCTAATAAGAATTATCATTTCAAAGTTAACATGACCATCACTGAGATCTGCCTGGTGAAATACATTTTACCATGTCCCAAAATAGCTGAAACCATGCTTCGCAGCGTGGATCATTTTCGGAGATCATGGACCAGACCAGGCCCGTTGCTAGGGTGACATGTTTTGGGGTGTGAAGGTGACCGTCCCAAATTCCAACTGGCTGGATGTTTTTTCCAACTGAGTGGAGACGTGTAAATTGCACTTTGTTTTATGAGCGCTCTGTATATTGTATACAGCAGTGGGGATCCTTCCTTTGTCACTACATAAATGTGTTGTCCTGGGGGAGGGGTCTAAGGGGAGGGGGACTCCTCCCCCTCCCCTTTGAGAAATTTTTGTTAATTTAAGGCTGCTTAGGTGCAAAACGATGCTGTCTTTGGGATATTTTTGGAGCTGATCGTATATGGCTGGAAAATGTCCATAATTTAGTGAATTCTAATTTTCCCGACTGGCTAGATGTTTTTACTAACTGCAGTGGTGGCGCGTAAATTGCACTTTTTTATGCACCGTGCGTTTGTATACAGCAGTAGGATCCCTCCTTTGTCACTATATAAAGGTGTCATCCTGGGAGAGGGGTCTAAGGGGAGGGGCCTCCCCTTTGAGAAATTTTTGTTAATTTAAGGTTGCTTAGATGCAAAATGGTGCTATCTTTGGGATATTTTTGGAGCTGATCGTAGTGTAGCAAAGTTGTGAAGGACTAGCAAGGGAGTTTTCAGAATGCTTTTAAGTTGTAAATGTATTAACAATCACCATCTATACCGATAATGGCATCGGCGAAGCGCTCTGTAAAAATTTTTGAAAAATGTTTAACGGCAACAAAGTACTTTCAACCTTCCACATCATGCTACACATTAGACTTAATGCAGTGGCGTACCCCAGGATTTCTATCAAGGGGGCGGGGCATGCAGTATGTTGTGTGACTGCCGGCCTGGGGGAGGGATCTAAGGGGAGGGGTGTCCCACTCCCCTTTGAAAATTTTTGAAAAATAAGGTGTCCTTACATGCAATCTGGTGCCAAATATGCTACCTTTTGAAGTCAAATTTGTGTTAAAAAATTTACGTATTTTTAGGAACTAAAAAATAGGCATCAGTGAGGGGGCATACGTACGCCACTGATTGAATGATCCCATCTTGATGAGAGGCCCCTTCAGATGTTTGGAGATGCATGTCTGTTTTCGGAGAGTGTTGTGATCAGAATAGTTCCATGTATTTACCTTTTTAATGGTCATGAGAAGGAGTGCAAATCGTAACGCATGCGCGTGAAGCGCGCCGAAATTTCGACGAAATCTGCATCGAGACAATAATTGCCCAACAAACCTACATACCACTCAAAAAGCCAGTCAAATAGAGCCACGGCACTACTCTTTTACGCAAATGTGTGGGGGAGGGGGGAGGACATTTGATATTGTGTCCCCCACCCATCGAAATGTGGGGGGACATGTCCCCCCGTCCCTCCCCCCCAGGATTGACGCCCATGCACCAATGCAGGCCCGTACGCAGGATTTTTCAAGAGGGCGTTCGAATACACTGTGTCCAACACACACACGCCATCATGACTGCATAGGTTTCTCTTTTCATCGGAACCAAAAATGGAAATTGGAAGGTATCTGAATGGCAAATGGTGCCATATTTGGGCGCAATCTAGCTTTCAAAATGTAGTGTTAATTCGTAAACTATGTTATATTATTGAAAAAGTGGGGAACTTATTGGAGATGTACCTCCTTCCAAAAATGTGAGGAGGACGCGTCCCCCGTCCACCCATGATCCACGCCCATGGCTCCTTATTCGTTTTGTAATACAAGATTGCGAGAGTCCATGATAACGGTAATCATTTATGAGAGCAGATTTCAGTCACATAATAAAAAGTTAGGAGTAAACTTCTACGGGTATTCTATGGAGGCAATATAAAACATTTTAGTACGATAATTACCTCCAACACCAATGTTGTCTCGCAATCCGTTTTCTTCATTCTCGCAGTGGAATCGGAGTACAACGTATAAGAGGCATGCTACCAATACGAGCAGAACCCCCTTTTCCAACATGCTATAGTACCTATAGAGAAATGTGAAAATGCAAGTTAAAGTAAAGGGCGTTATTTGCAGCCTACAGTATGCAGTTTCAAATTTGGATACGTCTGTCAGTTAAAGATCTGCTTAGCAATGAGAATATCTGTTATCTTAATGAACTTACATATCAACTCGTAAAGATCTTCACTGATATCCTGCCATACAATTGGATGAACAAACATGCTTAATTGCAGGGACCGTCATTTACTTTTCCTAAGGCTAAAATTTTGGCTATGAAGCGCTCTTTTTGTCAATATATTTTGGAGGATCTACCAGTGAATACGAAAGTGATAAAAATCGGCACTTTTGCATACTTGCTCGGGCGGATTTTTCTCCTACTCTCATTATTTCCAAGCCATTCAGGGGTGAGAACGCCTCCTTAAACTCCCACCAGAGGGGGTTCCCGTCTAACCCACTTCTTCAAGGATCATTCGCTCTTCAACAGACGCCTATACTTCAGTTCTTTGCAGAGAATTTTTACAACAAGTGTTTTAAATGTAGTAATTAAAGGAAATGAAAAATTTCAGGCCTCAGATGAAGTTTCATCTCCATAAAAGGAAGGAGGGGATAAATCTATACACCCCACACAAAAAAGGCATCTTCATATGTTCATTTACTGAGATATCGTCATTTTCATCGTTGAAAAGAACGCTGCCATTTGCCACTTAAATTAAGTCTTTTATGACGCCAAGTATAACTTCTTGTTTTATAAATGTTATGGTTTTCTTTAAAATTTAGTTCCAGTTAACTTAAAGGGAAAATGTAGTCAACCCATCGGAATTAGTATACCACGTATGATCTTAATTCATGAAGACTTTTTTGATCATGTGACAATATTTTTGTTACAGAATTGTTTATTTCATGGAGAATAATTCCCTGCTTTGCTTTTTGTTTGTAATAGTTATGTTCAAAAACATCTTCAGAGATACTTGTTAGGCAAATAGGAGGAAATCTGAGCTTGTTAATTTTTCAAAGTAGTTTTGGGGCGACTGCCTCTTGCTTTTAAAGGTCAATCCATCATTCAGAAAACGATCTCAGGAATGCATAGCTAAACTGTTTTTACCCCTTTTGTTTGTAGCCTGACGCCAACAAACCCCAACCTTGCATTGAGAAACTAGAATGCAAGGCATTCACACCCGCGAATTCAGATTGAAAACTGGTGAATTAAAGGAATACAGATGTCTCACGCAACATGCCTACTGTTCGCATACCCAGATTCCATGTTGGCACCGACCACACGTGCCAAAAAAAGAAAGACCCACGCCCATATGAATTACTGTATAAAGACATGGCAAGTAACAGGCGACAAAACAAACTTGATTGACAAAATCTAAAGGGGAAAAAAGCTGCAACCAGAATGCAAAAATGCATTGAGGTTTCGATGATATATATTCTATTCCAAATAAAGCCATGATGTCCCATCTCTTTCAGTCAATGGTCAAATGCTATCTTAACATGTTGGAAAAATACAGTTTTGTATTCCTATTTAGTCTTGGGAATTCTTGGGAAATTTGCGTTTTGACTCTGCTGACCCCAGATGACCTTTGACCTCCACCAAAAACAATACGGTCCATCTTTTCACCATAACACATCCACATACTAAGCATAAAATCTATCCAAGCTTTCTCCCTTGAAAAATTGTGTTAACAAGGGTTTTCAGTGTTTGACCCCTGGTGACCCTAGATGACCTCTCAACTCCACCAAAAACAATGGGGTACATCTTCTCACTATAACACATCAATTTACCAAGTATAAAATCTATTCAAGCTTCCTACCTGGAGATATTCTCTTGACAAGGTCTTCAGAAATTGACCTCTGGTGACCCCAGATGACCTTTGGCCTCCACCAAAAATAATAGGATTCATCTTCTCACTATAACGCATCTACATACTACGTATGAAATCTATCCAAGCTTCCTACCTGGAGATATCATGTTAACATGATTTTCAGAGATTAACCCCCAGTGACCCCAAATGAACTTTGTCCTCCACCAAAAATGATAGGATTCTTCCTCTTACTATAACGCATCTACATACGAAGTATGAAACTTATTCAAGCTTCCTACCTTGAGATATCGTGTTAACCAGGTTTTCAGGATTTCACCCCCGGTGACCCCAGATGGCCTTTGAACCCCACCAAAAATAATAGGGTTCTTTCTCTACCTATAAGGCATCTACATACAAAGTATGAAATTTATCCAAGCTTCCTACCTGAAGATATCAGGTTAACAAGGTTTTTAGGGTCTGACCCCTGGTGACCCCAAATAACCTTTGACCTCCACCAAAAAAGGTAGGGTTCTTCCTCTCACCATAACGCATTTACATACAAAGTACAAAATTCATCCAAGCTTTGTAACTGAAGTTATTGTGTTAACAAGATTTTCAGGGTTTGACCCCTGGTGACCCCAGATGACCTTTCACCTCCACCAAAAAGGATAGGGTTCTTCCTCATACCATAACGCATCTACATACAAAGTATGAAATTCATCCAAGCTTCCTACCTCAAGATATTGTGTTAACACCGTTTTAAGAGTTTGACCCCCGGTGACCCCAGGTGACCTTTGACCCCCGCCAAAAACAATAGGGTTCTTCCTCTTAATATGGGGCATCTATGTACCAAGTTTGAGAACTGTCAGAGTTTCCCTTTTTGAGATATCGTGTTAACAAAGTTTTCAGGGTTTGACCCCCGGTGACCCCAGATGACCTTTCACCTCCACCAAAAATGATAGGGTTCTTCCTCATACCATAACGCATCTACATACAAAGTATGAAATTCATCCAAGCTTCCTGCTTTAAGATATTGTGTTAACACGGTTTTCAGCGCTTGACCCCCGGTGACCCCAGGTGACCTTTGACCCCCACCAAAAACAACAGGGTTCTTCCTCTTAATATGAAGCATCTATGTACCAAGTTTGAGAACTGTCAGAGCTTCCCTTCTTGAGATATTGTGTTAACAAAGTTTTCAGGGTTTGACCCCCGGTGACCCCAGATGACCTTTCACCTCCACCAAAAATGATATGGTTCTTCCTCATACCATAATGCATCTACATAAAAAGTATGAAATTCATCCAAGCTTCCTGCTTCAAGATATTGTGTTAACACTGTTTTCAGAGTTTGACCCCCAGTGACCCCAGGTGACCTTTGACCCCCACCAAAAACAATAGAGTTCTTCCTCTCAATATGGGGCATCTATGTACCAAGTTTGAGAACTGTCAGAGTTTCCCTTCTTGAGATATCGTGTTAACAAAGTTTTCAGAGTTTGACCCCCGGTGACCCCAGATGACCTTTCACCTCCACCAAAAAGGATAGGGTTCTCCCTCATACCATAACGCATCTACATACAAAGTATGAAATTCATCCAAGCTTCCTACCTCAAGATATTGTGTTAACACCGTTTTAAGAGTTTGACCCCCGGTGACCCCAGGTGACCTTTGACCCCGCCGAAAACAATAGGGTTCTTCCTCTTAATATGGGGCATCTATGTACCAAGTTTGAGAACTGTCAGAGTGTCCCTTCTTGAGATATCGTGTTAACGAAGTTTTCAGGGTTTGACCCCCGGTGACCCCAGATGACCTTTCACCTCCACCAAAAATGATAGGGTTCTTCCTCATACCATAACGCATCTACATACAAAGTATGAAATTCATCCAAGCTTCCTACCTCAAGATATTGTGTTAACAAGGTTTCCAGAGTTTGACCCCCGGTGACCCCAGGTGACCTTTGACACCCGCCAAAAACAACAGGGTTCTTCCTCTTAATATGGGGCATCTATGTACCAAGTTTGAGAACTGTCAGAGTTTCCCTTTTTGAGATATCGTGTTAACAAGCAAAGTGTCACAAACACACACACATACACACCCACACATACGCACATACACACATACATACACACACACGCCATCATGAATGCATAGGTTTCTCTTATCATCGAAACCAAAAACCACTTGGCAAGGGGTTTGAACTCAAAAATTTACGCACTGGGAGTCAGACGCATTCTCTTCTGCGCCACAATTTCTCTGTATATGATGGGGTTTGAACAATACTATACACATGCAGTCCTCACAGCATATATATTTTTGAATGATAAAAGTTAACATAAGACTTATATTCTGAGATAGAAATTTAAATAATGAGCAAATTTGAATTTCACTCTGACACATCACAAAGGCCTATTTAATTGGAATTTGGCCTAGTCATTTGTTTTATGAAGTTGAAAAAAACTTCAAAAATTTTTGGAAGGAGGGTCCGGGCCCCCTGGGCCTCCCCCTAAATCCGCCCCTGTAAGAGGAAGTAACGCAGATATTTTCTCCAATGCAAGTGGCCATCAATCCCGTATTTCGACATTTAACTTGCTTTTGACATTTAACTTACATTTGAAATGTAGGCCTACAAAGCGTTGTTTAACAACCATAGACTAAGATAGCACAAAGGATTTGATAACATGTAGGACCTAAAGACTGCGACAAGTCTAAAATACGACAGTTATACTTCGCTATTCGCTCGAAAAAGTGAGCAAAATACATGAAAGGAAAATAAGAAATGCCAGACACACAGTGACCACGAAAAGTGAAAAAAGACTCACTACAAATTACTGAGTTTGAAAAATGGAAACCACCTTGACAAAAATTAGAATTACGATATCCCCACAACGAACTAAGGTAAGATGCAGTTCTGGGGTTGGTCTTGGAATTTCACTTTTCTTTCCTTTAAAGGTGATCAGTCGTCTTAAAATATTCTTTGTGAAGTCAGCCTTTTCTTGACATGTTTCTGACGTCACAAAGAATATTTCAAGACGACCGATCACCTTTAAGTTCCTGGAATATGATTATTTCCATCTCCTTTGAGCCCGCGCTCCAGTTCGCTTCGCGTAGTGTCCAGTAGAGTTCACACCCCGACCCTCTCTCTCGTAAGTCACTTCTTGCAAATAAAGCACAAACCTATAACAATTAATATGCTGATACAGAATGTGTTTCTACAAGATGAGACTTAATGCCTCTTTGATGCTTACCGACAAGGTGTCATTTCTGGCAATTCAGGATGCCTTTTTGCAAATAAAATAGATTTGTAGTACGTGGAAATTTGGTAAATATAAACCAGCCATAAGTTTTGATAAGAGTACAAAAATCCTGCATACGGGCCTGAAAAGTATGACCTTACGATAACATGTTTACAAGGTTTACAGTGTTTTACTTCCTGTAACCTCGAATGACCTCGAACTTTGCCAAAACAATTCGGTTCTTCCTCTCAATATGACAATTATATATACGAAGTATGAAACGTACCTATAGCTTGGGCCAAAAGCATCCTTTATGACAGGACAGAATATGTGGTGTACTCCTTAAAATACAACTAATATAAATGTTCCAGTTACGATAGGTCTAATATGTCTATGTAATGCAGGGCTGAAGCCAGGACGAAACACTCTAGTCTAGGGGGCAGTTCATGACACCGTCTAACTCGAAGCACCAAGTGGCGTGCCTATAGATAGTTGACACCCTGGTGAACCCATCCCTTTTCACCTGTGAATGGGTGCCAACCTGGCGGGGGGGGGGGTGCTAAGGGGAAGAGGTATATACAAGACCTGGCTTAGGTGCAAAATGGTGCCATCGTTGACAAAGCTTTAAACTGATTATGTCTTTACAAACTGTCATTATTTAGTGATAATCTTCCTACATTTTGGCTGGGCGTAAGGCAAGAGGTGCAGTCTACGAGAAGGGGACGACACCCCTACTCTTTTGAGTTTTTTGTCTTTGAGAGGTGGCTTGGATGCTAATGGGTGCTACCTGTAGTAAAGTTTCGCAAAGTGTTGAATTGATTATGTGTTAAGGAATCCTCATTATTCGGCGATTTGTTTTTCTATTTGGTAGAGTGTAATTGAAGTAAATGTTGCCTAAGGGGAGGAATGATACCTCTACTCTTTGAGAAATTTTTCTTGCTCTAGGGTTTCGCAGATCCAAAATAGTGTTATCTTTGGTAAATCTTTGAAATGGTTACATGATTTGAAATTTAACTTATTTACTGATGTTTTCGGCTGTGGCATGGCACCCTTACAAGGCTGGTAGCAAGTACGGGCTACTCCTTCTTAGTAGACACCACTGGGGAGCCACCATCGGTTGGCGCATAGCCGTAGCGTGGGCCTTGTAAGAAAATGTTCGGTCGAACTGCCTCCCGGAAGGGGTGAATGACAAATTTTAGACCTTGTAAGTTGCATCTAAACATTATTTTTAGATCCCATGCTTAACAAACAAGTTTCGCTTTGATTTAAATAATTTTTGTTTTGTCTCGAAGCTCATTGAGTTTAGCTTGTAATATTATATATACTTAGCTTACGTGTATGCAGGTCTAATCAAGCTGTGCATCTTGTAGGAGAAAGGGTTCCAAGCTTCGTCAGGAAGAAAATCCCACGTATGAATGCGCCCATGGTGGGGGTTCCGGGGATCTTCTTGGGAAAATCTGTGGAAAACAGGAACCTACACATGCCATTTCCCAGGTCCTTTGGGCCTTGAAATCATGATTAGGATTGTGAAATTTGCAGCATTTCAGTATTTTTTTTCTCAAGCAGGCCAACCTCCATTAATGGTTTGGAAATCTCAGGGGCACTTGTCCTCCCTACCCCAATCCCGCAGGCCGTGCTGCACTGTAATAAAGTGACCACAGTTTACTTTAACAAGCAACAAAAATACAACAAACTATTAACGACACAGTTTTCATAATTCCAATTCGTTGCACTCAACAGATCCATCTTTTGTTGAAATTACCTCATAACAAACAACTTTCGCAACATATGGATAAAAAGGTCTCATAAAGTTCAGCTAGCTTATTATCGTACTACTTTTAAACATCACGTTCTTTAACAAATTTGAAAGACTTTATATTATGTAGCTACCACTTTTGGCTTTAGCCGGTCACGTTCATCTTCACTCTTAACATTTTAAAAGCCTCGTCTCGTAAAAACACGTAGACAGGAAGCTTTTCTCAGCTGGTGGTGGGGGGGGGGGGTGGAATGTTTCAGACCACTGTCATGGACCAGGGGTCTAAGAGGGTGGTGGTCCCTTTATCATTTGATAAAAATTGAATGTGAGGATCCTTAGATGCAAATTTATGTTTTTGTGCATATTTGGAAGTAAATTTATTGAAAAGTTCTATATTTATAAAAATGTTTGAAAGATTTCACAAAGTGGACAAACATGAGGTTTTGGTCCTTGAAAAGCGGGGGAGTGGAAGCATACTTCATCCAATATCCCCCAGATTTTTGACTGAGACACATAAGCCCCCCCCCCCTTCCCCGCTCCCTACGCCTATGAACAAACATGAACAAATACACATAGGCCTAAATACGGTACATACACACACAACACATAAACACACCATCGTGATCACAGGCGTTCGAAACATTACGTACATATACTACACACTGTATATATATAATAAGACCTTGTTATATATATAGTGTGTGTGTGTAGTATATGTACGTAATGTTTCGAACGCCTGTGATCGTGATCGTTATAGTTTCCTTGTGCCCTCAGTAAGGAATGAATTGTTATGCCGAATTATGTTTTTACACACCACATTGCACCCACGGAAAAGCACGCTCTTCAAGCTTCAAGTTCTTCGAGTATACAAAGGGGTAAATTAATAGCCTACTGGGTTATTAATATTAGGCCTACTTCAATGCGGCAATCAAACGAGTTATGAGATAAACTTACTAGTATTTCTTGCGAAATCTTGGTCTGTAGTGGGATACACAGCCAGTGTACTACACAGTGCCATTCAAAGGACGTTCAAAATGAACACAAATAAGTCCAGCCAGCAGAAATAATCTAGTACGGTAGCTTTTGCTAGATACTAAGGGTACTTTTTACGCAAGCAAGTAGATAGTGTTAAACAATTGCACATCCAATATAAAGTTCATTATACTCTTCCGTAGTTTTGCAGACTAATTTTAGATTCCGGTATTCCCATGTCAGATTCTTCATTTTATTTATTTTTATTGATGGAAGTAACTTCTGTTGGGGGAAGAAGCAGTTCCCTTGCTGTGAATAGGTCCCAAATTATCAGAAACTAGAAATAAATTTCAAATTAATGAACGTGGCCAAAACGCATAAGCCTGAAACATGCAGTTTTCGCGAGAGTACTCGTATATGTTAAACTGTTTAGGCGTTTAGGGGGATTGACTGAACGTTGTTTCGGATCGCCGTCCTGGGGAAGAGGGGGTGGGGTGTCCCTCTCCCCCTTTGGAAAATTTTTGAATGTTTGAGGGTCCTTAGATGCAATTTGGTGCATCATGTTGGACAATTTACGGTAAAAGTGCTTACTCCAAATTTTTTTACATTTCTTACAGAGGGAACAATAAGGGGTTTTGTCCTTGGAGTGAGAGGGACGGAAGCATAGTCCCGCCCTATCACGTTTTTGACTGCGGGCTAGCCCCCCCCCCCCCGGCTTCCTTCGTCAATGTTAAACTGTTCAACCAAGAATCTAATTTGGATGAGTAATTATGAAGGGCTAATGCAAACAGTGTCTAAACGTCAATGATTCCTGATTTTTTCTCTGGGTTTTGTGCAGTGGCACCACAAGAGGGCATGAGGGAATTTCCTCCTAGTCAAGGACTTCACCCCCCCCCCTTGCCCTCAGTCCGCTGGTCCCGTGCAAAGGAATATAGTGTAGGCCACAGGAGCAATGCACGCACGCAATTTTGCCCCCCCCCCCCCCCAAAAAAAAAAAAAAAAAAAAAAAAAAAAAATCCTGCTTGCCTCCCACTTTTGAAATCCTGGCGGCTCCGCTGGCTACGTGGACTCTATAAGACCTAGCCAAATTCCAAAATTACATGCATCTTCTCCTTCAGCAACATGGTCAGCACTCTAACCGGAGTACTAAGAGCTTATTGTGCATGGTTGCCTGGTTTCTCACAAGAGAACAAAATTGTATTTAAAGGAAAATAGCAGTCCCCCCAAATTGTAATAGTGTAGTAGTCTATCCTAGTCCATGAATGGCTGTTGAGAATCATGTGACAATATTTTTCTAACTGAATGGTAAAATTTATGGGGTGCAACTCATTGCTTTACCTTGGATATGCAATATTTAACTCCTAAAATATAAAGAAAGGTATATGGAAGCGAAGTAAGGAGATATTAGTGAGAATTAGCTGTTGTTTCAAAATAAGTTTGGGGCGACTGCTCTTGCCCTTCAAGCAGGGGCGTCAATCCGTATTCCAATGTGTGGGGGTACGGGGGACATACATGACTTAGCACAAACCAATCCCTTTGGTTTTGAAGAGGGGGTGTCTTCCTATAGGCCCCTTCCTCCCCCCGTTTATGATGACTGGCGCCCTATTCTAATAAGAATTATCATTTCAAAGTTAACATGACCACCACAGATGATCTGCCAGGTGAAATACACGGAGTCCACGGAATTACTTCAAGATGTTATTTTCACCATGTCCCAAAATAGCTGAAACAGGCCCGTAGCCAGGAATTCTGATATAGGGGGGGGGGGTACCGACACCTCATAGCGGGGCACCGAAGATTATGTTTGTTGTCAGTAGTGCCACCACATGATTACAGTTTGCCGGAACTGCAGGGGATTATGTCTCAAGCTTACCACACATAGCTTAAAGGTATCGGGTTTACGTGTGCACATACCCTGCATACACGCGAAGCGCGCGAATCACTCTTCTGATGGAAATTTTTCCCTCCGCTTGCTATACAGAGACGTAGAAATTCTCCACAAGTGAAGGGAACAAGACAATAATCACGATATATCTTCAGCTCAGCAAGCGCAGGTGAAGCCGGTTGAGTACTTTGCGAACTGCGAGGCGGGACCAGGGGCTGCCATTAGGCAGGCTTGGTGTGATCCAGTATGATTTTGTTAGGATCCAGAGGGAAATTCCCGGAATATGTGGCGAATTAACAATATGGGAACACCAGCATGGAGCTTTGAGCAGGACTTTGAATGACAGTGAGAGCACACCAATGTCTTCACAGTTCACAATTCAGATAGTCATTATCGTATTTCTACTTTGAACGAAATTTTACATGAAAAAAAAAACAGAAAAAGTAAATTTTGGAATAAATTTTTGGTACGAGTAAATTTAGCTTCAAACCGTATGGTCGTAGCGGAGCGAATGTTACTCAAGGTACTAGATTACTACATGAAAGCCCCTTGATGTCCGGGATCTAACTTTGAGCCTTCACCTAGCTTTGGCTGGAACAGTTCACTTGAATATTTGTACTAATAATGTTCATGGGTGATATTACTTCGCTTGTGAGAATTGCGCGCGAAGCGCGCCGAAATTTTGCAGGAAAATTATTTACCACGGTAAAACCTGCATACAGACTCAGCAAGGGGTGGTGGAAAGATAAGCCCAACGAAGGGACCAAGCTCCTCTAGGAGGTTCAGCAACCCGAAGCCCCGTCAGAAGCAATGGGTTACAGACTGGATACCGAACGCGAAATTTTGGGCGACCGGCGAAAAATTTGGGGTTCTGTTGAAGAAAAATTGAAAATCTTTGGTTCTTATTGAGGAAAGTTAGAAAATTTGGGTTTCTATGGAAGAATCTGTCCTCTTCGTCCTAGACAGTTCCAATTCTCCCGACTAAGTCACTGCTTCCAAAACTGTGTTGAGCCCCTCCTTGTGCAGACACAAACCTAGTTTATTGCTTAAGGGCATATCCTGTTGAGCATACAAGGCCATAATATGTAACTAGAACATTCTCTGCGCATGCTGTTTATTGTGAGCTTTGATGTCAATCAAAGAGGCTGAAAGAGCATTCACCTATGACCAATTGAAAATTTTGCTTTCTCCCAGCCAAAATGTATTTGGGGTGATGAGTGTCTGTCTTTAAGAACAAAACCAAGACGCCGGGCGACTGGTACGAGGGGATGCCCCCTTCCACCACCAATGGACATTGAGGCACTTTATGTTTCATACAAAAATGATTATCATGATGGTGAGTCTGAATTAAGAATCTTCCCGATCGTAAGGGAGAGAGGATGGAACTTTTTATGGATTCAGTTTTGTGTTTTTCCGGGAATCACACCTACACGAAAGAACAGTAGCCTAATTTTGGAACTTGCACATTTATAAATTAAGCCAACATATCTGAAACGGGTGTTAAAGCTATATGTAGAAGATAAAAGAGCGCGTAGCGCGCGAAAAGTTTTGTAATTTTAGAACAAAAATGTTACAGAGAACAAAATACGTTCATTATTAAACTCCTTGTGGGATCATTTTTGGTTACAAATCGATTGGTGTCATACCAGGGCCACCGTTTACATGTACTAAAATTTTATTTTCGATCGGGTTTCCGTATAGGGGGGCACAGTGGTCTGCACGAGGGGGCACGGCCCCCTCGGAGCCCCGGCCTGGTTACGGGCCTGAGCTGAAACCACGCTTCGCAGCGTGGATCATTGTCGGAGATCATGGACCCGACCAGGCCCGTTGCTAGGGTGATATGTTTGGGGGTGTGAAGGTCCCAAACTCCGACTGGCTGGATGCTTTTTCAACTAAGTGGAGGCGTGTAAACTGCACTTTGTTCATGCGCTCTGCGTTTTGTATACAGCAGTGGGGATCCTTCCTTTGTCACTACATAAATGTGTCGTCCTGGGGGAGAGGTCTAAGGGGAGGGGGCGTAGCCCTCCCCTTTGAGAGATTTTGGTTAATTTATGGTTGCTTAGATGCAAAACGGTGCTATCTTTGGGATATTTTTGGAGCTGGTCGTAGTATAGCAAAGGTGTGAAGGACTAGCAAGGGCGTTTTCAGAATGCGTTTTAGTTGTAAGTGTATTAACAATCACCATCTATACCGATGATGGCTTTGACGAAGCGCTCGGTAAAAATTTTTGAAAAGTGTTTATCGGCAACAACGTACTTTCAACCTCTTCCACATCATGCTTCAAATTAGACTGAATGCAGTGGCGTACCCAGGATTTCTATCAAGGGGAGGGGCATGCATTATGTTGTGTGACCACCGGCCTGGGGGAGGGGTTGTCCCCCCCCCCTTTGAATTTTTTTTTTTGAAAAGTTAGGTGTCCTTACATGCAATCTGGTGCCACATGTGTTAACTTTTGAAGTAAAGTTTGTGTTAAAAAAATTATATTTTTTAGGAACTAAAAAAGAGTCATCAGTGAGGGGGACCATGGTCCAATGGGGTGTCCCCTCCCCTTTGAAAAATTTTGAAAATTTGGTGTCCTTACATGCAATCTGCCAAATATGCTACCTTTTGAAGTAATTTACGTATTTTTAGGAACTTAAAAAATCGGAATCAGTGAGGGGGGGGGGATGGCCAGATGCACTCCCCTCTGCATACGCCACTGATTGAATGATCCCATATTGATGCAAGGCCCCTTCAGATGTTTGGGGATGTTTGTCTGTTTTCGGAAAGTGTTGCGATCAGAATAGTTCCATGTATAGTTACCTTTTTAGTGGTCATGAGAAGGAGTGCAAACCGTGACGCATGCGCGCCAAGCGCGCCGAAATGTTTGCCATTAAATAAGATTTCCCTGACGAAATCTGCTCTCAGAATCTGCATCGAGACACTTAACAATTGCCCAACAAACCTACATGCCACTCAAAAGCCAATCAAATAGATCCACACTACTCTTTTACGCAAATGTGGGGGGGGGGATTTGATATTGTGTCCCCCACCCGTCGAAATGTGGGGGGACTTGTCCCCCGTCCCCCCCCCCCCCGGATTGACACCCATGCTTTCAAATGAGTTAGGCACTACCACTCTTTTCTGCTAATTTTTTTGTGTAATTTTCGATATTTACATCAAAGGATGCAACATAAAGGAAGAAAAGGCACAAAAATGCCGAAAATAACAAAGGTATATTGTCAATAAATTAGGGAGCGAACTGGTCGGCACTTAGGGGCGAAGTGGTAGGTCTTTGGGGGCGAACTGGTCATCGCTTGGAACTGGATTTTTGGGGCGAACTGGCAAGGGGGCGAAACGACCGTAAACCTTATTAGTCGCCCGACGATTTTGTTTTTGCCCTCGACGGGCGCAGATTTACATGAGAGAACCCCAAATTTCTGGGGCGCGTCGCGCACTGTAGAGTTAATAACTTAAAATCGTTTTGTTTCTTTCTTAGTTCCGTTAAATATAAATACAGTGCAACTGTGCAACCCCGTTACCACGTATCCTTCAGGTACAACCTGCACAGCTTTTGTAACGGTCGCAAACTTCACTAATCGCATGGTTGTTCTCTTGTCTTTGCAGTTTGGTACAATGAGAAAATCACTGCTGGGAATGGCTAGTTTATCCGGCAAAATATACATAACATGTCATCCCCCCCCCCCCCCAAAAAAGTAGCCTTCTCTAAAGCTGATCTAATTTTGCCCTCAGTGGGTATGTAAAGATACTTCTATCTGTACCTCAAAAAAATATTCTATCCGACCCGGCCCCAAAATACGACCTTGAAAATTTTCGGCTTTTTCCTTCACTTTGGTCTCATAGAACCCGATAAATAGTAACAACCAATAAAGTACATGCGGTTCGTAGCTTACATCTTTTCCTTTTCTTGAATCCTCCATCTTTAATCATAAAATTGTTGTCTTGTATTCATCGATTGATAGCCTACAGTAAGTCACTTGAAAAACCTAATTTGTAGGACAGACCGTTGGATATGATAGAATGCATGTTATCCCCTTTATAGCCAACCAGTACTGACATATGGTTCATCTACTTTGGCTCTCAATTGCGAAGATTCTTACAGGGAGATGCCACAAGACATCCCTGATTCTTCAATGTATCCCTTAACAGGCCCGGCACCAAGGGGGGCTGGGCATTTTCCCCCAGTCAACTCCAGGCGCGGATCCAGAAATTTCGAGGGAGGGGGCCCAAGATGGAAAACCTCATGTGCACCGAAGGTGCACCACGAGCGCGAAGCGCGAGTCCCTACGCGTGGGGTCCAGGGGTCCGCGTTAGGGCCCCTGGCGGGGTCCAGGGGCGGAGCCCCGGTGGGGGTCCAGGGGGCGAAGCCCCCGGAAGCTCTCGCAATATTGCATTTTAAGAGCACAGAAATCGGCTCCAGTTCTTATGTCAGTGAGATTTTATACCTTTTCATGTTGCATGGAATTTGATGTGTATGGCTCAGTATAAGTTACTATATGTACCTGCAGAAGTTCCGGAGAATCTAAGTTATCTTAAAACTTACACGCCAACATTATGAGCCCGTGTAGGTAACTTGAAATGATTTTTGCCATAATAAGTGTTTTATTTTCGTTATACAGTATTCGGGAATAGGACGTCAGATGAAACAATTGCGCGCGAAGCGCGCCGAAAATTTGAGTTTATATTTAAAACCACTGCTATGACTAACGGTGGCAATTCCCTTTATGTGTGTCTATCAATTAGAAGGTGGGTTCTATACTAAGTTTTCAGTTCTCATAAGAAGAGGAGGGTGAAAAAATGAATATCGTTTACGCACACGAATAATTGGCTTATGGTAGAACCCCACCGATGAGTAATGCGAATACGTTTGGAAACTTATTGATAGTAAAAGGAGCAATTCAAGGCTTACAGTGCGCAGATCAAGCAAAAATCAAGAAATATTGAGAAGACTTTGCAAAAATCGTTAAAGATTTCAAATGATTTTTGGTAAAAAGTGATAAAAATAAATCCATCACTCAATAAAAACGTACCTCTCTCCGTGAGCGTAAACAATTGTGCGCGAAGCGCGCCGAAAATTTTCGGTGTAGAGCCTTGCAGGAGCTCTGCATTAATTGTACACTGAAAAGGGGGACCAACAGGACTCTCACAACCTGACATCCATATGGGAGGAGAGATGATATATCACCTTCTTTATGGACTTCTGAAGGGTATACCCTTCAGAAATCTATGATCGATGGTGTCGGCGGGAGTTGGTGATTGGGGAACCGCAGATAACTGCTAAACCGTGCCATTGTAGGCAGTGGGATTTTGTATACGCTATATACAAGGGTGGGAGAGCCTTTTCTTATTAGTACATGAGAGTGCAATCCCAGGAAGGGGTTTACCCCTTTGAGAAATTTTTGTTAATTTTAGGGGGCCTATATGCAAAATGGTGGTATCTTTGGGTCATTCTAAAGTGATTGTATGTTTATAAAATGTCCACAATTTAATGAATTCTAACTTTTGTGCTGGTGAAAAAGGGGAGTAAGAGACGGTTAACATATTGTCTTCAAACCTCCTTAAGTCCCAGAAAAAATCATGGCGTGGATCCATCTCCAAAAGTGTGTGTGTGTATGGAGGGGGGGGGACTTTTTCACATTTGTGAATCGCCGTCCTGGTGGCGCGGAAGAAGCAGTTGGTGGTAGTCAGAATTTGCGTCACGGGGAGGCAATTAGTTTTGTGATCTTCGGCATGGGGGAGGGGTCTAAGGGAAATTTTTCTAGAACTGAATGCCCTCAGATGCGATTTGGTGCAACAAAAGTGTACGATTTTTAGGTTATTTTTCTTCTAAAAATTTCGTTTTCCTAGGCATAATTGCAGTCTGTTCCATCATTTTTGAAAAAGTGAGGGGGATTTTTGACGATGTCCCCTTTTCCAAAAAGTGAGGAGGACGCACCTCCCGTCCCCCATGATCCACGCCCATGGGAAAATTGTACACGCAATTATACCTGCGTGGAGTCCACAGAAACATTCTTGGACTATAATAAAATTTTTCCTTTACATTTTAAAAGGATATCCAAGGTTGACAGAGAACAGTATAGAACCTCTCGGGGGCTCTAAATTAGTTACAGTATACAAAAGAGGGACCAACGGGATTCTCACTACCCGACATCTATAAGGGAGGAGATATGATATATCACCTTCTTTTTAGGTATAGCAAGAGGGATGGTGGACAGGCAAAATCCGTTTCAGAAAAGATTTTCGTCATTATTGAACGTCGCGGTAAAATGTTTGGAAAATAAGCAACGGCAATTACGTACATTCAATCTTTCAAATCATGTGCTAGACTAGATTAGTCAAAGATCCCATAATGATGAGAGCCCTACTGAGAAGGAGATGTACTTTTTAGAAAAATGTTGCCTTGGAATAATTTCTTGCGTCATAGTATTGTCAATGGTATATAAAATCGGGTATAAACCCTGTCGTATGCGCGCGAAGCGCGCCGAAATTTTGGATAAAATATTAGTCCATGACAAAACCTGCATTTCAGAACCCTGCATAGGACACTGTCACTTTCCCACCAACCTATGCTATTCAGAAACGAATCTTCTGACTGAGAATTCTTAAAAAGCACTTTTGCTCCTTTGTTCCCCCGTGAGTAGTTACCGAAAGCTATTGATAATAAGGACAACTCTGACACAAGGCTTGACGCTAGCGGAGCGTGCGAAAATTTGGAATTTGTCAAGAATTTCCAAAACTTATGATAGTTTGAGAACAGTTTGTGAAAGAAAATGGTTAGAACAAATAAACCAGTCATCAAAAATACATCTCACCCTACACCCTCCACAGAAATCTGTAGCTTAAACGACTTTTGGGACTATTTTAAAAATTTTCAAGAATCGATGGGGGAGGGGGACACACTGTGCCGACACCACTGTCTGTAGCTTAAAAGCCTTTTGAGTTCATTTTAAAACTTTTCAGACAGTTTCGAAATCGAATAGGGTATGCACGCCGCTACTTTGCCTGCAACAGCTGGTGCCACTGTGCACAATAGCACGTCACCTGACAGCTTGTCTTCTGTATTCATTCTGCAAGGTCTGTATGGCGAAAAGTTTGCCTCTCAATCCCTCTAGATTACAAAAAATTTCACTCTTTAACGCAAAATTGTTACTAAATTTCAGTGCAGCTAGCCGAGCCCATACTACATATGTCACGATGTTTACTTATTTAGATCTTTAGTCAAGGACCATTACTCGGCTATTCACCTGTTTTCGAGCATTGTAGCTCTCCTTTCGTCGCCAACCACTTTGAAAGATAATGTAAAGAGATAATCCAGCGATAGCTCCACCCAACCCCTACAGAAATATATACTTTGAATACGTTCTTAGACACTTTTATTCATTTTCTGCTCTTAATTTTTCTTTCTCCTTTTCTTTTTCTTCTTTTTTTCTCCTTTCGTTTTTTTTTTCGTTGCGGGGGGGGCCGGGCCCCCAAGGCCCCCCCCCTGGATCCGCGCCTGGTCAACTCTTCCCCCAGATGCCCCCCATTCAGCTCCTGAAGTAAAGTGGCCTGACGGGAAGAATACCCTAATTCATTGAAATTATTTGGAATCTTTGCATTGGATGATGTATTACAAACCAAAATATACCTGTCCTGAGGCTTAATTTTTTACCAAGAGATATGCTAAAACCTCAGAGCTTCCGGGGGCTTCGCCCCCTGGACCCCCACCAGGGGCTCAAAGGTGGGCCCCTGGACCCCAACCACTTAAAGGTATAGTGGTCTGGCGGAAAGAATAGCCTAGTACATTAAAACTATTTGGAATCTTTGCATTTGATGATGCATTGTGAACCAAACTATATCCATCCTGAGACATAATTTTTCACCTAGAGATATGCTAAAACCTCAGAGCTTCTGGAAGCTTCGCCTCCTGGACCCCACCCGCTAAAGCTCGCTCTTCGCGCTCGATTTCGCATTACGCACAAAAAATATTTGCCCCCCCCCAACATTTTCTTTTGCCTCCATTGCCTCCCATTTTTAAAATCCTGGTGCCGCCACTGTCCCTCAAAAAGTTCGTGCTGTTTGCAACTCTGCAAGATGGATTTCCTGAAAAACACTGCATCAGTACTACTTCAACTCGGTTCATCAAGGCTGGTATTGTGTAAAATATGCTGTAATAGTCATGATACGAGGTCATGCAGATATAAGATCTTCATTAGTCACATTTGGATGGTGACCAAGCACATACCATATTCGGGACTATTATTAACCCGAAGCTAGCCGCCTGTTGGGAAGATTCTAGGGCAACCTGTGGGTCAGACGCCCACCTCATCAGCCAGCGCTATTATTGGGTTCGAGCTTGCCATTACCTGATTGCAAAGTGTGCCTCCTTTTTGAAAAAACCCTGGATCCAAGCCTTTTTAGTTTTGAAATCTCAGAAATGGTCAAATTTTGAAGAGTTATATCTTGAAAACGAAGAAAGATAGTCAAATCATTCAAACATATTTGTCGAGGGTCTTATAGCTGTGTAATTTATCATTGCTGAGGAAACAGCTGTTTTGGTTACATGCCTATAGATCTTTAAATATCCGTAATTTAGTAATACAGAAGAAAATCTAAAAGGTGAGAGAGATATAGCCAGTACGTCTTTCCAAACTGGTACCATTTTACGGTAAATCATTATTACCCCCAGTCAATCAAACCGGGTTGCTACGTTACGCCCAGACCATTGTGACTTGTAATTAGACTTGACAGGCTGGGGGCAAAACATGTCGCAACTATTGTCAGCTACTCTGCAGCTTGGGCTTAATATAAATGACGTCTTCAGTCGGGTTGCGAAGGAAAGGTTCAGCCTGTTTGGAGAGTGAAGGACTCTTATAAATACTGTTCATATTCTTTTGTTGAAGCAAAGTCATGTATAAATAACCTGTTTGTAATCACTTTAGCTTTCCTGTATTTTTGTAATCATCTCTAATGATGTTTCATTACAATTCTTCAAATCGTTGGAGACTATCACCTCACATAGAACAATGGCATCCTTACTGACGTCACAGCTTCACTAAATATCCTTATCAGAAACAATAGCTGTTTGATTAATATTGCAAAACAATGTCTGAGTGTCTTTAAAATGACCATTAGACTGGGGGCTGGCCTTGGGATTAAAAGCCAGACGAAAGGGAAACAGTTTACCACTTACTCTTTACAAATTATCTTGAGATAAAGTGATTAACAACTTTCAGTGGTGAGGCATTTTGATTTACCCAAGGTTTTCATGTCTTTTTCGTGATGGGACTGACTGGTAATCGGGCTTCATTAGTTGAGTCATTTCTTAAAAATTATCAGTCTATTTCCCCTCGTTTTGTTCCTCTGCCCTGGAAGCAGATTCGGAAGCTACCCGTGAAGTAGAACATTAATTAGAACCCGGAAAGCGACTACATGTGAATGACCCGGATAGCTGCACATGAATCACTCGGACAGCTACACAAAAATGACCCGGAAAGAAAAATATTTTTCTTCTTTTTTGAAGTACTTAAAACCCCCAGTTAAAGAAACGAAGTTATATGTCCTATTTATTTTTTATCCTATCAAATACGTTCTACGATGTGGACACCAATGTAGCAACCAAAAGAAAAAAATGAGTAAAAACTTCGAAAGAGCTCCTACGCTAAATTTATAATCTGTAGGTGAGATGAAGAAAAAAATTCCGGAAAACAAAGCATGACAATATCACATGATCATGGATGTACCACCTCAGAGTCAGAGGTAGTACTTCCATGGTGTAATCAGGAAAGAAATCCACATGTTTGGCTAAAATAACATTTAAATAGGATGTTTCTCTTGCAAACTTGAACGCAATTCATGAGAGCACGAGAGAGCACAAAGGTAACGGAAATGTCATACTAACAAATTGGTTTGGATGTACTTTGTGGGATATGCGTGTTTGTTTCTTTGTAAACTTGACACAAATGTTAATGAAGTATGTATACAATCAATGTACACACACCTTCATGCTTCCTGCCGCAAAAGACTCTTCACCCAACGTCATAAAGGAAGTTCATCCGGTGTAAAAAAAATTTTTTAAAGGCAAATGAGCAAAACCCTTTAATTTTAACCAAGAATAGTGACATATTGAGAAAATGCATCACAATTTCCTTTAGTTAAGTACCGTAACATTATTAAATTGATACATCTTTTCACCGAAAATAATACTATCAGGAGCTGCCATTGTAACGTTAGAATGACAGCTCTCTGGAATTGTGTTATTTTTTTTTTCTTTTTAACTCTCAAAATATATACATAAAATGTTCCGGTTTAGAGAAGGGCATTCGCAAGGGCCTAATTCAGAGTTTCACTACTGCAGACCTTTACAAGGTTAAGGCTAGCCCCATAACATGTATGGCACATAACGTAGAGACTAGAGCGATGTTTCATACTTTTCTAGCCACTTGTTCTTAGAAGAAAGGTTATATGTTAATCCAGTCCACGTTCCATCTCCATACATGAAACCAAGTTCTTGGTAACAACAGCAATCGAAAGTTCATCTTTACAGGAAGGTTTACTGTACGGTAAAGTTTCTTTTTGTTTGTCTTAAAAAGTATTTAAGTATTTCAACGAAATTGCGATGAAAGTAATGGTTATCAATGACTGCTGGTGTAAGCTGGCATCGGACTAACATGCGAAGCCATGCACACCCTGTGGCTTTCGCGTGGTAACGGACGAGTAAAATGGCCCCTTTGACTTTTTTACATGATTTTGTCTTCTTTCCAACTTTCATTTGAACGTATAGATTGTTAGGCTAAAGGGGAAAGTTTGCATCTGACCCGTAAAAGGCAAAACATTAATTCGTTTGAAGACCAATTTCTTAACAGACCACTACGGGTTTTTTTTTATTCTAAAATATCTCATCAGACTGGATTCCTTGTCCCCTTCCACTGCCGTCGGCCATCCCTTCCAAAAATATGTCACGGATTCTTCGAAAGTATTTCAATTTTCACCCGTATTATGTTCTGTTCTAACTTGAAAAGAGAGAAGTCCTGCATATGGGTTCTTCATGAGATTTCAGTGTATGCAGTGAGTTTCCGTGGTACACCAATGCTGTAGCTATTCTAAAGTAACCTGCACATCCTAATGTGAACTTGGAAGTTGGCGACCCCTTATTAAAAGATCTGTCCTATTAAACCTCAAAAGGTTAGTCCTTTGTCGGCTTACTTGACTAATAACTACATTAGTTTATTCCCCATCTGCCCTCGTCACACCGCTCACCCCACCCCACCCATGCAGCCCAGGCGACCGCACCTTACTCCACTTAAAAGAAATATCGCAAATAACGGTTCTGTGGTGATTTCAAAATTTGATTTTAACTGTGACGAATAAAGTGGGACCGTGGTGACGCTTAGTTTGTTTCCTTGGTCTTTATACCGACCACAATTCTTTTCTCCGAAAAATGTAGTGCTTGAATTTCACCGAAACTCACTTCGGAAGGAAATTTCCTTCAACGCTGAAGTCCAACTTCAAGTTATCAGCATTTTGATAAGTCAAAGCTCTAGAGATTAAAACGAGAATCCCCGCCTTGCTCTCTGCATCCTTATCAACTCTTTGTGTGTACAAAGTCATGAATAACGGTAAGCGAGATTCGAGGGTGCCCGGCAAGTGATTACGTAACGCTATAGTGTCATATTCCATTGGTCATTTGAACAGGAAAGAATCCATTTTTGTCGTTAACGACGTCAAACTTGAAACTGGTTTTGCCAAAAATATTTAGTACTCTTGTAAATATGATAAACTTAAATATACTTATCGCCAAATGCGATATAATAAACTTGATTCTCATCACAAAATACGGGCAATTTGAGATGTCGTTGCGCAATGCACTTGAGTAGGTCAATATAGAACCCCTCTTTAAAAGTGGTCTTGGTCGCCAATAACCTTGATTCAGACAGTTGCGTTTCACAAAGTAATCTATAGCTATTTTCATCGCCGTAGGATTAGGCTCAAGGTTCTTTTCTCATCTAAATGGAGTAAAGAATGCAACGGACACTCGCGGGTCGGTGTGACAATACACATTGGTTGTTAAAGCAGGCACGATTACATAATCACCGTCTGAGTAGAAAATTCAATGTCTCATTTGGACCGAACGACCACAAAACGAATTGCATAGCGTTATGGCAGCACTGTTGAACTAGTCGCATAACTAACATGCCCTGCATGCAGCGGCCAAGTACACAAAGCTAGGACTTGACCACAGAGGAGGATAGTAGCTGAAACTTGGACGATATTTTAGGATTCCTCTTCTCACCGGAGCCATGCTGCCTTTCAGGAGATGGGGACCTTACGCTATTCCGACAGAAACGCAACGAGCAGCGCTTCATCAAAGTATGTTTTTGCGTCATAGTTTCATGACAGAACTTTATTTTTATTGCTCAATTTCAACGACATTTGTATAAACTTATTTTGTCGCCTTCAGGCCGAGGTTATTGGTCATTGTCCAAGTCGAACAGTTAATAGTGTCGTGGGGTGATTAGGGTCCTTTGGTTGGTATGTCTATGCTTTATGTCATTGATTTCATTTGGTTTTTTCCAACAATTAATTTTCTAACACTTATATTTATCAATATTTATTACATTGTTTATTTTAAGAAGAAGGAAGTAAGACTGTTATAGCTGGACGGCTGGGCCCACAAGTTGTAGAGTATACGGGATGCCAAACGTGGAGTCGTTGGTACACGGCCGATGCTTTGTTGCAAAATTGTATATGAAAAGGCTCCATTCAATTAAGTCGTTATTGAAGAAGTAAAGCAGAATAAAACATAATTATAATATTTCGTTTTTCATGACAAAATTAATTTAAGAAATTCTACCTGCGACACGTCTTTAAGTGGGTGACTAAGCAACCATTTTTCACAATCGTTCCTGCTGAGCGGATTGGTGCAGCAAGTTTGGGGCGCATTCATGTTATGTAGGGCAATTGACCATAATAGGTATTAATATACTATCACATTATTGATTAACCTTAACCTTTGGTGTAATCTGATACTGTTGTTGTATTAGATTTAATAAACGTAATTCATTCCGTCTTTTCATACTTTTGTATAAAAAAGGTCATCATTAGACACGAAAGATATTGTAATTGCTAAAATTCATGGACTGGTAGAGATAATCTGGTACCTAAATAGAATAATTGGAAAGTTATTGCCTGGTTGTGTTCTCGATTTGCCAGGTTTACTCAAAGGTGCAGAATGGTACAGTTGTAGCCCGCGTTTCATTGGGGTCTCTTCGTACATGAGGTGGCTTTATGATTGCAGATATAGGGTGCGGAAACTGAACCCTTCAATGTTTGGGACAGTCTCGTGTCTCTCATGTCCACTGGTGAGGTCCCACTTGGGTCCGACAGGACGATCGGTACCACTTTTGTGTGTACCAGGGATTCATGGTAGAGAAACGCCATTAAACACCAAACAATGGACACTCCTGTCATGAGTATGGGCATAAGATACCATAAAAGGCCCGGATGAAGTTATTCATTGAGGTTAGAGGTGAAAAGTGTCCAGGGTAGAGATGAGGGTAGGGAACTGTCACAAAGGGACTCAGAATGCGACCTTGGGGATGACGTCGGCAAATGTACCATTCTTTCTAACAAGGCTGTCAAGGGGATCACACTGGATGTTGTGCCGTGCTTTGAAAAAGTAAACACAATGGTAAAAAGGGGCAATCACACATTCGTGGCGCATTCCTTATGTTTAATTTTTTTCAAGCGCAGCGCAGTGTAGCTCAGCTTCTAAGTGTGATTCCCCTTTCACACGCTCTCTTCAAAGTGGGGGACGCCTTTCCTCAGGTACTGGGTGGGAGCCACTGATTACTGTTGTGTCATGATATGGCCACTAGATTTGTTAAGAACGGTGGCGTTATGAAGGGGTAATGGTCCATCCAGTTCCTATGGCGCAAGTGTGTAGGAGCGTCGATTTGTGATTTTTGTTGTTTTCATTTTGTTTCACTTTCACAGTGTTGGGCGCCATAAGTCAAGTTTGCACCCGATCACCTTTAATGCTACGCCATTGATCAATAACTTGCAATGCCAGATACAAATTACAAAACCTTTAATGCACATGCGAGGGGAGTGGTGTTACATTCAGAGTGTTCGTTTTTCTCAAAAAGAACTATAGTAGAGAATATCACTAGCCAAGAGTATAAAATGAACCTTTTGACATTCAATAAGGTGATTCAGGGGTGTAGCTAGGATGAAATGGGGGGTCACGGCATTGATCGCCGTCCTTAATTCTTACACATATTATTAGGACACATACAATTTGGGGGGCCTAGCAAACATCTTGGGGGCCCCAGGCCCCCCGTAGCTACGTGCTGAGGTGCTTATAATAATGACTCATCTCAAAGTATGTTATACCTATCTCAGTGGAACAAAGTTACAGCCGCCTTAGGATTTCTCTAACAGTACGAAATATTTGAAACTGCATAGGTTCATAAGTTTGTTTGATCGAAACGTTTCCTTCCAGCGAAACCCGGAGTAATAGGTATTAGTACAAGAAATTTATCGTTGTGTGGGTAGGATATATAGAACTATGTCTTTGGTCCTGAACAATAATCCGAAGGATCTGTGATCACGAGCTTTTCCATGCCTCACCATGCACTTACGAAGATCATTTTAAAGATCTTAACTACTGTTTTTATTATTATTTTTGTTTTTTGTTTTTTTGTTTTTTTGTTTTGTTTTTTTTTATTTTGATGTAATCCGGAAATTCCATACACGGAATGAAAATCTTTTGTCCGTCATGTAAGATTTCTAAAATACTGGCAGAGGTTTTTACAGGCAATGAAATTCAAAGTTGTCGTCAGTGTTCCTTTTCTTTGCTCAAATTCTTTCCCGGGAAATTTTTAAGATCTGCATTTTCTTAGCGTTCATAACGCTATTGGACATGACACAGATCGTGAGCACCACGACCAATAAATGACCTTCACGTCATTTGCCTCTTCCGTCATAACCGCAAATCATTAATTTATGAAAAAATAGAAAGGACATCAAGAAAGTAAGAAAAATGGAAGCATTGAAGATATGTACTGTACAGGAAAGGGAAACATTGCGGTTTCCAGCTTTGATACGGAAAGTTTCCCTAACATAAAAACCATGCATATACTGTAGATAAAGAATGACACTAAACAATCAAATAGGGTATATGGCAGGGGCGGATTTAAGGGGCCCAGGGGGCCCGCCCCCCTTCCAAAAAAACAAAGGACAAGGCCCTATTCCAATGAAATAAGCTTATGAGATGTGTCAGAGTGAAACTCAAATTTGTTCATTATTTTCTACCGAGCAGAAAATAAGTGTTATGCTAATAACTCTGCTACTGACTTTCAGCTGATAACATTTTGACTTATATTGGCCTCAGTAACTTTCTCTGGGCATTGCAAGGAGTTACTCATGAGCGCTCTGTTACTGGGTTGCTAACTTCAGTCTATTACGGGCCAAGCCCACAGCATTGGGAGCACTGCTTCTACTTTCAAGGGAATTTCAGAATTCTTTAATATTTAGAGGAATATTTTCGACAACATTAGGCTTTGAATTATAAATTGCTGCAATATTACCCTGTAGTGTCTGATTTAAGCCTTGTACTTTATTTTAATGGAATGTTCTGTGAATTTAGGGTAAGATTTAAAATTCATCAATTATGAACATTTTCCAGCGATATATGATCAATTCAAAAAATACACCACAGACATCACCATTTTGCATCTGAGCAACCTTAAATTAACAAAAATTTCTCAAAGGGGAGGGGGAACCTTCCCCCTTAGACCCCTCCCCAGGACGGTGATTACACATCACATGCTTTGCCCCCTATCAAAATACCCTTGCACTGCCCCCGGGGACACCCCTCTCCTTAGACCCTTCCCCAGATCGATTTTTTATACAAACCACTATGGCCTGGGCCCCCCTTTTGCCAAATCCTGGATCCGCCACTGGATGGGTAGGCCTATCTCTATTTTCAAGATGTTAGGTTCTCACTGAAAGAAATTTGCTGCTTTAGACTGTAGATCATGGATAATTTGTTCCCTCAAACTTTCAAATTTACAAAGTCCAAGTTTAAGTTGGACAACTTTTATTACTTTTGTAATGAGTATCACTTCGGGGAAAAAGGCCATTGTCATGGCAGAGTTAAGCAGTGGAAACTGAACAGTTTAGTAAAATGATGATAATGTTCAGCTATTTCTTATTACCTGTGACATGTCGAACATTTATCTTTAAAGAATTAAGAACTCATAAAGTTATACAAAAAGGTATACAAAAATTACAAATATGAAAGATTCTGTTAGAAAAGTGGTTCTAAAGAGTTTGAAGATTTCTTAAAAGCTAAACATCCCTATGAATTAACGGGCTTGTGTCAAAATTACGTCGTCTACATTTTCCTTCTCAGATAATCACAAATTACATACACGGTGCCGTATGGGACGTAATGACCTTTGAATAAGCTTGTGCAATGAATAATATGCTTCAAATCATGTACATCACACTACAAATGTTGCCCATTTAATAAGATTGCCACGTCGCCTTTTGTTTCAAGCCTGGGGTTGGACTTGTACTGTACCTCTATATAATTATCGGAAAAAAGTTCTCACCAGTATATTTCCATACGTTATCGTCTTTATAATGGTCGTCAGCCATGGAGTGTAAACCAGTGGCAATTGCGCTCGAAACTCGCCGAAATTTGGTACTAGAAATTCTATAAAACCTGTAAACGTACCTTCGAACATATACGTTTGGGATGTATTTATAGGAAAAACACTGGACGTTATTGTGTTCGGAGCTTGCCTACGTAGCAGACTGTACGGCATATTCCTTGTTCAGTCATATCCCTGGTTTGGGAAGCTGAGGAGCTGAGCAAACAGAGTCCGCTCCGCGGGGTAGTTCGGAGCACGCGAGACATTTGATAGTTTCACTTTGGGAAGGATTTACAAACTTTTTGGTAGTTTGCAAACGATTTGTGATAGAAGGTGATTATAATAGATCCATCACTCCGCCAAAAACACGCCTCACCGTACCCCCTACAGAAATCTATAGTCTTAAACTCCTATATGGAATTCATTTCAAAATGGAAAATTTCGAAAACTCGATGGGGGACACGTGCCCCTATGCTCCCCTCCCTCTGTGACGACGCCACTGGTTAAAATAAGCAAAAACGCACACAACGAACTGTGGGTAAAATAAGCACTATGACGGAACCCATGACAGGGGAACAACTAGATTCTCTAAATTAGGGGAATCTCCCGAACTGCAAAATAGGCCCCGATATTAAATTATTAATTGTCTCGGTATTCATTTAACAGAAAGTCTTGACCGTGTTAAATATCATCATTATTTTGCTTAGGTCACTGACATTACTCTGTACATAACTGTATTTCCGTGATTTGTGAAAATTGTAGAATATTGCAACAAAAGTGTTAAGTAGTTTACGGTACCTAAAATAGCAAAATTGATTTTGTCTGAAGATGGTTTTCGTTAACTTCAAGTGAATCATGTGATGAAATTGTTTTCAAACTCAAAGATCTTTTGTTGTTAGTTTTCTGCTTAGAATGCACGGCAGCAAACTGCCTGTCTCTGTTATGTCTGTGCTATCCAGCCTGCTCTGTCAATGTTGAAACTGCTTTCTCGTCTTTGTCTCCCTAATTAATGAGTTAATGTATTTGTCCTCGCTAGTTGTAGAGAACTTGCTCAGTTCAACCGCGATAACAAAGACAGGTATTGCGTAACGGGAAGTAACGCACTGAACGCCGCCTTATATGAAGCCTACATTTGACATTAATGCTGCACAGTAGGGAATGTTTATACTTACAGTATGTAAAGAACAACTGCTGCCACCTGTAGATGATTTGTGCCTGTTTCACTGTCGGTACTTACTCTCTTTCTCGCTTAGGTATAAGAGACTTATGATGGAATCTTTTTAAAATGCATAATAGCAAAGACAAAACTAAGGAGAATGTGCAAGCAAAACAAAAACCGAAAGATAAATTTCAACTTTTCAAGAAAGTATGGCACATTCAACCAGGGAGTTAAAACTTCCTAATTCAACAAAGAGACTTGTGGAAAAATTTCCCTTCTTCCAAAGTGTGCTAATGGTCAGATTTGACCATTAAGTGGTCACTTTTGACCATATTTAAGTCAACAATTTGACCATATCTGGATCCGTGCATAGTTGCCCAATCAATGGTCAATTTTGACCATAGTGTTTTTAGAGTGTGCACCGTAAAGACACGCTGCTTAAATATAACCAGAATCGTCGTCACGGATTATTTGACCATTTCCAGGTTAGAATAGGAAAATATTTTCCTCGTTTATTGAACGATTGATGAGGAGGAATCCTGGTCAACTTAAACATTTTACTGGCTAAATTTAACCAAGTTAAATTGAACCACATGTGTTTTTAGAGCTAAGATGTATTTTAAAGTCTTTTTATTTCTACTTAAATATGGCTGTAATAGCACCTCTGCCAAGAAAAACTAAGACTGCATGTTTCGGAAAGTAAACTGCATATTATCATTCTGGCCTACATTACTGTACATGGACTTGCTTGCATTCAGTCTTGGTTAATTTACATTACTGTTGTAATGCAGAGTAGCCCTTACCAGCTTCCGTAAACATACAGCTATCATCTATAGATTAATTATACTGTGTGCTGTAGTCTTTGTCTGCAGAGTCAAATGTTGGTGATTTCTGTCCAACTCATCTGCAGAAACATTACAACTTGGTTGTAACAAATACAGTAGGAAATAGCTTTCATCACTGTTTAACTTTTGTGTTTCATTTCTCTTAAATAATCAGTATGATGAATATATATTTAACAACATATCTGGAATTTTATCTCTTGTATTACAAGTGATGAGCCGAATTTTTATATTAATTATATAGCTACTTTCCACCACGTGTGCAGTAATAATTACTTTACGATGGTTGGTAAATATGTTTAAAATGTGATATGCCACTTGCTTTCATCATTGCACATCCGGGAACTGGCGAAATTCAATCAACAATAGCGCGAACATTTGCAACATTAAATTCAGATTTTAAGGTTAAAATAAATGTATTCAAGCCTTCTATGTACGCCTTTCAGAAAAACGCATACATTAAAATGTTATTCTTGAGGTATGAAAAGGCTAGGCTCTCCTTTAAGTCTTACCAATGGGTGTACTTTGTGAGACATTACCCATTGTAAGAGCTATGCCTGTTGCAGAATTTGTCTCACACATTTGAAAGTTTGGGTGAAAGATTTGAGGTATGAAGCAAAGAATTTCTTTCTTTTACAACTATACTTCTTGAACATAAAGTTATTCAGCAAGTACGTTCTTTTGAATTGTATATATATCATTCTGTTTGTACAAATCATATATTTAGGGGGATGAAAATCTTCTGTAAAGAAATCCCACTAGTTTCCCGTTGTGATCAACGCAAGTAATAAGTATGGGCTCATAAGTCACAGAGGAAAATGTTGGCAGGTGCCAAGTAGCAGTGGGAATAACCTATGGTACTGTAATGTACAGATGCATAGCATCATCTGTGCCACCGCTCCAGTCTTCACTCGTTGAGAAAAACTTGCCCAATCCATTGTAATTTTACCAATTATGAACTCTCCATAGTCACCAAGGAAAAGACACGAGGTTCTCTCTTTGCGTTACCCGCTCCCCCACCCCTCACTGTTTATTACAATTAAAAGGCAATAAGCAGTGCCTCCAAAATTATTTGTACCAACTTCTAAAACTTATAAATCTCTTAATTTCCCTTTCATATATCTTTCATGATGTGTCCAAACATAAATATTGAATACGAAAGGTAAACTATGGAGTTACTCTGCATGAATTTAATAATTATGAAAGAAATATATTGTTACGTGATTAAAAAGAGCCAGTCATGAATTAGGATACCGGTGTATGCCAATTCTAATTGGGGTAACTGTATTTTATCTTTAAAATTGTTTGATTTTTGTCCCCAACTTCAACGTTTTTTTCTATGATGGCAGTAAAAATAAACCCAACAGCAGCATAACATTCTGCACCATGAATTCCTGAATAAGGTACAGGATATGCATGTCATCTAAAGCCGAACGCACACGGACGACAGAAAACGCGAAACACGAAACAGAAAACACGTTTCGTGTTTTCTCACGCTGACGTCCGTGTGCGTTGGACGAAAACAAAAAATAGCGAAACAAAGCATTTCTTGTTTCGAGAAACGCTGTTTTCTGCTTTTGTCCAACGCACACAGACGTCAGAAAACACGAAACGTGTTTTCTGTTTCGTGTTTCGCGTTTTCTGTCGTCCGTGTGCGTTCGGCTTAAGCGAAACCTGACAACGTCGCATGTCAGATTTTGCGTGACGCCACAGCTTTTACCTTTTCTGGAATTCAGTCGAGAGACGATTCGGCGTACGACATTGTTAGTAATTCTGTGTTCTAAAGTAAGGATTAATTTGGAGGTGGGGTTTTTCCAATTAAAGGTGTGCATAGACCGTAGACCGCCAAAAACCGAGACCAAGCTGAAACCACCCGAAACTGAAGTCGGATTTTGGGTGGTCTTGGTGATTTCGGACCGACGATCGGGTGGCTTGTTCTGACATGAAACCGTTATCATTCAGTTTCGGGCAGTCTCTGTATTTGGCCCAACCCGAGAAAAACCGACAGAATCGACGTTTCAATTAGTGTAATTTTTTAATGCCTTTTTTTCCAAGGCACGATTCCCATCCCTCACTGAACAAAATGCCCTAATCCGTGTAGGTTGTTGTCACTGTCTATCTGCGTGAACGCTATTTCATATACATGTAAATTCATCGATTATTTCTGAGTATCTTTGTACTTTTTTAATTGGCAAACCATGAAAAAGCTCCTATCAATTATACTGTAAGCCCTATACTGTTCCATGAAAGCTTGATTTAGGTTTTTTTCGGGTTGGTCCCGGGTGGTATGAGAGCGTGGTCGGTTTGGGCAGTTTGACTAACCCCCATAGCTATGCCGGTATATATATATATATATATATATATATATATATATATATATATATATATATATGTATGTATATATATATATATATATATGTATATATATATATGTATATATATGTATATATATGTGTATATATATATATATATCTATATATATATATATATATATATATATATATATATATATATATATATATATATATATATATATATATATATATTTTAGCTGTCAGAAAATCTCAGAGTTGTCTGTTGCTGGTCAGGGATTCCCAGGGAAACACTAATTTGACGCAAAAACTGCGCGATTGTTACTACTGTAATTGGTATCCGGGGCATTCCGGGCAAAATATTACTGTCCTTACAAGGGAACTAGTTAACCGAGACGTTCATGCACTGAAATTTAACCGTTGACATATAGTATGAAGTGCCAGTACTGTACATATTTCAGTATGTGATGTGGTAGAAACTTATAGCTTACTTACAGTAACTCGTGATTTAACGTTTTGAGATGTTGGTTCTCCATCCAGACAACCCTGGATAGCTTATTGTCTAACTTGGTAATTTATTTCCGTGTCCGCCTATCACATATGTGAAATACTTCCAGCTGATAAATTATTTGGTGGAATTGCTTTATTTTACGTGGAGCAGAAACGGTCCTAGCTACAGTACCACTCCCCGTATGGAGTAAATCAACTTTCAAAATTCGAGAAAGCTTAATATGACTTTCATGTTTACCAGACAAAGCAAAAACTTTTTATCATGTAAATGTTCAATTGTGTAGCTGTACTTCACAATGTTTGTACTTACGAAAATGAAGTAAAATTCAAAGCTACAGTTTATATATTTCATCATCGCAAAAAGTTTGGCTAACAAAATTAATATATCGAAATTTTTTGTCACGGTTTGGCCTTGATGCACTCAGTGCATTTGCTTTAAGTTGCTTTACGGGCTCACAATGTTGCAGAAGCCAACATGGCCTTACAAATTACAAACCGTTACAACTGTCGAATGGCAGTCGATAGGATACAGAAGTTCAGATAAATATTCCCTACTTTTTAATTTGGAAGGTGAATTCAGGTCGAAAATCGACAAAATAGATTTGACCCAGCTGCCTGCTGCATGGGAATCGAAGCCCCCTTGCTTTAAAGGAAGGTTTCAAACTAAGTTTTGATATGTTAGAGGGATACTCACTCTAAGCATCCTAGTGAAATTTGCATTCAATTTTGTTTGCAATTCTCGAGGATTTAGCAGACAAAGTTACCACAATTTTAATCCAACGCGAACTTGAAACAAGCACAAGGGGACCCCATACTCTGAAAATGAAAGGAAGCAAAGCATTGTTCATCATCATCATCATCATCATCATCATCATCATCATCATCATCATCATCATCATCATCATCATCATCATCATCATCATCATCATCATCATCATCATCATCATCATCATCATCATCATCATCATCATCATCATCATCATCATCATCATCATCATCATCATCATCATCATCATCATCATCATCATCATCATCATCATCATCATCATCATCATCATCATCATCATCATCATCATCATCATCATCATCATCATCATCATCATCATCATCATCATCATCATCATCATCATCATCATCATCATCATCATCATCATCATCATCATCATCATCATCATCATCATCATCATCATCATCATCATCATCATCATCATCATCATCATCATCATCATCATCATCATCATCATCATCATCATCATCATCATCATCATCATCATCATCATCATCATCATCATCATCATCATCATCATCATCATCATCATCATCATCATCATCATCATCATCATCATCATCATCATCATCATCATCATCATCATCATCATCATCATCATCATCATCATCATCATCATCATCATCATCATCATCATCATCATCATCATCATCATCATCATCATCATCATCATCATCATCATCATCATCATCATCATCATCAATGTGAGGAAATAACACCACATTTGTTTGCTTCAAATTCACAGGTGCTGTAGCTTCATATCTCCATAACCACACGCCCGAATCGAATGAAAATATCATCAGAATTCGTAGATTGATGCTTAAAACTGTAAACCCTACTGTAAATGAATTCAGCTACGGATTAAATTGTATTTGGTGACAATGTGACACGTCAACAAAACGATCAAATCAAATTCAAAGTTTCAACTTAAAGACAAAACATACATGGCAGTACATTAAAAGAATGAAAAATTGTAAGGAAAGCAAATATTATCATGGATTATGAGAAACTTTCTAGTGTTAGACTTATGCTGCACAGCCGTGCATGATCGACGCTTGTACCTTCTCTTTTGGAAGGTTTCTTTAGATTAAGGTGATCAAATATGACAAATTAAACAGTTTCTACTAGGCAGAAAGCTATTACTCATTTCATGGCAAACTTAGAGGTTGGGATAAACCGACGACAAAACATAGGGTTGTCATGAATGTTCAATGAATTTTTGACATATCGGTTTACTGCTGAAAATGAGCAAAGTTTTACCAGTTTAACCAATAGAATTTATTAAAATAGGGACAGCGTATAGAATTTCATTGATTGCAATGTTATAGAACGTGCAACTATTGAAATGTTCACTACATTCATTGCCAGATTTGTCTAAAGCCTGTGTAATCAGATAAATGTTCAGCATATAGTGGATGTACCGATTGCGCGAAATATATATATTTATTATATATATATATACATACATATACATATAAGAGGTTAACATATATATCGGTTAACCTCTTAGATATCAGAATGCCTGTTGCGAGATGTATTATCTAACTTTCATTTACTCATGTAGGTCTACTTGAATGGTTTAGCTCATTTTTGAAAAGGTTTTGTTTTAACCTACTGTATATCAGCCAATCACTCTATCAATTTAAGATGTATCAATCTATTTGAAGCATGCAGGCTTTAGGATAACAAAACTCGAGAAGTTCTACTCTTTTTTTAATAGTTTAAGAAGTTCTATAGTTCCAGCGAGTCATATTGTTTTTAAAGGCAATAGGCAGTCACCCCCATCAGAGTTAGTATGCCCAGTCACTCTTGTTCATGAATGGCCTATTTTGATCATGTGATAATGTTTTTGTTAGTGAATTGTGAAATTCAAGGAGAATTTCTCCTTGATTTACCTATTGTTTGTAATAGTTATGTTCAAAACGTCTTCAGAGGTGTTTGTAATGCAATAAGAGGAGATTTGCAAGAATTTGCTGATTTTTCAAAGCAAAGTTTGGGGCGACTGCCTACTGCCTTTAAGTTGGTAAATTAGTTTTAAAAGGAAAATAGTCGGGTGCTTGAAGTCACTTTATGAGACATACACTGTAAGACATGCAAGCCGTGATTTTACTAGTACCACAGGTCTCTTTGCCCAGTTTTATGCTTTAGCCCTTGCTGAAATACTGTGAAGACATCATATCCCTCTCATAGCCCCAAAGAGCATTCGTGAAAGTTAAACAGTGGTTGCAATATTTTCTTCATCGTTCTGAAATACTGCGTACTTTTACTCCTGTTCCCAACAGCCATATGCAATCCCATTCACTTCTGACGTAGCTATCCACAGATGGTTTAGCGAAACATGAATAATATTATTGCCCATGTCGGTTCTTTATCTACACAAACAAACACATCGAAATAGCCGTCTCTCAGCGAGACTCCAAAGAGATAACAAACTCTCTGCTGTGTACTTACCTAGCAATGAAACACTCTAGACTTAAACTCATTAAGTTTAAAACATTATTGACAATTATTATCTAGACCACAGCGAAGGTCTATCGTTCTCAATTAAGGGGGTTTCTACAGTCTGTCCAATGTCTGTTTAGATGTTGTCTGTTACGAATGTATGAGGACGATACATATCGGCAGACATTCGACGGTAATTGCATGTTCCGGTTAGTTGACAAGGGCGCCTCTATAGTTTTGTTTTTCTTCTCTTTTTCACATTTTATCTTCTTTGATTTTGAATCCTCGTGAAAATCACTTTTTTGAGTTGCTCCTCTATAACATCACATCAGGCATCATCTTGAGTAGACTGGTGTTGAAGTATGTTGTTTATCAATACCTTTGACAACAAAACTTAATGAGTGTGAAAAACCCAATGTAAAGCACATTGTAAAGCGCAGCCCACCGCGCGGAGGGGTTGCTGAAGGAGATGCGAGCTACACGACGATTTTGATTTTGAGTATTTTTAAGGTTTAGAAACTTTACAGTACATAGTCACCGAAAAATGACTTAAATTACAGGATTAGTTCTTTAGTATGTGGCGATGAAGAATTCGTCAGATTTCAGGGCCACGAACACTGTTAACAAGACCTTAAACCCTTCGGGCCTACGGGTAGTCCTGCCTTTTTATGCAGTACTTCGGGCCAGGCCGTGCCTTTTTATGTATTTCATATTTTGTAAATAACCTAAAAATTTAGAATACACCCTGAATCCATATCCTTCATTAAAGGCAATAGGCAGTCGCCCCAAAATTTTCTTTGAAAAATCAGCAAAATCTTGCAAATCTCCTCTTATTGCATTACAGGCACCTCTGAAGATGTTTCGAACATAACTGTTACAAACAATAGGTAAAGCAAGGAGAAATTCTCCTTGAATTTCACAATTCACCAACAAAAATATTGTCACGTGATCAAAATAGGCCAATCATGAACTAGAGTAACAGGGCACACTCACTCTGACTGGGGTGACTGCCTACTGCCTTTAAATGATAAATGACCTGCGGTAATGCCACGTGTTCCCAAATCAGCATTCAACCTCAAGTATATGAATCTCGGAAATGTATCGTACTGTAGGTAATTACAGAGGTTGCATGTCGAAAGGCACTAAGACACTTAAAAAAGTGATTAAGTCATCTTAAAAATAAATGCAGAAGATACCTTGTATTCGCAAAACAAAACGGTGTAATGTTGACTTTCATACCTGCATTTTCTTTCTTAAATACTGGACTAAGTCACGCATGCTCAGATCGTCAAAGTAAGTTTTGCTGGTGCAGCACTTCCCTGGGAAGAAAGCAGTTCGTCACGAAGTGGTGAATACCAAACACCCTAGTTTAAATTTATTACAGCGTTCTAATTACTTGTCTGAAAAAGATCTGCACTTACGGTAACGTTGTTACGTCATTTGCGGACTGCTTTGTTTGCTTACAGTCGTTTCTTTCGACAAACGTGTACAAGTCAACTACAAATGCTGGAAATGATGATACCTGTATATAACAGGAACACGTTTCCCAGAGAAAATACACCAGGTGGCATATTTTGTTGTTCGAGTTGCTATTGTGATCGCTTGGAATAGGGACTTTACCTCAAACTGTCTGAACTCATCGCTACAGCAGAGCCGCAGGCGAGTTTTTTTTTTCGTAAGATGAAAATGGAAGAATCATGCCAATGGACGAATCAGCTTCTTGGAAATTGGCCACACACCTAATTCCAAAATAACAACTTTTCCACTATTTTTTTGTAATTCTGACGCCGGATTATGAAAGAACAGGTCAAATACCCTTTGTCCAAGTAACCCTAACCTTAATTCTAACCCTATCCATGATTTTGAAACAAATTTAAAAGTTTTTGAAAAACCGATTTTTCCATTTTCATCCTACGAAAAACAAAAAACGAAAAAAAAAAAACTAGAGAGCCGCAGTGACGTGAAGTTGGAACCATGTTAGCAATCAACATTCTCAGCCATCTGGTACGAGGTTTTTGCTCAGATTCAATAAAAGAACACACAACAATACCCTTATTACATTAACGGATCTTCTGATCGTATAATCTTAAATTAATCGTGATTTTAACTATAGTGTGACTGTACTGGTGGTTCCAAACAGTAACATAAAATTTGTCAAAAGTGATTTTCTAGCTGTATCATTATCCAACAGGAGGCTTACTTTGTGATTCGTATTTATAGAATACAGTCTGGTAATGGAATCTCGAAAATTCTTATTCAGTTTTTACATTCAAATATTTTACTTAAAGAGAAAAGTTTTCTTAGTCATACTTTACTTAGAAATGTGATCCTTTTAACAGTTCTTCACTCAGAGGGATCAAAATGTTCGAAAAAAGACTAAAAAAAGGAAAAAAAAATGTGACTTTTTCCACCACTAAACATGATTCCATGGAGAGGCTGAGCATCCCCCAGATAGGACCTTTTACTTAACACGGTTGAATAATTTCCCTTACGGGAGGGCCTAGATTCGGCAGTAGTCCTGTCAACTCTTTTGTACTTTCCTGGTGACGCTTATCGAAACATTCCTTTTTCTGTTCCCCTGTTCTGGATCAATTGACGACCCTTTGATTACCAGGAGGGGCTGGATTGGCATTCATTGTATTTGTATTTGTAGGCTTGACATTTGGTCATGTGCAATGTACAGAAGCCGAGTCGATAATCTCAATTCAAGAAGTTCCTCTTTTTTGAAGGTATTATGTTGGACAGCCTTGCAGGACAAAAACCCACCCATCTGAAAGGACAAGAGTTGAATAGAGACAGAGAGTGAAGTGCGCTTGCCTTAGTTTTTCTCTTTAATGTATGTATACACAGGACGGCTCTCGTCTTGGATGTCTGTAGTATGCAGTTCTTTTAGTTTTAGAATGTGCAAGGTGTTTTGTCAATAAAGCTAGGCTCAATAGCCTATCACTGTAACTAGATGAGTGTTGAGAGAAAAGAAGTATCTCCATCTAACTGGTGCTACAAGCATGCAGTACAGCTGCAGTGACGACACTGTATAATTATCAGAGTGCATTGTTTTGCAATCAAGTGCATTTTGATGCCAAATTTTCTCCAACAGCGCTAATTTGCATTAAATTTATTTTTGTTTTAGCATTCTAAAACAGGGGTGAGAAACTCGGTTATCTATAAAGATAATCCAACCCGAGGCCATGATTACATACACATGTAAAAGCCAAAAGTAGAAAAATACAAAAATAATTAAAGTTTGGGGAAAATTTGAAATGAAAAGCAAAGCTAAAACCACAACTTAAATTCTTGTAAAACATGGAAAGAGAAAAACCGAGAAGAGTATGCGATAAAACCAGGAAAATGTCAAGAAGTCCAAACATAAGTAGAAGTAAAAAAAGCTTGAAATAAAATTTAAGTAAATAAAAATCGACCAAGTGATTCCTTCCAAAACAACTCAACTTTTTGTCATCCCTACATTTTGAAGTTAATATTTCGTTCCAGTCTTTGCACCTAAATATGGGAAAATCTTCTGTAATGATATTCTGTTCTGTGTTACCACCTTTAATAAAGAGACTATTTGAGGTTAAAGATCTTAGTCCATACGAATGTACGTCCGTTGTGAATTGGACAAGCCCTGTCAAATATTCAAAAGCCAGGGCATTTAGGAATTTGTAAAGAATTGTCAGTTGTTTTTCATGAGTAGGCTTGTCTATTCTTTGTCAATTTAGATGTCAAGAATATGAGTAGAATTTTGGTGGGTGTGCATAGGTAACGAGTGTTTTTTCCTGCAATCAAAAGCGTTTTGGGATACTAAATTTTGTCCTTTCTAGCGACACACAGATGCCAGGCGCAGAACTGTAGTGACTGACAAATTTGTGTTTAGAGTGAAATTTCCTGCAACTCAGGGTTTTTAAAAAGCTATGTTTCTACCTCAGCCCCAGTCAGGCTGACCTCTTATGTGAGGACTTTGTTCTTTGGGGAGTGTAGTAATGGACCAGGTTCGGTGCTAATTTTTTCATACCTTTTACACCTTAGGGCTCACGGAGCTTCAACGCGATTTCCATCGTAACATCGCCCCCCCCCCTCCTTGACTATGGGGTTTCCCTGGACCCAGCTAGGAACTTGATCCCTTCCATCTCACTTTGCTCCCCTGAATTTGCCACACGTCGATGTCTAAATGTTTGTTTCGGATAAAGACCTAAACATCGACTTCTCTATTTGACTCTATCAGGACAATTTTGGAGATTCACCGATCATAGTCAGTACCGGAGCTTGAACTGGCATTTTGTCAAATATTTGACTAGAACTGGATCAAATATAACTTGAGTTTGATAGTCATTTTTTAGCCAAATCTAGTAAAATACTTGACATGACTCCTGATGATGCTGACTAGTGACAATTTCCTGATTAGTTTCTGTTCAGATTTTGAAAAGAAGATCTTTAGAGTGTATGCAACTATCAAGTCACGTGGGTGGTTCTCTGTAAAGATTTATCATACCACTTCGATATCAAAAGGGTTGTATTTACTATTGCAAAAGAGGACAAAGCTTCAATTCATTTAATAAAAAAAAATTGTGGTCAGTAGTTTATTAGGCTTTGTCGTTAAGTAATCATTATGCAGTAAAATAATTCATTTGGAGATGTTAACAAAACAAAACCTGCAAAGTACACTTAATAAGTAATAGAACCATTAATAGAAGTAAATTTATTTATTTTTTCTAAAACGAGGAATGACAATCGAAAATTGGTGAGTAAAAACAGAATGGAATCCCGTTTTAACCGTTCCACATATCGCCTCCCATCGAAGAATAATAATATGTGTACATGGAAGTTTTCTCTGTGGTAGTTTTGAATCAAGCAGGGACGCTCTCCTATTTCAGATCATGCATTCGTCAGTGCACATGTGCATTAAGTAGAAGATGTATTTATTTCGGCACATACTGTTTACGTCATTAGTTTTAATAAGCTTTTTGGTTATCAAATACTTGAATTCTCCTTTATGAAACTAACTCCTCAAAATGATGTTGATGAAAATGTTTTACCAGAAACTGCCTACATTCTGAGTTTCCATGTGGTGTAACTTCCATTTTGAATTTTTAATATTTGAAAAGTTCACTGATAAAAGGTAGTAAATTATTTACTCAGATTCCATCATGTCAGATTGGAATTAAAGATTTTATCATGTTGTGTTAATTATACAAAAGCAACGCTTCCATACCTGTGCTCTGAAACGTTGCCAGGTTTAAAGGGAGAATGCAGTCACCCCAATAAAGAATTGTCTAGTAGACTATCCTATTTCCTGAATGGCTCTTGAAAATCATGTGACAGTATGTTTCTTACTCAATTGTAAAATTTATTAGGAGCAACTGCTTGATTTACCTTGAATATGCAATATTTATGTTCTAAAATATCATGAAAGATACTTGGAAGCGAAATAAGAAGAAATTTGTGACATTTTAGCTATTATTTCAAAATAAGTTTGGGGCGACTGCTTTTGACCTTTACGGTTTTAACCGTGTCAGTTTCAAAGGGAAATATTACGTGTGTCTGGTTGTGGTACTGTACACAAAGTTTTCATACCTTTTACACCTTGATTTATAGATGAAAAGTGATAGGCAATTGAAAATAAGGTTGCCATATAACTTGACTTTAAGAAATACGGTTTTGAAAGAAAGACATTCGCTGTTTTGTAACTCGTCATTATCAGTTTTACTTGGACTTTCCAATTTTTCAATGATTCAACATTCCCCTAACTGTTGTAATGCATTTGGGGGTGGGGGCGAGAAAAGCTATTGCCATAGTTTATTACTGAGACTGAATGGTTAACAATGATAATAGCTATTTCTGGCTCGGCTATTTTGCTGAAATTTAAATGCAATATTTACCTTTAAAGACAGGTACTTGCCACCCCCCAGTATGACTTTTACATGGGGGTAAGCAAAAGTCTCAATTGGTGACTAGGCTTTGAGGGATATCAGAGCTACACCAGCCAAAAAGATGCAGAGTAGTTCATATTACACAGCATGCACATAGAGTGTTCTGATTTCACATTAGGACCTTGTATGCCCACCAGGAACTAGGGTTTTGTCTGCACAAGAACCTAAAGACAGTTGTGGGCGGGGCTAGAAGTAACCTAGTTGTGAGAATTGGAACTGTCTAGGATGATGAGTATCTGTCTTTAAATGTCTTAACCGGAAAAATTATCATTGTCTCTCTTTTAAGGGTTTAGTAAAACCAAGTTTCACCCTCTTTCGTTTTCACTCTACAGGATTCGAATTTCCAACCGGCATCTACGCCGCCGTTCCATTTCCTCCGCCTCCTCACGGTATTAGCAATGGTGGTGGTGGTCTCACTTCTCCAGGCCCTTCTTCTCATTCACCCACAGTATCTTCTTCCGGCATCACTTTGCCCTTCTCCACCGCCTCTGAGGAGACCAAGTCGTGTCTCATCTGTGGGGACCGAGCCACTGGGCTTCATTACGGGATAGTATCATGTGAAGGGTGTAAAGGATTTTTCAAGAGGAGTATCTGCAACAGGCGAGTGTACAAATGTATGAAGGACAAGAACTGCATGATGTCACGGCAAAAAAGGAACAGGTGTCAGTACTGTCGACTGCTCAAGTGCCTTCAAGTCGGGATGAATCGTAAAGGTAAGGGAAACTCCTAGACTTTCATCTTATCATATGGCATGTCCTCTTTCGGGTGGGGGGGGGGGGAGCGGTGTTTGCCGGATAAAAGCTGTATTCGCCAAGAAAATGATTCAGTTCAGTTTTTCAACAAATTTGCCCGAGAAATAGTTTTGCCGGAGCTCGGGCGGTAGAAGCCCCTAAGCTCTCCGGCGCCGAAGTCCATGATGCTTGGTGTCTTATCGTCTTGGGGTTATCTGACCCCCACAAAGCTATAATGAAATAACCGTAAGGGGCAAATAACCCCTCATGGAAGAAATTTACCTGTCCTGGAATTCGTTGGACTGTCAACAACTCTCCCGTTGATGAGTATAATATTGAACATTTAGGGAGGCTAGTGCAGGAAGAATGTTTGTAGAAGGTGCAATATTTTTGTTCTTCTTTCAAAACATTGCAAACTTGGTACGAGTCCATCATGGTAAAAGTTGTCAGGTGACTAACTAAACCGACATTTGAGTCAACTCCGAAGATGACAGCTTTAATGACAAATGTAGTCCCTCCATCCCCTTAAAACCACCATGTTTTAATTTTTCTAAGATTCTCCTGATCTCTGTAGAGGCTCGTAGCCAGGTACTGAAAGGGGCGAGATAGCCGTCAAGGGGGTGAACTATTTTTCAGGGGCAAGATGTGTTAAAATTTATTTAGGTACGGAATGGTAATCAACTTTTCTGGGGGTCGCCCCTGACCCTCCTTGGCTACGGGCTTATCTCTGTAATGAAATGTAACACTGACAATTTCTCAGTACTCACTGAACGCTGAATAATCCAGCAACAAATTTGCTGAGCAGGGTCTAGTATCAGACTATTGAATTTATACGAACGCCGTAATGAGCATTTGATCATACACAACACTTGGGCCAGTAGCCATTAGGTGGAAGGGCAAGGGCGTGGATCCATCTCCAAAGGTGGGGGGACTTTTCACCATTTGCGACTAACCGCCCGGGGAGAGGTCTAAGGGGAGGGGGAAAAGGAAATTGGAAGGAGTCTATATGGCAAATGGTGCCATATTTGGGCACAATTTAGCCTTTAAAATGTAGTGTCAATTCGTAATCACAGCTTTAGTTTTCATCATTTTTGAAAAGGTGGGGGACTTATTGGAGACGTCCCCCTTCCAAAAAAGTGAGGGGGACGCGTCTCCCGCCCCCCATGATCCACGCCCAAGTGGAAGGGTCTTGTGACAATAACCCACTCCAAAATATAGTGCCCCTTCTTCACTTTACTAGAAATAGACTAACATAGGCATAGGGGAAGAGATTGGGGCTAAAGGTGTTTATCTTCAAGTTGAAACTTTCCGTTATATAAGCAACGATTATGAAGTTTCCCGGAAAACGAGATGTTTTGCCTGAAATCGTCAAGTTTTTTGCTAGAGGAGCAGCAACGCCAAACCCTTGTATCATGCACCTATGAACTTTGCACCTCGATACTTGATCAGCAGTAGCAGGCTACGAGCTCGAGTGTGAAATAGCAGGCGCGGATCCAGACATTTCGAAAAGGAGGGGGGCTGAAAGCCCCCTTGAAGATTCTTCTAGCTTAACATTATGCTACTTTTCGCGTATTTGTTATTGATGTGGCAAAAAGGGGGGGGGAGGCTGAGGCCGGGAAAGCCCCCCTTGGATCCCCGCCTGAAAAGTACTGGCATGATGTATCACGTCGTATTTTTCGGTTTCTCGGATCATGGAGCTGGAAGACAGCTCCCTGCTCGGATTGGCTAGGTGTTTCAACTTCACAGCTTATGTACCGCAGGGGTTTGCCTTCGTAGCAGACTGTACGGTATATTCCTTGTTCAGTCATGAAAGATTTGAAGAGAGACCGAGCAAACAGAGTCCGCTTCGCCGGGTGTTCAAGAGTCTGATCTGAAAGCTTTTCTCTTGTCTTTGCTTAGTATGTGTTGATGTCACTGTGCTGAAACGGATCTTGACCAGATTTATACAATATAGGATTTTCGGGTAAATTGCTTGACATTTAACGTGCGCTTTCATAAAGTACAGCAGGTGACGTTGGACATTGCTTTCATACATTGACCGATTTGATGCTTACTTCTAATTCGCCTTACAGTAGCATCGTGGTGAACGGAGTCCTTCCAAACCTGTGAAAGAAAAGGGATGAATTACGGTTTGGATCAAGCTTTCTTAATTCACTGCTTTCATCGAGTAGATGCATGTACTATAGTATTTTTATTAGCTGTGAATCACATCATTGCCTGAATACTCTGGCCTCTCTCTGGTTACGGGAAAGTAGTCTCAGTCGCTGGCAGGTCATTTTATCGATGTTACAGATACATACTGGTCAGTTGTCCATGTGCAGACGTCTGGCCATACTGCCGCTGGTGTTATTCGTTGAAGTACTACGCCTATTTAGACTGCATACCAGTACTCACGCTCAGTAGCGTGTTCAAAGGGGGGGGGGCCAGGGGGGCACTGCCCCCCCCCCCCACCTCTGAAGCCAGTCGGGGGAAAATCTCTTAGTCGGGGGATTTAAGGGTTAGGGGAAGAGAAAAAGATTGAAGAGAGCACTCAACAGGGATGGCGCCAGGTGGGGGCGGGGAGCCCCATCGAGGAGTCTTAATCGATACGACAGAGTATGCAGGCAGTCCCCGACGGCGCCTGAGAGAGGACAATTTCTCAAATAAGAACCCAAATTTTTCGGCGCGCTACGCGTGCTGTATAGTTACTCCAGGATATTCAGCAGTTCCATTCCACATTGCTAGAAAGCACATGTCCTGCCAACCTTACCACGAAACATGTAGGCAGAGAACACTGTTCATGTGGAGGTCGAAAATTTCATCGCATGTCGCTAAGCCTAGTTACTTTTCTCTAATGTGTGTCATGCGGTACGGTCAGTTTGTGAGCGACTCACGGACCAAAGTTTGGCTGTTTCATAGGGTAGTCCAAGTGTTTCGATAATATGTATGTTATCCCCGATATGGTCTAGAACCCCTACAGTTTTTCTTTTTTGTTTTCTTTATGTTCTTGATCACATTTTCTTCAGATCCATCCTCACCATCCCCTTGACGGCATCGCGGCTGTCGGGGCTTCAGGTCGCTGCCTCCACCCGTCTGGCCACCTGTCGGGCAAATCCTGGCGCCATCCCTGGCACTCAAAACTTGGAAGTAGCCTACAGAATAATATTAGAAGAGAATTTTTTTTCATTTTTTGGTCGTTTGCCAAAGGATAAAGCTCTTCCAATTGTCCTCCAGTGAATAATCAGACAGGATGCTATCAATATCAATATCTGTCTCATATGGTGCAGTTAGGCCTACTATCATTAAGTTCCCTTCGCCCTTCGCGCTAGTCACTTTAACCATCTGTAATGGTAAACTATATAGGTTTAAGGATGAAACAGTGCTGTTAACTTTTGCGATTATCTCAAGCAGCCTTCTTGACTGGCCTCGTGATCTTTAACGTAGTACCTGTCAATGTATGTGACACATACTGTAGCACACTGCAGCTTTCAACGCATAGAGGATAACCTGAACTCTCCGTCACTGACATCGAATTTTACAAAATCTGAAACAAACGAAACCTGATCAATAAGGCCTCTAGAACCAATTTAGGGCGGTATTATTACCTTATGTTGCAGGAGCTTCCGGGGGCTTCGCCCCCTGGACCCCGCCAGGGGCCCTGGCGCGGGCTCCTGGACCCCACGCGTGCAAACTCGCGCTTCGCGCTCGTGGTGCACCTTCGGTGCACTTGTCACACCCCTCCATGTCAGTCGGGGGAATCACAGGTTGTGCCCCCCCACCTTTGAAATCCTGCACACGCCACTGCTCACGCTTACCATTTATTACCGATAGCTGAATTCAGTTTTGAGAGGGAAAGTTGCAAGCTATCGCAACCTATAGCTGAGACACTCCGCTACTTACATACAGCAAGTATCATATACTTCAGAGGGACAGGTTGTTCATACTTTAGCTTAACGATCTTCCAGGACTGAGTTGCTTTTACAGAGGCATCCCATTCGACCACTCTTTTTATCCAGCCGGCCCCTATCCAGGAGGTTTTGACGAATTCCCTGGTGCAATTGTTTGGTAATGTCACTAGTAGAGTAAAAAATTTGCAGAGCAACTCCATGCCAACGTATCCTGCGTAACTGTCCACACGGTCTCCCGTTGAGTCACTTACTCTATTAACTTGTGAAAACGGGAAAGGGTAAACTCCTTCTACTCCTCAGAATACCTTTCGACGAATGGTGAGACTTAAAGATTGCGTTGCGGCAGATGACGGCAACAGTGAGATAATGTGCCCAGTATTTTACAAATGGCGCCCTCTAATCTATTTCCGAAACGTCGCCAAAGCCATTGTCTCTGCAAAGGAGGGTGACGTTGCAGATGTTTGACAATTATGCGAAAACAAGCTGGAAAGCGTTAGCCATTCGTGCTCAGAGCTCATCATTTCAGGACATAATCCTTGCATACAAATTGTATAGACTGTTTGGAAATAACCAACTTACTCATTCGCAAATACCCAGTAACCCAGGCTGAATAAATCGGCTACGAAAGTCATTGCTTGACCCATTCGTGCCGGGACTGATAGACAAAGTTAAATACCATGGTATGGGACGTTTCGGTCCAATTCTATAAAAGAGTCATAAAATCTTCACCCGTAAGGTTTACTGGAAACCTTATTTTTTCCGAAAATTGTTCCTTACCATCAGAATTTGAAGTAAATTTTATACACAGTGCAAGGTTCCTAAGAAATCCCACGATGACATTGGAAAATGTGTTTTACTGTACTACTCAGGTGACAACCACACTACACCCTTTTCTTCTGCTGCTAATAAGCAATGAAAATGAGTTGGTCCCATTTATGACTTTATACAGGGACGAAAAGTTCTCGAACATCTACAGCGATGATACTTCATATTCAATTTGTGCTTTTAAGTGTTAAAGAAATCAAACCCATGTATCCTCATAAGTGATTAGGCCAGTTTCGCCCACGCCCTCAAATTATTAGCATTAATACTATTGAGAGTAGTAAAAATTCGTTTTTGTGGGTTTATGCATGCCATAGGCTAAAGGAGGACATTTCACAAGGGTGGAAGGCGTCCTGCCCGCATTATTTTTTCCCAGGACGAACGTGGGCAAATCGAGTTTTCAAAAAATTTTAAATTTGTTTCAAAATGAAGGTTAGGGTTAAATTTAGGGTTAGGGTTACGTGGATTGGGGTTATTTGGCCCTAATCCGGCGTCAAAATCACAAAAAATGGGTCGAAAAGCTGTCATTTTGGAATTAGAGGTGTGGCCTATTTCCAAGAAGCTGATTGGTCCATTGGCCAGATTTGGCCGACTCGTCTTGGGGAAAAAAAAATTCGTGTCCTGCCCTGAACTAATTTTGCTAGTCATGACATGCATTTTGACTTACAAAACGACAATATTGCCAAAGAATGGACAATAGCTTTCGGTGGGAAAGAGGGGTTACCTACACAGACCCTACCTCATATGTGAGTATGTGTCTTTGAAATAGGCCCATCCATTAGCGTAGCTACGGGGGGGGGCATGAGTGGCACGTGCCCCCCACGACAAAGCCGTGCCACTCCAGGTACCCCCCCCAGGAAAATTTTGGAATGTACAGTTTTATATATATTAATCCTATAGAGAGGGAGAGAATTCAGAAATTGTGACCTCCCAGCAGAGGTTCGTGACCCCCTAGTGCCCCGGCTCAAAAAATCCTGGCTACGCCACTGGGCCCATCGCGATCAAATTCCAGCAACATATCACACCAAGTAAAACTCATCAGGTTCGGGGAGGAGCCGAGGGTTCAAAAGAATCTGCAGATTACCATGTAGCCTTTCTTCGGATTCCATCTTTTCTGTTTTTGTATAGAAAAAATATGACAATCATCCGATTCTGATGTATTGATTCAATAACCAATATGTTATGTGGTACGAAGCAATGGTTGTACATTCAAAAAAGTGCCAAACATGAAACGACTGTATGCCCCAAACTACAAGACCTGTCCATTATCAGGTTCATTACTACGTCATATTCAAGTAGGATCAATGTCCGGCTCATTAAACCGACACTAACAATGAAGCTATGTTAAATTTCGTTAGTAAGAAGAAAACCTTGAGTTACCCTCCAGGAAATCTGACCACAAATTTGCTTCCTTTATCACTTGACCTTGTCATGTGTGTGATTGCATCAGTAATATTCAGACCTCCAACGAGCTTCTTCGCTTTGCTTAACACACTCAACTGTTTACAGCGGCGCTATTCATTTACGTTGAAGGAAATCCAATTAAGTTTTCTTGCCATAATATAACTGCCATTCTTGCCATATAATAATTGTTTGTGGCTTCTGGTTTGCTTGTGGGTGTCTCTTTCTTAATTTCGATTTGTGGAACATTTCTTAATTTTGAGCCATAGTTGCAGCAGTTACATGCTCTCATGTGTGTATCTTTCATGATCTTATGTGACTATTTGAGAAAACAGTGAACTGGAACAGTGAACAGTACAAGTGCGGTTCTTCTGACCGACCGGGTTGGGGGTGTGGGAGGTTACGGGGCCCCAAATACTTTCCAGCCCCTCAGAATTCCCCAAAATTCTTCTTTTTACTGGAAGTGGGAATGTTTAAAGTATGGTGTCGCAAAAGTAGAATATTAGATACAACTAAAAAGACTGGGAAGGCAATCTTGAAGGCATTTTGACAAAACGTTACCTTAAGTAACATTACAAGTATAGTTTTCTTCAAACTGCTGCCACTGACACCGATCTATAAGAATTATATTTAGTATTGTAACCAATTGTGCCGTGAAACATGGGCATTAAATAGGAAGGTAAGGGTTGCAGTCACGCCCGTCCATTTTTGAGTGGTAGATTCTTTGTGTTTTCCGTCTCCACTTGTGTTAGCTTCAGCCCTACTGGGCCATTTAAGATACTTCCCTGGCCCTACATTTCAAAGCCTCCCCCCTAAAAAAACTAGGCGTTGGTCCCTAGTCCTTACACAATTCAGAAACCTAACAGTGCATGGGAATCCAGATACTCAATAGCATTTTTCGGGGCACTTTCATCCTTGTAATATAATCAGGTGTCTCATTCATTATCAGTATCAGCGCTACTTGTACCACAACTTGAGATGAATAGCCTCATTACTACCTTCCAGAGGAATTAATGTTTCGGAATTCCTTGCAGCCCCTACCGCCATCAACTCTCCCTGCTCACTCTCCGACATCAACTCGACTAACCGTTAATCTGAATTAATTTAGGAAGTGAAAAAGATTTGTGAACTTTGTAATCTGTTGATTAAGTTCTAATAATGCCATTGCAGGTAGGTGAAAAGTTTCATTCTGATGCCCACATTTTTGCAAACACCGCAGTTTCAGGTTCTCTCAACCCCACCGCCGTTGCTCATGATGCTATATACCAACAACAAGATTGCCCCTGCATCCCTACTTGGGGCAATGTGGGTCGCTCCAACGGCGGTTGTTTAAATTGCAGTGAAACATTCCACTCAAATCAAAGCTTTCGTGCAGCTTTCGTTGAAATCGTGTGCTCCAGCAGGCGTTTTCTTACACTGACGCCCATGGCCATCAAGTTATGTATGCACTTCCAGGAACAGCATTCAATGATTGGGAAAGTATTTATGGCATGTACCCCTTGATCGTCCTGTGGAATTATATTGTAATCTATACACAGTAATTATAGAAAAGTTTTCAAAAGTCCATGGTCCTCTAAAATATCAGAGCATTAGAGCCATTTTACGCGCTTATGTTTCCATTAAATTCTTCACAGAGAAGGGGGTGTCCTCTTCCTCTAAGACACCTCCTTAAGGTTAGTAATCAAGTTTGTATCGAAATGCCCCCTACCCATTCCCTAACTTTTAAAAGCAGACCGACGCCTTTGCACGAAGACTGAAACTTTAGAAAACGTATGCTCTTTCAAATTGTGGCATACTGTAGCGTAGCTGGACATGCGGGGATAAAATGTTAGTGACGCATACGCATGCCATATAGCAATGACTTCAGGTTCAAATATCCTGCATCCCTTTGGTTTCCCAAGGTTCACAAGAGTTACAAAATGTGTGTAGCATGAAGTATTAATGTTATCGTTAAACATGGCAGCCTCACTATTCTGTAGGAATATTTCGCGTAGTTTATGAGGCTGTGAACACGCTCAACGTTAAAGGTCACTCATTTAAAAGTTTCGGTTTCTTGCGTGGTTTTCTTGAAACCTACTGACATACATAATCTTATAAATACGTCATTTCTTAAGAAAAGGGAGGTTGCTTGGAGATGAGCCCTTGTTCTTGAAACCTTTCAAACGACATGAAACTTTTGGTTTTCCTCCTCAGCTTCAGATATCTGTAAACTGTGCATCTTAGTTAAACACTATCGTAGAGCGATACATAGAATGAAGATGTGAACAAAGTTACCTAGTGTATTCCTATCAGTCAAGTTAAAGGAAGTATATAGAAGGGGATGCTTTCGTCTGCCATATGGAGGTATAAATGTCTTTCCAAAGAGCTACATGTGTAATTAAATGTTAAACGTCATTCCTCGTTATTTTCTGCTCTCTGGTAGTCTAGAGATAACGCATATTCGTCATTGAACCGGACGGGAGGTGTATGAAGATTATCCAACGGAAATGTATAAATTTATGCTTATCCTTTTAAATCCACTTATACGATTGTGTTCTCTAAAATGTAGCAGACAAAGTGAACCCCTTCGTAAAGCTCCTAATGCCGTTTAAGCTTATTGAATTTTGCGGAATGCTACAGAAAGGTAGTGCTACAGTATTATCGGCCACTAGAAAAGTTCAAAGAAACTGCTGGGGTAATACTCCTTGCAAATAATCCTCCTTACAAATAATACCTTCCTGATTGAATTTCGCAGGATTCTTAGTGAATCCGAGAGAAGTCACCCTTAGACGTTGAAAGCAGTGGCGGTGTTACATAGTCAAATATAGTTTGATCTGAAAGAAATCATAGCCGTAGTGTCGCCACAAAGTAGATGGCGCTACATAAGTTCTTAAACTATTTAGTTCAAAATTGAAAGTGCGTTACCTCCTAATGAGGCGTTACCTCCTAACCTTGAGGCGAAAAGTAACTCAAATAACGATCATTGTTTAGAAGAATAGCTTTTCCCATTTCACTTTTTGTCGGGGTGACAGCCAAGGAGAAGAAGGTGGGCGGGGGGGGGGCTACGAAAACGATGAGCATTTCATTTTTGTCAGGGTCACAGCTACAGGGAAGGTGGGGGGGGGGACTACCAAGCAAATCCCCTTTCTCCCACCATGCTCCTCATTTTTTCTTAGATATGGTTTGGTAATAGACCATTGTGGTGGATTACACAAGTACCTTTCTAAACACATTAACCCCCATCCATTCACACTGAGCAACTTTCAATAGACCCTTTTCCAAATAGCAATTGCAATGGCTTGTAGGATACAGTTCTGGTAAGCGATGTTTTTGTCAATGGCATTTTGCTGTGGCAGAAAATGATGCACACCAAAAATCTATCCCACAATCCTTTGTAATTTCTATTTGGAAAAGAGTCTATGGGCCTACTGACCCGCTTTGTATGTACGCACTACTAAATCTTCGTTGTGCTTACAGAGCAAAAGTACTTCCCTGCTTGCAGCAGGGAGTTGCCAACTCCCTGCTTGCACTTAAAACACAAGGGGTAGCCAAAAAGGTGACATGATGGCATTATTTGTCAGTTCAGTGTGCATGGCCTCGATCATCAATTCAATTTTGTGTGGCGCTATGTGAAATTTCGAAATGAGTTTTACACGGCCGTGGTTACCCCGAAAGAAGTGGGTACGCCGATATCAATAGTTATACTGACATGTAGTACAATGAGCGCGGCTCTTTAAATAAGATACTTACTCGGCTGCTTATTCTTTTATTCTATCTTAATTAATGGCCACCGTTAATTTTGTAAAAGAATAGTGTCATTTGCTAATAGCTCTACTTCAAAACGGTGATCTATGATTTGACACAATTTTTCAGTAGGACACTTATAATATGTCGCAACCCCCCCCCCCCTTCCCTTCCTTAATACTTCTATAAAATTATTGCTCAACTTTGTGTTGTTTACTTGCTGAAGGTAGTATCGTAAGAGGTCATCCATTTCGTTTTTCATTTTTATAAGAGTATAAAATGCACTCTTTCTTCGGGCCGGCCTTCCCTTTTGCAGAGAGAGCAAATAATAATAGTGTGAAAAAGACGGTTTTGCTGCCAAAAAACCATCGCCATTTATTGCACTTTCAAAAAGCTGACGTGGGTCTTCATGTACTTTTTGTACTCTTGTAAAAGTTGTAAAAAGTGGATGATCCCCAATATGTGTATGTGTCTTCGTGATTCCAGCCAGGGAAAGTCATTGTATAGGGGGCAGCTTTCAAGAATCTGATATTTGTTAGACAGGATTGCCCCTGTCTATTGTGATGTTAGTTCATGCATACTGAATACTAAGCTTAATGGTACAATTTAAAACAGTGTGTTAGATCATTCCTGCAGTTGTAACGTATATATCTCATCTCATAAATATTCTTGTTCGCTGGCTTCATTAAAGAAAACGCTCATCATTAAATGGAACACAGATCTGATATTATCTAAAAATGTTACTTCGTCCCCACCAGTAGAAAAGCGTTATTCCAGATTACAACCTTACCTTTTTTAGATCCTTATACTAGCTTCACAAGTAGGTCAAGTTGAATGAATGGACAGCATACTTAAACACATTGGAAATAAAAGTAAAAAAAATGATGCTAAAAGTTAAATAATTTTATTTTTGTTTCAGCTATAAGGGAAGATGGAATGCCGGGAGGCAGAAACAAAAGTATCGGACCAGTGAAGGTAAGGAAGCAACGTTTTTCTTTCATTTTTCTAACAATTATCTTAAAGAGGCACTTTGAGTTTCTTCGTTATATTCACTAAATTTTTCCAAATCCGAAGTCTTCTTCACGTACTAGTGACAAATGGTCAAACTAAAACCACCCCCATACCATTCGTACAAATAAACTTTTCATGAGTGATTAGTGAACGGTTCAGTTCGGTATTCAAAAGTTCGTGACCAGACACTTTTTCACATTAGTATTAATTGCACATGACGACCATTACAAGCATGGGTCCAAAAATTCCAAATTTTTAGTTTTTGCTTAAATGCTGGATGTGAAACTTGACTAATTTGACTAATTATAAGCATTGTCATGTTGTATAGTACCCTTCAAAATCCTCACACAATTATCAGTATCAACTCAATGTGCCGCTTTAACACAGAGAATACAAAGATGATCATAAATGAACAAAGAATATTCCGTCGACAAGAAGGTAGAGAGATTCAACCAACTGACCACGATTAGGCATGTGACAATAGCATGTATTCAGGATAACAATGCACGACGGGAAGGATTGAACTTTTTGCTGTATTTACAATAGAACTGTATTATAGTTCACACAATGTTTGCAGTAAAATCTTGGTTTCGAAATTTCGGCATCAATTACATTTATTATCTTTGAAAAGTGAGTACCTTATAAACAAATCCCTCAAGGGGGCACACCACTAACAACTTCTCCATTGTCTTACACAGTATTTTGTCTCTGTTACAAGTGGCGTAGTTACGGGGGTATGAGGGGACTCGTTCCCCCCACGACAAAGCCGTGCCACCCAGGTGCCCCCTATGGAAAATTTTGGTATATACAGTTTATATATATATATATATATATATATATATATATATTAGTCCTATAGAGAGGGAGAGCATTCAGAAATTGTGCCCTCCCAGGAAAGGTTCGTCACCCCCAGTGCCCTCCTGCTCAAAAAATCCTGGCTACACCACTGTCTGTTACATGCCACCCCTTCACTGTAAAAATAGACGTCTTCATTTTTTAACACATATACGGCGTTTAAGAATTAGAAAACGAACAACAAAATGGATACGCACAGTAAATGACTAAACGAATATTAACACATGATAAGAATAATGACGTCAATTAAAGTGCACTCCGCAAACACGTTTACATGATTTATATTTATATATATATATATATATATATGTTAATTTTTCTTTATTAAAAACAACTTGATGTTTACAGTAATCATGAAATAAACGCATAAACGTGTTTACGAGGTGGCGTTACAGTGGCGTCAATGTGTTAAAGTTGGCGTTTTAGACGTTTAATTTGCTTATGTATTTTATTGTTTGTTCTGTTTACATAAACGCCAAGACGCGTTTATTATCTGTTACAAAAAAGTGTTAATCAATTTTTACAGTGCTTCCCCCAGCCTTGTTAAAGTTCACAGTCAGGAAACGCCACCCCTCAAATGAAGCTGATGAGTTGGTCTATCATTGCACTTTAAATTTACCACAGCATGACCGTTTAGATTTTGAGCTGCATGGGAATGAAGTTTAGAGTGATGCACCACCCACATTAAGTGACAGAAACCACCACCTTCTTCCAACAACTTTTTTTAAAACAATCTAAATCACTTTCAATCCTACCAACGTATTAAAATGTCCTCTTTCATAACCATGAGGATTCAATAGTAACTGCTTATCTTAAAATGAGAAAATCACATCTAAAAGGACCTTAAAATTGACCGTATACTTTGGCACTTACCTTTCTCGATAATAGATGTTCTCTAATAGTGGTGTTCTCCCATAATTGGACCAAAAAGGTTGAATCGGGGAAACGTTTATTTGTAGTAAGAAAAGAAAGCTCTACCCAAAGTGTGTACAGTATATCTAGGCGAAGGAAATCGCAGAATCGATCACTTAGTGCAGAAAAAATTTCCGGTGTGCATTTGCAAGTCTTTCATATCGCACTTACTGCAACTGGTATTACATACTTCAATATTCCCAAATAGAGGACGTTCTTTGATTTTTAGTTAGGATGTGTTTATGTGCTATCTAGGGACTTGTCGTACACTTTCCTGCTGTAGCATCACATGTGAAAGTGAAGAAAGAATGTTTCTATTGGTTTTTTTTTTTTATTTTTATGTTTTGGATTAGTGCATTCGGTTGCGATTACTTGTAAAGGTCGTTTTCTCTGAGAAAAAGACAAAAAGGATCAGGTATAAGTCGTGGGGAAAAAGAAAAGTTCTAAGAGGGAGGGGCGTGAATTGGAGACGTCCTCTTCCGTGACATTCCTGAGTATCTGTTTTGGTATCAGTGAGGCGTCATCAATGACAGACATGGGCCTCAACAGGTGGGGACCCCCACTTTTGAAACAGGAGGGTTGTCATATCGTTTGCCCCTCCCACTTTTTCCCAGAACCCGAACAAAATACAGGTACATGTTTGATTTAATAGCTTACAAAAAAGCCAATTCAATGAACTTAAGCTTGCAAATGGTGAAAACAGCCATTTAATGGATTAAAATGGTAGGAAAACGCCTCAGATTACGCCTCAGATCTTCTGAAATTCTCATTTTTCAGGAGCCCTCTTCTCTGGTGTTTAGGGCTTCGCGATTTGTACTTAATTATTTTCGTCAAGGTTATGCCCCCCCCCCCCCCCACACACACACACACACATACAAACTTATGAGAAGCTGTTTAAGGGGCTTATTGAGTTGGTTAAACAAATTAATTATTTTTTCACATCTGTTGAGATTTACTCACATCTTGATGGTAAGTGGCCAAACTAAGAGATTCTGCACATCTGACACACAACTGAAATGGCAATGATAGGGTAATTAATGATTAAAATCATTTACTAAAAATTCGTGGCCAGATACTTTTTATCATTAGGTGTTAATCATATGCAACCCCTGTCCACAAAAGCTACAATTTCTCACACTTTCGGTAACTGTAGGAAGTGATACGTGAGTAAGAGGCTAGTTAGAAACATTAATGTCATGCAATGACTTCCTTCAAACTTGTCACAAAATAATCTATATGAACTCATTGAACCCCTTTAACGCTCAGTGGTGACAGAAGCTAGTCGTGGTGGTAGTTGGGCCCTCTCAGCCCCAAAGGCACGACGCCGCTTAGCAAACGCAGAGTATGGGATGTTAGTCTAGTTCCTGACGTTGGTAAATTTGTTCTCATCTACTAAATGACGACGTTTGTCAGCTGAAGTGTAGAAGCTCACATTTCTGTCTATCATTCTGCGTAGACACGTGTGCCTGAAATTAAGTTCCATACATCAAAGTTTAATGCAGTTAACAAAATTCCAACCTTTTAATTTGAGAATTTTTATTGTACATATGAATGAAAACTCAATTGCTACCGATACCAATGTCAATTAAAGCAAAGAAATTAAAGTGAAGCTACCGCAATTGGGAAAGTACAATATATTCGTTGTATAGTTATCGCCTAACTTAAAGTACTTTGAACTCCAATTCGTTTTAAATTAAAGAATAAAATGATCACAAATATCATGATTGGTTATTTAAAGGTCCTTTCACTGGTAGATCAATATGTTCATTAGACAGGAATAGTTGTCTCAATAACAATCACCATTGTTCTTTCCTTTTTGCTAGTCTTGCTACAGCTTGAAGAAAATTCGTTTTGATATAAAAAGTAACAAAACCAACAGACGGTTTAGATGAAAGGTAAAATCCAGAATAAATCAAATTACAGAGCGCATTAATAAGCCGGGATAGTTCTTTGCCTTTTACCAAAAGATTCTGTCTAATATGCTGATATTACTGCACTGCGATATGTGAATAATTAATGAAATGCTGCACCACAAGGTTCTCACCATTTCGTTTGAAGGTTATATTACAGCGCCATCTATAGAAAACAAGTCTTGTGTGGCTTAAATGTAATTTTATAGCGCCATCATTTGGAAAAGTCTCGAGTTGCGTACATTCTTACATAGATAGCTAGATGCGCTACACGTAAACACGTTGCTGTATTGTTCCATTTACGCATGTCAACAGTAAATAACGTGCTGTGCTGCATAAAAACTCCACTATAGAGACTGATGAGTATAAATCTGGTTGTTTTCCTCTTAAGACCATAGCTCTAAAGGTCGGTTTATACTTCCAAATTTTTCACGAGCTATAAACCTATGAGAACCATCAATGGTCATCCCATGGTCTTCTAGGCCAATCACGAACACAGCTCAAGAGTTGAATAGTGCTCATCTTTCATAGCTGTATAGCGCTATATTGAAATGTACCCGGCCTTCAGGCCGGTTTATGCCTCCAAATTTTCACGCGCTATAAATCTTCATTATCCATATGGTCATTCCTTGCTCTTCGGAGCCAGTCACAGATATAGCTCAGAGCCATGGGCGGCTCTAAGAAATTTTGTTTGGGGGCAAACTCAAGTCCGTATTCAGGGAGGTTCGGAAGACCCCCTCCCCAGCAATATTAATGGTCAGCTCCAGATAGTAATATAGCCTCAACAGGAGTATGCATAGGAATAGGGACCCAAGTTGATTGGGGGGGGGGGGGCTGTAACGATCTGCCCGAAAAATGGAACGAAAACTTTCCGCGTGCGTCCAAAATGTTAATGTACATATCATATCGGCATGCATCCGTTATCACACCGCATGCCAATTACATACAATAATTTGCCACATTACTAATTATGCCATCTTGGTTATAATTCTGGGGGAAGTCGTTAAAAAATGCTGCTAATAATCAGTGGTGTAGCCAAGATTTCTCTCATGGGGGTGGGCAGACACTATGTTGTGTGATCGCCGGCCTGGGGGAGGGGTCTAAGGGGAGGGAGTGTCCCCCTCCCCTTTGAAATTTTTTGAAAAATAAGGTGTTCATACATGCACTCTGGTGCCACATATGCTACCTTTGAAGTAAAATTTTGTGTTTTAGGTTAGGTACAAAAAAATCGGCGTCAGTGACGGGGGCATGGCCTAATGGCTCCTCAAATACACCACTGATAATCATAATATATCACTGATAATCATAATATACAAGTTTAACCATTAAAAACACACTGGTGAATTAATACCGAATGTATAGGTACTGGTGCAATCCAAATCAGAACTATGTTTTAATTACCAAGGAAGTTTTTTTAAAGTATCGACTTCCGTTAAGCTACATTATTGCATTATTTTTTTTTCATTAGGTGCCCGAAAAATTCTCAGAATATTGCCCGTTACATCTAGGGATGAACGAACTAAATAGAACCCTCCTAGGATTGTCAGCGATAGATGCAGGCATATTTGTACTGCATGGGTAAAATGTGAAGGTGTAAATAAACTCTGAAACAGAATGTAAAATCATAGAACGTTAAGTACCAGCGATTTCAGGTTCTTGCTTTCGACTGAATGCACACAGACACCACAACACCTCCCTTAAATAACATATGAGATCGTGAACGTTCGTACTATTTTGCACAGATAAGATTTTACAGTCTTGATTCATTTCTAGAGCCAAAATGATAACAAAAGCTTATGCGACGGAAACGGGTGGGTGAGGTGGGGTGATAAATTGCCCGAATCGCGAACCCGCTGGTGACCCTAGGCCTGTTTCTTCGTTAGCTTCTTTCATGGTCGGTTGGTTCAAACTTGATACTAGTAAAACAGCGTATAGTGAAGACTATCATTAGAAAATGATTTGCTCACCTTGCGAAAAGAAACTTGTTCATAACTGCAGTAGCTCCCATTTCCCTTTGTCATGACATTGTTAGGCGTTCATGTTAGCCGCGGTTCCATACGTTGTCACGGTTAACTACCTACTGTTGACTGTCCGCATTGCTTTTTAGACCGCTCTCTGGCAATTTATGATATGTACGGTGTCTGAGATTACCATGTATACCGACTTCTTTTAATGAGCATTCTGGGACACAATACTGCAAAAGTCAATATTTTCAGTCAGACGGGGTGACTGATGTGACTTACTAGCAGTGTTGTAACGAGTCACTCAATTTTGCAGTAGAGTCAAGTCATTTACTACTTTCAGTGTGACTCGAGTCACTGTATTATTTCTATGAGGAAAATTCTGATACAATTGCTCGAATCATTTCCCTTCAGAAAATTAGCGACTCGAGTCCATGACTCGTTACAACACTGCTCACTGGCCATTGAACTTTGCAAAACATATAGGCAACCCTGTGTGTCGTCAGGAACAGCCCCTTCTGGTAACATCATTCGTGATCTCTGGTTGGGATTGCATCAAAGGAGAAGTGCCGTTCCAAAATAGGTGCCTGCTCAGGAGGTGAATTGCGAGTGCTGCATCTACCATTTGAAGAAAGGGCAAACCAACTTGACTTCATGGCTGAGTCGTCCGCACTAGCACGCGGGAAGGAGATCCCGAACTCGAATCCCGGTGGAGTTAACTTTGGATCTCACCTCATCCAGATTTTTCAGCTTAACCCATTTTTTCAGTATATATATATATATATATATATATATATATATATATATATATATATATATATATATATATATATATATATATATATATATATATATATATATATATATATATATATAATGAACGTAGAGATTTAGATCAATCCTCCTAAGCCTGATGATTCAGCCTAGCGGACCCCCTCCCCCACACTTACAAAATTCTGGTTACTCGCCTGATCTGTTTGATTAGTCCCTCTTTAAGGCTCTCCAATATGCCGAACCACCTGCTGCGTAGGCAAAGTCGGGGGTAGGATGAACGCTGACATGATGAATAATATATAGCTTGAAACAATGACACCGTTTATCATGTGAATGCTCTTCAAAAAATATTTTTAGCTAGCTTCTTTTTGATCTTTTATATACTTAAATAAAGATGTATGGTAGCCCTAGCACTGAACATGTCAATGTTGAGTAGGTTAAGGTCGTACCCGCATCGCTGATTTCTTTTCACATTATTATGGACAATTCTTTATGATTTGACAAGAAACTGAGGAGGAGGAATGTTTGAGAATAAAAAGCCTCGGAAGACACCTAGATTAACTGATATATGCTTGAAATACTGTCTTTGTATGTGGTGATTTATGGGGCAGCTTTATTAAAACATTCTGACTAGACTACTTTTATTTCTTCCAGAAACAACAGTGTCACATTGAATTGTCTTCTACAGCCCCTTTAAAGAAATAAATTAGTTGTAACAGTAACATTTCTATTTTTGTTATATACTCTCGTTCTTTGACTTCTTTTGTAGTCAGATAATTTCAAATAAGGATTTTAGTCCCTCCTGTTTTAGAGAAATGAGTAGTTTATTAATCAAAATGAGAAATAAGAGTGCCAATATTTTCGCAAGGTCAGAGAAATTAAGAACAGCAAAATTATTCCACTGGGCCTTACGCTGTTGGAAACGCACTCCACGCTACAATGGCCCTTTCGGGGTTGAAGAAATTTATTATAGCCTATTTCCGTTCACGTGTGGAGATTTTTACGCCTCTGTATGGTAAGGGGAGGGGAAATTGCCGAAAGAGAAGGTGAAATGTTTTGCGCATGTGCACTCTTAACACCTATTTTGCGTAGCTATCTGGGGTGGGAGAAATTACATAGCCAGAAATTCTGGCACAGGGCTCACCAGCACTGGCAGCGCATGCGAACACTTGATACCTAATTCACTGAGCAATAACAAACTTCTAGAGGCTCCACTGGCTAGAGTTGACAATGAGTTGTGGCGCAATGCTTTTGTTGCCCGTTTGGTGCATAATCATAAGTGGGTGGAGAGTGATGTAAAAATCTAACAAATATCACTAACTCTGAAGCGGTAAATTCAAATAACCCTATCTTCTGTCATCGTAAGTCTTGTAAAGCATTGACTTCATACGATTGGCTATTTTCTTCAATACATTCAATATAGGCTTAATGGATAATTGGTTTACTACTAGTTAGTTTATTGAAGAATTTTATCCCAAAGCAACCTGCAACTGCGCACCATACAAGCAGACATATTCTTAGTGCAGGTTTGCCATAGAAAACACAGAAACCGAACGATTTATACTTATGTGAAACTAACCATAGAGCTGAAGACAGCATGATGACCAGTAGGAACATAACATTGAAATTATGAAGGGCGCCACACTCCCCTGTGTATGGAGTTACTTCGTAGGGTGATCAAGAAATCAACCACAATTCGTGACTACAGTTTAACAACGGTTATTCCATGTTTTTGAGGAATTTGAGAGTAATGAACCGGGTTGGTATTTTAATGTAAACATACCATATATCCATAAGCTACGTTGCTTGCTTCACGGTTGTTAATGCAGAGCACTGCAGTACTCCAAAGCACCCGAATTTCCGTCATATAGCAGTTAAGCGTGTTCAGTAGAACTCACACTTAAATAAAAGGACGAATGCAATCGCCCTAGTATGTATTAGTAGAGTATAGCCCTATCGTAATTCATTTACGTCTCTTTGTACAACTAGGACAATATTTTTAATTCAATGTTTTGAATTCAGGAGAGCATGCACTGGTCTTCCTTATCTTGGATTTCTTATAAAATATCTATCTGAAGATATAGCCTACCTAAAGCAAAAAATGGAAGGTTTAGCCTAGTTGTTGCTCCAAAGAGATCCCAGGGACCACATGTTTATGCCTATGTGTGGTGTATTTTGGTTCAAGTGTGTGAGCACCAACCGATCGTGTTATGTGTGATCAATGAAAACTAGCGGCAAGAGGAGGGAGACTCCCAACTAAGGAGATTTTATCAAATGTGATCAGTCGTTAATGACGTCACTCTCTCCTCACCCCGAACCCCTTTCCCCTTATCTAACACTGTATATTCCCAACTCTTCCCTGTATTTCACCAGGGATTTCATGCACGAGTACAGGGGATCGTCAACACGAGAGGATGGAAGCAGAAGTATCATCTTCGCCGCAGGTGTGAATATGTGACTCTTTCTAAAGTTCATATTTTTGGCATACTGTATTACGATTGTAGCCAAGAAAGATTAAGGAGTAGTATAAGTTCAACGGGTGGACAAGCAGGAGAAAGGAAAGGTCCATGTTTACTAAAATAAAAGAAAAACGGAAAATTATCGAAGAAAGGTGGTTTTTGACTGACGTAGACAATGAGATATTTTAGCTTTTGCTGGACAATTGCCACCACCATTCCCACTGCCCGATTAATTACCAAAAATGGCAACAATTTCCCCTGTATAGTATGACCATGGTAAGTTTCCGCGTATTCGTCAGGGTATAAATTGTAAGGATAGGCCTACCATTAGATTATCCCACGTACTGCAGCTCAATACTCCTTTATGTCAAACGTTTTGCTACATTCATGAGAGTATCCGAGGTAGTGCTACCATGATGATAGTTTTGCCCATAGTGTCTGTAGGACAGAGTCACAACCAACGAACTGACGAACCATTCGTCCTGTATGCACATTGCAAATGTTTTTGCTACTCACTCTGTTTACCACACACGTAGCCACGGGGGCATGGGGGCACGTGCCCCCCAAATTTTTCAATAAAAGGTCTTGCACTGAAGGAGGAAAAATTTATTACGAGACCAGCTTTTTTGGAATACAAATATAGGAAGAAAAAATTGGAAAATATGGCACCATTTTGCACCTAGAGTCCTTAAAATAGGCAAAAAAATTTTACCGGGCGATATATGCAGAGTACAAACTGATTTTACTTTCTTTTTTGTAATAAGCCCATGTTTGAAAGGCTACTAGCACGACGAAAATGAAGAAGAAGAAAAACTCCTCTCTAAGGCATTTATTTGCAGACTGGGGAAACGAACAGACAAACCTAGGACCCTGTACTACAGTACTAGGAAGTGCCGACAGGAGACGATCCGCTTTAATTTTTCGAGGGGACGGGACCAGAGCCCGTCTCCAACCATACCAAAAATCCGGTGCATGATGCACAGTAAGTAGCTGTTGTGATAAACCCGAGTCTTCCTGACAGGATGAAAATCATCCCTTTGGAAGTCTCTCAAGAAAACCAGGTTTTTTTTGTGATTCCCAAGTGATTGCCTGACAAGGTCTATAGGTGTGGTGGCTATTCATACCAACTGGCCAGTAAATACTGTTGTACTAGAGAAATGGTACCAAAGTACTTAAAGTTATGTATCATGAATTGCGCGTTCCCGTATAACAATTGTTTGTCACGGTCTTGATGCTTACTTGTTGACTTGAAAATCATAGTGCGAAATGTGTGTCTGCATTTGCCAACAGCCAAAACAAAGACAATGTACATGCGCCCTCATACTTATTAAGAGGCGCTGGAAGTGACGTTACCATAGCCACCTTAAGACCCGGAAGTGCGTCATAAGTAAATATTGCTGTAAGTTACAATTACATATTCCATGTACAAGAAGTAAAATTGCGCAATCTGATTACTGCATGATGTGGTTAATCCAGAGGTTTGAATAAATTAGAAATGTATACATTTCTTAAAATCATCTTAGACAATTTACCATCCCGAAATTGGCAATTACGTTATTTATGAACCAGCCCCGTTTTACGAATTTCCACTTTCTGCGACCTTGTGACATGTACTTTTGCACAGTTGTATCAAGTTCAACAATGACGGTTCGTATTGTTCTCTTACAACCAGTGGAAAATATGGTTCCATTTCCTGACTGGCTATTACGTGGCATGTAAGATATAAGCAGGATACTGGTTGACGCGTTAAAGTTACAGCTTGCCTGCGTAGCGAGTAATACATGTTGCATAACGTAAACAGCGGGAAAGTAGAGCGTTAAGAAGGATCTCGAAAAGATTCTCACAATTTTCGGAAGAGGCATCTAGGTCAAGCCTGTATACAAGGGTGACAGGGAAGAAAAGTTTTGTCCCCCCAAAAGTAAAAGTAACCATTGCCTTGATGCCCCTTTCAAATATATGTATATATATATATATATATATATATATATTATAAGTTTGAGAAAAATAATTATACTGGTGACCAACAAGTCTGGTAATTCCGTTCGAATATATGGTTCGATCCCTCCTGTGATCTTCGTCAGCGAATACAACTTGAATGTACATTTTCATTTATCACTGTACATTAAAACAAATAGCAAATGCAGACTAAAAATATGACCCCACGCATCACGGTCCGTCTCTGAAAACGTGCACGATACACCTAACGGTGAAGGAACTGATGGATGAAATGCTTTGATTATTTTAGTCTAAATGCGCAGGCAAAGTCTCTACCAGCACGGCGGTATTAATTTAACAATCCCTTCTGAGGACCTCCTTAACGTATACAATATCACTTGATCATTTTACGGGTTTAAAATATTATACCGCCAGCTTCTATTACAAGGGTGTATAACCTTTTGACAGCCACTATAATACCGTGAACGATCGGAGGAACAAAGGAAACGATTTAAATTGATATACTAACTTGTGCACAAACTATTTACGTCATAGTACATACAACATGTGACTTTTCTCAGTGCGACAATGAAGGTGGCCTGTAAGTTGGACTTTGCATGATATCAATTAAAGGGTGTGTACCAATTACATAATGTTGTACACAATCCAGTAGCGGGGGGGGGGGGTTCAGGGGGGAAATCCCTTCTGGAAAAATTTTGCCCCAAGAAAAGCTCAAGTTACCATTGCCTGAATACAAATTTTATATCTCGCCACCTTGAAAAATATTTTTCACCTTACCTAGTCTGGCTACGTGCATGGTTGTATAGTAAGGTTGGTTAGACTGTTGATTGCCTTTATCTATCGACATAAATTCAATCACATTGACACAGGACAGTCGCGAAACTCATAAAAGCAGTGGAATTTCCATTTTCCCCTTTTCAACTCGAGTTTCCTAAAGGCTGTTACAACTCATAATGTAGTAATTGACTGATAATGTAACCGATAATGTAGTAAAAATTGACCGATAACGTAGTAACTTTTTAACCGATAATGTATCACCTCAAAACGATAATGTAGTTAAAACTTTTTAACCGATAATGTATTACCATTTGACCGATAATGTAGTAAAAGTTACTACATATCGGTCAATTTTTACTACATTATCGGCTAGTGATACATTATCGGTCCATTTTTACTACATTATCGGTTAATGATACATTATCGGTCAATTACTGCATTATCAGTTGTAACAAAGGCCCGTCTACACAATTAAACATTTTTTTCAAAAACATCGTCACACATTTTTATGACGATACTAATGGACAAAGGTATGATTGTGTGGACTGCTTTCCCGACAAACCAGAACAAAGTCCAACTTATATGAAGGTGTCCAAGCTTTTAGCTGCATGCGTCATCTTTCCAACAAGTGTTCAAACACTTGTATGAAGTTTACAGACATATGCTTGATCATGTACGTAGACGGGCCTAATTATCAGACGATTCCTAGCAGCTTTGGAGTGCCGGGAAAATTCATTTTTGATTCCTTGCCGAAAGCAAAAGGAATCTTTGTAGTCACGAAGACGTGTGTATGTGCGTGTATGTGTGTGTTTGTGACACTAAGCTTGTAAACACGATATCTCAAAATAGGACCGATGGACCCTTTTCATACTTGGGGTGTGTGGATTTATCATACTGAGAGAAAGAACCCTTTTGTTTTCTGTAGAGGTCAAAGGTTATGTGGTCCCGGGGTAAACTTACGAAAACCATGCAAATTGTCTATTAAGACGATATCACAAGATAGCAAGAAGGGACACTTTTATATTTAGTACATGAATTTATCATATTCAGAGAAAAACTACTATTGTTTTTGATAGAGGTCACATTTCAGAGGTCATGTGAGGTCACCAGAAGTCAAAACCTAAAGAAATTGTCCACACAACATCTCAAGATATAATTGGTGGATACTTTTCATACTGGGTATTATAAATTTATCATATCAAGAGAGAGAGAAAAATCCTATCGCTTTTGGTGGAGGTCAGAGGTCATGTGAGGTCAAGAACCACACTGAACACTAAACTAGTCAGAATGGTGCCTCTCCCCTACTTATTTGACTGACTAGAGTAAAAATTAGTCGGTGGATCAGTCAGTGATCACAAACCACCATCCTGACTATTTTAGGTTTTTAGTGCAAAACTTTTGTAAACACCATATCTCAAGGTAGGAACATTAGCACGTTCTATACTTAAGAATGCGTTATAGTCATAAGATGGACTCCAATGTTTTTGATAGAGGTCAGAGGTTATCTGAGGTTACCGGGGGTGAAGCAGTGAAAACCGTTACCTTCATAGCAGGTGTCGAATATATACTCCTTTTTGGCGTACATACTCATACATACATACTCGTACATACATATAGGTGCAGGAATAACACACGTCCGCCGGGCGGGCAACGAAAACCGTGGAAATTGCTAGTAAACGCAATAGCTCAAGATGCGAATGATGGATATCTTTCATACTTGATACGTAGGTTTATCATTGAGAGGAAGAATCTCACTGTTGGAGAGGTCAGAGGGTCACTAGAGGTAAAAAACTGACAAGCATGTAAATGTGATATCTCAAGGCAGAAATCATTGATACTTTTGGTAATGGCATGTAGATGTGTTATGGTCAGCAGATGAACCCTTTTGTTTTTAATAGAGGTCAGAGGTTATCTTAGGTCGTTGAAGGTCAGGTGTAAAAACCTTGTAAACTGCTTACAAACATATCTCAAGAAGGGCGACATTAATGGAGCTATACTTAGCATATGGGGGTTGTAACTTCTCTAGGGAGTAGTTTCCGGTTTTTGCCTGCAGTGGGAGGGAGCTTTCTTTGACACCCCAGAAAGCAAAAGTACTTAAGCGAACAAAGTTTTACTAATTTCCGATAAATTGGCTTATTTTCTGAACATGTTTTGAACCTCGTTAACTAATATGTAACTAATTTTTCTAAGTTCATTATTGTGCAATTGGTCAGATAGATTCAGAATCTGTAGTCATATATGAGTGGCTATATGACAGGCTAATGTGGTTAGTTGATTCCCACACCGTGCTGCCGTGGGTACTAACTTGTGTTTACATTGATGCTTAGCTCGTAAACACGATATCTCATGATAAGAACGATTGATATTTTTCATAACTGAGCAGAAAATGGTATGACTTGCTTTTGAAGAAATGGATTTGCTTCATGATGCAGTAATGTGTACCAATAACTTGATAATGACACCTTAGTCATGAATGGATCAGTTATAACACAAAAGTGGTCAGACTTGTTAACAATGCGCGGGGCTTAGCAATAGTTCCTTCGATCAATTTTTGATTCCTTGCCAAAGGCCGAAGGAATCCATGCGATGGTGATGTCGTGTGTGTGTGTGTGTGAGGGTGTGTGTGTGACGCTTTTGCCTGTAAACACGATATCTCAAGAAGGGTAACTCCGAGGGATCTCATACTTAGCATGTAGATTACCCATGTTAAGTAGATGATTCCTTTTGTTTTTGGTGGAGGTCAAAGGTCATTTGGGGTCGCAAGAGGTCAAAAGGTCAAAACCTTGTAAACACGATATTTCAAGAAGAGTAACTCCGAGGGACCTTATACGTGGCAGGTAGGTTGCCCACATTAAGTAGATGATCGATATTTTTTGGTTAAGGTGAAAGGTCATTTAGGGTCACAAGAGGTCGAATGGTAAATACGCTGGAAATTGCTTGTAAACACGATATCTCAAGAAGGATAAATGTGATGGACTTCATATGTAGCATGTGAATTGCCCATACTGAGTAGATGATCCCTATAATTTTTTGGTGGAGATCAAAGGTCATTTGGGGTCACCAGAGGTCAAACTATCGCCGAAGGCTACCAACAGTTCGGGAGATTCTCCCTTTTGGGAGAATCTAGTTATCCAGAGAAAACTTGGTCAGAGGCGCAGCCATATTGCCTATTTTACCCACAATTCCACGCGTTATTTGTGCACATTGTCAGTGGCGATTTAGCTTAGAACTCCCTTGCAGAATTTGTCGGTCTAACGTAATGGAATTAAATGTATATTTGGTAAGTGTATTGTCATAGTTACAAAAAACCGACGTCCTAATTGGTGGTTCATCACACCGTTTTTGAAAAAAGCGCAAGTTTTTGAGTGGTCTTCGTTCTTGCTCAACCTTGTGTTTGTTAGGTTAGCATGCCAATACAAACTGTTACATAACTTTTCCCCCATTTGGGAGAATTTTGGTTTTCCCAATACGCATGGGCAGCTCTAAGAAATTTGGTTGGGGGGGGCAAACTCAAGTCCGTATTCAGGGAGGTTCGGAAGACCCCCGGCAATATTAATGGTCAGCTCCGGATAGCACAAAAGGAGTATGGTTAGTATTATGTGTTACAGCAATACCCCATGTAGTATTCAGAAGCTCTTCAAAGACCATTTCAGGCAGTCAGTCATGAGCTGACTACTTTAAAACTAAATACAAGCATATCAGCCGATCGCTACTCCACAGGGGCGGAGTAAGAGGCAGGTGAAATGGGCAAAGCGGCTTGATCCATTTGTATAAAATGAACTCCACCTTAAAATATTTTGTTGTTTCTTTCATTGTGTCACAATATGTTTCAGCTTTGCCAAGAAGCCATAAAATGTTGGTTTTCTTAAACTAACGAAAATTTCGAGCATGAAGACACTTGAAGTCGGTGAAAAGATAGCACTATTTTGGATCTCAGTACCTTTCCGAAACGAAACTTTTAAAGGGGGAGGGGAATTCACCTTAACTCAGAACGACATCTCATCCTATATACAAATAGCTAGGCCACTAGTCAAAAGTCTCACTACACTGAGCTTAGATTGACTGTTTGGTGTGTTTATTTTAAATCAACTGAAACGGTATTCTTCAGCGCACAGAGGTGGAGAACCCTTTGCCTATAACAGGCCATTTGACATTCATAAGGCCGCTTGCGGGCCAACGGCTTTGTCAATTTGAACAAGGGAAGAGAAGCCTCTCCTTCTATAGGAAACAATACGTTTAGGCTACATGTCCGTTAAAACTTTTGTAGACAGATACCTTTATGCTAAGGCTGGCCAAGTGACACCTGGGCAAAACTGCTTTTAGTCGTGGATGCTAATAGTGGGTTGTGTATCTAATAGCCCCGAAAGCTCTGAAGTGTCTGCAAAATTGTGGGTATTTAACTCCACCATTACCGTTACACTCTGTAAGTCACATTATGATGCCTAAGCTAACCAGATTACAAATATCACAGGGTGATCATTTGTTTTAAATTCCTTAGCTCGTACTGATGGCAGGTCCATTTGTGATGTCTGAAGTATATATAGTAGCAAACAAACAACTAAGAAAACGCCCGCGAAGCGTGCCGAAAAAATGTTTTGAAAGCACTTTATTCATCTTCGCATTACATTGAAAAGTTATTTACTTCTTTAATTGAACCCACTCCAGGAAAAGAGAGGGCCTAACCCATCTCGAATTACATGTTTTATTTATTTTTTTTTGAAGATTGAAGACCATACTTTGCAAACTTTTTGGGGGGCAAGTGCCCCCTTGCCCCTGGCGAGCCGCTAATGCCAATACGTATGTGGCTAAATATGACTACTTAGACTGGCTTTGAGGAACTTAAAAAAATAAGCAATAAAGCAATAAAAATATCATAAATAAATAAGAAACTGCCTTTCACCACCCTGCATGCACCTCTAGACACCATCCGTCTCCTGACAGAATAAAAGAACTGGATATATGTTTTTCCCTCATAGGCAAGGAATCATAGAACGGAAATTCTGGTTAAAAGAAAACCATGCGGGAGAGCGGTTCTAGTGTCTGAGGCGTGTGTAAGCCTTGTACTCCTCCCAGATTGTTGTTGATGTAGTTTTTAGGTTCTAAAGTGCCCCGCGAATTGCAAAAAATGGCCCGCAAAAGGTTCCTGGAGCTCGAAATTTTAAAAGCACAGGTTACACTACAGCGGTTTCAGATAGGATCACGGTCCGATTTTTGTGAGTTTCAGTTAAAATCTTCTCCATCCTTGGTCGGAAAGAGCAAAAAATTTGCCAACGTGTGTAAATATATGATTTGCATCAGATGACTATGAAAATGAAATGTAAACTAATTATTTCGTGACGTCACATCGGCAGACGCGTTTCTCGGACACGCGTTAAAAATCGGATTGATTTTCGAACAAATATATAATGGTAGCAGAATAGTTTATCGTGAAACAAACTAGGATCAGTTATCGATATAGCGTGACTATGCTTAGAACAAAGTCTGAATAAAAACTATTGGTCCTATTTAGAAAAATTCGGATCGGATTTCGGATTGAAAATCGCTGTAGTGTTGAACAAAGCCCTGGTTAGTACGATAAATTTAAAGTAAAAACTTTAGTAAAAGAGGCTCGTCTCTGGAAACACGTGAGAACGCTACTGAATTTATCCTAGGACGTTGAAACTTTAAAAGAGAAGTAAACAGGAGGGGAAAAAAGAAAATTCTAAAAATGTTCACTTTTCCGAAACGGTTTGATGAGTAGCCGTTTTATTTCTATTCTCCTGGACTGTGAGTAAACTAAGTGCCGTGCAGGCTTATGATCGTACTTGTTTACGGCTAAGCAGGTGTGGTGCCAGGATTTGCCCAACAGGGAGAGGGTAGTAACCAGGAGCCCTGACTAAGGCAGCGGATTACCGAAAGGATAGTGAAAAGTTTTGGCGAGAGAAGCGTGTCGAAAATTTTGGTGCTTATGTTGCTGAAATTTCGGGGTTTATTGAGGAAAATTGGAAAAATTTAGGTTTTTATATTGAAGAATAAAAGACCAAAACCAAGAAATTTATCGGGGCGACTGACCGTCGTCGGAGATTGTATACTATATTTTATCGTTCCCCTTAAAGGTCGTGTGACATGCCACCAAAAAGAGCTGTTTCACTTGTCAGTTAAAGAATTGAGTCCTCCAATCAAAGATCCGTTGGAATTATTTTAGTATCTTTTACCGTTCTCAAAATATACGTCTTCAAAGTTTGATGGTTTCTGAAGAAACTTATTGCCTATGCAAAAATAATGATGTGGAGTGTTGCAAAGTGTTATGATTTCTTTCATTAACCCTATATAAATTATCTCTTAATTACCGATCATATAGATTACAGTTTGGTGAGTGATATTAATATTTTTCAAGGAAAAAAATAAACTTTTATAATAACCCCTCAGGGAATAACAATGCTACCCAGTGTCTTTGAAATTAAGGTTGAAAAAACAAAGGCTAACATGTGCCATATATGGTATGTCCCTCTTTCGATGTCACATATTTGCATATTTAACTCATGTTTATTCATGACACAAGTGTGAAATAGAAATTTCCCTGTAAAATGGTCAATAATTGATGGATTTTAATGAAAATTGCGGCTATTTTCTGGATTTTAAAGCTTTTTACATCAAATACCCAACTATGTTATTTTCATGTCACACGACCTTTAAGGCTTGCTGACAAAATTGGAAAAATCCCCGACGGGGGGGGGGGGCACGGAACGTCACCCCTGCGGATAAGTTTCAGCATCTATTTTTGTGTGGAAGTAAAACTAGCACTTGTTACTCGTTTTATATGGCCTAGCCTATACTACCACAAATGATTACAGAGGTGATAGATGTATTATAGGCCACGATGAATACTCAGTGAATGAACGATTTTACAGTTCCTCTGGCGCCAAAAATGTGGCGTCACACTTTTAAGCATTTTGGCTCCAGTTAAGTTAAAAAGCTGAAATGGTAAAAACTTCAATTATTCATGCATTCCGTTTTACGTGTGAAGCACCCTACGACAATCCATAACGAACAGTTTTAAAATACTTTGCACATTCTTAAAAGAAAACTGCAGTTTTATAAGGTATCTTTAAACATTTTCCTTTGCCTTTTGTCGTTCAGTCAAAATTTACATTACAAGCTACTACATGTACTTTTCTGACTTGAATACAACCAGGGCACCGGGTCTCTTCGTACGACTCCCCTATTTCCGCTTTCTTACATACATAATTTGTGATGACCTTGTATGGCAATTAATGAAGGAATTTTTCTGGTTTGATTTGAATTCGTAGCTGGAACATAAAGCTTTTGAACTGGTCTAGGGATATCCATATTTTTTCGTCGTTTAGTTTTAATCCGCTATTGAACTTGAAGAAGTCATCTAAATTTAACCGTTTGTCAGCACGAATGTAGGCGTAAAATACGAATTAATGCTGAAAACGGTTATTGTATCTGTTTTGACGAGAACGAAGCCCACTAATTGCTCTTGCTTATAAGGAGGTTCGAATTGTGAAGATAATAAATATATTTGTCATCCAAACCCCCTAATTGCTACAACAGCATGCTAATCGCTGCAATCCAGAGTACTAATATATATTGAGTATCACCACTAACAACATTTATTCCAAATTGGCAAATAGCTGAAGCTTTTAGAAGAATGAATATTTTATAATTTCCCTTGTGTGCTATTGTAGCCAAAAAGCCAATCGGAAGACGTCTTTGTGTCAAACACGCAACTCGCAAGCGCTCGACAACGAATCTAGGTTAGTGTCAGTGGTATTTCACACTTTAGCACCCCAAATGTATTTTGATGACGTCACACTTTGCCCATCTTACCAGCATATTCGTCATATAATGAGACCATGAGGATAAACTTGCTCTCGTTGCTCCTTATTTCTCGATGCATGATAAATAAGGCAGTGAATATTTAAGAAAAAAAAAACATTCAAGTAACATTTAAAATGAAAGATAGTTTCCTACATACTTTTGAAGAAGGAAAAGAAATGGCAGAAATGTAGGTTGGTACGTGATTCCTGATAAAACATACGTTATACTGGCATAAAACTGTCTCAATGAAAGACTTTAAAGGTAGTCAAAGTGTGACATTATGAAGTTCGTAAATATCTTTCCAGTATATGATAGGAATGTTTTAAACTATATCACAAAACTAAAAATCAGTCTTGTGCATGTTGATATGAAGGGCAGAGTTCAGGAGTTAACAGTCCCCACTCTGAAGAGGCCTCCGTTGCCATAGTTGTAGAAAGCAGTGAACATGTGTATCAACAATGCCTGCCCCATGCAAAAGTGCATTGTGGAATTACCGGTATGCATTCATCTCAAACCCCTGCACTGTATCAGATTGGTAAAAGCTAAACTTGTTTGGAATTTCCACCGACGGATACGTCATTTTTATGAAATATTTAAATCCCAAACTAAAGGTAGTTGGTACAACATGCAAACTTAACTCCAGCATTGAGGACACAGAGAAATAAAAAAAATTATTGTATCGATTGAAAGAGATAAAAAAAAAGTTGATTTAAGTGAGTAGGAAAGTGCTAAACAACGAATGCATCCCTTAATATGTTTGTATCGACGAAGGGGTGAATCTTAGTCAGGAGTGGATAAATTAACTCACGTGACTATTCTGGTTGATAAGTTTCACACTAGTTCAACAGTTTACCATTACTTTTCATATTACCTTATATGTAAAGCGTATTTAATGTACAACATGTGGGGTACTAGTAGTGTGCCATAAAATTGTAGTTTCAGCTAATATTCTCACAGCAAGGTGGGCGAATGTACACTAGATAACCAGGCATGGACATAGGAAACCGGGGGGGGGGGCTGGTGCCCCCAGTCAAAATGTGGTGGGCGGAAGGACGAAAACCCCTTATTTGTTCCCTCTGTACAAATGTCAAAAATTTGAAGTAATTTTCACTAAATTTTTCCCAATATGTTACACCAAAATTACATCTAAGGACCCTCAAATATTCAAAACTTTTCCAAAGGGGGAGGGGGAGTCGTGAACCAGTAGTGGCAGCTCCTTGAGGTGACAGAGTATTTGCGATGGCGTACCATTGTCTCGAGTTCCACGCTTTTACAGTCTTAAGTGACAGACAATATATTTGTGTAAGATTTATGTTAACGTTTTCTGACTTGCTCTAGAATTAAAGATGAAGGATTAACATATGCCGTAACGAAATAGAAGAGGCAAACCTAAAATTTATCATCATTCTAGCCTGTAGAAATTACCACACTTTCATACTTGCCTAGGTGAAGAGATGTTGACATCCTCATGCTTTGTGGGAGAGCTGCCGCGTTCAAAAATTGACTTACCAAATACTGAATGACGTCATGAGGATATTCTGTGATGTGACGCCATTTCATTGTTCCTTGGTTTTTCATTGGTTGCTTTCATCATTACACATTCTTTTTCGATCATTCTTTCAAGTGAATCACAAAATATTTCTAACAAAATGGAAAATGTACAATGCTGAGTAAAATGCAGAAAACTGATACAGTACATTTCTTGAAATGTTTTCAAGTATACGTATGACCATCAGATATAAGAAGTGTTTCTGTTTATGCAATGCATATGAAATTATTACGATGGTTAGTTCGAGAAGAAAAACACCATGGGTCACATATGTTCACGGTGGCACGTTGACTATGTCTACAGGAATTTGAAAGAAAATGCCAAAACATCTCCCAAAATAGTTGCAATTGCCGTCAAAATCCTTTCAGGATGTACAATTTTGCAGATAAAATCATTTTCTTTCTCAGTGTGGAGCGAAAATGAGTGATTTATGCAAAACTTTGACACTGAGCGAGGAACTCTTAGGCTATCTTCCATCTCGTATGTTATCCATAAGGGTTTTCGTTATCACAACTTCAAGGACATTGGTCATGCATTTCTTTTTTGATTTTCTTGTATTTTGTTTTGACAGAAAAGATTTTCTTTATTTTACGAGTTGGAACATTATCGTTCAAACAGAATATAAAGTGTATTCAAAAATGGGAAATAATTGACGTATAAAATTACCCATAGCCTATGATTTCAACAGAATTACAGAAACAGAAATGCCTTATAGCCTTGATTTGTAGCGTATATCTCAAGGACTGCGTGGTAAATAATTATAAAGCTTCTTAGATATTAAGCATTTTTGAGCATATATAAGGCAAAATACGAATTTGGCGAAAGGAATTTTCTGGATCTTCAATCACTTTATGTTGTATAACGAGAATTGGTCCCCATCTCCTCTTCATTCTTGGAGCAAAATCCCCATCTGTACTGTGAAGGAATCCCCACACTAGGGTGTTTATGTTGCAAAGGTCTAACAAGTATAAAATCATCACTTGAGTATTTTGATACTGAGCTTTCCTCCACGTCAAGGTAATTTTCTTTAGCTTCTTCCAGATTAGATAAATTCCCTTACTCCTACCCAGTGGCGTTCTACGGGCCTTTTTTTTACCGGGAACACAATTTTGTCTCGCATCGTAGACTCTTTCTTAAAAATACATACGATACCGTAGAACATATTGACTGGTATCACTCGCGTAGACAGCAAGGCGTGTACCCACCGCCATATGGGACCACAATGTCTCAACGCTTTACCCAGAAGAATGAAGGGATGCGCCCTCATTTCGCCATAACCCGTGCCCATGATGTAAAAACTAGTGTTTTGGGAAAGAATAGGTTAACATGAACCAACTGCGTTGAAGGCGTCGGGGGCTAGACAAGGGGTCTTCCCGAAGCCGCTTGATCCGGGGACGTCAGGGCCCGTGGTGGGGTCGAGGGGCAATGCTTCGGTTAGATATAACAGGGAACGAAGCCTCGGAACCTTCAGGTTTTCAAAATAACTGTCAGTCTTTGGTGATTAAACAATTGATCTTGTTAACGGCCAGACGGCCGGTCGATTTGATGATGCATAGGTGCCAGTAGGCGAGAAGGGCAGATGATATAAGGGGCTGCATGGGACTTGGAGCAATACGCCACTCAGGCCATCTTACAAAAAACAGTTGAAGAATACCTGCTTAAGATGGGTGCTCACGAAGTTTGTAGAAAAATAAGTTTTTTAAGGCATTTTAAAAATTTTTTTGCTTCATTCTGCATTATAAATTCATAGTATAGAAATTATATATTATATATATATTTTTTTTTATTTTTTTATAGTAGAAAAACTACATAAAAATCCTCGATCCCCTTCTCCTTCACGTCTCCTTTTTCGACCCGTTATGTTCAGATGACCATCTCGGTCGTACCGGTTGGGGCTATCCCCCGAGATAAGACCAGATTTCCCCTCCCCAGTTCCTTGAAGAAAAATATCCCATCCAAACCCTTCGTTTTTAGTTCATACCATGGTCACACGGTCACATCGGCAATAATTCGTTGCGAATTATAAACATTTCCGCTTGAAAGGTTCACTTGATGCAGGGTATGGTAAATGACTATTGTATCTCCAGTTGTTCACGTACGGTAGTGTTTGAATCTCTGAAAATCATTTTCGTCTGTTTGTTATCTTTTAGTATTCCAGATTTTCGTCGGAAATTTTTAAAGATAAAAGTCGTAGCTGGTAGGCAAATCAAGATTACTGTGAAACCAAGATCGATTGTTTCCTCAGATGAGACCGTTTCAGCTTTAGAAGCGTTTTAACAGGTTCCTTCTTGAGTGATATTTCGGGAAAACTAACTAATGATCAGGAAAACTTTACAGTGGACGATGAACGAACAGGACTTTAATGGCTAGAATTTTGGGTAGCATGCAGTTAGCGATTGGCTGTCGGCATGAGTTGGTTATTCGTGGTATTCACATGTTAAACGGAGTTTCTGTACTATAGATTACTTTACTAACAATGAAAGATAAAATGCATGATCATAAAATAATTGGTGGAACAAGCAAGATTAATTTGACAGATAAGGTGGTATATGAAGCAAGTTGTCAGAGATGATTGTTTCTGTTATCTGAGTGATTTTATCGACCAGATGACTCCATAACACAGTGAAAGAGAACACCAAAGTACTTAAGATTTTGAATGGAATTTTGACGGACGTAACAAGGAAGCAAAAAAAAAAAAAAAAGGAAAAAAATAAGCTTAGGAGACTACGGTACGAAAAGAGAACGGTAGTGGGTTACTTTATCCAGAGACCAGGGACAATGCAGTGTTGTTAATTAGTCGTATCTAAGTTTGTAGTGCCGTAGATGCTTCAGTATAATTCAAAGAAAGTACCGTATAAGCTTAGATATCAAACTTAACATGACACAGTGACTCCTCATGGAAGAGAAAATATCGGGGGGGGGGGATGTTGCTCACTTTTCAGTCGTTTTGACATCTATCAGACAAGGTAATGTCTTACGCAAGTGTTTCTACTTGTTAATTCGGCAGTTCGGGACACTGTTGAATCGAAGAAGGCATCACTGGTGAATATAGCATATTCCTTTTACTAGAAGAACATTATTTCTCCCCAGAAGCATTTCTAGACAAACACAAATTAACTTAACCGGGGCGGATCCAGGATTTCACAAGGGGGAGGGGGTAACTCCATGAGGACAAAGTTCGCACCTATGAGCGTCATATGTATGAAGCCTCGACGGGGTCTAGGGTAAAACTTGAAATTTAGACACTTATATGGTATTTCCTGGCATCTGGAAATACAAACAAGCATATCTTTTGTACAGCAGCCCTAGGTTCGTCTCCGAAAAAAGTGGTGCCGAAAAGAGGGAGGATGGGGGCTGGAGCCAGGAAAGCCCCCTCTGGATAAGCGTCTGCGTACAATGACTAACTTATAGGTCAGTTACCATGCATATAGTTTGTTAGTTAGTCAGTTAGTTAGGTTTAACGGCCCAGTTTCCAACCAATTGGTTCAAGTTGAGCCGGCCACGGCCTTTTTTCCAGTTGTGGCTCACTGGCTTATATAATGAAGGGTGCGAAATATGCATTCAATCCAAGCCTCGATATCTGCGTTTGCTTTTCTAGGTATAGGAGTTTGGTATCTATGTTTGTAATATCTTTGCTGCAATTGATGATGAACGCCCTCCACACAATATCGCATTGTTGGTACCACCCGCCTGCTTATTATTTCGTTTTGTATTTCTGTATTTATCTTCCTACTTCATTCTTTTGTAATTGTATGTATGTAGTTTTGATTTGGAATTCTCTTTTAAAACGGAAGAGATCTCGTGTCTTATAAAGAGAGAAATATAAACTTAACATAGAACATACACTGGGCAAGCTTTATGGACGGTACGGTTTAGTACTATGCTATGGCTTGTAGGACACTTATACTAGCTCTCGGAGTGGATGAATTTTTTTCGTTCAGCGCATCGCTTTGAAAAAGCATCGGAGGGGGTTGATCACAATATTGCTACATCGGACCGTTTCAAGTTTGAGTTACGTAGTGCATCTAAGCATTCTCATGTTTAAGATTGCATGCTTTAAAAACAAATTTAGATTCCAAATGAATGAATAGAATGGTAGAGTTAATTAAAAATTGAAAGTTATACAAGCCCATTGAGTATAACATATAAGTTAAGGTAATAATAGGCTATTTCATGAAAGCATAATCTGGCATGGTACGGTATGAGAAATAATACTAAAGATCTTTAACCTGTACATGTGCTTCAGGTGTATTCAAATTGTTTATCATGTATAGGAGGAAGAGTGTTCGTTCATTTGTCAGAGCAAGTACTGTAAGCCACGTAAGAACTTAAGAACGCGTCAACGGCGGGGTCCGGGGACATGGGCGTCCGGAGGGGGGCAAGGGGGGCACTTGCCCCCCCTGGAAAATAAAAAACTTGAAAAAACGAAGAAAAAATAAAGAAAAAAAAACGAAGAAAATATAACATCAACATTTCTTAACAGTTCAATCAGTGTGAATTTCTACTTTCAGAACAGGAATTAAATAAAAATATCAACACTCAGGCCCCAGCAGCCCCACAAGCATATTTTTGGTATTTTAGTTTATATTTACGATATTGCTAGTGTTTCCCCCTTTTTATATGCGGTAAATAGGCCTTGGAAGTGCCATTTCCAGCGATCTGGGAAGCATTTAGGGCCAAAATTTTCTTGCGCCCCGCGCCAACCCATGGTGGCGCGGAGCGCTGAGAGTCTGTCTATGCCCCCCCCCCCCTTGACGAATTCCTGGCTACGCCTTTGTCAACACTGTGTGAAAAGTAGCATCTAAACTCTTTTCTGGGAGTAAAATATTTTCCATGGAAAAAGTTGGGCTCTCTAAAAAATTTTACCCCCCCCCTTGATTTTTTTTTCTGCGGACGCCCATGTCCGGGGACCTCCCCGGGAAAATTTTAGAAAAAACTAACGCTTGTATGCGATTTCCCATGTTCTAATCGACTTAAAATCATAATTAGATAAGTGAATTTTTCCACATTTCAGTATTTTTTCTCAAGTATCCAAACTTTCATTTACGGTTTGGCAACTTCCCCACTTGCCCTCCCCCCCTTCCACAGGCTACAGCCCTGGTCAGTCACGTTTAGGTTCGAGCAAGTATGCAGACAACAGGTTTTTTGAGTCACAGATAATACTTACACGTTTTTTAGGAAAAGTGTTCGTTTAGCGTACCACAGTCAGGATCGAAAAAATAACCAGTATGCCCAAAGGCTTGGTGATTCCTTGCCGAGAGGAAACACTTTGTCACACTGAGGTTTATCCCTTAAAGATATCCTTCTTGAGACATCATGTTCCAAGATATTTTCACGATATTTCACGATATTAGCGTCAGGCGCGGTTTTACGGGGGGGCTTTGGGGGCTTAAGCCCCCCCCCCAAATTCGCTCAAGCCCCCCCCCCCCCAAATTTTCAGAGGTTGTGTTATGCTATATTTGCGTGTACTGAGAAAAACAAAATTGTCCAATACACTTGTGCACATCTTGGTCCAGTGGAATTAGTTTGTCAAGGGAAACTGTCGTCTGTGTCTCGAAATCACATATTAGGTTCACGATTTCATACAATGGAAGTTGGGTCAGATAAGTAACATCTATGATAGTATGTACGTACATGTAAATCAAGTTAAAGGATTAATCATCTGTTGGAAGTTCAAAACGAGTCATTTCGTCGCTGATCTCGTCAAGCTATACTAGCCCTTTTAAGTCAAATCTACAGACCGAATCGTTATTCCCATTAATGTGAACAGGTCCAGTTCCTCGTATCTCTCAGTAACGTTTGCTACATTCTTCCAAATAAAAAAAAAAATATATGCCTGTATATACGTAACATCTACGTCATGGTCAGGGGCGGTGCCACTCAGGGGGAAGGGAGGCCTATCCCCCCCCCTGTAATTTGCAGAAAAAGAGTAGCAAAAGAAGACGTGAAAGAGAAGAAAAGAGGAGGGCGGGGTAGGCCTATATCTGATCCATATAGTTAATTCAGGGCTTCCAAGAGGCCATATTCCGGTTTCTACCAGCCTTTAGATACGATTTTATAATGCACAAATGAAGGCAAATTTTCTTAATACTTCGAGAATATTTCTGTGGACTCCACGCACGTATTTTTGCGTAAAACTTTCCCCGACTAGAGGGCAGTAATGTGTCCAAAAGGGGACTTCAGGAGGTTTGTTGATACATACCCTTAGACAAAAAAGGCTCCTCTTTCACCTAACCAAAAAAATTAAGAATGTTTTGAACTCATATGATCGGGTCCAAAAATATCCCAAAGACAACACCATTTTTGCATCTAAGCAACCTTCAAGTAACCAAAATTTCTCAAAAGGGGAGGGGGACCCCTCCCCTTAGACCTCTCCCCTAGAACAGCCCTCTTTAACCCAACCAAAATTAGAATTCACGAAGTTATGAACATTTGCCAGCCATATATCAGTCAAAACTGTCCCGAAGACCGCACCATTTTGCATCTTAGCAACCTTTAAGTAACCAAAATTTCTCACAGGAGAGGTAAACACCCCTCCCTTTAGACCTCTCTCCTAGGACCGCCCTCTTTCCCCCAACCAAAAATTAGAATTCACAAAGTTATGAACATTTTCCAGCCATATATATCAGTCAAAAAATAACCCTAAGACCCCACCATTTTGCATCTTAGCAACCCTAAATTAGCAAAAATTTCTCAAAGGGAGGGGAACACCCTTCCCCTTAGACCTCTCCCCTAAGAAGGCCCTCTTTCCCCCAACCAAAAATTAGAATTCACAAAGTTATGAACATTTTCCAGTCATATAGTCAAAAAATTAGGCAAAGAACGCACCATTTTGCATCTTAGCAACCTTAAATTAGCAAAAATTTCTCAAAGGGAGGGGAACACCCTTCCCCTTAGACCTCTCTCCTAAGAAGGCCCTCTTTCCCCCAACCAAAAATTAGAATTCACAAAGTTATGAACATTTTCCAGTCATATAGTCAAAAAATTACCCAAAGAACGCACCATTTTGCATCTTAGCAACCTTAAATTAGCAAAAATTTCTCAGAGGAAGGGGACTCCCCTCCCCTTAGACCCCTCCCCCACGACGGCGATCACTCAACCCATGTCCCCTATCAAAATAACCTTGCGCCGTCCCTGGTTATGGTACTGTTTTTATTATCATTGGTTTCAGCGTGCGCGTGGCCGATTTACATATTTGAGAGAAAATTTTATGGTTCTTCCGTTTCAAGTCCCCCCTAAGCCCCCCAAAAGTCTCGATCTAGAACCGCGCCTGATTAGCGTGGCTTTTGACATCGAATTCGGGGAAGAGGTACTGTGTTTGAAGAAAATGATATGCTAACAAATAAGTCTCCTTACATTGGACTGAAGGGTTTGGGTAACGTTTCGTAGCAGTAGTAAGGAAAGACATCAATTACCTGAAGCTTTTCGGAGTTTGTGTATAAAATAGCGAAATTGGTCTGTCGGAGCAGCGAAAACCTTAGCATCATTGTAAGTTTTTTAGGTTGAACTGGCCTATCGTAAGTCCAGCACATACTTTAGTTATCGTAGTTCGTACTCTCTATTCAGTACGTTACTGCAATCAGTGGCGTAGCCAGGATTTTTTGAGCAGGGTAATACTGGGGAGTCACATCTTCTGAATTATCTCCCTCTCTATAGGGCTTATGTACAGAACTGTGCATTCCAAAATTTTCCACGAGGGGCACCTAGGGTGATACGGCTTTGTCGTGAGGGGGGGGGGTAGGGGGTACGTGCTCCCATGATCCCCCTCCCCCCGTAGCTACGCCACTGACTGCAGTCCTAACATCCACTAACAATGGCAAATGCTTTGAAAGATTTTGTGACGTGAAAATGGCAAAAATGGATATTTGATGTGAGAAGTATTTAAAAAATCTAGAAAATAGCCACAATTTTCATCAGAATCCATCAAATATTATTGTTCAGAGTAATTCTCTATTTAAACGTATACTAAATAAATAAATGTTAGATATGCAAATTTGTAACGTCTAAAGAGAAACTCGCAAAAGTATGTCTAATGTTATCATTTGTTTCTTCAACCTTTATTTTAAGGACAGTCTCCACATTGATTGGTATATCCCGGCGGATTTATTTTTAAAGTTAAACTTTGTCTCCTTGAAAATATATCATTCACCCGAACTTTAAAACATTTGACTAGTAATTGAACGATAATATATACAGGGTTAACAAAGGAAATGTTAGCACTGTGCAACAGAATACATCATTATTATTGCATGTGCAATGAATTACTTCAGAAACCGTCAAGCTTGGAAGAGGTACATCTTGGAACGGTAAAAAATATTAAAATAATTTCAACGGATCTTCAATTGGGGGATGTTACTCTTTAAGTACCTAGTAAAAACAGCTCTTTTTGGGTGCATGCCACTTAAACTTGTAACGTAAGACTTGAACTTAGACATCTATAACTTTGTATTTCTGAAGGAGCAACATATAATTACATATGGTGTAAAGAGGAAAGTATTCTTTTTATCCTTGTAATTACTGTCTGTACTTTCAAAGCACGTGACCTCAACGAAACAGCCAGAGAATATTTCCAAGGACTCGTGAATACATATCAACATCAATAGTTTCCTCTGGTAAAGTACATTAGTAAGAAAGACTCGTTCAATGCGGTGATTAAAGCAGTGATAACTCCCCGATTGAAGCTTTATATAGATAACGGTCCCACTTCCCCTCTCAAAAAATGCAAAACGATAATATATGAAGGGCGCCCCCATTTAAGCCAGCTTGGATAAACCCGCGATACATTGCTTCCATTTATGCGGAGACAGATCAACTACTCAAGCATTGTCTGTTTTAAAATATGCAAGGGTGTCACACTTTTGGTTTTTGTGTTATGTTAACTTTTTAAGTCGGTTGCCCACTTAGTACCAAGGGCTTGTGAGCTCTTGCGATCGATTGCGCGTGCGACCGGTTGCCATCTAATTGCTCTCAAACCTTGCTACCTGCGAGTATTTTGGTTGCGATCATACAAGATTTGGTAAGGTTTTTGTATATTAAGGCGACTAACTGAACTCGGCTATGATTTCATAGAAATGAACATCGGCAGTGGCGTATGTAGGGGGAACCATTGGTACATGCCACCCTCACTGATTCCGACATTTTCCTGTAATGTAGTAACCTTAAATACGTAAATTTTTGAACACAAATTTTACTTCAAAGGTAGCATAGGCCTATGTAGCACCAAATTGCATGTAAGGACACCTACTTTTTTAACCTCTTCCCCTTAGACCCCTCCCCAGGCCGGCGATGACAGAACATACTGCATGCCCCTTCCCCCTCCATGAGGGAGAAATCCTGGCTACGCCACTGAACATAGGTCTACAGCCTATTCATATCGCAACATTACTATTGTAACCCAAACAAGACTTTAATTTCAGACACACTGGAAACCGTTCAAACAATTACCTGTATTCATCGTACTAACCGGCCTCCTGAGTGAGAATAACCATGGCCGAGGCAGTTCTTCCGTAGTGCAACTTCCTTTGCAGTGCATATATGAATACTAAATACCATGCTGAATAAAATCGATCGCTTTCAAGATGAGTCAAACTGAATGATATCACTTTGCACACCGCTAACTAGTATATATTTATACACTGCTAAGTAATGAGATTTATACACTATTCATAGTAATACACCATTAAAGAACTGTAGTTCTGTACTAAGAAAGTAAAGTCATTATTACTCTACTAGCTAGCTAATGAATTAGTCAATTTCACACTACTAACAACACTCTAAAAAATTTTGTGTAGAATTTACACATCGTTGTGTAACTAGTGCACCTATCCCGAAATGTATAGAAATTACACATGTTTGTGTCATAAATGTACACAACATGTGTATAAATTACACGTGTTGTGTAAATTTATTACACAAACATGTGTAATTTCTACACATTAAGGTGCACTAGTTACACAACGATGTGTAAATTCTACACAACATTTTTTAGAGTGAAGTCATACCGTATGTGTTCCAGCTCCCTGTTCGGTGTTAGCTCATTGAGTTGTAGCCTACTTTGTTTTCCTAGTAAAGAATACTCTTCCACCCCGTCAAGTCCTGTGCTTTGACTCTCGTCAAGGCGCGTCCGAGTCAAGTCCTTATTAGTTGACTCAAGTCAAGTTATTTTGTGGTTTCGGCTGGAGTTGAAGGGGCTTATTGAGTTGGTTCACAAAATTCATGATTTTTTTCACACCTGTTGAGTTTTACCCACATCTTGAAGGTAAATTGGTCAAGCTAAGAGTTTCTGCACATGTGACACACAACTGAAATAGCAATGGTAGGTAATTAATGATTGAAATCATTTATTACAAATTCGTGACCAGACACTTTTTAACATTGGGTATTAATTATATACAACCCCTGTCCACAAAAGCTACAATTTTCACTTTTCCGGTAACTATAGGAAGTGATACATGAGTAATGAGGTTAATTTGAAACAATATGATGCAATGACTTTATTCAAACTCGTCACAAAATAATCGATATCAACTCAATCAGCCCCTCTAAGTCATCAGAAAATATGATTCGAGCCTTCGTCAATGACTTGACTTGTTGAAACTCTCCCATATTCCATCTGTAGAATACACACTGACGTTAAGACCTATTTTCTGTAAGTTGATTTTACATTTACGCGATATAGTCATGTAATTTGACGACGAGAATTGTGTAAGTTTTTATTACAGTGTGAAGAATGTGAGGGAAGCAAATGGGGCGCTAAAGCATCCACTCACCCAAGGGACGTCCATGGGGTTCGTGCCTCTTCAGAAGGGTTTTCACTCAAATTTAAAAAAAAAAAAAAATAATATAACTCACTCGGCATTTTCAAAGTAGAAAAGTCTGGACTTTAATTGCTTGCTATGTCTAGCATGGACATTAATTTTTGAAAGGGAAAGGCTCCCATGCGCATTTCTCCCATCCAACCTTACGGTAGTGCTATTCTTCTCGGCCTTTTGATCATGTGTAGTACCTGTTTCTTTTCAGCACGGTCCAGAACGGGGAAACGCATGACAGACCCACGATGCAGTCGTCGGGTTGAACCTCGTGCAGTGGCGGCGGAACGGGGAGGGGGGGCTTGGGGGCTCAGCCCCCAATGAAAAAAATGAGGGGAAAAAGGTATGTTCAGCCCCAATATTTGCCAAGTAGCTCAGAACACTCGGGAGGGCTGTTTCCGGCCATCTGGAGGGTTTGTAAACCAAAAATTTTCTTGTCCGCTCCGCGCCAATTATGGTGACGCCCCGCTTAGATAGTCTTGCCGGCACTCAGTCCCCCATCTTTTTTCCGTTCCGCCGAGCCTCACCTCGTGTCCCATCAGAGCACATGACTCCTTCGAGCAGAACAAATCTGTACTGGGATAACATTTGTTTTCTCCCCGTCCGATATTTAGCTGAAAAAAATTTTAGAAAAAAAGTTCCTTATGGCGGCGGTGGTCGTTGACTATTTTTCCAGTTTTGGAAAATCAGAAATGGTGGATCTAAGGGGAAAAGACCCACCTTCAGTGGTGCGGCCATGGAGAAGGTGGGGCTCAGGGGACTTTTCCTACCAGCAAATCCCTTCACCCCAACTCCCCAGTCCACTCTCGTACAAAGGAACACAGTTAACAGGAGCAATGAGTGCACCCCCCAAAATCGAAAAATTCTGTTTACCACCCAGGGCTTTCCCCTTCCACTTTTGAAATGCTGGAGGCGCCTCTGCCCACCTCCCTCTTTTGTGTAGACGATGATAAATTAAATCGTAGCCTAACATGTAGAGTTCCGTAGGCTATCGTATTATTTGGGTCATATGTGTCTTAGCAGTTGAGCTATACTTAATTGTCTACATGAGTAGGAAAATATGTGCGGCGTTGCGAATCCTTGTAACATGAAAGCTGCCGCATGCCACCCTTTCGAGAACGGGAATATTTTTCTGAGGGTCAAGCCATGACATATGGTCGAAGGATATCTGTATTATCCCGTTAAGCCAGAATTGCCCATATTTTCAGTAATCTGACTGAGAAATAGGTTCTGCCTCCTACTCTATGTCTTTACCTCATACTCTATGCAATTACCACAAAATAAGAACTGGCCAACTTTATTGACAAACAAAAATAAAAGTTAAGAGGGTATTTAAAAATTGAAGATTTGATAAAATAATTTTCTCTGACACCATGAGTATAGTCTCTATGCAATGAGTACTGTTCAATTCATAACTAAAGAATGTGTTTGCGACTGGAAAATGTCATCGTACGAAGGGAGTTTTCCGCTATGTTTGTACTCCGATTTGAAGTCTAGAAATAGCATTCAGACCCCAAGCTCAGGGTTTATACACCAAGCTCAGGGTTTAACCTTTACGTCGATCGGATCCTTCAGGGCTGATACTACTGGATCAGCTGCTGAAGTTTTTTACTCCAAATATATCAATTATGTGATAAAAATTTCCCAGTTTTTTTATAATTTGTTACATAACTATGTTGGAGCAACACAACAGAATATATAAGACCAAACTTGGTTCAGTCTTTGCTTTCATTCTAAACAGTTGAAATTAAACAGGTTGCCGAAGCAATCTATTTGTTTGTTCTTGTCCGAGAAGCTGCTATGAACTTCTCGTTCGAGGGTCCACTTCTGAGCAATTCCTTCCACGATTACTACCTCTAATACAGTACTATTGTGATAAAATCGTATTACAGAACAAAACACATTCCTTCGCGGCGATGATAATACACTCCAAGTTAAGGTCATCTAGAGGTGAAGCCAACAGTTACAATTCCTATACCGTCAAGAAGTGGGAGGTGAAACGTTCAAGGCCGTATCCTTGACTAGGTTCTGAGTTCACCCACTGTGGTTACGTAATACCGCTTCTCTCGGCCTTGGTTCGACCTAATTGCATGTCGTTGGGTTACGTAATCCGTTGGCTTCTAATCAAGCTGTTGTCCACACAACTCCTAAAAATGTGCAGGCTATTGTTAGAAAACAATTCATTTTTGTTGATAGTTGTTCTGGTTTATTGTTCCAAAAGATGAACGCGAACAGTCATCTATGGGTCAGGGTTTTCTCAATTTAGGAAAAAGTCTTCAGTCCGCAGGAACCGAGCTGTTTAAATTGTTATCAATGAAAGAAAAAGAGATATTAACCTTTTAGTGACAAGCTGACCACATTCTTGCGTTCTTAAGGAGCTTGACAATTTCTGCCATTTTCGTAATTCACACTCAAGATAACACGCTTGGTTTTTGCATGAAAATGATATTGCTGACTTCGATATCACGCAAATCAACACCCTACTGTCACGCCCATTATCCAAGTTACATAAAGGAGATGAATCCAAACAAGAGAACGGCCTTGGTAATACCTCTGGGAGCATGTTACCCCAGTGACGTATTTAGAACGGGTAGACCATTGGCCATGGTCTAGAGGTCTAATTTAACACAACATTATTTACAACTATCATCAGTGCCAATCCTAAGTTGCCTATAACACATGTTTTTAAACATGATTATGAGCTAAAGACGGGTCTTATTCAATATTTGAACACTGTTACATTACATGTAGTGTAGTAACAGGGAACTGCCACTCTAGTTCCTTGGTAGTATTTTGTGAATTATTACAATATAATGCGACTAATATACGAAGAACTTTTAATTGAACTAGTAAGTACGAATTACCCAGGGCCCCGCATTCTTGCCGGCCAAGAACCCCGAGCACCCTTTATCGTCCCCTAGTGACCCCGGTAATTGGTCAACTGTGCATTAAAATGTTGGTTGGAATGAAATTAAAAGCGAAAACGTTTCGTAAGTAACAGGTTTGCCCAAAGCAAAAAGCAAAGTCGGCTAGTTAACTAGTCCGCCCATCATAACGGGCACATAGAAAAGGTTGATGCTTGCATATTATAATGTTGGCAATCAGTCCTAGTTCACTCCATCCAGTGCCTGGACACAATGTAAGACAAACTTCAGGACACTCCCATTGGCAGTCATATGGGGACACATTTCACAAGGGGTCGGAAGGTCTTCTACCCTGAAATTCGGTTTAGAATGCGGAAAATGAAGTGTCATTGCCCTGAAAACATGACACTTTTGCCAGGAAATCCAAGATTCTTTGTATACTCGAGGATGCTGCCGACCTCAGACCATACGCTTAATTAATAGGACACTGTTTATATTCACGAAATCTGAGTCCATAAATTTTACATCAAGAATACTTCAGGTACTCCTGAACTGCATTGTGATTACTTCAGCTGCTATGAATATTTTGAGAGCGACTTTTCATGACCTAAGCTAACCGAGTTCATGTTGTTGTGTGCAAATTTGATCATCGCATAATGATGTCCCTCTCTCTTTGTCTACATCTGTGAAATGTTACATGTGTGCTGCTAACCATTTTAAGTTTATTTGAATGTGATTTTTAGGTCCGTGGGAGGGGGAAGTCTTTCGAAAGTTGACATTTCCTTATAAAATGACCAAAACTCCCTTCCCTAGAGAAAGTTTGTTTGGTTTTGGGGAACCGAAAACTTCAATGTCATTAACATATTTGGTTACACAAATCAACATACTAGCTAAAGCACTTAGGATTTTTGCACATGATCTGTTCTTTTGACCTTGAATTAGGTTGGGAGTTTACGTAAAAGGTATGTAAACTTGGTACAGCCTCAATGCCTGCCAGGTTGTAATGCTAATACATGGGGAAACTGGAGTGGACAATTGGATGTAGATTTAAGAAGAAATGTGAACTAATTATAAGCTATTGTTTGCCTCAAGTTCAGTGTGGGTAATGCATAGAGCCCCGCGCGAAAGGAATGAATGAAAATTCATTCATACTGGTCCCTCCTTTACACACATCAATAGTAAGTTTTGACTTGAGCCATTCTTTGTGAGACTTAGTGCTGACATGAGTTTTGGGAAATTTCAGAGCACAGGTATACAAGCTCAATTATATGGGCGTAGGTAGCTGTTTTCAGCGTGGGAGGGAGACCACGCCCCTTTAACTGGAAGAAATATGTGAACGTGCTGAGGTGCAATTTGATGCTACATTTGGTGTTATTTTTGGAGTAAACTTATTGAAAATGTTTGATGCTCTTTAGAAAAACTTTGATACATTTCACGGAAAGGACAGAAAAGGAGTTTTCGTCCTTGAAAGTTGGGTCGGAAGTATACTTTATCTGCCCCACGGTTTGACTGGGGGAGCTTATCCTCTCCCTCAGGCTTCCTGTGCCTATGAATAACCTACTAAGCCTATCTGTTAAATATAACAGCATTGTGTACGTAGTTATACGTAGCCGTAGCTCCACTAACGGATCAATGAGTTATCTTGTGTCTATTTATGTAATTCTTTCTGTTTTCCATACTTTCGACATGTTTTCGAACTAGGTCTGTCTAGAGGAGTCGCGAAACTGAAGCTTGGTAACTTTATGAAGGGTGACCGTATGTAAGGCAAAATGTAAGTGCATAGTACCTTCACCATCAGTGTACATTACGTAACTGCAGCTGATATATTGGCCGTATGGACAGTGTGTAAATGGTTATACAAAACGACAGGACAATTACGAACCATATGTTGCGTAATGAACATAAAACTTGTGTAATTGTGAAAATGAAGGTATTTAAAGATAGCGAGATTGCGAATTCTAATAGAGAAGAAAAAACAGTTTGATGTGGTTCTATTGCTGTACCTATGAAAATTGGCTGATTGCGAACAACTCTGAGGGGTCTGATACGATTGGACAAGGTTAATGCACTGCTTTTACAAATAGAGAACATGCAACCAGCCTGACACTTTCATAGGGAGGGGTACCTGGAAATTTGATATACTGATATACAGGAATGACACCGCTGCTTCTCATAACAAATGATTTGTCAATAATTCTTAAATATTTTACCCACGCCCATCGCTGTTGCTGCTTATAGCAAAACTTGACGTATCTCGAAGAAACGGAAGTTACATCAGACACATGAGAGCCCAGTTATAACATACGCGGTTAAAGTGCGCTACTGCTAGCGAAAGTACAGAGTCTGGACCTTGTGTTTCACTTTGTTCGACAAAGATTTAACACTGCTAGCTCATGACTCAGCAGACAATATTCTGAAAATTCTAAAATACTGACGAAATCCGTCCTAAGATTATGGAAACCCCACCACCTGGCCCTAAAGAACCAAACTGTTGTAAGAGGTCATTTCAAGTCACCAGAGGTTAAAAACCGATAACATTGTAAACACGATATTTCATGGTAGGAAGCACGGATACTTTTCATACAGTACTTAAAATGTGGATGCGTTATGGTCAGTAGGTGAACATATTATACCAAGATAGAAATGATGGATATTTTTCATACTGGGTATTTAGTTTGTCAATTGTCATATTGCGAGAGGGGTTCCAATCGGTTTTCTCATATGGAGATCAACGGCCATTTGAGGTGACCAGACGTAAAACTACGAAAACCTTGTAGCCTGCTCGTAAACACGATATCTCAAGAATAGACAATGGGCCGTACCTCCAAATTGTTTCGATTCACGTCGCAGACATATACTTACCCCTCGTTTCGTGCCCAATGAAAACGGAGGGCTGAATATTTGTACCGTACCAAGGTATAAAATTATAGAGATCAACATTCGTCTTTAATGAGTAATTCCAACTTTAATTAACTAATAATGAATTTGTGTGAAGGATCATGATACTGAGACTAAACATAAATAAAACAGCCTACAATTAACGTGAATGTTGTTGGTACGTGGAGAAAATGCTTGGCTCTCATTTTCACGGCCCAGATTCGAATCCGATTCAAGGACTTATTTTGCAATTGTTGTTTTTCAATTTTTGTCTTCTGTTACTTATTATATTTGAAATTCAGATTTTTAACATTGAGAGGAAGAACCCTATTGTCTTTGAAGGTCAGATGTCATTTGATGTCACCAGATGTCAAAAACTGAAAACGTCTTGGAATGTGGATGCGTTATAGTTAGAAAATGTTCTTGGTACGGTTCAAAGACCATCTGAGGTCAGAGGAGGTGAAACTACGAAAACAGTGTGAACTGCTTGCAAACGTGATATTTCAAGAAGGGTAATATTGAGCTATCTCATACTTGGCATGTGGATGCCACATACTGATAACAAGAACCGCGCTTTTGGTGGAAGTCAAAGTTCATTTGGAGTCACTAGAGGACGTATGGTTAAACCTCGTAAACACGGTATCTCATGAGGGGTAATTTTAATGGATCACTTAGTTGGCACGTAAAAATCCTTATATTGCGTATTTTTGTGTTGGTCAAAGGCCATTTGAGGTCAAAGGAGGTTAAACTGTGAACATCTTGAACTGTGAGGGATCCAATAGGTAGAATTTGGACGACCCATGTTGTTTACAAGGACCTCATTGTTTTGGTGGAGGTCAAATGTCATGTGAGGTCACAGAGGTCAAATTGTGGAAAAATCGTCAAATATGATTTCTCCAGAAGGATAATGTGAGGATGATGTGACAAAAGTACGAAAAAGCATCTCCTCACGACAAGGAACCACTAAGTCTTTGCAAATGACTATAGTTGCTGCCATAGATATTCGGTGACCATGAAATGATAGCCCTTTATGTCTGCATCTTGGTGTCTACTCCATCCATTGTCTTAACAAATAATAAAAATAAATCAATATCTGCTGCAAAGTTTGATTTAATCGACATTGGACAAATCCCTAACACAAGCGGGGAGCTTTTGAGGGAGACTCTAATGTCTGGCACACTCGTAAAAATAGCCCTGGTTCAATACAGAGAAGCCAAGATTTCTCTAATCAATTTGTCTGTGTGAGATCACCTATTCTCCCTATAATGGGATGTAATCCTCCTCGAAGTATTCCTTCATCATTTATTTGCTCTGAAGGCATGCCGCCGATGTAGGTGATGTTCATTACCCATCAACAGGAACATAAGGTTCCCGATTTTATTCCGGTTTTCATATTTAGGTTACCAGATTACAAATGCTTTCAACACACCTTTTCTTTTCCTCGAAAATGGTTAAAATTAGCGTTTCCACGTGGCGCTGCATCATTTGGCCTCTGGCTAGAAGTTTGGTGTTATAATGTAAACTATGATGTAGCGATGTATCATTCACAAATACCGTGATTAATCGTCTTTATCACTGAGGACAGCCAAAGAAACCCATGACACAAGGAAAAATAGCAGCAATTCACCCACGCATTGAAATAAAGAGTAAAGCAGAAATTGTGGAGAGAGTTTTATAATTTACATTTGGGGAAAGTGATGCTATGGTCCACCATGGTCCGTAATGTGGACCTCATTGCCGAGGTGCGATTCGGAAGTTTGCGTTTGACAGCATGGATCGAGATACCCAAGGGACCAAAATTAGGACCCTAGGTTTATCTTCAAGCTTCATTGTGACTATCCCTGACTGGTCTCACACCAGCGGTCCTGGTGCCTCGAGTAAAAGTCTACGGGGTTGGCGGCATACTCCCTGAATTTTGGTGGCGTTTACATGAAATGCCTCCACGCAGAAACAATTGCTGTTAGTTCGCAACAAATTGCAAAAACTTAGATCAAAGATGGTGAAGGGGAAGTTCCCAGTGAGCTTCAGTGAGCTTGCCACTGCATTGAAGTTCCTGTGGCCATATTTCATTACAAGACTAATAATTAATATTAATTGCCAATTGAATATGTGTCATCTTTCTTTCATGTAATCTTCAATTAGATTTAAAGGGACACATTGAGATGATATCGATAACTTAACGAAGGTGTTGAAGGGTCCTACCACATGACAATGATTATTATTAGCATAATTAGTCAAGTTCACATCCAAAAGTTACGCATAAAGTTGAAACTTTGAATTTTTTGGTATCCTGGCTTGTAACGGTTGTGTGCATAATTTGAAAAAGTGTATGGTCACGAATTTTTCGAAAACCGAACTGAATTGTTTATTACTCACTTATGAAACATTTATTTGTATGGAAGATGTGGGGATTGTTTAAGTTTGACCATTCGTCATTAGTATGTGAAGAAAACTTAACAGGTTTGGCAAAATTTGGTGAATTTCATGAACCAACTCAATGTGCCGCTTTAATATTGCTCATAATTATTGAAACTATCGCCCTGTGTTGTTATTTAATAGCCTACGCTGTATATCATATTAGCTCTAAAGGATATTGCAAGCATAAGCTTTACCGTAAAACCCATACTACAGTTGGTCCTGTTTACATCGTGTTGGACACTCGCTTGTCTGCATGCACCCGAACGGTGATTTACAGTGTTGCGTAACCCACCAAACATACCCGGACGCGATAATAAAGGGAACAGCCTTGAATTACCCTCATGTTTCAAGACGTAAGGGCGAAGGCCAGCAAAAATAGGTTTAACACAACGAAAGGTCACATAAGGTGGGTCAGAAGGATAGATGGTGGGCTTTGTTAGGTAATCGGACTGGTTGTTTGAATGAAATTGGAGTCGCTTGGCCTGTCCATCTGTCCTGGCATGTATCTATCAAATACAGTAGTGTTTATACTGAAAGTCCTCATGACAGGTACAAATCCCTTGCGGCATGATCGAAGTATCTAGCTCCTACGACTGATTCTGTTATTTTTATTTTCCAACGATTTGATCATAACTCACGTTCACCTGCGTTGGGAAGGGAAAATTCGGAGTAGACGGATGCAAAACCTTGGAGGATCAGATCTTTCCATTGGTTGTCTCCTCCACCTTGCTATAGGTTTTTTCTACCCTACTCATACCATCCTCTACCACAGGCGTAGGAGGTGGGTGGGGGGGGGTGGGGACTGCAGCTCCTCAACCAAATCTTTTTGCGAAAATTCAGGCAATATGCTGAGAATTTTGAGCGCCCTACTGAAAAGAAAATAAAGCAAAGATGTAGCTAAAGGTAAATCAATATTTAAAAAACTTTCTTGGTAATTAAAATAAAGTTCTGATTTGAATTGTACCAGCACCTATATTCGGTTTTAATTTACCAGTGTGTTTTTTAATGATTTAACTTATATTATGATTATTAGTGGTGTATTTAGCACTAATGCCGATTTGTTTCGTAGGACCTATAAAATACGCAAAATTTTTATCACAAATTTTAATTTTAAGGTAGCATATCTGGTACTAGATTGCATGTAAGGACACCTAATTTCTTTCAAAAATTTTCAAAGGAAGGGGGGGGGGTCACCTCCCCCAGGCCGGCGATCACACAACATAATGCATGCCCACACCTCCATGAGACAAATCTTGGCTACGCCACCGGTTATTATTATTATTGTTGTACCGACTTCCCAAAAAAATATAATCAATATGAAAGGGTAGTAACACGGCGAATGATTGTATAACCGGTGCATGCTTATATGATTTGAAAATTGACATGTTGAACGCACGTGGAGCGCGCGGAAATTTTTAGTTACATTTTTCGGGCAAGTCGTTTACAGCCCCCCCCCCCCCCATTCAACTTGGGCTCCTATGCCCATGTCGTCTAGTATTCCAAATCTGGGTTTTCCAGTCAACAGTAAAATTACATAAGCCATCAGAAACAGCTGTTATATTCTCTTCTGCTGAAGGAGCAACCTAAACAGCTTCAAAACCCCTCAGCGACTCAGCAAGTGTCTATGCATCTAAAGATGCATAGACACTTGCCTATGGCTTCAATAAGAGAGATATTACGGAATCATGAAAGATATTGCCTCTCTGGCTCCTTTTTCCAAGGTTGTTGATATATTGTGGTAGGAGGGGGGTTGTGGTAGAGGGGGAGTCCCGGGAAAGGCCGACATTACCCCTCAACCAAATCATCTGTAACCCCATCTTTCCTCCATATTGCATAGGCGTTGGAAGAGGGGGGGTGCGGGGACGCTCGCCCCGCACTCTGATTGGTGGGACCGGAAACCTCGTTTCTTCCCCCACTTTGGATGACATGTTGCCAAAATATGGCCTTGAATAGGAGGGAATAACTTCAAAGTTTGTCAAACATTGCACCATTTTGCATCTAGGACACTTTAAATACTCAAAAAATTCCCAAAGGGACACTGATCACTAACATTCACTTCCGCCTCACACTTTCAAAAAGCTTCCTACGCTTATGTTTTGGCCACCCTTGCGTCTGTTGGTGGGGGAGATGCGGTGAAACAGGAATAGTATGCGTATAAAAATTTCATTTGGTAATGGTATGTACAACGTTCTGTGGAATAATTTTCTCCCCTAGGTTTGCGTTAGCCTTTATCAGTGTGATTTTAGGCCTACCCAGCGAACCGGATTCTGTTTTTTCATACCTGGCTTCTCTAGTATACGACTGGTTGTGGAATATGCCCTACAGCCTGCGACGTAGGCCAAGCACAGAATATCGGTACCGGGGCCGTATCTCAACGGTTGTCTGGTTTTACTTCCTCTAATCTGTGTCTTTACTTCTTAGCCAGTTTTACCTAACTTTTTTCTTTACCTAGACATGGTGCAAACAGATTAGTTGATAATATGACTGATAAAGTCGTCTGGAAATGTTGCTCTCTAGTCGTTGTACCACATGCTTGTTTCATGAATCTTACATGCTTGAAACATTTAAGTTGGATTCTAAATGTTTCAAACATCCGTTAACACACGACCATTTAACATACACATACAGTCTAGGTGAGGCCCGTAGCCATACAAGGTTCCGAAGAAGGGGGGGGGGGGCAAAGTAGCTTCCAGGAGGAAACATTTTTAGGGGGACGAGACATACTAAAATGCTTTTAGGTAATACGGTAGTAATTTTGAATTTTCTAGGGGAACAAAAATTTTTCCAGGGGCGCCTCCTCCTGTCTTCCCCCTTGGTTTAGGGACTGGCGTCCCCTCTTCCTTTAGGATATCATCCTTAATATATTCTCACTTGCAAGAACTTGCGTTTTTGGAAGTCGGTGACGATGTGAAAGGGGACTGGAAGGGGCATTAACGGGGGAGGAGAGTGAAAATGAAAAGGAAGAAAAGGTATAGTAGGGGGCATGGACAGATGTAAATGAAAAGAAAGGCAATGTAAAGAGGTTATGAAAACACATGGTAAGGAGCACGGGGAAGACACAGAAGGATAATTCAGAGTCACTTGTAGCGAAAATTAATAACATCCACATTGGTCCAATGTTTTAAGCTCCCTGAATTTTAAAGTCAAAAGATATATCCTTCCCCTTCCCGATTTTGTCGCTGGCTCAGATTAATGGCATTCATATGAGTAGGAGAAAACTCTACTGGCAGACTGGCGGATATATGAGGCGTGCATGCACTCTAATGCATATTTTGGGACTAACTTGCTGCTGCGAGAGTTTATTGGCTAGACTGAATATTTTATTGGAAAATTGGCTTTTTGGTACATAAAATATTCACGACTTTGAAATCATGATTCTTGTATACAGAATAACAGGTGATTCAAAATTAGATAGCTGGGTTACTTTATTTTCAGAAACTAACGTTCTTCACCGAAAGAAGCTTTCTGCTGTATAGTTTATAAAAGAAAAAAAGTTTCACCTAACTTTAGTCAAACGATGCAGCACTCATACCTTGTATAATGTTTTGGGGATGAAAAGCTATTACCATGGGGGGGGGGGGGTGTTTATGAGACTGAATGGTTTAAAATGGTTAAAGATATCTTCTGCCTGTGTCTTGTTGGTGTAGTATAAGTGAATATGCCCCCTTTAAATACCCCTTATAACCTCCCAGCTACTGATTTCATTTGATGTAAAATAGTCGAAACCGGATTATCGGTCTTTATTTATTTATAAACTTTCTTTAACCAAGGTAACCCGTTCAGTCTCAAGGGACTGTTCTTCCACGGGGCCCTGGGTACAAAGTGAAATAAAAATATGAAAAGTACTAAACATAAAGAATTGATGTAAGAACAAAATGCAGAAGAAAGACGGAATGAAACAATACCACAGTCTTTGACTCAGAAATAAATGGTTATAGGCCTACAGCATGACAGAACCTATGGCTTTTACTGTTTCTAATGACAGTGTCTCGTACCAACACAACTTCATGCAAGAAAACGCATGTGTAGGTCTATGTGTGATACCGTTCTGTAAATACAGTTAATACAGTAGGCTTTATATACTTATTTTCTGAACAGGAACTTCGTTGAACTGCCGGTGCTATGTTATGAGTGCACTACCGGTATGTTAGTGAAATACTGTCCATTAAAAATTTAGTCATATTTTATTAAGAATGTGCAATGACACGGGTAGTATGGACAGAAACCTACAAGTATTGACAGGACCGTAGCAGGGGGTAAGGGGGAAGCTGCCCCCAGTGATTTCCTCAATGAAATTTTGTCAACTTACAAAAAATTACGGAAAATGCTGAAAATTTCACCGTCGCAATTATAATATGAAGGCCCTCAGAACCTGGAAAATCGCATATAAGGGCTCCCCCTTTTGCCGAATGCCCCCCCCCCCCGGAGGGGAGATCTCCGGACCCCTCAATAGATGCGCTATTTGGTTTAGTCCTGACGAATAAACCTTTGCCTTAAATATTGGATCTTCCCATGTCCGTTCACGAACTTAATGTTGTTGCACTTACTATAACCACATGATGTATACAAGTACTACTGAGGGCTTTCATGATACAACTCACCTAAGACCTGTAGGCTAAAGCTCTTTAGTAGGCCCACTCTTTCTTTTTACATATGCCATGCACAGCATGCCTTTATGAAATAGCCTAGATTACCTTTGTTCAATGCTTAAATCAATGAATTCTTAAAGTAACTTCAAGTCCTGCTTTCCCCTGCAAAGTGATTTTACTGAATAACTTTTGAATTTACCCTTTTCCATTGATGTCTAGATATCTAAGCATGAATTCTCAAAGTTAAGAATATTACAGTAATGTAGGAGCAATTTTGACAAAATGTTTCTGGACAGGCCTTCTTTATGCGACAATGAATTGGAGCCGTGCCATGGAACGACCGAACAAAATCACTAAAAGCTAAGATTTCTTAACGTATAATAAGTTCAAAGCTATATATATAAGGGCTATCTTGTCACAAACACCATTTTGCATCTTAGCCATCATACATGTGCAGAATTTTCACAAACTTGGCATCTCAGGCATCACCCCTACGCATGCTGCCAAAAAATTGGAAAATACACTCAAAAATGAAACTTTAAAGCATACAAACAGTTCAAAGCTTTGACAAAGATGGTAACATTTTTATCTAAACATACATAGACAAAAATTTCTCAAAAGGTGAGGGTATCACCCTCTCCCCTAAGGCAATACCCCTTCCCTTTAGCCCAGTCAAGAAGAAAGAAATGTTCACTACACAATAAGTATTCTTAACTCAGAATCAGTTAAAAACTTTTCCAAAGATAACATCAGTTTCCAACTTAGTGATTTACGTAAATATCACCGCTCCGCCTAAATTTCTCCCTAATGGTAATTCCTTGGAGGGGTGATAAAGGAAGGATTCGCCCGGGTGTCAGCTATGCTCGGTAGGTCACTGGGGGCTACACTTGTAGAAATTGCCATTAATCCCCCCACCCCCCACCCCGGTGGGATTTTGTCCAGGTTACGGCGGTAATTGATATTTTAGTATGTCTATAAAGACCCACAAAGTTGGTACGATTAAACCGACATTATCGAATTTATTTAAATAAATTGGTCAACCGCCGGACCTGGAGAACGTGTAAGCAGGCAACTCCCTGATTTAAGCACTACTAAGTCGTTTTACATTCTGAACTATATTTCCATGTTACAGCGAAGGTCAGATCGTATACGTCGCGTGAGAACGCTCTTCTTTAGAGAGATTGTGGATTATCAATTCTGTAGGCCGCCTCGGAAAGCTATTAATGTGTTCGTTTTATTTTAAAAAATGAAAAAAAAAAATCCAATAAACTTGCGTTCTGTGTTATGATGCATACGTGATCCGCTGGTTTGGGGTGCCGTAGCATGATTTCTGACGGCGCCTTTTCTCTTCTCTCTCCGCAGCTGACGTCTGAGGAAATCGAACGTATTATGACAGGCGAAGAGTACGAGCAGGACTACATGAGACAGAGTAGCGTGAAGAGTCCTTCAACCGGAAGTGATGGGGCCTCCCCTACCTTTTCCCCGACTTCGCAGAGCAGCAACTCGAGCGAACACTTCGAGTTTCCTGCCACTTCGATGGTCCATGGTCCACAGACAACCGTTTACTTTAATCCTCCTATCCGGAAAAACGGTGGCCAAAAAGGAACTGTGGGAGGTAGGTCGATCAACGGAAACTTCGCCCGTAACGGTGGAGATTATGCTCGTGGGGATCTTCCATTATTGCCAGAGGTTGAAAGTCTTCTTGCAGCTGAGTCTGACATAGAGGTGTCACTACCCTGTGACCTCCCCGCCAACAGACCAATCCTGTATTCTGAATTGTTCGAATTTCTCTGCAAGCTAATGGACAGTGTACTTCATAGAGAGATCGACTGGGCCAAACGGCTCCCGTTTGCCCCTAAGTTGACGGTTGAGAGTACTACAGGTCTTCTGTCCGACACATGGCTTGATGCCGTGCTCATGGCTACAATGAGAGGCCACCCATCCGAGCTATACCTGGGCCTTGCAAGGATCCTGGCTAACTACATACCAAGGGAAGAAGAGGTGCAGAGGTTTGGCCACGAGGGTCTAGAGATAATGGACATGGCACGGGCTGTGTCAACAAGATACCAAAAACTGAATGTTAGTATTCAAGAACACCTGTGCCTAAAGGTCGTCAACTTTCTTAATCCGGGTAGGTACTTCTTCGTCACTCTCAAAGTATGGAAAATTATGTAATGAAAATCAAAAGATGCAAACTCGAGGTTGTTAAGAAAGAACGAACATCTTCTTTCAGATATTTTTTTTGTTAATACCTAACTTTTACCAACCCCCGGCTTTAACGAATTCATACTACATTCCACGTACTTCTTGGTAAACCAAAATGCCACGAGTATAAACCTTATGCATATGACGGTACAGAACAAAGTGTGCCCTCGGATGAGGTAAGCCAGGAACATTACAACTGACATACACAAATATAGAATGTTAATTTTTGTACCGGTCAGATACGCGCCTAAGTCTACGTGCTCGTGCAAAGACTAACTTTTACAATATATATGTGCACCAAAGTCATGTACCTTATCCAGCCTTCTTGATAGACGTTTTCCCAAGTACACTTTATACATGGACGTTACGCGACGTCATTTGGAGGGTAACAGTGAAGCACAATGTACACACGGCGTAAACTTTGCACGTGCGTTAAGTAGACTTACGCATGGTTGGGGATGAGAGGCCCGAACCAAGTGACTAGAAATATCCCGACCGGCATACAAATCTGCTATCTGCATTTGTGTCAGCGTTAATTTACAATAATACGAGCATACCTCCATCTGTGACATCATGAGTAAGGTCTATGGCGATTACAAAGGATTGTGGGATAGTATTTTGCTGTGCGTCGTTTTTGGCGACAGTAAAATGCCTTTGACATGTACGACGCATACCAAAAGTCTATCCCATAATACTTCGTAATTGCCATTTTGAAAAGGATTGTTTGTCCTCTAACATGACGTCACGTCACTGCATAGGGTCTATAAATTACTCAGCTCCCTTTGCGGAGCGACGCCAATCTGTCCATCTTGACCTTTTTTATTTCCCCAAGGGAAAAATACTAAGGGACTTGCTCATGATTTTTGCAAATGATGGCTGTTTCGTGACTTCCTGAAGAATTACCAGGGACTCGAGATTGCACATTTTGCCATTGCGCAGTTGCATAACACGTTGGCATTTAAAGACCCGTAGGCCAGACAAAGTGTTGACGGGGCGAGGGAGCTTCGGGGGAGGCGTTGAGATACTTTTCATGTTGGAAAGATGTGTTAGGATGTATGAAGAAAATGAAACTTTTGGCCCCAAACATTTTATAGACTTGACTACGACTACGGGCCTGGGCACCAAGCTTGCAAGAGGTCACCAGTGTAGACTTTTGCTGGTTTTTTACAGATTAGATAGTATACACAATCATAACGATTACATAACTTTTCGAAAGAAAATGAATGTTCACCACTCGGAATATTGGCATATTACTAATGTAGTTCTGCTGATAACAACATACACAGGGTACACATCTTTCCTAACTTCACAATTGACACCCGCTTGCCCTGAGATTCCTTAACATGTGGCTGTAGAGCATGGGCGTCCGGAGGGGGTAAAGGGGGGCACTTGCCCCCCTGGAAAATCAAAAATTTGAAAAAACAAAGAAAATAAACATCAACACTTCTTAACAGTTCAATCAGTGTGAATTTCTACTCTCAAAACAGGAACTGAATAAAAATATCAACACTCAGGCCCCAGCAGCCCCCGAGCATATTTTTGGTATTTTTGAAAGTTTATATTTAAGATATTGCTAGTGTTTCTCCTTTTTATATGCGGTAAAGAGGCCTTGAAAGTGCCATTTAAAGCGACCTGGGAAGCATTATGGGCCAAAATTTTCTTGCGCCCAACCCATGGTGGCGCGGAGCGCTGAGAGTCAGTCTATAGACTCCCCCTCCCCTTTACAAATTCCTGGCTACGCCTTTGTCAACACTGTGTGGAAGTAGCATCTAAACTCTTTTCTGGGAGTAAAATATTTCCCATGAAAAATTTGGGCCCCCTAAAAAATTTTGCCCCCCTTGAATTTTTTTCTGCGGACGCCCATGCTGCCCATGCTGTAGAGAATGCTCATTGCTCCCTATACGATCAATCAACCCGCACATTCATGTTGCTCTTTTCATGTACGTTGAATCCAAATTACTGGCGTAATGCAGGTATCCTGGTGTACGCGATACATCGAAGTGCTCGTGCTGTCCTTTGTTAGCTCCAGTTCTTACAGAGTAAAAAAAAACGAATTTTAAACGTAATTAGAGTCATTGAATACCGATTGCAGTAGTTATCTCGGGATAATTGGTGAAGCTTGGGAGGTGGTCACGGTGGCCAAAGCTTACCCCAATCCATAGGCGTAGGAAGCTGTTTTGAGACTGGGGGCTGACCGTTGTTTCGGATCGTCGTCCTAGGGGAGTGGTTTGAGGGGAGGTGTTTTGCATATTTGAGGGTCCTTAGATGCAATTTGGTGCAACATTTTGGACAAATTTTAAGGTAAATTACTGCATTTTTTTACATTTCCTACAGAGGAAACAAGGGATTTTCGTCCTTGGATTGAAAAGGGATCAAGTATAGTTCCACCCCACCACATTTTAACCGGGGGCTTTAGCCCTCCTCCAGCCCCCCGCTTCCTACGCCTATGCCCCAGTCAGATGACAAAGAGGCAAAAAGCGACAAAAGTAATAAATCCAGCCAATCAAATCATGGACGTGTACTTCCATGATCAAACCTGATAAAAAAAAGGGAGAAAAAAAGGGAGAAAAGAAACAAACATGCAAGTAGATGCAAAGCCCTTGACTGCAAACTCGTAGGGGTTACTACGAATTTTCCAGTTGTACTGTCTAAATGAAAGGTCCCCTAACTGGCACTGCACTCCACATTCAATACAGAAATACATTCCTACATGTTATTTGGTCACCCAATAAAAAATCCTGGTGTTTGCGATCAAGTGGAATAAGTCAAAAGTCATATAATACTTTCATGGATTTTAGGGATCGTGAAGACTTGAGGGAATGGCTATAGAGCCTACTAGGACCAGACCTCCATTTTGCTGAGCAGTCAGGATGTAAGAATTTGCTGCGTCCCCCCATTGGGGGATCCCCTCTCCCCCTAGTCACGTGTCGACATCCATTTGCTGCCTTAGCATATGAGATGCTAAGCAACAAAGAGGCAGAATTTTTAATTTGGGTTATTAAAAATTAGTACAGTAGTCTTTTCCTTTGATAACTGTATGAAAAGTTCATCTATAGACGTACACTTGGTATCTCATCTCCCTACATGTAATGTATGAAGGGGATGAGTTAGTTAGATAAGATTTAACGACACACCAACACGAACGTGTTATATAGTGTCAACTAGATAAATACGGTTCAAGTTCGGTTTCAAATATTGTTCAAATAGAGTGCAAGTCGTCCCCTTTAGTCGCCTCTTACGACAGCCGGGGAATACCATGGGCATATTCTACAACAGCAACCCCCAACCCACAGGGGGGATGAGGGGGATGAGATACTTTATTTCACCTAAAATCGCAATGAGAAGATGTGTGTGTGTAAGTGTGTGAGTGGGTGTCTGAGTGTGTGTCAAACGACGGTCAAAGGTCAAAGAACCTACAATTGCTTTTGCTTTCATTTGCTTTTCAGTATGTTGACAAAAGTCACTAAAGCACACAAAGTGTTGAGTAATCTGTAACAAATTTCAAAGTAGTGGTTTTGGTCGTTAGCCTTTGAGGTCAAAGTTAAAACATAGGTCAATGGACAAATTGGTCTAGTTAGATTCTCTTATACTGCAAGCCTGATCAACTTCAAACTCGGTGGGGAGAGGGTGGGATTGGGTCAACTGACCACTAACGTGCAAGCGTTATTGATGAAGACATTAGCCAAAGTTAGTTAGTTAGCTATCTTACCACCTATTTGCTCATCAGTATGCTATTTAACCACTTGTTGTGTCGAGAATGATGTGTGTCACTTACTCCCCCATAAGCCGTTAGTCAGTTCAAGTAAGTTGATGGGACAGGCAAGTGAGCATGAAAAGTTTTAAGTGTGCATGGATTATTTTTAAAGATCAAAGGTCAAGACTCAACACTGGGTTAGCTCTTGTCTGTTATGCCACCTTGTTGGGGAAAATTTCATTAACCACAAGACGTAGAAAAAGACACTGAGATGAGATTTGCATCTTCATGGATCGCTTTCCTTGTCCTGTTTTTCTTTTTCTAGAGCAAGGGATTGTATACTTAACCTGCTGCTAATTTATTCACTATGACATTTGCTCATGGATATGCCAGTTGATGTATGGACCTATTTGATAGCCTACCATTTTCACGCAATGCTTGTTATAACCGTAGTTCTGAGAATGGAAAAAGTTTCAAATAACGAAGAAGTTTTGACTTAACTACCTCCTTCACTTTCCTTTGCAGATGTCAAAGAGATGACCGATCCGGCCGTGGTTGAATCCCTTCGGAAGCAATATTACTTTGTCCTTCACGATCATGTTCAGCTTAACAATAATGCGGCAGCAGATAGGTTCCGTGATCTGCTATCGCTCTTGCCCAATGTGAAAATCCTCTCACGCAAGGTTGGGGAAATGTCATTTGAGTGTGCTCCCTTATTGTTTAAAGCAATGATGCATGCGTGCGGACCTAAAGCGTAATTGTATGACTTTTTTTTTTCAAAGAGATTTGAAATTATGTTAACGTTTTCTCGAAAACTTTGTTTTTAATTTTTGCATCCTTCAAATGATAGCCATGATCTTCAAGGTGATAGCTTCAATTAACACAATTCTTTATAGCCCAAAAGAAATAGGAAAAATGAAAAACTTTTTTTTACGTTAATGGCGAATTTCATGTTTAGAGGTCGAAAGTAATTACTCCCACTCTGTACGTGGTCACTCGCGAAGGATGATATCAGCAACTCCTTCCGGTAGGACAGATTTGAGCAAAACCCATCGTTTATTTCCTCTTGGGTTGGGGATAGAGGGGCTCCTGTTTGGTCAGCGATGGGAGAGAGGATTCAGCCTACTGAAAGCAGTGGAAAAGCTTTGAAAATGATAATACTTACCAGTAATTTTGTAATAAGCTGCAATCTCGCATAAAGGTACAATATCGTTATTTAAATAAGCAATTTTATTCTTGTCTTAAATGGTCTGTGTGCCATTAAATTTGTTTTATACTTCTTTACTTTATATGATTCAATTTTCATAACTTGGTCAAATATTTAAATCCGAGGCAGTCAGCTGATTGGAGCACCTGACATCAATCTAACATATTTCTATTTTATACAAAAAAATTGGTGGAAATCAAATCATTTTTTATAACAGTTTATGGGGTATACAGTTTACGTGGTGTACCATATTGTCAATGCATGGTGAGAGACGGAGAGAGAAAGATGTGTTTAGCGTGATTATAGATATTACTGAAGTGTTGTAAAGGTAGGTAAGTATGGAAGTGTGCTCGATTTAAACTTTTGTGAATATCCTCCGTATATTCGTGTAGAGTTTGTACCAAACACGTATACTCCTGTGCCGTATATGTCATATTTAGACGTATGCTTCTGCGCGGTCCGAGTCTGTATACATGTAACAGACACCTACATTACTGTTAGGTTTGTACTATACACGAATATTCGTGTGCGATATGTACCATTCAGTAGCATACCATGCTATCAAATGTAAATAAGCATTTTTATGTAATTACTTTAAGTTTAATATATTACAACAGTAAATGTGTGTGTGTGTAACTCACCCAGTGAGTAGGGTAGATATAACTGGGGTAGATTTCATTCATAAAAGAGAAAGTTCTTTTAGACAGGTCGTTACAGCGTGTGTTTGATAAAATTTATTGAAAGAACATAGAATATGAACGGCCTGCTTTTACTTTCAGATCACGTGTTATTTTATACAGAGCTAGGTTTTCTCCATTCAAAAATATATGATGCAACTGGTTTTTACCTAGCAACGCCATTGTTTAATCTCTCTACGTCACTGTTTGCGAAGCTGCGGTAGTCCTTAACGATCGAAATTTTCTTGATCTTTTTGTTTATTTTTACTTTTATTTTCTGTTTTTATTTGGTTTTTCCTTTCTTGTTTTTTCTTCTTTTGCTGCAAGTCAAAATGACTTTAAGCCGTTTACTTTTGCCATCTTATTTGCCATTTCATTCGTTGTACAATGTTTTCTTCAAACGACAGCGATAAGTGATGTTACTAATATCCTATTTACATCTTTAAATACGACAAAAATTACTGCATTGTTTTAAAATTTATTGACACCATATTACATATAATACATAATTGTCTTAGAGAACATAATGTGAACCGCGCTTGTAAATGATGATGTATTTTGGTCTCTCTCCACGTCTAGTTGATATGAAAGCACTGCAGATAAATAACAACCTTATAGGTCTATTATGTAGTTAAATAAATAGCGCCATCTCAATCATGTTGGCTATAAATGCATAATATTGACTATACATGCATATTACGGTATCGATTTGTAATATATGCATCTTCCTTTGGTAAATATGCAAACTTAACATTATAGGCTATCTCTTCAAATGTTTCACAATGAGCAATGGCTTTTCACCTCTGCAAGAAAAGCATTATTATTCCGTGTTCTACTACAATTGACACATAAATGTATGTAGGCCTATAGACACTAGGCCTAAAAATTATTAGTTTGAAACCAATGATGTATTCACTACATCGTCATTCTGAATGACATCACTATGTACAATGAACATAAGCTGTATACTATATTTTGTTCAAATATTTTAATATTTAAAGACTGTCATTCCGGACGAATAGATTTGCATAATAGATTTTTACTTTGACACAGTAAAATACAGACGAAGATTGGAAGCAGTTAATCCACAGGTCCTCTTGAGAGCGAAAGTCCCTTAAGATTTGGGCGAAAATATAATGTATTCAATGAAGGTCTCTTTGAAACTCAAAGACAAACAAAGTTGTCGGGGTATCGTCGGCACTTCTGTTTCAAAGCCCGCTGTAGACGTTCACATATATCCAAAGGCGCGGGAGGTGGGTGTGTGGGGTGTAGCCCCCTCCCCGAGCACAATATGCTGGTTTTAGGGGAAGATGCCAGTTTGGGGCAAAATTTGTGTCATGATAATCTGTCCATTCGGGAAAGTTTCACCTTAACGCTCTTGGTAAAATGTCTTCCCTTATGGCTATGGTAACATATAAATTACAGCAAGATGATGTTACCTGCATTAGGTTTTGTGTTGCAATGTTCAATGATTTCCTTGATAGTGACGATGAGCCTCTTTTAAAACAAGAGTGTTTTTTATTATTTTACAATTGTTTTGGTCACGTTTGCTGCAGTATACTGTGATGAGACTAAGCACTGTACTTGAAGTTAATGTAAATCCTATCGTATGTGATATTATGAAGAACTGGATAAATTTGGGGGGCTTTCCTTGTCATATCATTTTGTATTTCGTCCATTGAGGCAAATGGGGCTTTAAGGCCGATTCAGCTACACCCATCGCTGTCATACTATTTGTCACACCTTTTATGTCACTGTCCCTTCTCTGTAATTGTCTCTCCCTACTCTTCCATGCCTGGAAATATAAACAAACGCAGATCACTTGCTGGAATTCGTGGTTCAGTTGAGCGAAATAAAATTTTTGTTTGTAGCCTATCGTTAAACAAATTGTGTTCAGTCAGGCGCAGATCCAGAAGGGGGCGCACCCGGCGCACGCCCCCCTTTTTTCGATGACCAATGATTTTTTCACCAGCGACATGAAAAAATGAGCAAATAGATATGGAAAATATGCTTCCCAGATGCGACAAAGCAAAAAAAAAAGGTCTTTAAAATTTTGAAGACCTTTTTTGGCTCGTCGGAAGTGTGCGCCCCCCCCCCCTTTCTCAAAATCCTGGATCCGCCACTGTCTTTGCACCAAAGCCAAAAGGCAGCTTTCACCTGGTATTTCATTGCACAAAGTGTTGCACAAAAAGTGTCTTCATAACATGTCTTTTACATGTGAGATCCCCTTGACCATAAATCCCCGGATTAGCTTGAAAATGAACCTTACTACGATATTCGGAGAAAGTAAGTCTTACAAACGATTCCCGACATTTCCTTTGTCACATATTTTTACACATAATAAAATAAAATATAGACACGTTTTCTCAAAAAGAATTAAATTCACATATCTTCTTGCTTCATGTAGAGAATATACTTCCGGTGGATGACGTCATTTATGTACATCAATTTAATTTTTAATTTTTAACCATTAACTTTTAGTTTTGATTTAAGTTTAATGTCATTTGATTTAATGTGCTGCACAAATATGCATCAACCACATTCGAAGTTATTTCCAATACGTGAAGTGAATATGTGCTCGCTTTATAGTTTTAGTATGGATCTACTGTGGTAAGAGTACGAGATGAGTGTGTAAATGGCCTTGCACGGCGTTAAGAGAGAATTATTAGTTAGCTGGTTTCAAATTTATTTTCTTGTATAGATCGAATTCGCTCTAATAAGGGAAGCGATTTGTAAGTGTTGTGGGATGTTAGACTTATATGCCTTATAAGGTAACAAATCTACTTTGGTGATACCTACCTATAAATACCTACCGCTTGTATAGATAAGGTTAAACCTTATATTATCATTTTGGAGTATTTAAATGCAAGGTAATGGTTTGGAATAAAGTGACTGAAAAGTCGAGTACAGTTTGTTACTCTATTTTTTGGAGTCCATGGAGTGTTCAATACGTTGCAATAATGGGCAAAAGTAAAACAGGCCTTCTGTTCTGCAAGCGATTATAGCTGAGAAGGCAACCTAACGATATCGATGTGTATTGCATACCGGATGTCGTTGACGTTGGAATTTGCCCTCTAAATATGGTCAGATTAACTTGTAATCGAGCAGGACTCTGGTCAAGTATGTGACTAGATACGGTTCAAACTGAATCAATTTGGTAATACTTAATCGAACATGGTCAAAAAATCGATCATCTTTCGGGTCAGTATACCGCGTTGGTCAGATTCGGTTCACATTTGAACAGTGAGTTTGAAGTGTATGGCAGTTAGTAAAGGAGATTTCAGGGTTAAATCTCTGTCTCTCAGGCTTAAAACAAGTGGTTTACTGAAAAATTATCAAGTTCACATCTGGATTGAAATTTTTCAGAAAACTGCAACAGGCTACACCTAAAACGAGGACAGAAGCGTTCCACCTAGCTCAAATAGTCAACTGTCTGAAGTGGATATGTGAAGTTGTAGTTGGCAAATTACATGGCATTTTCCACATACTTGAAAACAGGTTGTAGCATCAATCCAGACATTTAGGAATATGATTATATCTCTAAATTGTTGACGCACTTTGACCTTAATTCAAACCGTACCTTCACTCTGGCTGGCCATTGATGACTTGTGCAGTCATTTGTGCTCACACAGTTTTGTGTGGATATGGTCTTGAACAATTTAAACTCATTACAAGCTAGTGAAATTTTGCCCGGGAACTGTACTAGACAGGTGTTTGTTTAAATTGGAGGAGGGGCTAGGAGTAAATGCTAGATGTTTTCCTGGGGGGGGGGAGATTGCGGAGCCTTTAAAGCAATCAGGGAGCTGTCTGTAGAGACTGAAGTAACTAAAAAACTCTGGAATTATAAATCAGCCAAGTTACTCTAGTGGAATGCAGTACAAGAGTGGCTCTGGGTATCATCGGCTTAGGAAGGTGTCTTCGGCTGGAGCCGAACGTTGTTTGGGAGGGCCGTCCTGGGGGAGGGGTGTAAGGGAAATGGGTGTTCCCCTCCTCTTTGGAAAAAAGGGGCCTTAGATGTAATTTGGTGCAACATATCAGGCAAAGTTTGAGGAAAAATTCTTTCAAATTTTTGACAGTTTTACAGAGGGAACAAAAGGAGGGTTTTCGTCCTTGAATTGAGGGGGCCGAAGCACACTTCCGTCGAACCACATTTTTGACTGGGGGCTTAAGCCCGCACCCCCTCCCCCGCTTGGGATGTTTTGGAATGGTTTGTACACTTTTGGAAGTTTATTGAGCGTAAATGTGCGGAGTAGGTACAAAAAGTCGCATTAGTATATTTGCTCGTATTGCTTAATTGCTAATGTCAAATCTAAGTTGTATACCCCAACCTATAGCCTTGTACAGATGATGATTATTCGTTCCTGGCTTTACATTTGTTATTTATAAAACTATTGATGTAGAAAAGACCGCACGGTACGGCCGGTCATGTAGGCTACACCCAGATATGAAAAGCAGGTCGGTCAGAAACAGGGCAAGAAAGAGTTACAAAATAGTAAAAAGAAAAAAGCACATAAGCCACAGGCTACTGTAAGAATACACGCCGTTTATCTCAACAATCTTTCAGTTCCCCCAAAGAGTTGCTTTCATTCGAAATTCTGGAATCCAGCTATCCTTTGCAAGTAACATCCCTTTAAGATATCTTTAGAAATATTCAACTCAAGTTCTCTGTTGTAAAAATATGAACTGAAATCCCTTAAAGACATCTCGGCTATCTCGTCTAATAAAGAAATCATATAACTGACATGTGAGAATATCAAAAGGAATTCGACGATAAAAAATTGTGAAGTATTAAAATGAACAATCTTCTTCCAGAGAACTTGCAATAAACGACGGATACCATGTTCATACTACACAGTACACACTTTAAGTAGCGAATTAGATGTCGATCAGTCAACAGTGGCGGTTGAGCAGTACAACATTGCTGCTCTGCCTTAATAAGCTTGATCTAAGTCACTAAAAAATAAATAAACAGCCATTTAGTGTCCAAAATCAAAGAAACTTTTAAGAAACAATTCTTGTTTATTTTCAAGCAAAAATGACAAACTATGTAATCACTTTCAACTTTTTTTAATACATAAACTTTATCATTTGATAATCAATCCATTGATTTACATCGATCGCTTTTTCGCGACGGTAACCTTCAATTTGGTTGAATCAATACCAGTAATGTAATATTACTTTATAACAACTTGGAGCAGGAGTCGCCTATGCGGCAATATTTTTAGCGGATTTTGGAAATTTGTCCTTGAGAAAGAAAAATTGTTATTGTAACAGACAAGTGAAAAACCTTGAAAGCGTACGGTAATATCCCAATGTTTATCTAAAGGCAGGAAAATTAGTTGAGAAAATTTCTGGCGGAGTTGGAGCGAAATGTCGCTTTCACACTGCGCTATTTGAATTGGTCACTTGCTTGTCTGCGGCATGGTGTGGTCGGTTAATAGGCTCGCCCAAGCGTGAACCGCATTTGGTATAGAACTCTGTTCTGTGTAAAGAAAGCCTCACTTGTGAGCTGTTAGGCGGATGGTTTAAAAAGAGATACAGATGTTGCACATACGTACATATAAACTTATATTTGGGTAAACCTACATGTGTATTTAATATATATAAATATGCAAGACACTAAATCAACTGTAAATATCATGAAGTATCTGGTTACATATGCGGGTATCATCACTTGACCTAGTCCATGTCTTGTATTGACGAGTGTGTAGCGTTCAATGAAGCAAATTGGCTGCCAAAACTCTTTTGTCTTCAGACTTAAGACAATTATTTATCTTGCTTGCGATATGTTACTCCAATTGTCACCCTCTCCACCATTCTACCATTTGAATCATGAAATTCAGCAGTTTTTTCATCTTCAGGACTGAGGTTGTAAATTCTACATTTTACCATACTGCTAATGAAAGAATACAATACTCCCCCAGAGTATTATCATTGTCCCAAAGTACATTTGGATAAAATTAAGGGCGCAAATGCAGTCACCCAGTTTGAGTTATTACAGCATCATAGGCGTTCGGGCGAACTAACGCTGGGGGGGGGGACCCCCCTCACCACCACCAACAACAAATTCGATTTCAGGGCAGAAATTGCAAGTTCATGTCCGATTCGGGCAAACACCTTCCTCTCCTTTGTGACATGTCTTACCGTACGCATATTGATAACATGCATACTATCTTACTATCGTAAGGCTCTTTTTAATTATGTGGCAAGTTATTGCTACCATCCAGCATAACTGCTCGGTCGACCTTTAAAATGTATGCAATATTTATGAAGTCACAATAAAATGAATTTAAATATACTCTAAAGATAACTTAGTTGCAAGATTTATCTGTTTCAAAGAAAACAAGAGAAAACTAAGTAGGCCGTCCCTGATACTTCTGGTTCAGCCCCGCTACGGCTCTATATGTCCGATATCAGATTATACTTGCTACCGACAAATCAGTGAATTTATGCCCCCACGTAGACCAAAATATTTCTGTTTTAAGTCAAGTTTGTGACTTATTTTTGGATAACATTATGAATGACTGGATGGTGAATGTATGCCTTCATGATAATGTATTAATATATTCATGATAATGTATTAATATATTCTCTTCAGATTGTTTAAACCTGGCTTTGGCTTATTTTTTCCATATGGACCGATGGAACTCTTCAAGGTGTAAACATGAACTGAGGGTCAATTGCCACAAAGCCATTGACGAAGTGGCGATTTGCCATACACGTGAAAGAGATTTACATATTTATAAGCTTTCTTTAACCAGGGTAACCCGTTCAGTCCCAAGGAACTGTTCTTCCGCGGGACCCTGGGGGAGGGGCTGAATGTTGTTGAGGATCGCCGTCCTGGGGGCGTGGTCTAGGGGTGTTTTGAATATTTGAGGGTCCTTAGATGCAATCTGGTACAACATATTGAACAAATTTTAAGGTAAAATTACTGCAAATTTTGACATTTCTTACAGAGCAAACATATAAGCGGTTCTCGTCCTTGGATTGAGACGGCGGAAGCATAGTTCCTCCCCACCACATTTTTGACTAGGAGGCTAAAGCCCCCCTCCCCCCCCGTTTCCTAAGCCTAAACATAAAACATTAAGACGAGTTAAACCGGTAAAATATAAAAGATACCACAAAAATACGAAAAGTAAAAAATTGAAAGTGGTAAGACAAGCAAATGTAAGAGAAAGAAAATAATAAAATGAAACAGAAACAATAAATTAAAATAACACTATACACGAGATTTTGACAATCCTACAACTTTAAAGAGACCATATTTTGTAGGTAATATTTCAAAATTTATGACTAAGGACTGTAGCTTTTCAATAAAATATCAAACAATGAAAACAAAACTCAGACGGCCTTTAAGGCTGTCGATGGAAGAAAGCAAGTTTACGATCAAATTAACCCACTAACGGATTTGTTGGTTTGCAGAGTGTTACCTTATGATCAATCAACACAGATTCCGATTCTTAATGGTTAACTTAACTGTCGCTTTGTTTGCCCCAAAGCCTTTCCTATCGAATCCCATAATAGCGTATCCGTTGATGTTACCTCGGACAGTGATAGCCTCTGGTGAAGGTGTTGACAATTATCTGATTATGCACTACCTAAATACATATGGCTTGGCGTGCGTGTGTTTGTTGTGTAGGTGAGTATATATTGGTCACTACAGTAGGGCCTACTAGTCGAAACATGGGTAACCGAAGAGTTGCTATTTAACTTTCATGGTCATACACTCTAAAAACGTCCGGATAAAATTTGACCCTAATTCGGATCGGAGGGGCACCAACCTAAATCCGGGTCATTTGCAGTAATCAAATCCAGACAAAAATGATCCAAGTCGGATCATTTTTTATCCATATCTGATTAAATTATTGATCCGGATTCGAGTAGGTGCCCATCCGATCCGGACTGGGATCAAATTTTACCCGGACATTTTTAGGGTGTCATAATAATGTCTGGTCTGGTTTACCCCGTTTGATCAGCCCCTTTGCTTTCCCTTATAGGCTAGACATATTAATGAGCAAGGAGTATGCCGTGCAGCCTGCAACGTCAGTACATAGGCAGGTTCTAGTCTGGCAATGGCTTGGTGGACCGATCTGTCCGTGCATTATAATAGATGCAAGGAATGTTTCAGATCCTGTTTTACTTCCGATGAGTTAAAGGGCAACTTCCAGCCTTCTTGGTGAAACTTCCATTCGTTTGCTATTTTAAGTTCCGCTCGAGATAGTAGCAACTGAAAATATGACATTTTTTGTAAAAAGTAAACTTGGAGCAAAGAGGCGTGATATCGTGGATCAACATGGGTGACCAAATGATTTGTTAACTTTGAAATTGATATCCAGCTTTTTTTGGGCAAAAAATGAAATTGAATGCATCAAGGGCATTGGACTTTTTAGTATAAACTTTACACATACCTTTAGGGCAAACCTTAAGAAACCCAAGGTCACGTGGTTAACAATATATGGTATGGATTTACTGAGGGACAGTAAAATATGAAAACACAACAAAACGCCTATCTTGTATTTTCCCTATTCGACAAACGTTTGGAGCTTCTTGAAAATATAAAGATTTGATTGATATAGTCTGATACAGTTTATCAAGTAAACTTTGTGGCCGTTTTTACTTATGAAATAGTTCCCTGACATTCAATAGCTTAAAATACTGATAATGACAGGTGTTATCAGTGGTTAGTAGACATGGTTGCTAATAACATAATCATAGGTGGACCAGTGAAAATAATTTTTATATGCAAGACAGTCGGGTTTAGGTAATTTTTCATTACTTTAACAAGACTACAAATTTCAAATATAGGATGAGGGGAGACAAAGATCGGTTTGCTCTTTCAACAAATATAATAAGTAACCATTTTTGACGAAAATCCTAGACCTCTTGTGAAAATGACGAAAAAATTAGATGACGCCTTAGGCTCATGGGACCTAAAACCAGTGCGTCAGTTGCAAAAGTAAAAAAGTAACATCTTTAATAAAACTTGCATATAAATTTTGGGAAAGTGTGAGAAACCCGGTTAGACTTGTTTAAACGTTTCGCATTGGTTTGTTTTCGACAAGCAAATGTGACTGGATCCCAGAATGTCGGTCGCATCTTCATCAAAAGTATTTTACACGAAGAAGGACTCGGGACTATTGATGTATGATAAAGTGATGACCAGTTGTAAAAGGTACACTCCCATCAGCCCAAGAGTGCATCCTCGGCAGGCCCGGGGATAGCTTCAGGGGGGAATATATTATTTTTACGGAGTGGGATAAATTTAGATGCATAAAGGTAATTTTGATTTTCTTGGGGCAAAAATTTTTCTAGGGGGAATAGCCACCTGCCCCCCCCCTCCTTCGCTACGGGCTTGGTCTTCAGTGACATTCTGTCAGCTTCAAGTCTCTTTATTTTGATTAACACGAAAGAAGAGGAAATTCCAACCATACTTACAAACGTACACAAGCCACTCTGTTTGGTCCAAAACTGAAGGGACTCGTAAGATGTAACGGATTGCACAGCGGAGTGGCAGAACAGAGATGTGACACAATCAAATTCTCAGATTATAAGAGGGTGTACAGTAGATTGTTTGAACAGTTAAGCAAGCTACAAAAGTCACCCTGGGATTCGTGGGCGGTAACACGGTTGCTGAGATTGTGGGCAGGTCCAATAGTAGGATGTATTTGGGAAAACTGATTTATTTGGGACGAGGAAATTGGCACTTTTAAGCCTTGCCAGTGATGCACTGACGTTTTCATAACACGTACACTGCTTGTTGTCACTGTTGACACCGAGAAACTTGTTCGGTATAATGATGAAAAGCTCCAAAATAAAAACAAAAACAATAAAGAAAAAAGTTTAGTTTTCTTAACATTACAAATGAGGAATTCCTTAACTGTTGACATTCATATAAAGATTACGTGATCATTGCAAAACCTCTCTTCAGTAAGAAATAAACGTTACGGTTTCAAATGTATGTGTATTTCATGTTACAAAGTCGAACAGCAGTGGTGGCGGTGACCTCGATGGCGGCGGTGGCGGTGGTGGTCGTGGAGGTGGTGACAATGATTACGGCGGTGGCGGCGGCAGTAACACTTACATCCTATTGGTTACACCTACATACGAAAATGTTGGAAATTTTCTTCTACAAAAATGGACCAAGTATGTGAGTGAACATACGATGATTTGTGATAACTATTTCATCGAGTTTTCCGTTTTGTTTGAGACCTTTTACTTACAAGCCTGGTCTTGTGTGCAAACGCCGCTTGAACAGCAGGTAGGTGAAAGGAAACAGGGTGTAAACCAGGTGTAGTGTCATTGCATTGTTTTCAACCCACAATAAAACACCTATACCATTAAAGGCCAACATTTTACGGACTCGTTATGGTGAAAAGGAGTCACCTTTTGTGTCAATGGAGTATTGGTGGAGGGTTATCAATAACATTGTGCAAATGTGTACATCAATAAGTTGTACAAGGTCGTTTAGAACTCAAAAGAACTGCATGACACCGGTCTGCTGTGGCCCGTTGAAGTAAAATTGTAAGTTGTCTTGTGTTAGGTGAGATACAGAACTTGATCAATATGGCAGGTGTCGGAAAAGGTCCAGCAGCAGATTTGTAGTGAGTACGAGAACTTGTAGTGAGTACAAACTCATACTCGCGGTTTTGTACAATTGCCTGTACTCGCACGTGTGAGAATGTATTTGTACAAGTACTCATACCCACAGATGTTTGAAGTTGTGCATTGGGGCTAACGCAAAATTTTGTACTAGCTCCAATGCACAACTTCAAAAATCTGTGGGTATGAGTACGAGTACAAATACATTCTCACAAGTGCGAGTACAGGCAATTGTACAAAACCGCGAGTATGAGTTTGTACTCACTACAAGTTCTCGTACTTGAAAAAGATGTACTCGTACTCACAACCAGAGACACTCCACATGTACTGTACTCATGACAGAGTACTCACATTGTAAGTTTGTCTAGCAGTCCATAGTTCTTTTCAGGATGAAGTCAATAACTTTGTAGTAAAGAGCCAAACTTTTACTCAGAATTTGACTGCATCGGATGATCATTTTTAATCAGATTAAATAGAAAATGGAGCCGTAGGAAGTTGAGATGGGTCAGGGAAGGGAAAATCCCAAGATAAGAGATGCAAGAATGCCACTGAGCCGTGATAGGTTGAATCAGGGAGTTGCCAGAGAATAATACATCACAATTTAGAAGACAGGCTAGCTGAATGAACAGCCTTACTCAATAAGCACAGATTTCTGGAGACAACGATAAAATAGAGTCAAATAGAAATCTGAAAACAACAGAATTTACTCATGACCCACTGGTGCATTGCAGAACTCAGACTGCAGGCCACACACTGCCAGTCTTTAGGTATAGTTTAACGTATACACTGCAGGATCCGAACGCTATTTGAGCTCGTCAAGGACCTTCCACCAGGTTTGAATCAGCGAATATACTATGATTCTCAAAAGAGTGTCAGCTGTAAGACTCGTCCGTTGGACCGGGGAGTTGTTATCCAAATAACAACTCCCTGGATGGACCCAGAATGTGAATAAAACTGCATTGTTGGACCAGGGAGTGGCTATTTGACTCCCTCGTTGCACGAGAACTCATTGAAATCGTAGGTTTTGGGATTTTCATTGAAACTGTATTTTTGCGTCTGCTTCCATGTAGGCTAGGCTAGGTGACATCGACTCAAGTCGATTCACTTGAGTCGTACACGTACCCATCGCACATCGGAACGTGGCCTACCACACTAACCCAGATACGTGTGTCTATGGTCACATGACTCCAACTCGGACTCAGAATGTCTTTATTGTGGACTGGGGTTGAAACAGGACACTTGGAATCAATCTTGTTACTTAAAATAAGACTCCAACCGTATGACTCGAAATTGCACTCAAAATATCTATATCAGAATTGAACTCAAAGTTAATGACTCGGCCTCAACATCACGTGACTCCGACTACAAGTCACTTTCTATATCTAGGTCCCTGAGCGATGCAATCCATGAGAATGTTGTAGATTAGGCAGACTTGTAGTGTGAGTACAATGTTATGAGTACGAATACAAGGGCAGTGTCTGTGTTGTGAGTACAAGTACGAGTACATGTCCTTTTTCATGAGTACGAGTACAAAATTTTGCATTAGCCACTATGCAGAGTTTTCAAAATCTGTGAGTACGAGTACGAGTACAAATTAATTCTCATGAGTACGGGTACAGGCAATTGTGCAAATCCATGAGTACGAGTACGAGTACGAGTACGAGTACGTACTCACTACAAGTGTGAGGTTAGGGGGCACTCTCTCTCTCATAGAGTGAATCAAAATATAGCATTACTTAGAGAGGGCTTTCTCTTAACTCATTTTTACGCTTGCCACTAGGAGTAGTGAACCAAACTGTTCGGTAGTCTCAGCCCTTTTCACTAGTGGACGTGTCTTTGCCAAAAAGAAACCTCACAGAGACTGTCGTATTTTCTATCGAAATTGTGCTCGCATATGAAGTTAAGTTTTTTACCTAGAAACTTGACATGTTAAGATATATTTCACTCAAATTGACATTTGTATATATTGCCATAACTGATTTTAGTTATACGGAATTGACAATATCCAATCTTAATTCATCACTTTTTACTTTAGTCACCCGCCAGACTACTATAAGGAAGTTGTTTTGATTTAGTCCGCCGCTGTTTTTACTCGCATTTGGCGAGCGGCCCACCAGTAATTTCAAACCCTGCTTAAATTAGCCAAATTACTAAATAAAAATACCACATGAACAAAGTGATAATGGTTTCAAGTCCTTTGAAAGATGTAGATTACACAAAATTTTGAAAATTATGAATACTAACCAGAATTGTTACTGTACCAAATAATTTAGAAGTTAAAAGTAGGGCAATCTTCGGTATTATAAAAGAGGTAAATTATCTTTTGTTTAAAAGGAAGGAGAAACATTTGCCTTGCTTAGCCTCGTCGTAGTCTAGAAGGGCGTCAGGTGGTCTTTACCGCTTAACCTAAACATGATATTCGTGTTATATAAGCAGCCATTTTATCTTCTGTCTTCTCTCGACCCGAATGTATACGCGTTGACGCAAATCGCAGGATCATAATCGCATCAATTTCTGCTGTGATACTGCATAATTGCCCCGTTTTATATGATAACATTTATCTTCGACGATCAATTAAGAGCAGAGACTGTCATCTTCGATACTTAAGTATCGCGACAAATGTTTTTGACTTTTGGAAGCGGAGGGAACACTTTTCAAGTTTATCACAGAACCTGTCGTCTGACCGAAAAAGCTTTGATGTATATACCCCATGTAACACTCTATAGATGGGATTCAAAACAGATTTTCCTCCAAATATCACGATTGAAAGAAAAAAGCCCTAAAGAAACAAATGTTCTCATAAAATGGCGACGTGATGAAGTTGTTTCCGATTAGTTCTAATGCTTCTTTTTCATCAACCGCAGCTAACCGGTAGAGCGTTTCACTTACTAGCTTACTATAACTGAATTATTGCTGTTTCGCCAAACTGGTATTTTTAAATTTATGCATTTTTTAGAAGTCCTAAAGGTCTTTGCCAGTCAACAGCTATTGATTATACTTTCTCCTTGATTAATTTTATCCAATTTTAAAGGATGTTTAGAGCCTACCTAATTGTATTTCAGTCACCACTCTACTTAGTTTTTAAGATTTACACGATTCTTTGAATGTCTTTGTCAGAATGCGAAACTTCTGACTCAAGTTGTCTCTAAATTACAGATAGATTAGAACCTCATGCCTTCTAAAATGGTCTGATATTCATTGCTACTTTAAACGGCCAATTATCCGGCCGGGGATAGTTACAATAGACTCAAACATGTTTACAAACAAATGACGTCACGGCTGGTTGGCAACAGAGTTGATAAAGCGCGCTTGCATTTTCGTCACAATGAAAAGTATGTTCTTATTCGTCTACGTTTTGCGTGCAATCGCGCCAGTGCTTACACGCACAAACCCAGCATGCACGCATATGTTCTTGAGCATGCTCTGTGCCAACCGGTGACGTAATCGTGAAACGTCTTATTCTCATGAGTCCTACCAACGTTTGCTTTCATCCCTCCTCAAAATTAAAAACAAATATCTACTGTACCTCCTAGACAAAGCTACAGAAGCTTGCACTGAGTTTAAATTACCCAAGGCCATATTCTGTTGAGTAAACTAGCGTATACTGTGTATATATGATTCTAACGCTAGTGTAATCTGACCTGTCATTGTATGAACAACACTGCATCACATTCTACTGATCTGAACAATTCATCATATACCATGAGAGAGGCTTTTGTTTGAGTTCATGTCCATCGGAGTGCATGTCACAAGTTGCCTGATTGTACATACAGATATACTAAGATTCCTAAATATGTTGGTGGTGACGCAACAATCCCTATGTGTGTATGAGGTCTTTTGTTGTTTTATTTTTGATTTTCTTTATCGAATTATAACAAATTTTCATAATATTTACGTAATATTTTACACCCTGCCTAAAACAACATAAGAATGGTTGGTATATCCTCTGACGTAATACCCTTTGGTGTTTTCTAAATACGTTTTGAATATACTTTTCTTGGTTATTTTGTTTATTTCGTTAAACGAATTAGGTAAAAATATAATTAAACTGAAGTTTGTAACCTTCGATGACAGTTCGTGGTCAGGATTTGGGAAAGAGAGCTCGGAATTGAGAAAAACGAGCAATGTCACAATGAATGGACAGGCAACCAGGCCATGCACTCAGGATGTTTCAGCATTTTGAGGAATTCTAGAAAGTATGAGTTGAGTAATTGAGTTCGATGGTTTAGAATAAAGAGAACTTTAATAAAGAAAGAAAATGAAATGTCGGTTGAAAAGGATCCCCCAAAAGCTGGTTTGCTCGAATCAAGAACTGCACGCCCAGTCATCCTAACAAATAGCCACCCCTTTGTCCTGATGATTACAGGCAGACTGGCATGAAAATCAAGAGAAGCAATACGGAGAATTTTGAAGCTAACATAAGTGAATATTGCGACGGACTGAAGGAGTCGATTATGAGAATTGAAGCAAACATTAGATTGACTGGCGGGAACGACCACGGGACTGGCGGGAACGATCAAGGACGGAAGAACATTCATATAAACGTTTGATTTTAACCATAAGGTGCTGAAACATTACTTCTATTTAATATTATATAAGGTATAACATCTTCTCTGTGTTACATATTGATGTAAAAAAGTATTATTTTTCACCTTTTTATCGACGTTTCTGAAGTTCAATGTCACGGAGCTTTTATCACCGCTCATTTTTCGTTCTCTGGTCGAATACGTGAGGAACGAGTGTTACTGTAAACATTCTAGTAGAAAATACCATGTTTCGAATAGGTCGCGAGCACAGAGCACGTCTGTCGGATCAATACAACCAATATGAGGTTTGTAGTTATCGTCATTCGCCAAGGTTGTCTCTGTATCTTCATAGTTTGTGATGAAGACAGAGAGGAAAAAAATGAGAGGAGAAAAGAAAATGCTGGCAGGAGTATCAAGGACAACCCAAAACAAAGAAGTAAACAAAACATGAGAGAGCCTGCACGGTATAACTTAGCATCAGCAAGCAGTATCTGGCGAAAAGATCATCTCAGGAACAGATGCGGATTTGAGAAGTAAAAATAATGGCTTGGCAATGAACGATCGTCTCGAGATTTCATTCGAGGTATAAGCACGAAGACATATTTTAATAGCAAAAATGTGGAATTTGTGGAAAAGATGTGCTCGGTATTTTTCATGAAAAAATAAGTTTGTAACCTTCATTTTGTGACATTATATATCATGGAAGTAGGGTAATACTTCCGTGATTAGGCCTGTATATGCCGTGTGTGTATATATGTTTTCTCTATATCGTCCTCCTGAAAATCTGATTTTGGTTGTAAAAGGCAAGTTAGCATAGGGGTAGGAGATTATTTAATGTAAGGGGATTTGCTTAAAAATTTAAACCATGTTTGCCCAAAGTTCAGCAGTTTCCAGAAAATAGAAAATTCTGTTACCGAATGAGAGGCTGCACCCTCCCCCGGCCTCGTATTTTATAATTTTATTATTTTTCTAAAGAAAGGAGGCTACATGACAGGCTAATATGGAGCTCCCCCCTTTATTTCTTACTCCACCATCGTACAACTTCGTCCTTCATATAACCACCACAATTTTTGGTGGCGTCAATACTACTTTGAAGGCTAATTGCTTTCAGGACATTACCGTTGCTCTTTGGAACATTTTTATACCGATTTTTTTAGACTATACCGTTTTTATTCGCTCTAAATGGTATAGTAAACTCGACGGTGTGTAAGAATTCGGCGAAGTAAAAAAAACTTAGCGAATGATTTTTCTTTCGGTCGGTAAGTAATAAAGTCTACTTTAGGCAAATAATTAGATAATTGATTTCTCTACAGTTTAACCATAAAAATGACGGCAGTCATGCAGCGAAAATATTGAAATTATATGAAATTGAATGGAAACGTATTTTAGTTTGCTTATTCAAATTCTACAGAACCGTCTCAGCTATAACCGTGCAGAAAATTTCGATATCGAAACTTTACTCTTGAATAGAGTCGGGCGCTGTTGCCAGCCGGGAAGATGTGCATTACTCCAGTACCTCTATTTGTCTCGCGTTACAATATGTACTGAGCCTACTTGAAGAAATGGTAAATACATTGCCATCTGCTCCAATGGTTAGCTGTGTTGTGGTATAACTGGAAGGAGCACAATGGAGGACACCCTACCAATATATATATATATATATATATATATATATATATATATATATATATATATATATATATATATATATGCATGAGGACATTACCAGTGTTTATTGTTTGTTTACATATGTATGTGTATATATGTCAATTTTGTGTGTTAAATTATGGTTGACTGCCGGTGCATTACAATCATTCTTGTGCCGTATTATTGTTCTTCTTGATTGAGGCTTTTTCTTCCAGTTAACGGGTACGGTACTCTGCGGAGCTGTAGTGTTTGCTCAGCCCTTTTTTAAAATCTTTAAAGGATATGATTTAACAAGGAATATGCAGCACAGCCTACTACTTAGGCAAGGCGTAAACGGGTAAATTAACTGTAGGCATGCACAGAAAACTTCAACTGTCTTCGCACTATGTACAGAAGTAGCCTATAACACACGTGAAAATGATAAGCTGGTACCCTCTCAGAACAGTACAGTAAAGTAAGAATTCCACAATTTTTAAGTAAAATTTTACACAAAATTAATATAGAAATTGCATATATTTTGTGTACTTACGCAAGTAAAAAAGAATGTCTACATTACTTGTGTGTAATTTTACTTCATGCACAAGATATGTGTAATTTTTACAGTTAAGTCTATCTGTAATTGATCGTAAACTTTTACAAGTTTTGAAATTCTAATTTTACTTAACTGTGCAAGAGTATTTCTGTGTGTGTAAACAATACGTGTAATATAGATGTCATGCACAGATATTGCAGTCAACCCACATGCATCTGGATAGTTTATCGGTTATACCTACTAAACAGGCAAGAAACTGTAACAGCTGGTACAGGTGTAAGATTTTCTGCAAATGTTATGGAAAGACTGAACAATAAAGGCCAATTCTCACTACCTGTTTATATTTTGCATTTTCCCCCAAAAAATTAAAGCATCATTTTCTTTAAGTGTCTGATGGCTTTTGCTTTTTTAGAGAAAATACTTCAGAGTATAATCATAGCTAGCATATGTGTGAGTTTATTTTGATAGCCTATATACTTCCGTCAATGTGCGAGTAACCAGTAGAGTAAAAAGTGAAGTGAAAAGGTTCCGCTTTTCTTTCCCTTCATGGCAAAGATGAGGCTGAGTATTAAGATAAAGTCGTTTATCAAAGTTAAAGTAAAAAAGAGTACATTCAACTTTAATGTTAAACACATTGTTTGTGTTACACCTCCCTCATGAAAGGGGTTGCCGAACTCTCATAATCGTTCACCATGTTGTTTTCTTATAGACTCATATATACAGTCATTTAGTACATTACATGCAGCTTTTGCCTATTTCAGTTAGAACATTGATATTGTATTAACATGTGCTATGACTAAGTGATGTCCTTGACAGTACATCATGTTGACTGAAAAAATAAAAGCTATAATGTAATACAAAAATCGTGAATCTTTGAACCTTGAATTACAGGGCAATTTACTTCACTCACAGCAGAACACCGAATCGAAAAATTACATCTTATTTCAAGGCTAATGAAAAGAATAATTTAATATGAACAAGGAAAGCTATTGTTTTCTCTTTCAAGTACTTTGTGTTTTCTGAATAGGACTATGATATAACATTTCTATCGACAATGATGACACTAGCGGTAATTGCTTCATTCGCATTCAGCGATACAAAATGCAATTCATTATAGTTTACAGTCATTGGTTTGCCTGAATTGTGAATACCATGTTTGCTTAATGAATTATGGAAGTAAGTTTTTTTAAGCGAGTTCCACGTGACCGTAAAATATTTGAATTTGGAATATATCGCATATACTAGCCAGTACTATGCTAGTCTGATGGCCTCTTAGCTAGCAGGTAATGCATATAAGTAGTACAGGATTGATAGTATCACAAATTACTGGGCTTTTTACTTCTTTAAATTAAGTGAATAAATGTCGTCATTTTTCTTTTCTCAGCAATGGAAGAAATGAGGAAGGTGAGTCAGGGATTTGCCAATAGAAGGGATTCCAGACCACACCAACCTAATAACTCCAGGGGCACCTCCGGACCGCAAAGTCCCTCTATTGGAGTAGGGTCCAGTGACCCGTAATCGGACGTTGGGACGTTTCTACGTGAGGATTTCAGATCAGAGGGGCAGTTAGTCAGATCGGAGCTTTTTTCCAGGAAGCAGCTAACTTAGGGGCATTATTTTTCACCCTTGTGTCATGGTGGATTGAACTCCCCCCCCCCCCGCTCCGTAACCACGCACCTCAAAGATACAATAACTTTTGCGGTTCAACAGTCCAAAATGTATATTCATAGATTCGTAAATATTGAAGTAACTAGCCCCTTGAAAATAAAGGAATAGGTTATGTTGTGAATACTTGCCTGCATGTAAGTGATTACATTCAAAAACCAATTTGTTGTAACTTATTTTGATCTTTTCTAAGAGCTCATTGGCACGTACTTGTCACCTGACAAACTGGTTGGTAAAGAACCATCTGCAGGTTGGTCAAAGAATAAGCAAACTTTACTCAATGTGGACGCTATTTTGACCAACCTGGGTAATTTCTTGCCCAACAGTTTGTCAGATGGCACACGTGCATAACACATAGGACATATTCTTAGACCCATATATGACAGTTCAACGACTTTTATTTTAAAAGTTCCAACTGCCAGGAGTGAAAACCAAGCTACTGCTCCTTTGAAGCAGTTGAGACTTTACAAAGGATGGACATCAAAATGTCCAAAGGCCTACTACCAATCAAAAGGGCTGAGAACTGAAGCATCGCCCGAGTAAAGGCAAAACCTATTTCTGGGAAGTTTTGGGGAAAGTCGGGCAATTTTCTCGGGCGATAGATATTTTTCTTGGGCAAAAATGGCTAAGCCTCCTATGAAGAATATCCCTTCTGTTTTAAAGATGCATGAAAGTGACTACTCTCTCAGCCATGAGATCTTTACGGCAGTGCACTACCATTTTCCAAAGGCTAAATTGGGCCAAACTGACATTAAATTGGGCTAAATCAATTGACATCCGAATCCATACAGAAGTCATCAACAGTTCAAAATATTACTCGTTTTAAAGTTTATAAGAAGGTCTTTCACACTGCATCAAATCTCTTAAAATTTTCAGCTACAAGAACTTTTTTAAGAGGATGACGGGTTTCAATTTTATGTTACACCCCAAATGTCAATTTACACTGCAGCGGAAGGATATTATCCAATAAGTGCTCTAATATTACTTCTCTCATTTCCTTTATTTATGCATGAGTACTGCAATTTATTCGCTGTAATTGAAATTTGAAATTCTTTGGAATTAGTTTGCACTTAAATAGAAATTGTGGCACGTTTTCAGGAGTTTTCTGAAGAGAATTCATAAAAAATATTATTTGAACAGTGTCGCCGTAAGTTGCACCATTATTTAGAGGTTCAGTGCCATGTGCTAGTGTTTGTAATGTTATTTGTTATGAAATGTACGACGTTTGAAGGAAGAAATGAAACAAATATAAATTTTTGTTACAATTATTCAAAACTTAGAAACGAATAATGAGTTTATCTTGTAAGATAAATATAAGGTAAGATTTACTCTTTCCTCCTTTACTTTTTGTTGTATTATGCTTTGTATCCTTAAAAAAAGGACGGGTCTCGAAAAGTTTTACTTATTTTCTGGCTCCTCTACAACCACTATTTTTTCATATTATCTGTAAACTATTCTGCTATTAAGTTATGAATTCATTTTCATTCTTTTGTATTATTACGTATTAGGCTATTACCATGTTATGCTTATAATGGTTTGCAGAAAAATCAACTTCAATTCAACTTCAAAAAGATTGACATTTAAGGCTTTGGTTTCAATGCATCGCCTTTTCATATAGTCTGACATAGATAGACCGCATACCCAAAATCCGGTCGGAGATCGAAGAATAAATCTCCCAATTGTCATTAGCGTCATTTCTGCAAATACCACCGCCTTTGTCCAGCATCAGTCATAGCACTTGCACGCCCTGCGACCTGCACCTGTATTGACTGCACTTGTTAGAGTATGTACGTAAAAAAGGGTGTAAATATTTGACACCTGCTACGAAGGTTATCATAGCACCACGGCAGTGTTATCATTCTTATTCCTACTTTTAAAATGGCCAAAGCGAAGCCTGGATTCTTCCAAACAAAAGTATAATCAGTAAAGTATGTATCTTCATTCAATAGGAGGCCTAAATGTATGTAAAAATATACTATTTTGCAGTTAATTGCAAACGAAATTATTGGCTTATGGAGTTAATTCCATGTTGTGGTAAAGAAGGACGAAGCTTACCTATATTACAACTTGAAAATGTAAGGAAAAGTTATGAATTAATGGAAAATTACATTATGTTTACTTAGTTCTATGTTTCATTGTTTTGTTTTTATTTTTCATTGTTACACTAGATTTTTCTTTCATATCAACCATTTTCGGTCACTGAAAAAGGTTGTGGAAAACCTTTTTTATTTTAAACTTGCTAAGTGCAGTAAAAAATTTCTGTTCCATTTTAACGGTACCTCCCAGGATATCCGTATAAACTATTTATTTGTGCGACAAGTTGTCCTTGCTTGGTGTGAGGCAACCTCCTTTATACCCACAAGTCCTGCTGACGTAAAACGTACATTAATTGGGAATAAAAAATCAATAAAAAATTGGTATTAGTAGATATTTATACGACAAAGGTATTTTATTTGTTCAGGACTTTTTATAAGACGGTTCACCTTTCAATTTTGAAATGTTCAAATTTAAATATAATATTATAAATTTATCAATTGCACTCCACTGGTTTATTTAGAGAATTCTTATTTTAACAAAGCCTTGAAACAAAGATCATTTTCTCAAGCTGTCTGTCATTTTTAGCTAGAAAAAATTACTGAAAACCCCCTTGTTTTATCAGAAAATGAAATGCTTTATTTAATGACTTAAGCTTTAGATGATTGGGATAGAATTTTTAAGATGCCTTGGGTCTCGGTAAATGAAGCGAAGATCCGTTACTTTCAATTTAGACTTTTGCACTGGCTTTGCCAACCGACAGGCTTTTAAACTTGATGGGCAAATTTGATTCACCTCTCTGTTCGTTTGGTAAACTTGAGAAAGAGACACTTGAACTTTCTTTTGGGGATTGTAGATACACCTCTCCTTTATTCTTGAAGAAGTTCAAGAGAATGTTCTTAACATGCAGTTTTCCTTTACAAAGCAAGATATATTTTTGGTTACAAAAATACTGTTTACCACCCACATAATATCTTTGTATTTCATATGTGAAATACTTATTACCTGCTTTAAACATATAAAGAAATGCCTTTTTATGTCTTCTGTAGTAAATTAAAATTTATTCTGCAATTTGAAATGTACACATGAGAACTCTACGAAATACTTTGTCCTTTAGAAACTAGAAAACGCCTTGACAAGTGCTGCTTATCAACATAACTTTTGTTTCGAACAACGAATAACTATGTTCCTTTACATAATGTGTTGTTTAAATATATGCTCAAGAAGATACTTTTGAATTGAGTGCATTTGAATGAAATTCAGTTGCTGCAGTTTAAGAGTAGGGTACAAATACAGTGCATTCATATTGTCACTGTGTGAATAATACAACGCTGTTACAAGAAGAAAATAAAGACAAAAATGTATTTCTTGTACATTTAAGCAATGAAATGTTTATACTTCCAACGTAAAGGCCCTAGAGTAAACCTTACCTGTAATTGTAACGAATTTTCATACAAATTTGTTTCTTAGAAAAGAAAAGCGTCTGCAGTAAAAGATCCTTCAAACAAATTATTTAAATCCCCACATTTACTTTATTATGAAACTGGGTAAAAAATCAGTAAAATGTATCATCTTTTGAAGTGACTCGCTGGCTTAACGTAACAACTTGTATATATCCCCAATGCCTCTCACTTTCATTCCGACCCCCCCCCCCCCGAAAAAGAAGGTATAGTTTCTTCTAGATGCTTTTTATTGATTTCACAAACTTTTGAAATATTTAAGCGTCGAAAGATAAGAAAAACAGGGTGTCCGAATCGGTGCATCATAATTCAAACATGTACCGAACGCTAAAAAAATCTAAACTAAGACCCGTTTTTGTTTACTTTTTAATTTGCTGCCTAAATATCTTTGAAAATTAAGGTCGTCTTCTTTCTTTGAAGTTTCAATTTTCCATTACGTTCAACGTGTATTATTGCATATTACTGGTGGATGCCAGCAGTGATATTTGTATAACATGCTGATGGTTCTTCTTTTCTTTCTATTATAAAATGAGTGTACTTGAAACAAACAAGTGTAGAAGTATGAATAGATGTAGTCCTTGAAGACCTCTGAAAAGCTTTTTTTTCTTCGTTTACATTTTTTTCAGTTTGTTGTCTCGGCCTTGAACTTATTTGAATTACTGCCGTATTGGCTGATGTAATGCTAACATAACCATGAACAGATATCTGTTAATGTCTGATTCCTAAAAGAATGTACACAAAATTACCGATAATAATAAAACATTGCATATACAAACAATTAAAAGTCGACAGTTACAAATGTATCTTTGCTTTCAACAAATGCAAATGTTGGATTAAAACAAAGACAGCGGAAAATGAAAATGACATGAAGGTTACTGCAGAGGTTATTGTTTGTTCGGCAAGGTTCTTGTTTTTATGTAAAACAACAGAAAATTATGGGAGGGTCTCTAAATTTTATTTTTAAAATTGTAAATCTAAAAAACCTTTGTCAAAGACAGGTTGGGTTCTTTGGCTCAATAACGTGACATTGTGCAAAGGATTAACACATCAGTACAATATCACCTGTGCCGGATTAATCTTAAGTAAATGCCATTCTATAGACAGATTGAACCAGCATTTACGAGGGTCCTTCACTAAACCGTTGTTAGTTCTCTGATGCCCCCCCCCCCCCATTTTTCGCCTGAATTCGTGATTTATTGTATATCCCGCTGATGAATATGCTGATAATTTAATTGCTCTGATTATGATTGCAAGGCCCCCAGAACCCTGGAAATTGCATATAAAGACCTCTCTTGTATAAATTTTGCAGGAGATTGCTTCTATAGAACTCCTGCCTCTCCCCACAATACACCGTGGGTCCCATACATGGGAGAGACGCCCCCAAGAATGAGCCCCTTTCTCCAAACCTCCCCTTTTCTTGCGTAAGCTCCTGTCTACTATGCATGCAAATAATTGATGATTTAAATATTATGTTGCATTTTTTGTAATTTATGGTCATGTAACAACATTTGCTTCAAGCCTTGCAATGCAGCTGTGGAAATTAACTTCCATTTCAGAACCTCACATACTAGTGTCTCAGAAATACATACAACTACGACCAAATAATGACGTTGCTAAAATTGTACGGCCCTGGCGTTCCTTATGTTTATGGCCCTGTATTAGAAAAACACATATTTTTTCACTGCCGTGAACAAAAAATATCCCCCATAGAAAATTTCCGGCCCGGGAGACAGCTCTCTGAGCCTCCTCTCACTATACGTTAGTGTAAGCACATGTATCTGATCACCATTTCTTTGTGACTTTCGATCCGTCACTAGCTATCAGTGGTACCCTTCCTACTCCCTTTTTTAAATAAGACACCACACACGCGACAACAATGGATTGTTAAAAATGTCAGCAATGTTAAGAAATTTAAGGGCAAAAAGAATGTCGTCACAACTATTTTCATTACACAATTTCGTCAACTTTTGTATTGTCTTTTAATTGTATTATCTTCACTAAAACTAAAACAACCAAAATTTATAAGCTCTTTTGAACAACATCAATTCCAAGCTGAAACTGAAGTAATTGCTATGACAATTTTAAATGATTTAGAAATGAGTTTTTTACATATGAATTTCATAATTCATAGAATTTTTTAACGCAAACGTTGATTTCAGTGAAACAATAAAAATTACTTTTGTTTTCGTTGTTTCTTTGATCGAGATGTAAACTAATATATTCATTTGCATGCATATATTCATTTATGACTAAGAATTAAGGGGAGAAATTTGAAACAAAACATATATGTGTTTGTACTTGATATTTTTCTTGAAGTCGCGTCTAAAATGAAAACTTGTCACAGAAACACAATGGATTTATAATACTTTACAGCATTTCTGTAAACTGTATCTCTTGCCCATTATCACGAATCTGCATTAATGCAGCACAATACTTTATTATGCTATTGTATTACATCACTATATTATGTTACTTTACTATATTACTATATTATGTCACTATATTATATTACTGCATTGTATTAATAAATTATCTTACTGTATCTTGTTACTTTATATTACTATTTTATGTGACTACATTGTATTCCTTTTATATACAATATTGTATTATACTACATTTTATTACATTTATAGGCTAGAGTTACTTTATAATATTGCATAAACATTTCATATGAATAAACTGAGCTTTGTGCATCTCCATTACTTATATGTGGAGTTATCACCGTGCAGTAATTGAAAAGACTCCCAAAGTGACTAATTTTGTACCGAATTATGTACCAACTTTACACAATTCCTTCAATTTAACGCAAACGGTTCTTTAATGTCTATTCTCTTTAGGAACGGATTTAAACTGATATTCTTGAATAAGGTCTATTTGAGTGTAATTTTCAAAAGACTTCTGGACAGCGTAAAATCTTTGACATGTTGGCCGGCTCTCCCGGCTACATATCTTGCACAGACTCGATAGACTTAATCATCAAAATTAGAAATTTTCCAATAAATTTTCAGATTTTTCTTTACATTTTAATAGCAGTTTTTCGGCATCGTAAAAATAAATGGTAACAAAGATTTGGAAAATCGAAAACAATACATTGGTAATATAAAATTGATAAAATGGAATTTAAATTAAAACATTAAAAAAAAAAACAAATAAGTATGACTGAAAAAGAACATGTTGTAACAAAAGAAATGGTCTAATGGCAAGAAATTTCGCTTGAAGTTAAACGCTGACAAAACTTACTCAGTGCTTAACAATTCTTCAGATTATTGCTCGTAGATTGGTTTCAAAACTGATGAGGAAAGTCTCTGAATATAATTGAAAATAAATCTTTGAAGATTCCACGCGATTTAAGTTCAATAGAGAACGTCTGGAGAGAGGAAGCAGTCGTTTAGATTTTTTGAATGAAAGACCCAACTGGTTTTTGAGGCTCAATACAGATCAGGCGAACTAAGTGTTCTAAATGATAAGCCGACCAGTTGAGTGTGTGTGTTGCTAAAAGCAGGTGCTCATTCGAAAAACCCAATCACTGGAATTGAAGTAATAATTTGTGTTATTTTTTGTCATAATACATCCCATGTACTTTGTTGTTGTTTCTTTCAATGATTCAGTGAAAGGGAAACGATTTGACAAAACCACATGCAAAACAACTCGTGTAGTGAAGTCACATAACTGCTGCTTTTGAATACCGATCCTGGCAGCTTTGGGCCTGCCATTCAGCGTTTTATGATCATCTCGGGTATTTCGTTGTTAGGCAAAGGCATTGCGTGTGAATAGACAAGTCTAAGTTTATCCTGGCGCAACACCCCTCAAGGACTTTCATTTGTCTCTATTATTCCTCATGACTGGACAGGGACAAACTATTATAAAATAAATGGTATCAACGTATACAGATCAACGTGCCAACAATGACTTGGGTCTGGTTGCAAGGCGGTGTTTTAATGATTAGTATACGCCATGATTCATCGCAAAAGTTGCCTATATGGAAAATTTCATCTCTTTCTATTTATTTCTCCTTTCAATATTGAAAAAGTGTCCTCTTCTACCTTGCATAGGAGAAATTAGAGATGGGAATCTTTATGATGTTGTAAACACAGGAAGAAGTGAAGCAAAAACTTGTTCCAGTCGAGAAAGTTTTAGATAATATCCGTATTGTTGGTCACAAGTTTATCTTATTTTCATGGCAAGAAATTTGATCCCCAAACCCTCTGATATTGTTTTTATCCTATGGTAACTTGTTTTACTCAACAATGATAGATTAAGATACTCTGATGAAAGATCGTGGAAATTATTTGCATACGTTCTCAAGATATACCTTTGCAAAGTTTGACCATTTCTGATATTTCTCTGTAACTATCCAAAAAAAAAAAAATATGTGACACGGAGTGTCGCAGAAGGTCTGAATTTCTTTTGCTAATTCTTAAGAAATTATATATTAATACGGTACTTTCCAGCTAGTTTCAAGTTTGGTGTTAAATGTGGACATTTTCCAAGTAGTCAAGAGCTGAAAAAAAGCCAAATAACAAAATAAACCCCTCGGGGCATGCCGACATTACAACTGCTTGGAAAGAAGGCTAAACAAACAAAGGATAACATAGCATATATCTAATGAGTCCCTTTTGCTACGTCACATATTTCCATATTAAGCTCATGTTTATTGGACCAAATGCAATAACAGTAATTGTATTGTAAAATGGTCAATATTGATGGAGTAATGATGGAAATTGCGACTACTGTAAAACTTTTTATGCTTTTTACATCAAATAGGCACATAGGATGCAATGTCCAAAGACCCTCAATGTCTAGAATAATGCTCCCGTGACGAGCATTGACCTGTTGGTCTGTGATGTCTTCAAGGGCCAATGATCGCCCAGGAGCTCAGTAAGTCATGACTTCTGTGTGTGATCAATGAATACTGTGAACCCCGTCTGCAGTCACACTTTGGTCATCTAGACTTGCCAAAAGTCATTTTTCGTAGATGGTCTATGTTTCACAAGGTTAGTCATTTACTAAAAGTGGTTATGTGTAGCTTATTTTTGGCTGTATGACGATCATTTCAATTCGTTATTCCTCTGTTTTGAACTATTTTAATTTCACAAGGTACCCATTAACCCTAAGCCCCTCCGTCTTCACTTCAGCCCATGCAACTCCCACTACCCTACAAACCCCACTCCAACACATCACAAACATTTAACCCTTAGAGCTCTCGTTTACTGACAATCGGTGAATGTAAACACCTGGGCAAGAGCTTGACTAAGGGCTCTACTTTGAGTCCTTTTTGGTTCCCATGATATGACGTGTATGACGTCATCGTGACGCAATATCAGTTATGGCTACTAAGGGAGATAAAGCCTACCTCCCATGTTAGTTCATTTGACTACCGTCTTGCAATGTCTCATCCTGTCTCCTAGATCGGTCCGACATCCTTCAGCGACTCCGTTAAATATTACCTTCCTCTTCTTCTTCAGTTGGTCGAGGCGGCGGATAGGAACAAATACGATGATCAAGTACATTTTCAACGAGAGTCGAGTGCAAGATGTCATTAATTGGTAATGCACGTGACTCAAGCTGATAGTAAGAAGAAAGTGGCATTTTTCATGTAATAATTGGTTGAGAAAACGGACGATGGGTGTTAAAGTCATGAGCTCGGCACATTTGTCAGATACTGAAAATATTTATGAACTGGTCCAACCTAAGAGAAAAGAAAGACAATAAACCGATACTTGTCACGATATATCTAATAAAGCAGGGAAAGACCCATTTCCAAGTACACTTTTCGAAAATATCACATCTCGACCTGAATATGAACAAAACGTCTTAAATACATGCAAATTAACCCAGTTGATACTCACATCAAGCATATATGTTTACTAAAGATCTTTACTGACACATCCTCACGATATCCTATGTTATTGTGTCACTTTGAGTATATGTCAACTTGATAGCCAGCTCATTAGTAAACAAACGGTTCTGTTGTTTTCAACACTTTTGGGTTCAAATTAATGTTTTTTTTTCAAGTGTGCCAAGAGTTATTTACAATTCGTCCCGGTAATCACAACATATTTAGAGGTTTGCAAATGGTATAAGTAAAAATTAACTCTTGATATATGATAAAAGGATTTAAATCTGGAATATCTGGTGTAATTTCTATTCAATTCCAAGGCACGGTTCTCGAGATATTAGCACATAACTTACTATATTTCTAGCCTATACAGTGAACTTGAAGCAAGCAGGAATAATGTCATCACCTCACATTTCTGAGCAATGCTTTGGTTTATTTTTTCCCTTGAATCTATTCCTTAGACTTTGAAACAGGTACACTCCGTAATCCAGGAACTACTTGATAAGAAACTGGAATGGTAGTATTGATGAGGCCGATTAGGAAACAGTCATATTTTAAAGGTCAGGAGAAAACCGACAAATAAAACAAAAGCCGGATCACACTATTTTAATCGAGTTCACCCAACTCAGTTAAAAATTGATAGCGCACCACTCTGAAGAATGTGCCCAGGATGTGCGATCCATCTCCCTTCTGAACGGCCCTACCTCGCGGAGAGACTCTGCTTGTTCAGCCCCTCTTGAAGGACATGATTGAGTAAGACATAAGGCGTTCAGTTTGCTACGTAGGCAAAGCCCGGCCCTAGCTACACTCCTGGCACCACCGATCAACCCATGGATAAACTAAACCACCTGTGCGAATTAAGTATAAAGACTAAACAAAATTGATACCTACGTTTAGGATATGGAGGTAACTCAACATCTCAAAAGGGTTTGAAATTAGATTTTATAATCGGGTTGTGACGTCAAAGTACAGCGAATTGATACTTTACAGATAATGCACACATTAGTTCTTTACAAACGAGTAACTTGAGAGCAACATCATTTCTAAAACGTGGGTGGAGCAGAGTCTTCCAAAGAAGCAGCAGTGTAACTTACGTGAAAACCCACTTAATTTACATTTTAAATTCCAGACTTCATTACATGTTGCGCGTTGTCGTTCATCGGAATTAGAATAATTTGTGTAAAGATTTCGAAAAGCACTGCATTCGTAAATCCATTAGATTTTAGCAAATTTAAGTTTACTTTAAAGACATACTCTATGAGCTTTTTAAATGTCAAAACCAGAAGAACATGTTCAAAGTAACAGTTTATAAATGTTGCACCTTAAACACAGTGATTAGGAATTAGTCATTTTTATAAACAGTTTTCTGCTCGTACAGTGTTAACATGATTTAACTCTAGAAAAAAAATTCTATACGTGCTGTGTTAAAACGCATCTCGTTGCTAAACAAGCGTGTTTAACTAGGGAGTTGTCAGGGACGACTGACAACTCCCTGGTTTAACTACTAAGCTTGCGTCTACCAAGTCGGGGAAAAACGTGTCTACTTACTTAAAGGGGCAACCTGTCAAGGTTCCTACACGTACTAATAACAAATAGTCAATTTAAGCAGGGAATTTTTTATTTCAAATAATAACTCCCTGATTTAAGACGATCTCCATACCCTACGTGCAAAGTAATTAATTAACGATTCAATGTCGGTTTTCAAAAATCCGTGACCAGACACTTTTTTCACATTGGTACTAATCATAACTGCACATAACCAGGCAAGTGTCCAAAAATTCCAAACTTTTAGTTTTTGCATAAGTGTTGGATGTGAAACTCGACTAATTATGCTAATTATAAGCATTGTCATGTGGTAGTGCCCTTCGACGTCATATTTTGTGAACAAAGGCTCACAAAATTATAAGTATCAACTCAATGTGCCGCTTTAACACGTAGGCTTATCTATTCGAGAGTAGTGTGACAGTGAAGCATTACCATATTTCGAGTTACGGCTATTTATTTACGACAACACCCGGAAGCCGTTTGCAAAACTGACGACTTGTAGCAAGTCTGCTAAATGATGTCAGCTTCAACTTGGACACGTTTTATTTTTGCTGTTTCTAATCCATCTCGTTTATTTTCATCGAGCAGACAGTATAATGACGTTTCTTTCCAAATTATTTTCATGTCGCCAATATTGGGAAGTGATAAGCTAATTTATACAATTTCATTTCTATAAATCAAATAAAAGATTAATTAAACAGGCATACAAACATTGCAACTTAGCCCAATTGTGCAGTTCTGTTCTGATATATGCTCATAGCCCTAAACTTTGCCCGCCCGGCGGACGTGTATTACTCCTGCACCTATATTGGCTGCACTCGTAATACCAGTATGTACGCTAAAGAGGAGTACATATTCGACACCTGTTATGAAGGTAATAAACTGCTGTAATGTTCAATGTAAAATAATCTCCATAATAAACAAAACTCTAAAAACATCCTACTCAGATTTGAGCCGAATCTGTTCAAATGAGCACTGGACCGAAATCTAGATCTGGTTCATTTTTGAACAGAAAATGTTTAGTTTTAAACCGAAACTATTCAAATATTTGAATGGATTTCGGTTCAGTGCCCATTTGAAGAGAACGTGTTTAGAGTGAAAAATGCTTTTTTGGTGTTTGCATTGCCTTGTATTGAATCCTCTAAATTTCGACATTATAAGGAGAAATACCGTATAACTTAACAAATAACAATACCTATATTCTTCTTCCCTCAATAACTGTAATAACATTCTAGGTTTTAGGTTGCCGTATATGAACATTTTGTGGAACAGCTCATAATGGTAAATTCATAAAGAATAGTGCTGTTGTCAGGTTGTTGTAGTCTTTTTCACATGCGGTTGAAACGAACTGTACATACAGTTTAGCTAATTGCTGCTTTATATGTTAAGTAATAGTGGACAAGGTTTTCTGGACACAAGAATGATATAAAACACTTGATAAAAAACACATTGTGAACGTGAAAAAAAGCCAGAATTTCCCTTCAAAATCCGATAAAAAACTTCGAAATTTTGTTAGAAAATGTTTATTTTGCACCTGCATTACAAACAAATATTCACCAAATATGCAAATTAGAACGAAGGACCCAAAATATACTTATTACTTTACTCTTTGTTTCTTCAAACTTTATTTCAAGGACAGTTGGAATGTTCCAATATCCTGAGGGTTTTATGTTGAAAGAAACAATTGTTTACTTTAAAAATGTTGAAATCACACAAAATTGTAAAAGATGGTTGGGACGATATTAACAGATAGTAAATACAAGGATGACAAAAGAAACTCTTACGCTGAAAAACGACCCATATCTTCATTTTTGTGTAGCTTACGAGTTTTCTTGGACATTGACAAACTTTGAAGATGTTTGTTTCTTAAGAATGGTAATGTCTCAAAGCAAGTAACTTTAATAATTTCAACGTATTTTCACATCAAAACATACTGCTTTCACTGAACAACTCTTTATTGTTACATAACCACAGACCGCGTGTTTGGTCTAGCGGTAGAGCATCCGCCTCTCACGCGGAAGGGCCGGGTTCGATTCCCAGGTCGAGTCATACCAAAGACTCTAACAATGGAACCTACTGCCGTTGTGCGTGATGCTCCGCCATAAGCAATGGAGTAGGGAAAACAAGCTGGGCCGTAAAACTCCATCTAACTACATAAAAACAGGGCCTGAAAGGTAATGGGCAGTCGCCTCAAAATTGCTTTGAAAAATCAACAAACTCTTACAAATCTCTTCTTTGCCTTGCAAGTACCCCTGAAGATGTTTTTGAACATAACTATGTAACAAACAAAAGGTAAATCGAGGAGTTATTCAACATAAATTTAACAATTCGATAAATATTGTCACATAATAAAAAAGCCATTCATGAATTAGCCTGATGATGGGATGTACTAATTCTGATTGGGGTGACTGCATTTTCACTTTAAGTCTAACATGTTTCCTATGCTAAGGTGAAGCAGTCTCACTGAATCTCATAACATGGCTTGCAACTCTACCACCTGCAATTGTAGGTAAAAGTATGGTATACCATGAAACTATGTTGTAGCTGCATGGATATACACCGACTCGAATTAAAGCACCGATCATGTCAACATTTCCGGAGAGACGTCAGAAGGCAGAAAAAATGTAGAACATAAGTTCTACCATTGAACGTCTGCACAAGAAACAAATGCAGAGATATAAGTTTACATACGTTACATTGTTCTTTTGCAAAACAATTTGTAATCCATACAACATAGCTACGTATTTGCATGCTTCATTATTTTCTGATGAAAAATAAATAAAATTGATTTTTGAAAGCTTCACATCTGGGGGAGGGAGACACGAAGTCCATTGGCAGATTGGTCTGATAAAGCTCCAAGGACGCCATTAACGAGTAATCTTCGTCTACCGAGATAAAACGGAAAGATAGGACCATCACAAAAGAAGCTTTTTACAAGAAGGCTATTATTACTTTTCTTTCGAGGATGTCAAGGAAATTTCAAAATTCATCCTCCATGAAAATATAGAAGGACTTTAAACTGTGACCCTGGAAGCCCAAGATTTTATCTGCAAATATTGAAATGACACAAAACTCAATTATTTTAGAGTGATTACACAAAAAAGAGATCTAAAAACCTGGTACGACCCTAAGACAGCAAAACATATTGAAAAAATGTAGAAAAGCAAAAATGTTTTAGAGAAACGAGAATTTCCTGCAGAAAATACTTAAAAACATAATTGTACAAATAGGATATTTTGGGTTATCGAAAAGCAATTAGTGCTAGGGTTTGTTTGTATTTTTCTGTCCATTTTCGAGGTCATTTTATTTATATATTTCTGTGTCTATTAGCAATTTAGGATTATAGTCATTTCACTTTCTTTCTCTTTCAGTCTCTTATTCCCTCGTTCAGTGGCAGGCCTCGCAACCTGAGCAAAATTCGATGAAGAATATTTGAGTAGCGCCTATTTAACAGAAGTCCATTGACATTATGATTCTAATTCTGCCATTGTATAAAAGCATTAACTGTTATCAGTTGTAATTGTTCCATTTTCATGCTGTTGTCAGAGCTGTCATTTCTTCTTTGAACTTTGTCAGTGGGCTACTGTATTAGCGTCTTCTTGTGAAAGATCATTTCACTGATGTACAGTCTTTGGTGAGGTTCTTAAGTTTTAATATCATAACTGGTATGCCACGCGTATAAACCACGCTTTTTACGAATACACTTAAAGATTTGAAAAGGTATTAAATACTCACTTTCAAAAGGGCAGTTTCGATTGCCACAATAAGTCTTTTGATATATCAATGATTCTTTACCCATTCAACAAGTTTTCAGGAAGTGAAACTTCCATATTTAAATTGAATGAAAATGGAAGGATGGACCAAAAAGAGATCCGTTAGGAAGTGTAGAATTATTCGTGTTAGTTTGAAATTGTTTAAGGTTTTGACGTAACGGACGAATAACTGTCTTTGAGTGGTCAAAGATACCACACTATATCAGGCACTTGGGCAAGCATTATGTTGCACCACCGACCATCATGGATATCTTTCCCAGTCTCCTTCCCTTACGTTTTAATCATATTATAGCTGCTTTCATGAACTGTAACTGGTTTATAACAAGTCTTAGTTCCTGTAACTCTTACATCGTGGCATTTTTACTATAGAGGATCATGCATTTTGCTATTATTTTCTCGATTGTGCGAAATTCATTGGGAAGGAGAAGGGGACCGGGGAGGGGTCAAAGACATAAGTACGTTTTTTGAAAATTTAATAAATGACAAAAATTTCTTGCCGAAGAATCATCATTTTTCAGTACGTTCTGGGAGGGAAGAGGGGCCTAAAACAGCGTACGTTTTGTAGAGTACGTTTTGTATTCTTGGGCAAAATAATTAATGAATGGACGATCCTTATATATCATCTTTTCTTTCTGAAGCTTGCTCTCTCCTGTCTCTGCTAATTTTTGTAACAACAATTAAATGTTCACTTTAAGAGCAGATAGTACGGTGATAATGTTTGTTTTCTCTTCATAACGTTAGGTCTCTTTTATAGGCTAATGTATTTCCTCTGTACCCCTTTGACCTAAGCACTCTTTAAAACGCACTTTTAAAAATTATTTGCCAGTTTGACCACGCACTTTCAAAACGTTGTGCAATATTTTGCCCACTTTCTGAATGCTATAATCTTACTTGTAATATGAGCACATTGCCATAGTACTTGTACAAGTGTATTATAATTGAAGTAAGTGGGCATACGAGTTCAAGACTTATTTCATGAGTAGAAGTACAAACTATTGCGTTTATACCGACGTATAAGTTCCCTTAGATTATAAAACAAGTGAGATTAAACAATATAGCATGATAGCACCCATGAATGAAGGCCGGTTCACACTCCAGTATAGCGCTATAACAGTGTTCAGAGTTGAACTCTGTTTAACTCTGAGCAATGTCTGTGACTGGTCCGAAATAGCAAGGGATGATCATATTATGGCTCTTCTAAGCGCGTGAAAATTCGGACGTATAAACAGGCCTTAAAGGTAAAATGCAGTCATCCCAATTTGAATTAGTCTAGTAGTCTATCCTATTTCATGAATGACTCTTGAGAATCATGTGACAATATTTTTCTCACTGAATTCTAAAATTTATGGGGAGTAAGTCATAGGTTTACCTTGGATATCCAATATTAAAGTCCTTAATTATCATGAAAGGTACTTGAAAGAGTAATAAGAAGAAATTAGTGAAATTTGCTGTTGTTTCAAAATAAGTTTTGGGGGACTGCTCTTGCCCTTTAAATTTTCTGTAAGTGTACGAGTACGGATAATAATTACATTATAGTACCAATGTAAGTTTTCTGCAAGTATACGAGTAGGAGTAAAACCATTACAGTTTAGCACCAATGCATACGTTTCCTGTGTGTACACGATTACGCACCAACACACAAGTTCCTCTGAGTATACCGCATGTGATTAAAAGAGTACAAATTAAAATTAGCACCAATGTTTCAGTTTCCAGAGAGTACGAATACCAGTTTGGATTATAGCAACAATGAACACCGGTAAGTTTCCTGTGAGTACAGCATACACGGTTACGAATACAAGTTATTGCTCTATGGTACCGATGGATATTGCAAGTATATACGAGTGCAACCCACCTCTCGAGTACAAGAGTACCACCCTCTCGAGTACAAGAGTGTAGCAAATGTATCAGAGAATAAGCACGGGTACATATAATCATCATTCAAATTTGATTAGTACTGATGAGTGACGAATTCCTTTTGAGTCTTTTTCATATCAGCAGGTATGCATGCTTCTAGCACCAACACGACTTTGGCCTAAAATACTTTGCATAGCCTGAGAAACGGTTCACCACTATATCATTGTAAACAAAGGTCTTTTTCGTACCAGTGTATGTAACTCTAATTTCTACGCACACTTCGAAGCTCAACACTACGGTAGAAAAAAGGTTGCACCTCCGATCACTAGCCCGCCCGGCGGACGTGTATTACTCCTGAACCAAGCTATATTGGCTGTACTCGCGTTGATAAGAGGTAGGCCTATATTTTTGACACCTGATGCGAAGGTGACTTAATCCCTTACCAAGTTGTAGAGAATTAATTAAAGGGGAAAACGCAGGGCTGTGTATACGAGTCCACCTAACCCGATTCCGAGGCAATTCCAATTAAAATGGCCACCACTACGGGCCAATTCCGGGTCCAGTACCCTCCGATTCCGTGCTTGCCTACGTAGCAGCCTATACGGCTTATTCCTTCTTCAGTACTAGGAAACTGAGGAGCTGAGCAAACTGGCAAAGAGAGTCCGCTCCACGGGGTAATTCCGAGCCAGTTCCGATTCCAGTGCACCCAATTCCGGGCCAATTCCCAATCCGGCTGTTTGACAATGTGGTATATCATGCACATGGTTTTTATACTATATTTTCAATGAAAATTAATTAAGGAAAATTAATTAAGGAAAATTAATTAAGGTCATTCTTAAGGGGCTGGCAATTTCATAGTCTGGCCCACCCTGTATTTAAGTTGACTGTGCATGATTATTCATGTATTGAAGTGCGCACCAATGACACTGTAGACTTGAAAAACATTTGGGTAAAGTTCGTCTTTCTGGACTCGGCTGGAGTCGGCTCTGAGCTCGAATCCAGCTGTATCCCTTTCTTGGCCAATTCCGATTTTGGGCCCTCTCATACTGGGCCAAGTCCGAGTCCAGTAAAATCATACTCGAGTCCTGAATTAAATCCGAGAACGAGCTTGGGCCTTACAGCCCTGGGAAAACGGTATATATGAGTTAAAATAAAAAAGTCTACCCCTGAGTTTTTAAGTTTTTGACGTAGGCTCTATAGGTTAGCTAGCAATATTACTTTACCAGGTACACGCTGAAAAGCTGATAACGCAGTATTATAAATATTCACTGTGCCCTCCCTCTCACAATATTGCGAGTGCGTTTAGTTGCTGGTACCTGCATGATTTGAGGTCCAAACTCAAGATAGCTATCAATCTGTTTGTAATTAACATGATCGTGCGTAATATTGTCACGAAAGCATTATTATTAAAATTTTTCCAATGACCTAAAGCTTGAGCTAAAGGAAGGAAAATAGGCACTTGTTCGTGGATGAGTTGGTAACATAAACAGTAACGATAGGAAGTTGGCCTGTTAGTCTCACCAACGTATGGTTGCTATTAAATCCATCATTCTCCCACATAAATAGTTTTATCCTGCATGACTGCACAACGGTTTTGTTTCATTAAATTAAGCAGAGAGAAAAATACTTGGAGGAAAAATTTAATCAACGCGTAAAAATTTATGTTTGAAAGGTCCTTCGGAAAACAAGAAGTAATAAAACTAACCAGTTTCCTTGTTTTTTGATAAAAGCACAACATTTGCAAAATACAGACACGCGAGGCCTAATTATTCTGCTGAAACTTCTTTTGTTTAAAGATTGTTCAAAAGTGCTTATGCGTAATATTTGCACTTTTCATTTACAGAAAAGGATTTCTATAAGGTGCTCTATTTAATGGTAAACTGACGACTCATTACCGTTTCGTGCACTTTGTTTTAACTTGGAGAGGATGACTGAGTTAAACTAGAGTGTCACTGATGCAAACTTTGATGAGACCCCAAATAATTTTTCGACTTATTTGGAAATAGGAATGATTTCATTTAGTTAAATGCAGACATCAAAATGCCGTTTCGAAGTGGTTATTCTACAAGTAAAGAAAGGACTGTCTGACTGTAAAGCATGCACCTGTTTCACCGTAAGTCGCGGGACAGTTGGTCTTGGTAGTCACTGACAGAAGACTGAATCTCAAACTTCCGACCAAAAGCAGCCAAGCTCATCACGGTTCGATCTGCACAGAACAGTAGAGGCCAGCTGATACTTCCAAATTTTCACACACTATGAATAAGGCTTAGAACTACATATGTATATACGGTCATTTCTTGCTCTTCCTGGCCAATCCGGGACGTGGCTAAGATTTGAAAAGTCGGTTCATCTTTCATAGTTTTATAGCGCTATACTGAAGTATGAATTGGCCTTAACTGCTTGCTAGACTCTAGTTGCAGCTTTTACCGTATTGACTATAGTCTGAAACCCTCTTCAGATAAAATTTGAGTAAAATCGCGGTGTGTGAACTGGTTGCAGATAATCAGTTGACTTACATAGAAACACGGTTGGTTTTTTTCGCCAAACAAATAAAAGCTTCACTATGCTTTTTTTTCATTCAGCCATCCAGCAACAGTTCTGACTAAGCAGCAGTGCTGTTTAAGGGCCTACATTTTTTCACAAGATATCTTCTGATTCGTTTTAAAGCCGTTAGGTTTGGCCGGGTACATTTGCCAATTCTTAACTTTTCAGTGACTAAAAGTGGTCTCGCTACAGACCGTGAACGCATATCAATGTATTGCATTTTGGACCGTATGTTTGACTTACAGAAACCTCTTTACGCAATTCTTCCTCACCTTGGACAGTCCATACATTAGTTTTAACGCTGACTATAAATAGCCTGACTGAACAGTGTTAAAAACCAGAGAATAAGCCTACAAACAAAACACATGGACGCGACAAATGGTATCTCGAATTTACACAAATATTTCGAGTGTCATAGTATGTGCAAATTTATGAAACTAAGTCGACGTCAGACCGGAAGTGACGAAGTTTTGTGAGATTCCACTTGATTTTTGCACACTTTCAAGACATCTCGAGGCCGTTGATGACGTTACTAGTTCAAGTATATGTTCCTCTTGATTCCTTCTTTTAAATTCAGAGTTATAATCAAATCATTCCTCCGTCAACTTCTTCCTATACCAGGCCGAGAGTACTATCATTCAGGACTAGCTGCGCGTCCCCAAAAATATATTCCACTCGCAACCGAATTCCTCAGTTCTTCGCTACTTGAGAATTTCATCAACATTCTACGAGCACAATAAACGATAAAAGAGAAAAAAATATTTTGCTACGTGATGTGACCACATTTGCGATACAAGAGCAAAATGGTAAAGTGACTCCCAATTTAGCCCTTTTCAAGGCCCATCGTGATCAAAGCTGAAAGTCTTCAATGAATTTATGCTGACGAAACGAGAGAAGGGTATATGCATCTTGAGTTACATTTTAACACAGTTGTTCATTAAAACAATGTTGTTGTGTCTTTCCTTAAATGAGGCACCAAAGCAAAACTGAAAATTTTCCCGGATGGTGTTAGAAAACTCGTTCCTTATTCGCATTGTCAAGTAAAATCCTGCGTGTGAAATATTCCTCTGTGAGAGGTATTTTAGCTAGTACTGGACCGAATTTAGTATTCAATATTGGTATCGGCCGATATTCATCATTTTCGTCCTGTATCGGTAAAATTTACCTTAAATGCCGATACTGCTCAACGAATATATCTCAGCCTATACTTCATAAAAATTTGTATTTTCCTTGTAAGTGTAACTCGAAGTCCAAATTTTTTACCTAATGTAAATGAACCGCACTTATTGGTAATGTGCAATAGCTCACCAGGTTGTGCGTACAGTACGCTCATTTCTCAAATACCGGTATGGGATCTTATCGGCCGATATTTAAAACTGAATATCGAATATCGGTGACATCGGTTATTGAGAATATCAACACAAAACTAAGGTACGGTACCATATTCAACTGCAGAAATGTATTACACAAAATATAAACTATAAGAATAATTACGTGAAATTTCAATCACAGTTGTGTCATCAAAATCAGTTCATCTGAACAGACTTTTTGTCCTTGATGTGATAACGAGCTTGTCATCAGATCATGAGATGATGACGTCACTTCATCTGAACAGATTTGTGGTGACCATGATTTGATAATGAGCTCGTTACCAGATCACGTACAACAAGAAAAATATTTTTAGTCTACTTAAGAGCGATTTACTAGGTTTGTTGAGGTAGAAAAGGACTAGCTAGTTTCTAACTGTTCACCTTCGAGAAAACTGACATTTAAGCAAACACCTCCAGGTTGTTCTGCTCAGCAGTCAAGCATTTGGAGCCCCTGAAATACGGTTGTCATATAAGGTAAACCACATTTGACTCGAAATCATACTTGACAAAAATGAAAATTATTTGAGATTAGGCTCACGGTATGCGTTGGTAAAGCTCTTTCCATATATAAGAGAATTAGCAAGATGCATACCTGCTACTGTCTGATTTCGAATTAAAAGGATATTGTTTTAATTTTCAGGGTTGTTCAACCTTGAAAAAGTTGCTGTGGTGGGAAGGACATGAGCTATAGGCAGCCTACGTGTTTCCATACTATACTAGGGATACTAAATCTGCTGGTGCGCCCCCAGTTATATTTTGCTCCATGTTAGTGATGATTTGCTCGTGGAGGATTGTCCTTCTTCACTTACAAAAACCGGATAAAAAGATGTAAGGATACTAATGGCATTCTTGTGCGCTCGTTTATGATTTGAAGGGGATTTATTAGAACTGGGGTCAAAGTAATAGTTAGAATTTTTACTTCTGTAGTATGTACGCCACCACCCTTTCAAGCTTATTGAAAGCTGACAGATTTATCTGTAAATGATTTGAAGTTTTGAAATTGCATACGAGAGTTGTGATTACCCCTACTTGTTTTTATTTTTATTAAGAAATGGAACAGTAACTAAAATAAGACGAAATCAACAATCGCGGGGATTTTACCTTCATGATTTGTAAAGTTTTGTATGCCTATCAGAAGATGACTTGAATTAAGTTAATAACACCACTGTCGGTTCAATCACGTGACAGAAAATGACGAGGACCCATTGAGTGACGTCATCACTGCAGTTACTTCAGGTACATACTGGCAAGAGTCAAGGCTATTCACCAGGGGTTCTTGCGTAGGCGGAACTAGACAGATAGGACATATCGACAGGACAGGTCCGCACCGAAATTAATGTCAAAATAAGTCACTGCTTCTCTTGTCACAATAACATAATCTATGGAATCAACTGTTTTGATCCACATCCTCAGATTCACTTCATAATTTTAATTTGATTTCAGATAATTTAGTGGATTCAGTCTGTTGATACAGGATGTCCGTTAATGTTATATGTCACAGTTAAGTTTCGACTGAAATATGACATAGCTGAAACCTGCCGCTAGAGAAAACGGATTGGTGAAACGATACCGTAATATACCATGGAAATACCACCTTAGAGGTATCACTTCCATGAATACATGGCCATAAGTAGCCTACTGTGCCGATTCATCGTAGCCTCTCATGGTGTTTCGTAGGTGTGAATCGTTACAAAGAACTAGTAGGATATACAAAATATGAGACTTTGCTTTTCTCAGACAAAACAAAATATCTACCATGTTAACTAGTCAGTAAGTAAATGCTTCGAGACTACACATATCTTCTTCAATAAGCTTGATCGGCTTCAGTCCCTTAACTTCAACAATTTAATTGGGTTAAAACTAAAATAAACTGGGGACTTGACTGACCATTAAACCACCGAGTTGCAATAGTCAGCCTCATATCAATCATCCCCCAACCGATCAAAAGATCATACCATGTCCAATCTAAACACGAATGGTCATTCCTTTCTTCTTTCATTGGACAAATGAGAACTAAGATATGTTAATCATCGTACGTACACTTTATTAGAAAAACCCCAAGATTTGTCAAAAAAAAAAGACTATAATTTAAGATGAAATGCAGTGTGACGGGTGTTTTGAAGGTGTTTCTACCACCTCCAGTGCAGGCTCAGAGACGCTATCACGGCTAGATGGTCTTATTAAGCTTACGATGATTCTGTTGGATGATCTTGCACAAGACTGCAACTAATCAGATAGCTTTCCACCCTCTTCCAATCTTACCCTCTCCTCTTCTCCCTCGCTCCTAATTTTCACTTTTTTCATGATTTTGGAAATTTGTAAATTTGCGTTAATGAAACCAACAGTCCGTTTCCAAAGACTGACAGAATGTTTTTCTATCAGCATAACGTGAACTGTTTAAATCAATTGGTAATGTTATCCTACCTGCTACATCTAATACATTTCTTTCCTTGAAATTTTTAGAAAAATGGTTAGAGACTGTGATGCCGTAACTTATATTCGTTTCTTTCTCAATTATTACCCTTTGAGACTGCAGTAACGTTGATTCTACTTTATTATCCGTCTATTTCATTCGTTTTACTCTCTCTTTTATTGGGGAAGATTTCAATTTTCTGAAATCAGCCTGTAAGCTTCTTTATTGCAAACGTTTTTGTATTATTTTCCTCCTTCAGGAATACATGAAACAGAAATAAAGCAAAGGAGAGATTTAACTTTTCGATCATTATTCTTGCGAAGGCAGTCTCCTCGTCTGAATTTTGACTGACGAAACACGTCACTCGCTGTCCGCAACAAGGGGTGGCTGTAAATTTGTGCCGCGCGTGCGCGCTGAGAACCTTTCCAGCACGTATGCGAAGCTATGTTGCATGGTGGAGCACCAGTGTTTTATATTGACCCATTAAGTTGACATTACTTGTGCACCTTCACGTGTGTACGTACAGCTCAGGCTATCTCACCGTCACGGCTAATCAGCTGTTCATAACAGACGCTGCTCTTAGTCTAAACGGATCGGAGTGTAAAAACAGGGTCTCAGCGGAATGTTTGAGCGGTGATTTTGACTGGTGAAGCAGTACTGGCTGGATGAGCTATTGGTTATCTCGTCTTTTCCCTTACTTTTCTGTATTTTACTTCGCATTTCGGAAAGAGAATCATTTCGGTGTTGTTTACTTATCCTTGTTGACTATTCGTGTTTCGGTTTTTCTCGTGGAGTTTCTTTTCGTTTGAATTTTCTGGTTTTGGAGAGATCCATGAGTTGAGGTCCTGTTACCCCCACAAGTCCGCCTGGATGTCCCTCGTTAAGATGCCCATGCTCCCTGACCACACCGACTATCTGTTCCCACCCCACCCAGCGCTTGATGAATACGGAGAAATACCCCTGGATTGCGTCAAAAGTGAGTATCTATTGAAAGTTCGACTTTTTGTACCTTTTAGGCTAGCTCATGGTAGGGCCTTGATATTTTTGTGTAGATAAGTGTTCGGAAGTGTTCGGAAGGAAGGCCACCTGGGTTACATCAAAATTCGTTTGGGGAATTCTAGAAGCATGGATGTTAACAGGTGGGGACGGGGACATGTCCCCTACTTTTTGAAGGCTGAGGAAAGCTTCCACATACAGACCTTCTCCTTTCCTGTTTTTCATGCTCCGTCAATAATGCCCCTTCCCTTGCCCCCTCCCCATCACTTTTGATTGACAAAAATGTCTAGATGTAATTCATCATATCAATTCATGGAAACAATGCAGTTTGCCAAATTTGTTCCAATTTCTTTCCACACCCCACCCCACTCCAATAAACCTACGCCGACCCACTGAACCCAACCCAGCCCACGTATTTATGTTCATGTCAGGTAAGACAGCAGTGTTTAATTTGTGTTCTTTGCTTTCATACTTAGAGTGCATGAGTACAAGAAGGTTCAAAACGGAAAAATATCCTAAATTATCTCGATTGTTTCGAAAGAAAGTTTCAACGAAGCTTACGTTGGATCAGACTGAAACCCCCAGCTGCTTGGGGGATTTAAATTTTACCCTCTTTTGATGGTGGGAAGAATTTACGGGAAAACAGCGGAAAAACTTATTTTAATCACGTCACTCTTCTCAGATGCTGCGTTTACAGTTTTAGTAGTGGCATCGGCATTCAGAATCACTTGCGCGTCACTCTATTGGAAGTTCAACCGGGCATAGGATGCAACTGCCAGAGAGATATCTAAAATTAGAGAGTAAATTCATGCTGTGTCCTCGCTAATTGTAGCACTGCATGAGCTCAGTCGGTGGAAATGTTGTCGAAAAGCAATTGCTAGACGTTCCACCTGATATATCGAAATCTATGGAAACTCGGTAGAAAGTTGACCACAACCTTCAATCGAAGGCTGCCATTTTTGGTTGCGAGTCTTGCAAGGTTTTGTATGTTAAGTTACATACCCACCTTTTCCACTTTTAGTTTGTGAAAGGATTAAAGATGGTGGTTTACATATCTCTTGATCATTTTCAGTTGAACTCAAGTCCTTCATCCCGTGAAGCATTTGCCATAAGAAGAAAAATAGTGAAGAGTGTGTGTGTAAGTTTGGCCTTGGTAGTATAGGTTAGCCAATACGTGTTATAAATCGGCTTGATTTTGAATAAAACATCCAGAATTTTTATCTTCCCATCCCAACGGTGTTTTAATTCCGGTAAATCACTGTCTGTAGTGGAGCAAATGTGTTCTACCCTAATTCCCTCGCACGCCTCTGATAGTTATTAAATAGGCCTAATGGTGTAAGTAGTGGAATCATGCTTATTATGAGGCTGGTGTTCCCATGGTTGGTATGTTGGTAACACCTTCGTGATGATAGATTGAAAAAAAGAGATTATTTGTATACAGTGTTTTTAAGTGTCATTGGGATATAGTTAATAGAGATATAGTAAATAATAGAGACACATATTGTACATCTCAGCCATCGCAGGATGAAATTAATGACGCAGCGGTGAAAAAAAGGAGTCAGGGCGGGGCGCCCCCTTCTAAGGGTGGCTTTATCCGTTGTTGGTAAGAACGTATGTCATACTTGCCATGTAAAGGATCATACGCCAGACCGAAAATGTTGTTATGCTTTTAACAACTCTATAACTGACTGCAAAGTTTCCCCTTTGCGGTATTCACTGTGAGGGTAATGAAAAACAGACGTACTTATAGTCAAATACCGTAAATCAATTGATGTGTGCTTGTTGGAAACCACATCAGTTTTTTTTTCGAATAACCCTCTTGTCACTTTCGTCCCTCTATCTCCGTTTCACAAAAGAAACGATCGTTCCGTTAAAAATGTAAACAAGACTGAGATTGGAATTCTTCATATACCTTTAAAACCTTGAAACTTTAAATTTTAATACGTTTTAATCCCAACTCAATCAAGGAGTTTTTAGCAACTCCCTCTTTCAACATGTAGCAGAGTTGCCCCTTGATGGTTAAGCTCAGAGTATTCCATACTTGTCAGTAATTGAACGTTGTTGAAATTGCTTTGAATGGAATTGATAAAAGTGAGACAAAATTGCGAGAAACACACATTTGTCGTGGAAGGCCGTCTTTATTGACAAGTATCCCTAAATGGTCACTAAGACTTAATGTGCAATTAATGGGACGTTTGATCAAATTTCAGGGGCTATAACCCCAAATCTCGAGAGAAAGTTAATTTGCCTTTCAATACATACAGAATACATATGGAACACAGAATGATAACAAAATGATATCAAACCCGAAAATGAAACGAAAATGAAGTAAAGTTTTGGTTATACAGGAAGATTGAACATATCAAAGGCTAGGAACCTACAGAGTTAACATGAGATTTTGGCCTGTGGGTCCCCCCAAACTAATAATCACTTAAAATTTTGACGAGTAAGTTTGACAAATATCTCCCTTGAAGTCATTTTTAACCATTTTGTTAACGCAAAAAGCCAGATTATAAGCGACACGAGGCAGAAAAGAACATTGCGGTTTTCATAAACGCCTTGGTGGCCTCATATATCCTTGTGTGCTACTCGCAGATGAATTCCCTTGAATGCCAAGGTCCCCTTTCTATTTTGGAAACCGATCAGTAGCGTAAGTTTCATGGCTGGCGGACTTTGCCTGTCTGGCAGATCAGCCGTAGAAAGAGAGGCTGTAGAAAAGAGATGGTGTGAGGAAGGATGAGACAATACTCGGAAAGCTGACATCTATCGGAGAAAATGGTCAAGTTTCCTCATTTTAATAGAATTCGATACGTTCTGTCCTCTTGAGGACAGTTGGTATTGTATCAAATTTCAGCAAGGAATTAATTGAGTCACGTTACAATAAATTTTCTCGAAAAGACGTGAAATAGTAAAATAAATGTTTTTATCACACGAGTCAAAGTGTATTATAAACAGATGCTCCTTTTACGTAAATCGTGAAATTTCATTCCTTTTTGCACAATATGTACATGCTTTTCTTAAAGAGTTGAATTCGTGACGTTAGATGAAAGTTGAAACTACGAGGCGCTGTTCTTAGAAATGTTGGCAAAAGACCAGAAGATTGTAATCCAGAAAAGTTATATGTCAAGTATTAAATTTCAAAATGAGATTTATTATTTAGATTTATTATGTAGCTTTTTTTATCCGTTAAATAAATGACGATCAATGAAGTGATAAACTACTGTAATTTGTCAAGTTTACTGTAGATGATATTTACCTGAGTGATATTTTTGAAGATTTTTGCTATAAAACTAGATGCAATTGGCTCTAAACGCATACTTTCAGTCCAACCAATCTACAAACACCCACGAAAGTTAGTAAGCCCGAAAGACGGAACTTTTAGCAATATTTCCGAACCTTTAAAGGACCGTTCCTATTTCTGACATTGCTGATTGTTACATAAGTTTATAGAGTATTTCATTGTATATGCCAAATTTTCATGGATCAGAGGCCTTCTGGAGATTTTTCGTTGCAGGAGGGGAGGGGAGGGAGCTGAGCCGCTTTTATCCCTGAAAAATTTGTATGATTTGAATGGTATCTTGGGAACGAATTCTTAAGTTTTTACTAATAATTAAGAGGAAAATGACTTCACCTAGACTCAAGGGGCAGCAGCCCGTCGTTCCCCTGACCCGAACTCTTATGTGTTCGACTACGTGCAGTTTTTAGTATCGAAATTATCATACAAAGTAAGATTCTATTTGGAGTTTATATTTGAAAGCAAAAATGAATCCGAAGGATTTCGAACAAATTTGTCATGGAGACAAAACAACCTTGTTTGGTGGGCAGGGTTATGTCTGTCATTTCAAGAAAAATGTTTGAATTTTGTAACAGCCCATTTTTTCAGTTCACCGACCAGAATTTAGCTCCGATTGATACTCAAACAAATTTAAAGTTGAGGGAATTTTTCTATTTTATTTGTTCATTTCGATATAGGCCTTACTTAATTATGTAATATAAGCGCATAACCACGCTGAAACTAACCGCAAAAGAAAAAAAGCGCAGTGTAAAATCTATCTACCAAAATCTCACTGGCCAGCTTTTTAAGGTTTGTTGAAAAGAAAATGACATCATTAGCTGTTTGATGTAAAAAGCATCATAGCCCTAGAAAATAGCCACAATTATTATCAAAATCCATCAAATATTGACCATTTTACTGGGTCATTTCTATTTAACAATTACTTCATGAATAAACAATAGTTAAGTAATTATGCAAATTTGTGCTGTGAGGAAAAAACTCGTAAGAAGTGTTTAATGTTATCCTTGATTTTTTACCCTTCATTTAAAAGACAGTAGAAATACTGATGTACATGTCCCGAGTGATTATTTTTCTGAAAGTTAAAATTAAGTAATATCCACCAAAATGTGAATTATATAGCAATTTATTATGAGAAAATTTTTATAGAGGGTTAAGAAAATAACTAATGCCATGCAACAATCAAAATTACTTTTCTTGCATATGTTTAGAGTTTCTTAGGAAATTGTTAAACTTTTAAGAGGTATTTCATGAAAACGGTGAAAGAAAGTGAAATAATTTCAGTGGAACTCATAGGCTACATTAAGGTACTTAAAAATAATTGACTTCTGAGAAAAAACAGCTCTTTATGGTTATTAAAATTTTGCCATGTCTGTACCGTGTGCACATGTAGAGAATGATGGTGACCTGTAAGAGGTAAACCCACTGAAAAAATGGGGGGAGACGGCTTCGCCAGAAAAAAAAAATTAATGCACTTTGCTCGAAAACAGCACACATTTTGCCAGAAAATAGCAATAGTCTTTACAAATGGGGGCTGGAGCCCAACTCCATGTCGTACGCCTTTGCAAAAAAATAAATAAATAAATAAATAAATAAAATAAAAAAAATAATAATAAAAAAATAAGAAACAAAGAGCAAGATTCGTAAAATAAGCAACAAACAGGAAAAATGAAAGATATCATGCCATATAGATATACCTGCCAAAATTTCTGTCAAGTTAATAAATTATTCAGTTGGATCAGTGTGCATACTCTTTCTTTTATCATTATATATATATATTTACATATTATATATTATATATTATTATATATATATTTGTATATATATATGTATGTATATATATATATATATATATATATATATATATATATATATATATATATATATATCATCCTAATTTACACCAAAAATTGCACAAAGCCTTTGTAATCCCCTCATTATAGGGAAAGACAGTGGGGAGAGGTGGGGGAGAAGAAGGGTTTAATGAGGGTCTAATGAGACATATGCTGTCATCTGATGAGCTAGCAAGTAAAGAAGCAGTACTAGGGAGAAATGGTTTGATCCTGCCGGAAAGGATGCTTCACGAATTCTACATTTCCCCATCCCTTAAACAGAAAGATCTGGCTACTTCCGGCGTGCGCACGCCGTCAAACCTGTTCTGAAATTTTGTACAAAAGTCGTTGAAACACGCCCCCCCCCCCAACAATGTTGGGGGTAATGTCAATTGGAGCGTACCATTTTCTATGATACAAAACATTGCACTGGGGAGCAAGGGCTGCGTTAATTGAGCACAATATTATACCTGAAATAATGGCGGAAGATGTTCCAACATGTTTTTTTTTCCAAAATTGTAAACTACCGGTATCAGTGTATATGGTAACGTCATAAAGAATCAAAGATGCGGCTCTTTTGCCTTTGATGCAAAATGAAATAATTTGTACCTAATGAATGACTAGTCCCTCGGCAGCTGGGTATGTTTAAAATGACACTTTGAATTACCCTGAAATTTGGAAGCCCGTGTTGAAGTTCCTGGCCCTTTTTAAAAGACAAGAAATACAAAATTAATCAATTCATCTTGTTTTTAAACTTAGACGGTCATTGTTTAAGTAGTTTAGTATGTCTCTGTATTGGATTTAACAATATGTCTTGGTCAAAGTGATTTCCTTTAATAATGTGTTACCGATGAGATTTGTTATTCATCTGTCAAACTTCCTCTTCCACCAGAAGAAAGAGCTGTTGTCTGCTGAACTTATCCATTCCTCATACTAGCCTGTCATACCCGTATTACGAGAGTGTTTCATATCCGTGTTATTGCGATCTCATTAGCAAGACACAATTTAACTTAGTTTTTATTTTATTTTGCAATGAGCAAACGCTCAGTGAAAATCCCAGACTGTTTTGAAATACTAACGAGCTCCCGCGAGTTTGGTCCATCAACGCAAGACCTCACATAATTGCCAATCCAATGGACCTTTATTTCCGGACCAGAGATAACTCAGAGAAGCATGGTTTTGAGTTAACTATATCACTTTCAAAAATGTGCTTCAAAGTTTAAGTAGAACAAGAAACTCCAAAACTTTAAGTAAACATTTACGCAAAATTACACATAGGCTTTCTTGTTCAGTAAAGTAAAATGACCCACACATAATGTAGAAATTATCACTTTCTTGACCAACTGCACGACATAAAGAGCAGGCGAGGATCCAAGGGGGGGGGGGGCTTCCCCGGCCTCAGCCCCCCCCCCATTTCGCCACATCAGTAATAACAAATACGCGAAAATTAGCATAATGTTAATTTAGGAGAATATTCAAGGGGGCTTTCAACCCCCCCTCCCCCTTTTCGAAATGTCTGGATCCGCGCCTGAAGAGAGTTTCTTCATTTATTATATTTTAAATGATTACTTAAAAGTTTTGGAGTTCTTATTTGACTTTACAGTTCTGGGAGGGTAGAGAAAGTCATGCCTTTCGAATGGAACATTGTACAGTCCTTTACGAAAGAAGGCTTCCCAATTCAAGACATTTTTGTTGATGAGAACAGGCCCTACGTGTGCACCCAGGAAGCTGTTACTGTAGTATCAGTTTCCCTTTTATGAGCAGAGAGGTGCCAAGTTGTTTGAATCCAGTTTGATGAGATCGATAAATTTGTCCTGGCTGCAGTTTTCGATTTGTTAAAGTTGTTGAAAGTTTGTAGTTTGTGGTGCGTTTCTAAAGAAATTTAAGTCGAAGTATCCACGGGGTTTACTTCTGAGGAGCGTACGTCATATATCCTGTTGTTAAATCATTGCTTTTATCCTGACTTTTGCATCTAAATGCTATCGTTAGCCTTATCTTAGTTAAGACTTTAAGCGCAACGAAACGCCCTTTGCATTAATGTAGAAAGTATAAAAATTTCACAAGCCGGTTCTTCGATGTCCCTCCAGTCTCTGCCCAAGTCTCATCTCACGAAGGCTTACCGAATTCAAGCCAATTCTACAAATCGATTGTTCAAATGGATTAATTACAGATTCCTAGGCAACAACTTGGCAATTTCAAATCAGATGTGACCACCTTATAATTTATGGCACATATAAACCTTATGCATATGACGTCATAGATTACAGGCAGATGTAAGTGCGTATCATTGCAACCTACATCAACCAGGGAGTTGCTCTCTGACCATACGCGCGGATACGCCCGTAAGCCTACTACGAGAGCGTGCGAAGTCTACGTCGTGCGTGTAGTGTGCTCCATTGTTTGTCGTCCAAAGTGACCTCCGCGTGACTTTCATGCATAAGGTCTATTGCATAGCACATAAAACTTTCCATATGGATTACTGAAGAGGTCATAGGTCACGTATGGGAAGGCATATTTACAGGGTGAACGTAAGGTGGTTGCCTGGAAATGTTCCCGTCTCTGCAAAAAAAAAAAAGACAATCATGACATGAAGCTTGCCCAGAAAATCAGACATTTTTGCCATGGAAAAGACATTTTTCGCTTGGGAAAGGGGGGGGGGGGGTTCAGCTCTTGACATCGGGCCTTCAATGCCTAAAGTTGGAAGCGGTCCTTCAATAACGGACCGTTTGTTGCCGGTTTCTGTCCATTTCGGTCGCTAGCGTAATAGCATCTGTAGCTCAAGGTCAATCGCGACACATTTCACTGTCACTTGAGCTATTTTACCTTTTTTGGTTCCTTGCGTTAGCAAAAGGAACCTATGTAGTCAGCTTGGCGTGTGTGTGTGTGTATGTGTGTGTGTGCGTGTGTGTGTGTGTGTGTGTGACACTTGCTTCGGTACGCTGTATCTCAACAACAGAAAGTTGGACAAAACTGAAACTTGGTATATGGATCTGTCATAGTGAGAAGGTGTGCCCTATTGTTTTTGGTGGAGGTCAAAGGTCATGTGGGGTCACCAGGGGTCAAAGGCCGAAAACCTTGTTTGCACGATATCTCAAGGTAGGAAACTTGGATAAATTTCATACTTGGTATGTGGATGCATTATGGTGAGAAGATGAATGCTGTAGCTTTTGGTGGAGGTCAAAGGTCATCTGGGGTCACCAGGGGTCAAACACTGAAAATGTGTTGTTAACACAGTATCTCACGGTAGGAAGCTTGGGTAGATTTCATACTTGGTATGTGGATGACTTATGGTGAGAAGATAAATCCTGTCATTTTTGGTGGAGGTCAAAGGTCATTTGGGGTCACTGAGACTCAAATACTGAAAACCTTGTTAACACAATATCTCAAGGAAAGAATCTTGGATAGATTTCATACTTGGTATATAGATCCACCATAGTGAGAAGCAGTGCCATACAGTTTTTGGTGGAGGTCAAAGGTCATCTGGGGTCACCAAGGGTCAAAAACTGATAACCTTGTTGTTAGCACAATATCTCAAGGTAGGAAGCTTGGATTAATTTCATACTTAGTGTGTGCGGATGCCTTATGGTGGGGAAAATATTTTTTTGGTGGAGACCAAAGGTCATCTAGGGTCACTGGAGGTCAAACTCTGCAAACCTTTTCAACTCTATATCTCAGTGTAGGAAGCTTGAATAGATTTATGCTTTGAGGTGTTGCATTAAATCCAGCAGAAAACCCATATGAGTTTTGTCGGATGTCAGAGATGAAATCACCAGATGCCAAAAAGCAAATTCCCAAAAATTCCTAAAGTCAAATATAAGCACAAAACTGTATCATTCCAGCACATTAAGATCAGATTCACCCATTGACTGAAAGATGTGGGACATCTTTCAGAGATGCCAAGTATCTCAGTTTTAGTTGAAATTATAGTATTACGATTTTAATCCATAATTCTGCCATTATGAAAACCTGCATCAAATACTGCTTTTTAACATTGCAGAAGATTCTATGCCCACAAAGCAGAGGACTTGTGAAAGTTCACTAGACAGACATTTGTCCTTAGATTAGGACATGTGAGCTTGCAGAAATTGGAAATTGGAATTGATTAATTAAATGCTACTATGGGTTGTTAGTTTTATAAAGAGAACTAAGTTACTGATCATTTGGATCAGATACCATTGAGCGTGCATGAATTGTGATTGCTTAATTGAATAAAACAAATTGTAACTGTATACTGTCTGTGTTGATATCCCTTGAAGTGCCTGTATTTCTTCAGAGCAAATTATTTATGCTTGAATGTGTTAACACAAGATGTGCATTGTCTACAGAGCAGATTTTTTGCATCTACAGAAATACTGGTTCATTCAGTAGTTGGCTCAGTTTCATTACATTCAGCAAGGAACCACAGTGCCCATTGGGCTCTTGTTTCAAACTTCAAATCTTGCATGCTGTTGATCCCATAGCCTATAGATTCGATATTATTACAAATAACCAAATAATCAACTTTTTACCCCATTGAACCTAACGTAGGTTTGAACAGGGATTCCTTAGGAAGATTCTTTGTCAATAATTTCTCTAAGCATGACTATTTATTCGGGTTGTTTTTACTCTGACTGTACACATAAGTAATTCTATTGCATGTTCTCCCCATCAATATTTTCATATTTCCCACGTGACTGTATCTAGGCAACTGTAATTTATGACTATCATATTTACATGACTACTGTTCGGGCAATATACGCACGATGGAAACAAGGCTCTGCATTGCAAATTTACGCGAGACACGCCTGTGTTACTACTGGAAACACAACAAAAGCCTTACAACAGGAAACCATTGCTCGGGTCAGCTGACTTTGCCTCATTACCACCGTATAGCATATATGATGTCTGTATCGTTTTGTCTGTGTGCCCTGCTTTCTATGGGTCACTGCAATTTAATGGCCGTTCTCTTTTCACCGCCCAGCTTATTGCATACCAGTAAAATCGTATTGAATTATGAAACAATATGGATTGACCTTTTTCTGACCCATCGGAATGACCATTGAGTGACCATTCTCAATAGCTGTTACACGTGTGACTAGGGATGCAATCGCGTGAGGTTGTGGGATTACAACAAACATGTAGATCGTCGAGTATCTCTTAAAAATGGAAGAATTAAAAAACAAAATTTGAAGAAACAAAAACTATGTAATCATAAAGTGTTCCAACTAAATTAAAAGGCAACATTAGTTACTAAAAGATAAGTAGACTTGTCAAAGTCCTATCTGAAGTGATTTAATAACAAAGACTTAACTTTGCTAGCAAGGCAATGTAGTCATTAATAAAAAAGGACAGGATTCTAAGGAAGTAACCTGTCGGTTTAAATGACCACTAACTGACCTTTCCTTTCAATTCCACTGAGGTAAAATCATTAACACGTCGAATTAGATTCCTTAATCCCTTTTCCAGGATATTTTGTACTCCACAATGGTTGTAAATTATTGCTATACTTGTCCCTACATCACAGGTAATAACGATAAAACCGATCAAATTAATTGTTAACAAAAATGGACTTCTTGTGAGTCAGTCAGGTCCATTGCGTGACATGTGGTATCACCATAGAATCTATGAGTCATTGCACCTACGTAGAGGTGAACAGAAATAACGGATAAGATCATTCCGCCATACTAGTACGAATTTGATCCCCATTTATTCCGTTATTCCGGTATCCTGGTAGAATTTGTTCAACGTTTTCATTGAATAGTCGGCCTCATTTGCTGACAAGAGAGGCAGCCTTGTCTTTATCCTTTTTTCAACTTTTTATACCTATTACAAATTTGGACAAAAACCAACTTTTCCTCATTACTATGTCACAAGCAACCGTCCATCGTGAAGACAGTACTAGAAGGTGGAATATAATGTTTCCATGGTCTTCGGATGGAGAGAAAAAGAACACTTTAGTTAGAAAATAGCAATTGGCAACTTATTTTGATTCGGGACCATAACGACAATTTGAAGGGACGCCCAGTGAGGGGACGCGTAGTTGCCCTTTTGCAGATATCAATAAAAACGTTTCAGTCTTCCTCGAGTGTCTGCAATGCTCAGGTCTTCCCTCAGATGCCTGCCAAGCTGCCCTTTTCATCATCTCTTCATCATCTGTCAGCCTGAAGGGCGGTACAGTCGTTAGAAAACCTTGTTTGCTCCGCAGTCTAGACCACCACAGGGTCTCAAACTGCTGCACTAGGTGAATAATTTATGACGCTGCTTCGATCGGTTGATGAACAGACAATTGCGTAAGAATCAGGGATGTCGTTTTGATCTAGCAACTTACCCAACCACATCGAACCGCGATACGTAGTATTCAAATAGGAAGAAAAACACAGATATATCACAACGCGTAAAAGATAATCCCGGGGAGGGGAATGGCGCTTGTTATATTGGTGTACGGTACAAGTGATGCAAATACTCATTGTGTAGATACCTGACATAACGGAAGACTTTATAGGCTTCACAGGCATAGAAATATGGAAGTACTACCTTCAAGGTAGTACTTCCATGGTTGAAACCGTGTCCTTTGCCTATACCATTTCGTTTTCGGTATTTACTGACAACTCTTTCTTACAAAGACTTGAGAAATTTTACACGCCCGTAGCCAGTTGGACCACATTTGCAGGCGCGAAGTCTCTGTTTGGAAGAGGAAGTAAAATGATTGTGCGTCCGTCACTGAAACCATAGCAGTGACCAAATGGGGATCATCAAAATTTGTCGGAAGCGTGTGACGGTAATAATTGCCCCAGAAGGCCCTATGGGCCATGGCGAACAGTCCGAAAAGATAGCCTTGCCCATCATTAAATTACGAATTTTTTAATAAGTCGTTTCACCCCCTTTTATTTAAAAAGTGCGCAAAAATTGTAGTGGTGCTATTTGACGGTTTGACCGAACTATGTAGGCTGTGGTATCATTAATTATTTGCACACTACTCTCGATGAGATACTTTACCAGATTAATCATATTGAGCTAAGCACTGCTCAAAGATACCACACTTTCGTAAAACGTAATTCTATAGGTTTTAGTAACTGTCAGATGGTAGGGGAGTACCCCGCGGTGCAAAGATACATTACTTACTCATTGCTGGCTTTATGTGAATCTCACAAGTGTAAGGGGAGTCTGCACGGCTATAGCTTTGCTGGCTATGGTTAGGGAGGGTTTCTTTACAAACATAAGGAATGGAGCAATGAAAACTAAATAGGTTAAGCAATAAAACTTTTCGAGTATCTGTTGGGGCTTTAGGTCATTAAGCTCAAGGTTTAGCAGATCATTAGTGGTCACAGAACATATGCATATCGATCGTATGTCTGCAGTCCTTAATACTCAGACGTTCAATTCTCATGAAATGAAGTAAATTTCGTATCTGTTTTCGTTCTCAGGTTCTAGCAGGCCAGTCTCTGATCGATGGGCCACCTGGTCAAATGGTTAGTGATTACTTGCATGTTCCGTTCACAATTTCTATGCTTCTTGCATTAAATACGTTATTTTCGTGTGCCGATAGTTTTTAGCCTAGGTTACGCCATGGTTGTGGTTTACACGTGTTTGCTTGAATGGTATATGCTTGGTTCTTCAGTCCGTCTTGGTGGCCCTAGTTATGTTCGTTTGCATGCATTAAAATAGGTCTGTGTGCACGTAATCTATGGCAAAATAATCCGGCCACTCGGGCCTTCCCAAATGGAAAAATAGATGTGAAATTCCACTTATGTATGTATACTGTTTTCACTTTGGACCTTGGTGCCAGAGAATGTACCAGTACTGTACGCTTGCATGGCTGACTTTAATCGGCGGAGTTCTCGTACATGACTGCCTGGTAAAGATTTGTGTTTTTCAAACCATTTGCCGCAGGTTGTTTTAAAACGTTGCAAAACATTTTACTTTTTCCCCATCCCATTTTCTGCATGCATGTTGTTGTTGTTGTCGAATATTTACTTGAAAGAATTTCGTCGACTTTGAGAGCGGTACCGCTGAAATACATCTGTACAAAGTGATTTTACATCTGACTAGTGCTGTCATTTTCAACCGTTTTGGGAATTTTCTATTTTAAAGAATGCTTTGGAGACGGTGCAAATAGATTGTTTTCACGAGGAACTTGCCAGAAATGAGGGAAATTGTGAAGAAACCCCTTACAACTGAAAGAATCATTAATTTTTTTTTCAAATCTGTTGAGAGGATCGGAAACTCAAGTTACTAAAAACCAAACTAATCCCTTACTTGCGATATACAACTTCATGTAGTCCCCAAGGCGTCTGCGCCAAGAATCTGAAACGCGCGTACAGGGATCATAGGCCTGTGTGCAGCCATTTTGGGTGAGAAATATGTATTTAAGGAACTGGTAGCACTGCTTACTAAAACTGTATTTTATTTGGTGTTAATGCTTTTGTTTCATCTTTTCTCGTGCTACGACGCAACACGATACTTCCATGTAATTATGAATATGCATATCATCAGGGATAGGCTTTATCTGTTTCATTTTAGTGGCGTGCTCACACGGTGTTTATTCTGGCGGTGCATGGATAGGTAAAGCCAAGCAAGCATGCTCACGCAATATCAAGTGTGGCAGTATATTCGCGTCCTCCAAGTCTTCCAGGGAAGGGGTTTTGCAGTTCTGGAATAGCAATGCTTACCCCATCCACCCTGTTCCACTCGGTCCAGACATATAGCCAAGTCTTATTACGTAAAAGAATCCTTAAATAAAGTTCCATTTTCTACCAGTCGTTTCCAGGAACGCGACACGTCATACTTTCTTCCTATTAACATTTGCAAAAGGAATCAAGAAAATGATTTTGCAGGAGAATTACAAAAAATAATGTTGCCCTTCCGGCGGACTCCACCTTTATTAACTGTGGCCGTTCTTGTTAATTAAACCAACTGTACGTTAGAAAGAAGTCAGTTAACATCTGTTGCGAAGTTTAGGGGTGATTTGGACTCACTGCTATATATTTAAGAGTTCAGTTCCCTCTCTATGTTTGAACAACTATTGACCTATGTTGTAGTTTATTATGCGATACTTTTATGTATGAGCACTGAATTGCATTGTGTTTCTGTTCATCTGTTCTCCGGTTGTTTATTCATCCACGAAATAACTTCTCTTCCTTTATCTCCCGTTCTCGTGGCCCAGTTCTGCGACATGTGATAGGCACCAACTCCCTGGCTTTACTCATATACCGTAAATGCGAGCTCTGTTCTGTAGCCTGCTTGAATAGGATTTTAGTTGGCCTCAGTTTCACCCCGTTTGACTTTGGGAGAGGAACAGCCTGCATGGTGGGCTTACAGTTCTTCAGAATGAACTATGGGCATATGCTTTTGTCATACAACTGGTATCATTATACTTTTTCCAAGAGTCCCTTCGGCTGGATGCTGCAGAGCGAAAACCAAAACGTTACATCATACAACTGTAATTCTTTCACATGCAATCCAGTGCAAACTGATATTTGTTATTTCAAAAAGATTCTTGCTCAAGTGAATTTTAATTCAAAAAAGCACAAGAAAGAAATGCAAGCAAACGATGACCCCATCGCTGACTTCGTGGTGGTCAGTTTGCCATTTTTGTCAACTTTTCAGTATTAGTATGTATACCAGTAAAATATATAACGTGGTGTGATGGGTGTAGTATTTTGCTAGCCTTCGTATCACATGTTTGTAAAAAGGTTTCGATTTCAAAAGTGCAATAGAATAGTACAAGTGCTCCGAATGACGCGGCAACTACGTATATATCATAGCGTTGCTAGTAGGATACCTTCAACTGAATCAGGTCATTTTGGTTGTAATCCGGAAAAAGGTTGACCCGAAAGAGTTCGAAACCAAACTAGCTGTTTTTTTTAATAGAGGTCACGGTGAGGACACTGTTATTGCATATACAGTGCATGGTTAGATCTGGATGTCATTGTACAGTGGGTTCACACTATCAGCTGAAGGGATTATCCGCCATTTTTGGTGGCTATTTATGTTTGCTAACACAATAAATGACCGTCGGGTATACCATGAAGTTTTTAATGCACCAAACGGCCTTTAAGCTGCTTATACTTTCTGTACTGCACACGTCCATATGTTAACGAGAGTATTTATAATGATGAATGGTTTGGGTCGACAACCTTTCCAATGGCAAGGCATTTGGAACGCGGGACGAGGGAAGGAAATGCCCGTCAAGTGCAGCTCGAGTTGCTATGGAGGTTTGAGACAATGGAGTTGTGAGGACAACTTCCTGGTGAGACTCTGAAAAGGACCAAACGCAAAAGGACAAAGATGGAGCAACTAATGTAAAATTTATTTCGTTGTGACAAGAAATGTATAACTGACTGATAATACACGTTGCCAGCTGTCAAACATACTTCGAAGTTTGAATTAGAGACGATGTTTTGCTTGGAAATTTCGGTCTAAAAACATAACTGAAAATTACCAACTAAGAATACAGCCTAGGCTGATGACGACATGAGCACACACAAGAACACATACACACATGCACACACCCTCCCTCGAATGTACCTCACCGTCTCTGTGACCCTGATTACAATTCAACGTTGAGTGTTTCGTGTCCGAAGATAATCATGTCAGAGGCATCGGGTCAGCAGTGATTCCTGTCAAAGAAAACATTTTAAAATATAGGCGTAGGAAGCGGGGAGGGGGTTAAATCCCCCAGTCAAAAATGTAGAGGGCGGAAGTATGCTTCCGCCCCTTCCCATTTCAAAGACGAAAACCCCGACAATTTTTTGTTCCCTCTGTAAAAATGTCAAAAATTTGCTGCAATTTTCTGTAAAGTTTGCCCAATATATTGCACCAAATTGCATCTAAGGACCCTCAAGTATCGACAAATTTTCCAGGGGGCAGGGGATGCCCCCTCCCTTAGATCCCCCCAAGAACGGCGATCCGAATAAACGTTTGAGAACAGTCGAGAACAGCTTCCTACGCCAATTTGTTAAAACATTGTTATTATTTCCGTAAGTGATGACGTCGACATCACATAAATCAATTATATGTTTAACAATAACAATCCGTTATGCAGTTCTTCATAATGTGTGTATAACTTCAAGTTGATAGGCCTAACTGCCAAATCAAAATGTTTACCAAATGCTTTAAACGTGTAGGACAATCTTAAATCGCTGACAATACAAATGTGTGTGAGTAGTCCTTCTCTAAGTTACCGTATGGATTTTGTCCATAGATCTTCCATTTATAAAAGAAAAACCAAAACAGGTTTTTCCGATGATACTCGTATAAACATAAGCAGTCAAATTGCCGTGCTTTTGTACATGTAAGTGTGTTTGTACATGTGCCTATATATGTATAAAGCTTGCTAACAAAGACAAAATTTTAAGGTATGGGATACTTTCCATATATGTTTCATTGATACAGTGCCCATCAATTGAGCAGAAATTTATGACCGCCTGTCATCGTGGTAATTTATCAGGACGTTCAGCACTTACATGCGATTGTGTTGTGTGGAGTAGATGAAACAGTTATTTGAATAATGTAATGAAGCAATAGAAACCTTTGAATACAATTTAATTTTTGATTCCGATTTAACGGTTTCATTGATTAATGAGAGAAAATTGAAGCTTTACGACAATTTGTTTTGTCCAAGCAGTGTTCACAAAGGTTTGATGCCTGCATGGCTTTTCCGTTTGAAGTATTCTTTTTCCCCCCTTTTTTTTCTAAATCGCATGCGTGGCCTGTCTTTTTCAATAGTTCACTTCTGGCCCGGTGATTCAGGACCTTTTTCAGGTCGGGTAAATACTTTGACATTTAAACTCTGTAAACCGCTAAATACCATCTAATCATTCGCGTAAGCCGTAGTTAAGTTGAATTATGTCGCTTGACCTCACTTATTATGTCTGTAGTTCAAAATTATTTGTTTATTTCCATTATGCATCATTTGTTATTTTGTTCTGTCGCACTGGCCGTTTATGACATGGCTTCCTAAATCTTATTTGTTAACGTTTCTTTACTGTGATGGTTTTCACTGACTGTGTTTTTTAACTTAAATTGATTCTGTTTAAAACGGCATGTTGTTTATAATGGTGCAGGCCAACTGTCACTGTGTTCTCCGGTTATAAATTAGAGGGCGGCCTCATCAACCAACCTGTAACTTTGTACCTCACAAACTGGGTACAGACATAGTTTCTTTGAAAGCAATGCCTGCACTTTTTACCTACGAGAGTAAGTACAGGCCAAAACAAACTAGGCTGAGACAAAAAAAAAGCAAAAAAACAAAAAAATAAAAAACAAAATAAAATAAAATAAATAAAAAAATAAAAAAAGGAAAAGAAAGAAAAAAAAAATGAACATCACAATATTAAGTTGCGCGATATATGCAAAAAGTACCATCAACCACCAGCATTGCGTCACATCTAAAACAATTCCAGGAAGCCTTGGGTATTAATATGGCAGTCCACACTGAAGTGCGTTGTAACCTCGTGCAGTTTCTTACAATTGCTACCTATGCCTGCAGCGTTTCTTAACTGAACTTGGTCAGTGGCCCCTAGCGCCCCTATACACACACCGTATACACTTCCCGGGAGAGACAAATCTTCACAATTTTGTTTGAGGATGGTCATATCCAAAGTCGTCCTTTTTCAAATCTGTCGCAATGTCTTAATTTTGAAGGGAAGGGGATAGTCCTCATTTCTCTTCATCCAATAACCGACCATATCCACTGCGTTGCGAATGAAAAGCTAGCCTTTAAGACATTAGCATAGGAAGCTGCTCTCAGCTGGGGGTGGGGGAAGGGGGTTGAACGTTGATTCATACCGCCGTCCTGGAGGAGTCTAAGGAGAGGGGTTTCCCCTCCCCTTTGAGAAATTTTTGAATATTCAAGGGTCCTTAGATGGAATTTTTGCGACATATTGTGCGATTTTAAGAAAAATTACTGCAAAGTTTTGACAATGACAAAGTTAACTTCAAACTGTGGTAAATAAATAGGCGTTTTGTCTGTGACCAGGGAGATACTGGATCCCAATAAAGGCCCGACAAGTAGACAGCTGAGTCTCAGTAGGGACCCTTCTGCAGTAACGGTAATCGGAATGCAGCATTGAGGATATCCTGCACTGCAGGGTTAGCCTGCCAGTTTGTCTATAATTGGGCAGTGTGTCAACAAAGAATTTCACAAAGGATGTCGAATGGCCTAGAATTTAGTATTTACTCCCTTAAATTTTAAGAACTATACCTTCACTCTTTGTTGTCATTTTTTAACGGAAAAACATTAAAGAAAAGGTAAGGCGGGTATCCCACAATATTATTCTTTTCCCCATTATCCGAAGAAAACCGACATTTCCCTATTTGTCGGAAATGTAGGGAAAGGTGAAAACGCTGTTAGCTTACGTTTCCTATTGATTTAGGGAGAAGCCAGCTTTGCAGGATTGACTGTTGCATTATCGTCGTTACAATTAAAGAATGTCAAGCCAATGAGTTTCATTTCGGGTAGGACCTCATCAGATGATGGGCCTAGACATCCCCATGGCCTTATCTCTTATATCTAACAACTCCCTGCTGCCAAGACCAACGCATCATCCTTGGCACCTTCTTGCTACCGCTATGGCTTAGAAGACCATGGATATATTAGGTCTTAGAGATTGACTTTTGTTAGATTAATAGTCCTATACCTTTTTGGGAGGGAAGGGGGGGGGGATAACCCTATTACGGTAGGCCTATTGCAAACTGCATGACACGACCAAGTAAGAACGAACATATGCAGTAAATAAGTAACAATAAAACAAAAACAAAACCGAAGCATCACATTTGTGACAGGGGGTGTCTGACATTGTTGTCTCAAAGTGAATGAAATGTGTGCATTTCTGCGTGTGTGCTTTGTTCTATTCTAGCTTCCACTAGCTACTAGTCCGTATGTTTTCTCAAATAATATTTCTACCAGGTTCACTACCACTAGGGGTATTAGACTGGGGCCTGGCGATGACACGCCCATCGCCCCAACTTGAGTCAGAAAATAAGGCCAAAATGGCGGTTTTCAGGGCAAAATTAATGGACTGATTGTCAGATTGTTACGAGTTGAGTCACAGTGCAGGGCACACACACCTTGTTTCCGCCCCCTTGCGAAATGTCTCTCCAGTAGCCTACGCCTATTTCTGTTTTTTTTTTGTTACACTGTTATAATTCGTATGTATGCCAGAATGGGATTAACTACAGAAGTAATGAAAGATGAAGTCATTTGCAATCATTTTATCGTGAAAAAGTAAAGGTAATTATCTTTTTTTCTTGCGAGCACATAATTATCATCGTTCTTTAAAGGCATATTGTGTTTGTATTGCAACAGCACGGCACATACACAATATTGTATATACTTGCTACTTCAAACCAATCGGTCTCATCAATAAACTCTGATAATTTATTTAATTCTTTAAATAAACTATTTGCAAGAGTTCTGAATGTTACCTCATTTAAAAATCGGCGGAAAGGTTGGGTGAAGAAAGTATCCACTGGGTGCAAAACAGGGAATTTTTTCCATGAGAACTTTATATTAAAGCCAACATTTTTCAGCGTGACGGAAAACGGACAGAATTCACGGAATCAGCAATAGAACACGGAATTCGGGATTTTGACTGGCAAAGAAAAAATAACAGTAGGAATGTGAGCAGAGGTTGTAAACTTTTAGGTTTAGAACACTCAAGGTGGAGAAAAATGGATACTGTTACTGTTTATCAAGGTCTACTAGACTCTACTACAGATCAGCGGCAGCGTGAAAAACATACACACATACGTAGTAAACATTCGTTATTTATAGAAAAACGGACAAAACACGGAAAACGGCGGGAAAACGGGAAGATCACGGAAAATGAAAAATTACAACACGGAATCCCAACTTTAGAAAACGGAATATTTTTGGCTTAGCCTAGGAAATAAATAAAGTAACCCAATACACAACTATCTCACTTTCCATTGTCTGATTGTGCAGGCTATCAATCTATAGGCTACACTCAAATTATGCTTTTAAAGGTATGAAATATTTTCTGTACCACAAATGCTTTCATTCTCTTTTAAGGGAAATGTTGCGCTTGTTTTTCAGACTGAAATTTTTGAAACCAATATTAATAGATACAGAATGAAAGATAATTCAAAATGAGGCATCTCCGCAGATTTCTTTTCAAGAAAAAGGTTCTCACAGAGAGAAATTTAGCTTTGTTGCTCAAGAATTATTGGTTGACCCAAACTTCCAGATTTTCAAATGATGCAACAACTCTTGCAATGCATAATATTTTGAGGAGATAAAGATATTGCTAGCGTTTATTGGTGGGACTGAACGGTGTAAAAATGATTAAAGCTATTTTCTCCGTTTGCCATGTTGGTGCGTTTTAAATGCAATACTTCCCTGTAAAGAAAGAAATATTTTAACACGAGTTTAAACGTGTAGGTGAATTGAGATAGCTCAACTTTGTACTTTTTCTATAGTCTCCTCGACTCTCCTGGCGAAGAGCCGAAGGACGAAAACCAAACGTTTTACTCCCGAAGTAGTTCTGTTCCCCAAAGGAGCTACGTTCCCAAGGGTCGACTTAGACTGAACATGACCAACCTCTTGACCTTCAGACCTCTCCATCATGGGGTCTGTCATGTGTGGTACGTTCTATACTACCTTTTCAAAAGTCCTCTCGACTCTCTGGCGAAGAGCCATGCAAGGGGTGAAACCAGACACCACTCCCGAAGGAGTTCTGCTCCCCAAAGATCTACGTTCCCAAGGGACAACAAACCTAACTGACCTACCTCTCGACCCTCCGACCCTCAACGTTATGGGTCTGTCATGCGTGGCTCGTTCTAGACTGGCTGAAAAGAACAGATACTACACATGATCTTAGCCAAAATGGTTAGAAGTGTTACTTGAACTTCCCAGAAACGTTGTGCAGAAGTGAGGCGCACAAGAGGGAGCTTGACTAAAAACATTAACCTAAATTGTATTTTTAGACTTTCCTTGTTTACGAAATTTATTTCGTTAAAAAGTAAGAGATTTTCAATCGAATGGATAAAATTCACGGCACCTCATAGTCAAAAAAATAAACTTCACCCTTAATAAATTCTTTGAGACTTCAACAACTTTAATGAAGATAATAAAACTCCTAAAACATTGTTCCCAAAAATGTTCTCTTTTGGCTGTAATTCATTTGATTCAACTTCAGTTCCAAAAATCAATTTCATTGGACAACGTTTTACGACGTAACTGTCAATTTCGGTCTGGTAAGCCAATCATTTACCTTAAAACGACTATTTAAGCCAAAGAGGGAACGATTATATGAATATTCAATAGCACGCATGCGCTTTGTAATTCACTTCTCACGTTCTGACCTATGGTCACAATGATTATTATTATCTATGGAAGCTCTTTATCCGTGGGCAGAGAGCGCTGCCAATACAGGCAATGTATTGATATGTATTCAAACACGAGCTTCTACGATGCATGGTATAGGCTGCCCAGCGAGGTAGTGTGCGAGAAATTGAACGGTGTTTAGCAATTAGCTGCCTGCACGCGAACCTGAGGCAGAGGGAAATTCATAGCAATGCAACTTATGCAAGTTGGTTTACGTTGGTAAATCCTCTTCCGCCACTGTACCGTTCACTGTGCGTGTGGATAAGTGTATTTTACAATGGTATGGAACTAACGGTAAACGTCGGGAATAAGACATCACTGTTCTCTGTACTCAGTGGAAAGGGGTTTTACTTCAGCTTCGGGTTCGATGTTTGTTTCTGCTTGTGTAGTTCAGTGAGACTCCAGCTTTGAAGCGACTGTAGATGGCAGCGAGCGAAGTTGAGAGGGCGGGAGATCACGGTGTTCCGTCTTCGAATTCGCCGCCAATCAATGGAAGCCTACCGACCAGCGAGGGTCAAGGTCTGTATCAAATGTATCACTGTCTAGTAGTTGTCTAGCGTTAGTACAGAATCATATCATATCGCTTGCCTAAACATTACTAGCAGAGCAAATCACACACGGTTAATGTATTTTTTATTACGGTAGACCATATTAATCAAAACCGGTCCACTTTACCTTCAATGAGTTGAAACTCTTTGGTTCATGGAACTGTATTTCGTCTCCGGTAGTAACGTATTTGAATGTTGTTTACATATCGAGGAACCTTCTAATGTGCACACCGTTGTTGTTTTTATTTGATTTAGGATTGAAAAGATACAAACATTCCAACCCGACCCTATCAATTTAGCTAGTAAATTCAATTAGGCCCTGTATAAACCTACCGGTCTACAATAATTGCGTTTTGTTTTGATAGAGCTAAGTTCAGTATAACACGTCTAATATTTTACAAGGGCCTACTTATAAAATTGCAAGACGGAAATTTAAGAGAATGTAGTTTTACAGAATTCACGTTGAATGTGCATGTTAATATCGGCCTATGTTAACACATTTGATTAACAAAAGGAGAGTTGCATGTCAGTATTGCATGTAATTAACGTTGCGTGATGGCTTGATCATATTGCAGAGAAAAAGATCCTTGAAAATGAAATAGTAAATACAAGGTGTTGAATATTTGAAAGTGATCATGATAACTGCCCATTCGTTACTATACAATTGAGCAAATGACTGATGTTGTGTACACAATAACATATGTAGCCTAAGTGCTTTCGTGAGTAGCCTTCGTCTATGTCGATGAGTAATAGGGGCATCCTAACCTTGAACTGCACTATGGTATAATACAAGTACGTTGTCTATCGTCCTATCATTTCTACGTACTACCACCTGCTGTAAACATCACCTCGCTCGCACGGCAAATATAGTGATTTTGCTTCTCCATTGGTGGTAATATTTTCGTCCTTTTTGTGGTTTTGATATTTTCCATTTTTCGTGACAGATGATGCTCAGACCTTCCCAAATTCTGGATTAACTACTTTCTCTGGTGTAATTTGCGCTTTTGACGTAGGTTACCTGTTTATTTGGTATCTTTGATGGTGTATCATCGTACGTAGCCTTTACAATTCCCGAATGGGCAAATTCGTTAAATAAATTTTATCAGTCTGAATATTAGAGATAGGTCTGCCCTACAACAACAAACAAGTTTAATAAAGTGTATCGTAGGACTCGAAACCTCGAAAGTCATTCCTGTAGGTTTTCTGAGTGTACAGAATTCGATCATAGGTATTGTACAGGTGCATTTGATTTCTGTATAAACACAAATTGACGCATCGTGGTCTCTGCATCATCCACCTGTCTCCGTCCGTACTTGCCACCCCATGATATCGGTACATGACATTCGCTAACGTGTCGGCATGTACATTAACTTACTCTAAGCAAGCGCTGAAGAAAACGATATGAACTTTGAACCTACTGTTTGTACTTTTCCCATCATTTTAGCGCCCCTCGGCAAGATTTTCTCGATTTAATTCAGCTCTGGCATTCTCGGCTTAGGTATCGTACCCAACAGTTCCCATTGCTATGTACTCTATCGACTAAACTTTAATAGGCCTACTCACATAGGAAGTCACAATCGTAGTATAATTTCAGTCGCGGAGACTGTGTGGATGAGTTATGGGGGGGGGGGGTATAAAGTGTGTGGGGGTGATAGGCTATATCCTCCCCATTTCCTGGGAGTTTTCAGATAGTTCATTCTTGGTTTTGTATTCATCGTCCCGCGTGTGTCACTGTGAATGAAAATTATCCAAAAGTTAATATCTCGGCCCGGTATAATTCTCAAATATTCAACGGGATGTGGGTGGAAAAAACGGGATCTTTTTGTATAGCGACACGACAGGAAAAAGAGAAATTAAGGGTAGTGGGGTATATAGCCGTACAGGACTATTTTCGGAGTGTGGTGATTTTTGCCCGACTCCAGACCTAATTTAACTTTCCAATTTTCCGCCCGACTGAGACAAAATATCTGCCTGATTTAGCCAGGTTTCTGGCATTTAGGGGCGGCCGCCCCCGGCACCCCCTGCTCGTAAGGCCATGGAAGGGTAGTAAGTGAAATGATAGTCACGTTGTGGCTCAAGATTCAAGCCTACGTTCAAATAATTTTGCTTCATCTTATTGTTACCTGGGTATATCAGTGGCATTATTATGATGTGGCGTTCACAGGGGGCAAACCCACTCACCCTCTTGTTAGGAATTACAACGGATGAACTTGTCCCGTCCGCGCCAGGGGTTTTATGCTCCCATGGTCAAGTGTGCGAAATTAACATAGTCCCCACCACCACTGTATTTCTACCAACTCGACCATGCCCCCACCGGCCCTGCCCATAGAATCCGGTTTTAGATGAAACATGGTAGACCGTTGAGTTCTGAGCTGTCTATAGACATAATGCGAAGTTATAAAACCTTCGGCAAAGAGAAGTTAAAAAGTTCGCGAGTGCTGATATGCTAGTTTATTAGATGGTACAAAGCAGTTGTCAGGTTATACATACGGAGAACTCATTACAGCCTACGTAAGGTTGTGATAGTTTTACGTGTGAATTCACTCTATGCGTTAGACACGGGTGTTTAGTCACGGACCAAGAGTTTCACAGGGTGTCAACAACTTGTCCCTCTCCTGGAAGTGTTTAAAGAAATAAATGCACCGTGGAATATTAAAACAACACTGTAAAGTGCATTCGTAAAGAAATTGGACAAAGGAATATAAGGTAACAATGGCCAGCCTATAGTACTCAAATGAAAACAGAGGTCTATTTAGGGACAAAATTATCATAATGGATAGATTTAATAAGAAAAGGAAACTAAAAACATGGGCGTAAATTTGTCTTTTAGGAAACGCCGTGTTCAGACACCTATACCCGTGTGAAAAATAATGTACAGAGAGTTGGAACACTTTTGAAAGAACTTGATCGTTTAGCCACGGGGGGCACGTGCCCCCCAAAATTTTTCAATAAAAGGTCTTGCACTGAAGGAGGAAATATTTATTACGAGACCAGCATTTTTGGAATGCAAATATAAGAAGAAAAAATGGAAAATCTCGCGCCATTTTGCATCTAGAGTCCTCGAAATAGGCAAAAAATTTTCAAAGGGGGACACCCCCTCCCCTTAGACCCCTATCGGATAGCAATCTCAACTTTATTTGGAAACATCAGCTCCATCTGCGAATCTCCTGTTATTTCTCTTACAATTGTCCTTCATAACTCTATATTTCATATTGAAGGTAGACTACGGAGGCTTTATGCATGAATTTATCAGTTCCAAAAACAAAAATATTTGTGACATGATAAAAGAAACAGCAGTAAATGAAATAGGCTGGTTACCTGGGTGTACTGATTCAAGTTGGTGTAATTACATTTTTCGTTTTAAATAACTCATGGTAAGTTAGATTTCCCGTGCACCATAGGTACCCCCAAGATAAAGCCTCACTTGACGTTGTTCAGTTAAAAGACAGATCTGGGAGATACGTAGTTCTTGTTTATTGATTTCATATTGCCATTGTTATTGCTAATTAACAAATTAAAGGAAGTTGAGAAAAACCAATCACCTAAGCAGTAAAGGGAAAGAGTTTAAAAGCATATTCCAGTGGTTTTTCACAAGCGTTTGATATGAAAGAGAAAAAATTCCAGTTCATGTCCTCCAAACCCCGTAGCAATACCCTTTTCCTAACTCGAGGTACCTTATCTTATCTTAAAAGACTACTTATTTTTGTCAAAAATTTACCTCCAGTTCTCATCAAGGTCACAGAATGTTATGTAAAGTGGGCACATTGCCTCAAATTCCTTTTGTTTTTCTTTATAATTGAGTGTCCTGTTTGTCCTTGAAATTTGATACTGTTGGAATGTTTGAATATCTTTCCATGCAGATTTAGCATAAGTCTGCACCATATCTAGGGCATAACAAACAAGGTTGCTATTCCCGACAGCGGCGTCAATATCATAAAAAGTTCAATTCTATGTTCGAATTAATGTGCCTCGATGACATCACAGATTTCTCATAATTTACACTTTATCTTGAGAAAAATTGCATTTCTCTGAAAATTAGTATCTTCCAAACACTACAAGCTTTTGAGCTGCGGTTTTCACCTCCCAAAAGAGAAAAACTTTCTGCATTTTTCTAAAGTCATTGAATTTTGACTCCGGCAAATCCCTTTAAACCGGCTCATATTAGCCTGCGTAGCCGACTTTATAGTTTCTCCCTATTATAAATCAAGTTGCTACTTGAAGACTGACACTGAAAGGGGGGAGGGTAGCCTGTGTGTGAAGAAAGACGAGAGCAAATGAACCTGTTGTTTGCGTGAGCATGATTCCATGACATCAATTCAACTTGAGTGCTTACCTACGATTCTGCCGCCACTTCCAGAAGTTTTGATCCATTCGCTATTTTGTGAAGTATTGATCCAGTCGCCACTTTCTGAAGTTTCGATCCAGTCGCCACTAACTGAAGTTTTGATCCAGTCGCCACTTACTGAAGTTTTGATCCAGTCGCCACTTACTGAAGTGTAGGTCCAGTCTCCATTTGCTGGTTGTAACTGCTTCTGTGTGGGCCTGACCAAAAGATAACACCCAAATTACTAATTTCAACCGGGCCGAATCTAATGGGGTTTAGGGTGGAATTGCCCAAGTCCCATCAGAGGGAGCCCTTTTTACCCAACATTACAATTGAAAAGTACTGGTACATTTCGTATGTTAAGATAAAAATAGATAACTTAAAGGGAAATATCGCGTTTGAGGTACAGAAATTTTTCATCTCTTTAAAACCATGATTTATAGATACAGAATGACAGGTACTTGACAATGATAGCTTTCATGATAGCTTTCTTTTTCAAGAAATAAAAGTTCTCATAGAAATAATTTGTTGGTCCAAACTTCCAAAATTTTAAAAGATGCAACTTGTGCATCTCTTGTAATGCATTACAGTTTGGGGAGTAAAGCTATGTATTGAGCACTGGTTTAATAACGATTATAGCTATTTTTGTTGTATGCCATATTGGTGCCTTTTATTAACGCAAAATTTACCTTTAAATTTCTTGTTTGGTAGTCAACAAAACTGACAGTAGCATACGGTACTTTTGGATTTCATAGAAAAAAATGTTTGGATGAAACTGTGAAGACGTGGCATTTCCGGTAATCATCCAAACACTGGAAAAAATTCTTGGTGCTCTACGCGCCTATTAATGGTGGCGGCACTGCTTTGTAGACAGTGTCACATATTAGCCGCCCTCGAAATAAAATCCTTGCTATCGCGAAAAATGAGGGGGCTGCATGCCTGGAGTGCCCCGGGTCCCTAAAATCCATATCCTATCCTGCATGACCCTGGTATCCACTCATTTCTAGGAGTGCGTTATATTTTGGCATAAGAGTACGAGTCCGGGGTAACTTGGGGGATGCAGCCCCCTCTTTCCCACCTAGTAAATGGAATCCGGGCAAAAAGGGTGCTGTTTTTTGGCCGGGGGGGGGGGCAAACATCCATTCAAATTTTCAGGCAAAAATGTTCCCCCCATCGAAAGTAGTTCTGTACGCTTACGTGTCTTGGTTCTATACGCAGTATTGTTTTCCTTCAATTCATGAAACTAATGAAGCACAAGATCCCCCTCCCGCTTCTCCGAACAATTTGCAAAAAGAGGTAGAAACTGTGACATAAGCTTTGCGATCTCTGAGACATTTAAGTTAGGTAGATCTTTCAGCTGGTATCCCTTTACAAATAAGTAAAAAGTGCCAGTCGTTCTTTGAGAGGGGTTTAGCCTAGTGTGTCCAAATTATATTGCCTTGCCCAATCATTTACGTCACTTCAGTCAGAATTAAAGTGTACCTAAAGTCTAAAATTTCAAAAATATATGTTACAAAGCTTGAGAAATGCATCCAAATGGTCTAATTCCCATCTTCACAGCACATTACTAAGTTGAGATATAAAATGTTGAAGCTTATTCACTCAATTGGAAATGGTAGATTGCACAATAATTTGTGATGTCATTCTTGTACTACTCAAATTACAGTCTTTGTCTTTCTTTATTTTTCGAAAGCCACTGCACCTTGTGCCAAAATGTGATCACTGTCTTACTGTTTTAGGGTGACTTGGCTATATAAGCCCTCTCCCTACAACATGCTAATGCAAGGAAAAGGTAAATGTTTCAAGGTCATAACAACATATTAATTTCAAAAGGAAACAAAAGCAGGTAATGTGAGTTGTACAAGAAGGGCATCACAAATTATTGCGCAATCGACTTTTTCAAATTAAGTGAATAAATTTCAACATTTTATATCTCAGCAACGGAGTAAGCTATGAAGATGGGAGTTGGATGAATGGAATAAATTTTCCAACCTCTAAACTATATATTCTTGTAATTGTGAACTTTAGGTCCACTTTAATACATTAACTGCAAATTTTATTTCGATTTATATAGGTAACAAGGTTGGTTCCAGAATTTGAGGCTAAGGGCAATCCCGGGACATAGGAGAAATTATATTACTTTTAAGGACAATTGTGTTAGCATCTATCCAAGGTTCTGAGCAAGGTTCATTCCGCAGGAGATGTTGTATCTTACGGGCTCAGTTCTAATTAATGCGCTCATAGTCTTGCACCACCCTCCCAACTCCCCCAGAATTATCTTGTGGGTACAATGATAATCCAGTGTTACGTCACTATTATGTAACTGTCTTGATGAGTCAGGAGTTTGTCTCTAAATGTCGAATGACAGTAGGTTCCGGGAAATAACTTGCCTTCATGTATGTATGCTGAGAACAGCACCGTCGTGTACGTAGTCCCTTTGATTAATACATGTTATTTGTAGCCTACCAGTACCTTTTATATAGCTGTTTTGTTGAATCACACGCAATAGCTGAATACGGCTTTTCCTCTCTCTGCACTTCTTATTCGTTCAAAATGGGAAATGCTGGTTACGGCATCCAATAATGGAAACTGTATAATCTAGATGAAAAATGACGCTTTCATGGCTGGCATAGACAAAAAAGGTTGGGGATTGTTAGCTCCCGAATGCAAATTCCATGCTTAACACGATAGGAGCACACTATACTGTAGTAATTGTTGCATAGTTATACATTTTTGCATTAGGCTAGTACATGTCTCATTCTAACGAGTTTGTTTATAAAAAAAAAAAACCTTCGTCGTCAACTCGGACATTTTGCAAAAGGTGAGTATAAGCTCCCTGTTAAAGTCAGCGTGATTTAACAACAAAAATCTGATACATTCATAGTAAAGGTGACGTCAGCTGCCACTTTCTAGAGAACAGGATAAGGAGAATTAAGGGTCAGTTTTCACCAGAATATTTGTAGCAAGTTCCTCTTTGTCATGTCAGAAATAATTTGGGTCTTATGATTATCTGAATTCTGAACTATAGCTTAAAGCACCCGTGGGTAGTAGACGAATTGTGGAAAATATGAAGGGGGAATATGCGTTTCCGATCCCAAACATTGACACTGTCCTAGTGTGCTTCATAAAGGTCTGTGAACATGAAAATGTCATACCTGGCTATGTGATGTTAAGAGCATTAAAAACGCTAAAAAACAGTCGCAGTTCCCATAAAAATCCATCAAATGTTTACCACGTTACAAGACAATTACCAATTTTGCTCTTACATCATGAATAAGTAAGAGCTGCATATGCAAATCTGTGACGTGGAATGAGGGATGAGTTAAATACTTCTTATCCTTTGTTTAACCTTCATTCCAAGGACAGTTGTAATGCTGGCATACCTTGAGGGGTGTATTTGGGAAGTACCTATTGACTACTTTTGAAAATTTCCACATTAAAAATAACAACAAACTAGAAACTATTCTTTTTCTGCATTCATTATCGTAATTTTTTTATCACAAGTAGAAATTAGCTGGTAAGTAGCCTAATTAACAGAAAACTTAGCCAAGGGTTAAGGTAGTACTTCAATATGAAACAATACAACCCTCCACATCACAAATTCTGCATAGCAAATGAGAAATCTCAGAAATGGTCAATTTTGAAGAGGTATTACTTGAGAACGGTGAAAGATATTCAAGTAATTTTTACTATCTTTCATCTGGGGATCCTAATTTATCATTGTCGAGTAAACCATTGGTTTGCTTACATATCTAAATACCTTAATCTGAAATGATAGTCATTTAATGCAGCGCGTGAAGACGGGGTTCATTTGACCTGAACTTGGTCATGCCAAATTTTACTCCGTTTGGGTCAGGGAAGTGAGCTAAAGATCCTGAACAGTAATCTGGTCACAAGTAAAAAGAAAGAAAAGCTGCTTGTTCACAGTCATCGTTTTAAGCATGGAGCCACACCGCTCAATGGTTTTAGATAGCATTTAACTTGTTTCAAACTGTTTTTATTGTAGTTAAATGTTACAACTGAGTCAAGTAACGTCACATGTTTGCCTCGTTTGTTTGAATCAGTCGGTAACTTGCTGTTGTGAATTTACGTTTTTCATGCCTTCCAATAAAATAAAAGTGTAGGCCTCAGTATCCCACAATTGAAAATAGTCTTAAATACCAAGCGGTAGGCGATTACAATGCATCACTCATTACAGAAAAGAAAAGTTCCTCGACCCCTTTATTGTATGCATGTAAACCTGGAGCTAAAAAAATCACCGACCAATTGCCAAGAATTTTACAAGTGTCTCCAGATTTTACTGAATCTGCAATTCTGGGAGAGGAAGATTGCCTCATGTTTTGTTTTGGTAAAATGTTTACTTGGGTATCTTGTACTTCCAAGTTAATTTCAAGTTTACAAACCGATGGTACCCTTTGTTTATCCAGACCCAATAAAATTGCATAGTATGCTCTATGTGTAGTTTTGTTAAATTTTGAAAAGTGCCTTACCCTACTTTTTGCCAGACTTGGCACAACAATCGGTCCCAACTTCGTGAACTTTCGTTGGGAAGTTCACGAGATAAAGGTCTTACATCAATGAATACAGACAATTTGCAGCCAGAGTGAGCGTACTTTGCAGACGGGTTTCTAGTGAATACTTTTGAGCGCCACTTGGTTCCAAATTGTTTATTTGCCGGAGAAGTCATTATATCGTGTTATTGTTAAAACAATGGTTCCAACCAAAATATTGTAAAGGGGGAATTTTCTCAAAGAAATGCAAGAAGCGTAAGCTTAAAGGCAATAGGCAGTCGCCCCAAAATTTGCTTTGAAAAATCAGCAAACCCTTGCAAATCTCCTCTTATTTCATTACAAGCACCTTTGAAGACGTTTTGAGTATTACAAAAAATAGGTAAAGCAAGGAGAAAAAATTCTCCTTGGATTTCACTATTCAGTAACAAAAACGTTGTCACATGATCAAAATAGGCCATTCATGAACTATAGTGACGGGGCATACTAACTCTGATTGGGGTGACTGCATTTTCCCTTTAAGTCCTTACAACGCCACAGATTAAAATGGTTCTGAAAAAATTTGCTTTCACTTTGAGATAAAACCATGGAGTTACCACCTCGGTAACTCCATGATAAAACTGAAGCCAGTTAGCCTGAGAGGCGGCTCTTCGTGGCTACCGCTACAGAGCTGCCGTTTTTGTGTTTCGCAACCATGAACCAGGTGGTAACTCCATGCATGAACCAGGACCTGTATGAGCTGGACAAATATTCGTCCACTCCGCAGGGAAGAAGCACGCACTGGTGATGTCGTGGATGTGTTCATAATTTTTTTTTCACCGCAAGGATTGGCAGTTTACCTAAGTCTTACTGTATGGAACGTTCGTAACATTCAGTGCCTGCCAGTATTCAATAATTACGGTACCTCGTCAAGAACAAAATAAAGCAATGTTTATTTAATTAGGGAATATTATTTATTTAATTAGAAGGGGATCACCCCTGATATGCATGTCCTCTGTAGGTGCAAGAAATGATAACTTCGGTTCCGGGACAACCCCCCTGACAGTTCCACCCCTGGTTATTCCCCTCTGACAACTCCCCCGGGACAATTTACTCCCGGACAATTCCCAACCCGGACAATTTTCACCTGGACAATTCTCCTTGGACAATTCCCATCAAGGTCAATTCCAAATTTAACGGTCGAGAAAGTTGTGTGAGGGTTAGATGTCCTGGGTGGGAATCGTCCGGGGAGTTTTGGGGGAAGGGGGAGGGGGAGGCGGAGTTTTGGGGGAAGAGGAGGGAGGAAGTTGTCTAGAGTGAAGTCGTCTCTGTGGGAATTGTTTAGGGGTGTCTGGGACTGATAACTTCCACTTTAAAACAATCGAATAATTGCTTAGTGGAATTGGATGCAAATTTCGCCAGATTGGTTAGATTTAACATAAACTTTTACACAGCAAGAATTTGGCCCAAGCTTGGCTTAAACTTGGCAACAATTTGGGTTAAACTTGTCTCTTTAAAGCATGCATTCTTTAATTCCATTCTCGATGAAATGATTCTCAGGTCTCCATGTGTGGTCATTGAACCTACCAATGTTACATAAACATAGCATTGGCACATTGTATGTGATTTTTGAATGTTTCATTTCCTGGCAGTGTGAGGACTCTTTTGCAGCCTAGGCGAAAATTACTGGTTCTTCTTGTTATTGTACTGTTGCTGTGGATTTCATAGGAAGGGCGTGCGCATACCACTTATATTTATTTTGGCTATGATAAGCCCAGAGTGTTAGGACCAGGTGCACGGCATTACAGGCTACTGAGCGTTGCTTTGCAAAAGGTGCTTATCTAAGGCAGTATCAAGGCAGAGTTTTTTAGCCCAATTGCGTTGCTTGTTAGACTGTATAGTGCAGATCGTCCAACAATCTTCAATAAGGCTCACGCCTTCATCATGCATGTGGAATTTCACCAGTAAAACTAATTCGCTGGAGCAATTATAACATGGACCTTCAGCCCCATAAACCAGAAATGTGAAAAGACCATTGCATTATTTTTTATTATTAAAAAAGTCTTGTACAGTATGACAGAAATTGGTTTCGAAACAAGTTGCCTTATGCAAGTTCCTTCCAACATTGCTTTGTACCTCTTAAGAATTCCAGTGATTTAACGCGTACAACTTGTGAAGTAAATGTGAGACGCAAGTAATTTAAGTGTAAAAGAGGAGAAAAACGATTAGTTGCAAATTCGTTGATTGATTTCAATCTAAAGAAGTTGACAAGTTGTCTCAGACATTACTGCATCGCAATCCATCATTCATGCCTAGGCGCAAATTCTCACAATGACTGAAATTTTTGGTTCCAGGTATATCTAGACTGATGTGTCGGCTTTCTTCGCTTGAGACGAGATTTTTCCTCTTTTCAATCGGATCTTATTTTATTGCAGAAATATCAAAATCGACGAAGGGCGCTTGTACATCGCAATCTCGGCAACCGTATCAAAATGTAAAACAAAATGGTTAGGGAAAAAACGGAATCGCCCGAAGGTTACAATTAAGGAATATCACAACAATCGATGGTGATTCCTTCGTCTCGAGGGTGCTGCGGAACGCCAATCTTGTAATTAAAGCGACATAGACAGGCCAAGGCGTTTTGTCCGTTTCCGGGGGAAAATATTGAAAAGTCTGTTTTTTGTTGGTAACGTTTACTGTATAGAACACATAGAATGCATACATCTTCGTTTTTCTTAAAATGTTCTCAAGTTTGTTAGACCTAGCTATTTCCATATTAGGCGCATGAGAGCATCGTCAGTGTTTCTTTTTGATTGATCAATTGATTGATTGCTTATTTCTTTGATTGTTTGTTTGTGTTCTGTATTATTTTCACTTCCTTGCGTGCACACGACATGATCAAACGTACACAGGTACAAGTGAAGAGTCTTGACGTTGACATTGAATATGAAAGAAAGATATCATATGACATGTACAGGAAGCAGTACCCAATAGGAAGCTGTGTATGGGCTTAGCCTTTTATATTGGGGTCGAGACTGATGCTTAATTAATCTACTATTCCCTATGTACTATAACTCTTCGTGACTATTCCCAGACTATTTGAGGTAGGAGTTACAATGTCCATTTACGTACTATATCTCAAACGTTATTCACACTCGAATTTTGTAAATATCATTCACAGCATACTACAAACACACTGCAATGACACGACTTAGGTAAAGGCATTGAATGTACGGTGACTACGGTCTTGGGATGGACATAAAACCTGCATAGCTGGCCGTGCGTTATCTGCTAACATCAGCGAGCTGTGCAAGTTGATTTTCAAAGCCAGTAGTGAGGAAGCAGACTGCGTCTGCTTCGTGAGGTTTCAGATGTATGGTTGTGTTAGACATGCTACAGTTAATTATCCTATATACGAATTATTAGCCACATCAATGAAGTTGTGGTAGGGTTACAACTTGATAACTTGACATTTGGCTTCTACAGTGGCAAACTTGACCTGTTCATTTTTCTCTTTGGATTTTTTTTTTCCGAATTGATTAGGGGATTTGAGTGGTCGGGATTGAGGAAAATATTGTGCTTTCTTTACAGTACACTTAATGGCACAGAGAGAAAATATCTTCTACCATTGTAAAACCATTTAGTCTAATAAAATCTGGCAATATGTTTCCTTTCAAAGAATTGTTATGCATTATAGGAGTTATGGATGTTGCAGGCGTTTAAAATTTGAAAGTTTGGAGAAGTCCGGGTTAAATTATTTACGAGCTACAAATTAGTGAACTTCTTTCTGTGAGATCTAAATTTCTTGAAAGTAAAGTTACCCAGCTATCTTAGTATGAATTACCTATTAGTCTAGACCTTGTAATCATGGCTTTAAGGTTATGGAAATTTTCTGAACGATATTTTCCTGAAAGGGAAAATGCAGTCCCCAATTTAAATGAGTGTACCCCGTCATCCTAATTCAGGAATGGCTCCTGTCAATCATGCAACGATATGTTTGTTGCTTATTTCTATATTCATGCCGAATAACTCCTTGGTTTACCTTCAATATGCAATGTTTTATACAGAAACATTACGAAAGTACCCTGTGAGCGAAATAAGAGGAGACCTGTAAGTTTTAGAAGATCTTTGGTAATAAACTTGGGGCGACTGCTTTCTCCTTTTAAGTAATCGTTTGCTGTAGAATCGCCCATACTATCCACGGTCTCAGTAACATGCTTAGGTCAGAATTGATATCCATTATAATCCAAAAAGTTATTTCAATTTGGAAGAGAATATTTGAAAATTTTTCTCTCTCAAGCAAGGTATGCCTCATTGATCAATCATTTGCAGTGCGGTATGCACGATGGTACGATAAGTTCCATGTCCCGCATAAACTGTTAAGTTGTTTATGGATGTCTCTGGACTTTCTAATGCAAGGACGAGGATTGTGTGTTAAAGGGAAATATTGCGCTTAAAATGCACCAACAATTCAAACAAAGAAACTATCTTTAACCATTGGTAAACCATTCAGTCTTTCTAATAAACTCCAGCAATAGCTTTATCTGCTCCAACTATTATGCATTTCAAGAGTTATGGAAGTTCCATGATTTGAAATTTTGAAAGTCTGGGCCAACAAATTATTCTTGAGCAACAAATAAATGAATTTCTTTCTGTGAGGACCTTATTTCTTGAAAAAAAAAGGCTACCGTACTGCCTTATTTTGAATAAGCTATCATTTTGTATATCTATAAATATTGGTTTTTCCAATATGAAAATTTTCTGTAAAACAAACGCAATAGTTCCCTTTAAAGGGAAATATTGCGTTTGTAGTACAGAAAATGTCCATTCCCTAAAACCCATGGTATCTGCATATTTAATGACAGGCAATTCAAGTAAGTTAACTGGGTAATTTTATTCTAAACGAATAAGGTTCCCACGAAAAGGAACTCACTACTTTGCAGCTCATGAGCCATTTAATAATTTAGCCAAACTTTAAAATTTTGAAATGATGCAACATCTTCAACTCTTTCAATTTTTTTTTTGTGGGTAAAGCTAATCACCAGGGTTGATTGGGTGCAGAACGATGGTTTAATAATGATAAAAGCGGTTTATGTCAGTGCCACGCATATTGATACAATGTAAGGGTAATATTTCTCTTTAACGTCAGTGTTTTCGAGCGTAGTTGGGCTTGTAATCATAAAGCCATGCATTATTGTTGGTGGAACTGATATTTCTCTTCGTCAGTTCAATATATCCACGACCTCAAAAAGAAATATTTGACTTCGAAAAACTTATAATATTCTGTATATAAAAGGCATAAAATTCCAAACATATTGAAGTCGAAATACATAATATTCTGAAGAGGATTTTCACACAACATGAGAAGATCTCAAAAACGCGAAGGGACTATTCTCTGCGAAGAACGTGCGTCTAAATGAAATCGATGAATATTCATTACTACTTTTCTTTTTTGGTTGCATCTCCGAGCTATCTTTGAAGAGTCGTACTAACGTGGTAGAATTCCCCTTTCGTCGATATGTTTGCACGCGGAGCATGACTGTGTATTATCTTGCATTCCTTTAACACTTATCCCAGTGAAATTCTCTCTTGTACCTGAATGCGAGGGAAAGATAGACAAGTGTTTTGGCGAGTTCGATCGTGTTCGGGCATTGAAAACCGCCTAGGGCCGTGCCCAGTCCAGTCGGGAGTACCGTTGCTTAATGTACATCGTTATGCTAATAATTCGCTATGATCCCCTGGGCAATTTACCGGTATGACAGAGATTAGTCAAGGCATTGGTGCATCCATATCTCTATCCGAAATTGCTGTTTTTCACATGAATGCAGGGGAATCTTCTCTCTATACTCGCTTTGTGTGTGTATATTTATATATTGTTAGTGTTATTGTCCGTGCTTTGTGTACTGTCTTGCTTGCGAGAAGTATTTTCTCGTGTCAAGTGTACGTATGCATATACGTGCTAAGCCGCACGGTTGTCTGTCGTCTAAATCTCTGCAATACTCTTGCATGTAGAAAGATGGAATGGTTTGATGTATCGACAGATGATATCAAATAATTATGAATGAGGTAGGTTTATACAATAGGAAGTAACAGAAGATCAGTAGGTGTAAAATTTATGTTGGATAGACCTGTACATGTAACTTTATGGTTGCCTTAATTAGATGCCTGTCGGATTGGAGTTTTTCCATGCAAATCATCGTTTGACTACAGAGGTTCTACCATCCGACTCAAAGGTAGAACAGTTACATTGGTATCAATGAAAGTAAAATATGGGGAAACGTCGCATATGCCTTGTGTATTTTTCCGGGCTTTTTGTCACTGTATAGACAAACAGGTACGTAACATCTGGGCTCACCGGTTCAAAATTCAGTAAATACTATTGTAAGGGCGGTAAGGCTATGAAAGTTGAACACTGTTCAACTCGGAGCTATGTCCGCGAATGGCCCGGAAGATCAAGGAATGACCATAAATGGTTCTTATAGCTTTATGGTAGCGCACCACTGATTATTTCTCCACAATGTTGACTAACACACAAAATTTGGTCCGTTGGAGTGCTGGACCCTTGTTTAAGTTCTCAACCAGGTACAAGCTACCCCTCATATGAAAGCTGACGAGTAACACTAATTTCATATTGCCACGGTACCATGACCATTAAGAGTTTTTAACTAGGAAAGCTTGTATAAAAGGGTGGTGGTTCCTGCCATTTTACTTCATTCAAAATGGGAAATTTGGAAATATGAACCTTCCCCAAGAGACGAAAGTAGCTACCCATCAGAGCGGGTGAGGTTTTTCGCTACGAAGAAAAGAATGGGCGAGAGTTGGTAAGTGTGCCTAAGCCTTCCTGGCTGGCTGTGCGTTCTTTCCCTAAATCATGAATACAAGTTTGGACGTACGGAATGAGGTAGGTTGGGGGAGGGGGGTAAAGTAAGTAGTTCAGCACCTACGGTTATTACGTGCACATTTAACTATTTTCAGGACTTTTGAAGAACAAAACCGTCAGAGAATGCCGGCCGGGCCTGTAGCTAGTAGCCTAGGTCCGATTTCCATGATTCCGAAGACATTGTTGTTTTCTTTTTATTTGGTGGGATAGTTTCTATTCATACGAGGACAGATCCATATATGTATCCATGTTATGCAACACTAAACTACAATGAAAATAATGTATCAGTCGCTCACCAGGCTTTCAGCTCAGCTGCCGTACAACCACATTGTTTGGCAAATATCATTGCTTTCCTTTTTAACACCATTATTTGCCTTGATCGTACATTTTGTGTACTGTAGCAGTAGCAATTAGTACTGGTATGTAGCTGAACGCATACATGTAAGTACGTTTATAGCACAAAAAGATCTGCATGGATACAGACCTATTTGTATATGCGTGGGTCCGTGACTGCCTCCTTTAGCACAAGGTGCGAGAATTTATCATGTTATAGTGCTATTTCGACGAGCTGGTGAAGTGAGGCGGAAAATTTGTTCTTTTGTGTGGTTTGGTGTGTGCTATGATATCCCCACGTATTCAGACAATAGGCACCAACGTTGTGAGTACTTTCTGTGTGTATTGAACTCCCTGTAGACGGGCATGCAGGCAGTCAACGGATTCAGCACACGACCAAGCAATAACGGTTGTTCTCACAAGTCATGCCGCACAGATGCAAGACGGTTGGTTTGCAATGAAATTTTCAATCAAATTAACTCTGAATCTTTTACTCATTAAGAAAATACGATGGCGAGATGTCTCTAAGATAACAGAGAGCCAATTAAAGGTAAAATAGTTGAACTCGACCGTCTAGGTTGAAATCAGTTGTTTTACAATAGGCTACCATGTTCACTGTGCCTAACCGAGAATGTGCATGTATACTTCTCTCAGGTTGACTCGGACTGTCTAGCATTAAGCAGCAAACTGGAATAATTGATCACATTTACTTGGGACAGAAGGTGCGTGGCCGAGATTCAAGAATCTGTGTTGCTGCCGGGCCCGTCCTATACTTGTGTCCCTCACAATGTAGCCACGTCCAAGCGCGGCACCTTAAAATGTATTGTGGCGGCACCTAAGTAATTTTCGTTTGCCATTTCTTCCTGTTCAGACATCTTCAAAACACCCTGTTAAAGGGCGTATCACGGTCACCTATTCAGTCCTATGCTCACCAAAGAAAGAAAGATTGCCCCAAAGCGGCACGCCTCATTTTTTCCCACGAGGTTATGAGCAAATCTGATTTTCAAAATTTTTCATATTTGTTTCAAAATCATGGATAGGGTTGATTTTAGGGTTAGGGTTCCATGGCCGGGATTATTTGGCCTGTTCTCTCATAATCTGGTATCAGAATTACAATAAAAGGGTCGAAAAGCTGTCATTTTGGAATTAGGGGTGTGGCCTATTTCCAAGAAGCTGATTGGTCCATTGGCATGATTTGCCCATAACCTCGTGGGAAAGAAATTGTTCAAGCGGCACCGCGGACTGAAATTCTAGACATGTATGTAACAGGGGCCCCAAAGTGTATTAATTCACTCGAAGAGAAATAGGGAAGTAATAATGGTACTCAGAATGACCAGAAGAACTAGCCCTCCTAATAATTTTGCCACTAAAGGCAGTTAATTTCTGTGCTATGTCAGCACAAATGTGGAAGAAGCCTATGACTTTTGATTATACACGTCACATTGTCGGTTGTTGACCAACTACTCAACAGTTTTGATTAACTTTAAATTATTTTCAATGATAAGATTGTGGTTCGGGTTGTAAGGTGGTTCAGATGGAAAAACTTAGATTGCTCTTTGACGGAAAAGAAAAACAAAACCCGTCTTTAGTTATCTTGCCTGGGGATCGAGCCCCGAACCTCCCTGTTCCTATTATTGCTTCAAATGTGACCGCTTTCAACACGGTCATAGTATAGGCCTTCTACAACGACATATTGATGCAACTTTCTCCAGATAACAGCCACAAAGGTCCAGGCCCACGTATTGTTTATTGATTAGAAGAGACAAAATATCCCCCTACACTTTTTGGAAATGCACCCCTTTCACTTTTTCTCATAGTAACGTTATGATCACCTAGGGTACGGTAAAGATCTAGGTCATCAGACTGTGGACTAAGACATACGACTGCTCATCTGAATTAAATGAATTCACCCAAACATTTAAGACCGCGACGTCGCGTTTATTCCTAGACATGTGTATGGACGAATCTAGACCGAGCGTGAAGATGGGTGGGCCGTTGCTAGGCGCGTTGACGTGTGCTGAGGCATGGGCGCACGAGCCGTGGGCTAGTTTCCCCGAAATTCGTGAAAATCATATTTTTTCTGGCAGACTTCGAAGAAAAAATCGGACAATTTTCTTATACGGGCTTTTCTCGGGCAAACACACCCATCTCTCTCAGAACGATATGTCGTACGCCTATCAAGGTGCAGATGTACCATACTAGAAAGGGGTGGACGAAACATGAAGGAAGAGATAGGTAGGCGTAGTACGGTGATATATTTTAACGGTCTAAAATATGTATTTAATGTCGAGTGAAGTTGTCGACTACTCGTTGACAACCGTAACTTGACTACTTAGTTTCCGTCGTGGTTAACAGATTTACAAACGGAGAGCTAAGTTTGAAGTTTCACTATACCTGAACGATAATTGCAGTGCATGTCTCTGCGTAGAACAGAACCGTATAGGCTGTAAGGGATTTCCCACAGTAGACTCAGAAGCTGTACTAACGAGACATTTCTGTCAAGATTCGGCTGCATAGTATGGCGTGTTCTTTCCCTTGTTATAAACTCCGCTCTGTTTAGCTAAAGGTTCAGGCTGCGCCTCGGGCAGTGATAAGTATTCAGCAGTTTTTCACATTATCATGGTCAGTTTCATCTCTGGAAAACATCGGCGTTGATCAAATGTAAAATGCTTTTCCACTTGAAAAATTCCTGTCCTTCCCATCTCGTGAACGCAACGCAGGCATCCCACGTTTTGTGTTTCACTGTCCTGAACGCCGGTGTTGTAGTAATTGCGCAGCCATGCTCAAGTGTAGTTTCCCATATTTTGACTATGCGACTCATGCAAAGTTATTGCAATCTTGAAAATGGCGCTTTGTTTCTATCTTCATAGTAGAACTCCTAGCTCTTCTGCTTTTACAATTTAAACGCAATTACCTATTCGTTTGTCCCCTCATCGACAATACTGATATTAAAAAAAAAAACACTATCTTCGTCTGTAAGCTTCATACATGCCACGCCCCCGGTCACAGCGTAGCCAGCTGCTATAAAGTTAATCTCTCATATCACTTTCATTTCTTAGCACAATGATAACAAACTTGCAGGTAATCTGGTGGCCAAGAAGTGTGTTTTGGTAGTCATAGAAAATCTAAATATGTGTGTATCCGCTTGTCGTAAAACGTTATTCTGTAGATCGTCATAGCTTTCTTTTTGAAGATATGTGTTCTCCCACTTAAGCCCTGTGCAGACAGAAGGCGAAGTATTTCACGTCCTAATTGGATTTTTTTTTCAAGGGCCAGTGGACCGTAATAATACAGTATTGAGCAAATTCACTATGACTGTACATACTTCTGTATATCACCTCTTGAAAAATGAAAAAGGTTCCCTCGTGAATTCGCGGTGGTGGTGGTGGTGGAAAAGCAACGGGAGCTGGATTATTTCCCCCCTTTGTTTGTCAACGAATCGGCCCTTGTACGAGTATTATCGAAAAAGTTTTCTTAGTAGTAAATAATCGGAAGGATGATGCGGTTTGAAGTACAAATGATCAGAACTAAGTTCTGGATTAATGCGCATAAACAGTGAAACGTTTGGGGAGCTCAACACAATTCGGGATTATTATTGTTATTGCTTGCTCTGTTCACCATTTTAATTAAGCATTGTGTTAACGAGGTTGTTACAATGAAATCTGTCTGCAAAACCATGTTCTAGGAAGATTCTCCTTTTGTCGGATTATTCGAGTCATTTTCAATGCACTTTATCCTCTCATATAACTGGTTCTAGCGCCACAAATTCGGGTTAAATTACCATATTTTGTGATTTATTTTCGATTTTGTATATTTAGCCTGATATTGTTTTCTAAATGTCCTGGGAATGTGCTGACAAACAGTAATCTGAGCATGAATAGAAGGACCACGAATAAATGAAAGTTAAGCGTTACGATTTTTCCAAAAAGTTCTTCTCAATATTTCTGATGTAGTCAAGGCCAGTTTTAAATCTGCTTAGTTGAGTATTCAGGCCCTTGCTTCCGTCGGTCACTGTTTTTAATAAAAACTGTGACAGGAAAACTTTTCTGAAAGGAAACCAAGAATAGTGGGGCCTTGGCACTTGGAGTATGAAGCTTTATATCTGCTGTTACAATTGAAATGAGATGGTTTCGGCATGCATAGGAAGCTGTTTTCGACGGGAGGAGTTGAACGTTTTTTCGGACCGCCCTCCTGGGGAGGGGTCTAAGGGAGGGGTGGGCCCCTCCCCTTTGGAAATTTTTTTTTAATATTTTAGTGTCCTGAGATGCAATTTGGTGCAACATATTGGGCAAAATTGAAAGAAAATTACTTCAAAATTTTGACATTTTTTACAAGTGGAACAAATAAGGGGGGTGGAAGCATATTTCCGCCCACCACATTTTTGACTTCCACCCCTACGCCTATGGTTTCTTCATGGAAGTACCAAATACTCTCATTTCTCCACTGAATACTTAAAATAGAAAATGCAGTCAACCCAGTTTGAAATAATATGCCCGGCATCTAAATCACATATCCGACCTAATTTATGTGTCACGTGGCTTCTAATGATGTGGCAATATAGTTGTCACTTCATGCACAATAACTCTCTAGTACAAACAGGGTACTATAATTATATTCTGACATATAATGTGAGATACTTGCCACGGAAATGAGCCGTGATGTGTGTGAGATTGAGCTGATATTTTATACAAGACTGCTTATTCCCTTCAGCGGTCCTTGTATGGTTGTTTCTTTAATAGCCGAGAATATAAAAAATTAAAAAGTAAAAAGCTAAAAAAAGTTAAGAAAACTGCAAGAGTTACCTGTTGTGTATGGAGTGTTTTTGGCCTGATTACTCGTAGGTTAGCTTTGTTATCTCAGTCACAGACGACACTTTTAAGTCATGGTCCTTCCCACTTATGCATAAGCCGTATGCGAGTGACGTCATGGGCTACCCTTTCTGGAAAGTAACGTTGTGTAATCGGAAAGGTGAAACTTTATTACTTCGATGCGTAGTTACAACTTGAAGATATTTTCTACCGATTTACTTTCGAAAAGTGTAGATTTTTTCTCAAATTCTCGACTGCTGTCATTAATTAGTGTCCAGAGTTCATGGCCTGAGGTAAGAAGTGAGGCCCAACAGTCTCATCTTGCCTTAAGTAGTGCACCTCACCCGGTGAGGGACCGAAACACGAGACCCCAGACCCAAGAGTAACCATCCAGGCTTTTGAGCTCTATGCAGCATTTAATCTTTTCCGTTGCTACCCATTCTCGTGTTTCGTCTTTCATTTCCTGAAATCTGGTCATCGGGAGACGATTTGAGCAAGTCTTATAGCTTGAGTTCGTTAGTTTATCTTCAAGGCTCTTCTTGCAAGACGAGACAGCGTGTGCTTGTGAAAACGTTATCTCTACTGCTATCATAACGACCAGACGGACCCTGTCGCCTTCTGAATTTTCCTATCTTTTCGATTCATCTTATAAAATTGTCATTTTAATATTTTGCAGCAATATTTTCGGGAAAATTATCATTAATTTCTTCTCGAGTTTGAAGTGTTAAATCCTTCAGCCATGTCAAGTTTTTTGTCTTGTTCAAAGAGGAGTAATTGTAAATATTCCGTAAATTTTCACAGAAGTGTATTAACAACAAATATTTTCTCTTTTCGTTCTTCCAACAGCGCCCTCTTTAAGAATGGACTTCAACTTCGACCAATCAGACGTAAAACCCGAATTTGAAGAGGTGTGCCCCGTTTGCGGCGATAAAGTGTCCGGATACCACTACGGACTACTTACCTGTGAGAGCTGTAAAGGATTTTTTAAGAGGACTGTTCAAAATAAGAAAGTATACACGTGTATCGAAAACAGAAATTGCCAAATAGATAAGACACAACGGAAAAGATGTCCATACTGCCGATTTCAGAAATGTCTTAAAGTTGGAATGAAGCTCGAAGGTGGGTCCTCTTTGCCTCCGTTACGTTTTAAATTTGTATCCAAAACTTCGTTACAAGTAGGGAGTTACCACTAGACTAGTGGTAGTTACCACTAGTGTCAACTCCCTGTTGACACACCTTTCTTTAGTCTTTAAGTCTTCCAGCAATCGTAAGTTCAGTCTGATAGCTTCTCATTAAATCTCGTCTTCTTTAGGGTCGAAACGCCATATAGGAAGATTCAAGTTTTCAAATGCGGTGGCAGATAGATCCTAGGACTTTTTAGAAAGCTTTCAGTAGGTAGCCCAGTCGTTTTGATTTCACTTTTCAGCTTCGATTTTGAGGACTTAAAAATTCAAGGCAATGTATAACTAACAGTTTGATGTCTATTTTGGGCTTGTTACTCCATTTGGCAGAAGTTTCAGGTTTTCGCATGGAATGGGAATTAGTCTGCTGGACTTTTTTGAAAGCAAAATTGTAGACCAAATGTGTAGTGAGAAGAATATTACACAGTCTGGTGTAGAGCCACTCAGGACAGACCCGCAAATGAATATTTGATTGCCGAGAAATCATCAACTAGATTTGACAGTGCCCTTTGTAATTAATGTGTGGGTTTCTTTAATCACGTGACGTTATGTTTAATCAATGAATTGTTGAATTCGTGCACGACAATTCCTTGGTTTAACCTTAGTATTATACAGTGTCCTATGTATCTTCTGAAACATTACATAAGAAGCTCCCAAAGCTCCCAAGTAAGGGTCGGGGCTGTTAATGTACCCAAAGTCTTGTGTAACGTCTTCGACCGCAGTGGGCATAGGCTACGGGACTCATAGAAACGAAAGTAAGGGAGAATGACGTCTGACGATCTGGACTGAAGCCGTTGATTTGGCTCTCTGTACGGCAACAAAGCAACGGCGCGTAATACAAACATCACGTCGTTGCTTTTACCCCAAAGTTATTGGCGGAAGAAGTACAAGTTTGCAAGTTAGGAATATAAAACAAAATACTTAAGGCACCATGGCTTATACCTGTTGTGAAAATTACTCCTTATCTTTCGAAAAATGTATAAAATGACATTTAACTTCTGAAGTTGAATGCACACTATACGTACGGAGACTCGCTAAATTCAACCAGGGAGCTGGAAGACCAGCGCTTTGCCGTACAGCTGAAGCCTTGCCCGGAACACTTTTGTGGCGTCACTGGTTATGGATTATTCACGCAGCGATGTACAGTCAGTGTTTTTTTTTTCCTTTAATTTCTATGGCAGGACTTAATAGAAGTAGGCTAATGTTTCGTAACGCGTTGGTCCGTTCCTGCACTAACAGCCGTTCAGTGATTTCAAGTGACCAATTATTTGTCGTTTGATGGACCTGCGGTTGGACCTGCGGTTCGGGTCGTAGCACAATCGGCACTGTTTCAAGTTTTCTTCCTGTGGAAAAAAACAATCAAAATTTTTAACGCATGCGCGGAATCGTGACAAAGGATGTTTAACTTGTTGACATTTAATATAACCAGGGAGCTGCCGCTTGGGCACGTGACAGCTCTCGGATGTAATCAACTCACATAATAGGCGTGATTAATAACGAATAAGGCCACGTCATAGGCTCTAAAATGGTGATTGTACAGCTTTGTCGATTAGGCTGTATTTCTATCATTCTTTGAAATAAATGCGATTTGCAAATTGATTTTAAAATGCGAAAACAAAAATGTAAACAAAATTATGCACATAAGTATGTCTGTTACAACTGGTTACAGTGTCGCTCAGCCATTCAAAACGGTGCACCATCGAAGTCTGTTTTTAGGATTCACGAGTTCCATTAGACAATTAATTTAAAACAGTGGTATTATACAGTCTTCCAGACTTGAGCACTCAAATTTAAGTTTCCGCACGGAAATGGGTAAAGGAATATTTCTAATTTAATTGCGAAGTCGTAAATAATTAGCAAATAAGATTTTTTTTACACCTGTGACAAGTCGAATTTCATCAAAAAAGAAACAATGTATCAAAGATGGCGGGTATCTTCAGTTTAAGAAAATGTCAAAAATGAAACTGTATGAAGTTGTATCAGTGTTCTCCACTGATTTAAATTTTGTCCGGGTGCTTTGAAGGTTAATAGTGATCGCTGTCTATAAAGAGAGGGGGTGCTCACTTTGAAAAATGTTTACTAAAACAGATGGTAAATTTAATTGTGGCCTTTTTTGATGACTAAGGACATTTCTGGTTATTGTTACTCAATGTTCACACTAAAATTATTGCAGTTTGCTCTGTTTTAAGGTTTTGAATTGATAATTTCTGTCCGGGTGGCTCAACTTTTTGTCCAGGTGGTACATTTTTGTCTGAGCACCCTCTGCAAATTTTGTCCGACCCTAACAAAACAGCTAAGTGGAGAACACTGTTTATAGTACAAAATTACGACAACTTGAAGCTTAAGCAAGTACCGTGAAAGACGTTTTGTTCCTATGTGGGGAGTGACAAGTCAATTGACTTAGCGTACAGACACCAAAAACTGTTTCTTTGGAATATAGTGTTTGTGTGTTGCAAGTATTGTTTCGATCCTTTTCTCCCCCCGTATTTCACTTTAAATTTTTAATAACGAAAAGTTTTGAAAGAAATATGAAAACAGTCAGTTGCATCTCATATTGAACCAAAACTTGTCACTTAAATATGAGCATTGAATAGGACACCACATAAAGGCACTTGTCATTCTTATGCGACACGTATAGCTCACATTGTGTGGCAAACAAATTCACAAATATAAGGTGAATTATTCAGAAAACAATGAAATCCGTGCGTCAATAGAACATGTTAACTATTATCTTCATTCAAATTTATATGTATTGATGCCGCATAGAACGCTGTTTAAAATAGTTTACCCGCTAGCATCGTAAAATGGGAAGAGTTCTTCTCAAGTTGAAAAAGTCTTTGAGTGTTCGCATATATATAGGCCTAAGTGAATGGCTTTGGTTAGCATATTCGTCTCTTTTAGTGTTCCAAGGTGGGTTTATGACTTTGGCTGATTTGTTTAAGCAGTTCTCAGGTAAATAGCGGTCATTAGCAATGTCACGAAAATGCACCACACATTGGCTTAGTCGGGAATTTTTATTCGGGGTGGCCAGTCATATCGTTTGATTGGAATGGCTACATATTTCCTAATTTTTGACAGTTCTTGCTTCTTTGTTTTTCTTTCGTTGAAATTCGACTGGGGTGGCTTTAGCCACCCTGGCCACCCCTTGACAACGCCAGTGCATGGTGCCACAACAAGACTGACCACCTTGATAATACAAGGATACTGCTTTAAAGATTAAAGTATACAAACAAAGGGCCCTGCATGACTACTTTAGCCTACACGGCATTGTTGTAGGCAGATAGGCCTAAGATAGTTCGGACTGTCGGTAGTTACATAGGCGTGGGAAACTGTTCTTGACTGGAGAGGGAAAAGGGACTTGCACGCTGTTTCGGACCGTCGTCCTGGGGAGGGGAATTTTTTAATATTTGAGGGTTCTTAGATGGAATTTGGTGTAATATCTGAGCAAATTTTAAAGAAAACTACCGCAAGTTGTTGGCATTTTAATAAAGGGAATAAATGAGGGATTTTCGTCCTTGAATTAGGGGGGTGGAAGCATGCTTCCGCCCTACCACATTTTTGACCCCCTAGCTCCTTGCGCCCTTGGGGAGTTACCCAAGTTCCGCATACATGTAGACCTGCAGCTTCAGTAGTCACGAAATAGCTAATTTCATCTTCGCCACCATTTGCTGCATTATAAAAATTATAATTAAAATTATAAATAAATAGGAATGCATGTCATGTTGTTCTCACTACATATTACACACAGACATTTGACTGGATTTTAAATAAGCCTAACATATGCTGATTGAATAAGTTCGTTACTCAATTTCCGACTCCGTCGGTATTCGGTAAATATACAGCTGCAATCGTGTCGTTGTATACCTACCCAGAGTGCAGCCATTGCCCTAGTTATCAGTACCGTTTATATGTATGCTACCTTCAACGTGTTGGTATGAGGTACTCAGCTACGCAGCCTACCACTAGTGAGACTGGGCAATGGTAGAAAGCCTAACTCTTCAATCAGTGGTACATCCTGTATAGCCAAGCTGTACATTTTAATGTGCAATTTTCCTATATAGCGTGTATACTTCCTGTTCATTTAAACCCTTCAGGATGAATATTTAAATGCTTGACTTGCTAAATTTGTGAAACATTCCGCGATCTGCCATTGCAGGTTCCGGTATCCAGAATGCGAGTCTAGCTGTCTAGGGAGATGTAGTTAAGGGAAATCCCTAGGTTTTTTACTTCCTTTTCTATAGATTGACAACATGTGCATCATTAACCAACAAAAACGAGTGTTGCACGCAATCGAGAAGTATCTTACGATTTATAAATTTAGACTTGATTTATTCCGTAGTTGCTTATTTGAAGAAGAAGAAGACGAATTTTAATTCTTATTTTGACGCAGACATGTGCACACTTCGGACGGACTAGCAGTGATATCGAATTCAATGTATTTTCGCAAAATGTTTTAGAGTGAAATAATGATTTTATATTTAAATTAACACTAAACAAGCCTTACACATCATGTAAATTAAGCCAGCGCCCGGCGATTTTTACCCCATGGTCTCCAAGGTGTATCGTCCGCTTTGCTTCAAAAACTAGGCTACATAACCAGGTTACTTCTGATTTTCGTTCAAAGAGCCAGGTCATATCCCACGACTTATCTAATCCAAAAACTGAGATTAGTGTTTAAATTAGTAAGCGATTATTTTCCTTGATTTGTACACGTTAAAGACAGATGCTCATCACCTCAAGTATGACTTTTGTTGGGGGTAAGGAAAAATCTCAATTGGTGACTGCTCTTTGATTGACATCAGAGTCTGATCAGACTTTAAAAATTCAAAAGATGAAGATCTAGCTCATTTTACACAGCATGCACAGATAGTGTTCTGATTACACAAAAGGGCCCTGTGTGCTCACCAGGGTATTGCCATATTAGGTTTGTGGCTGCACAAGGAGAAGCTAAAAACAGTTGTGGGCGGGGCTAGAAGTAACCTACTTGGCCGAACTGGAACTGCGCGGGATGTCGAGTATCTTTCTTTACATATCCGTGATTTGTAATACCCTGACACGAGTTCATGAGCTCATTTCACATGTTTGATGTGCATGTATTCACTTGTACCAGGGTATTCCAGGAGTCTTAGGTGTGCACATTGATTGGACTTGCACCTCTAAATGCAGGGAGTTGTCATCTAATACCTCCCTGCTTAATGTGAGGCTTGACCCTTTAATTCTTCAGCTGTACCTGTAACATCTCAATACATCTTATCAAAACAGATTAAATGATGATATACGTTTCTTCTCTGGCTTTTTTTCAGCTGTGCGACCTGACAGGATGCGTGGTGGAAGAAATAAATTCGGACCCATGTACAAAAGAGACCGTGCTATAAAACAACAACAAAGAAATCGTTTGTTATCAAATGCTCGTGCGATTGTTGGACCAGGCAACCCCGAAATCTCAATGGCGATCAAAAACATACATGCGGCAGCTTCACGGAGCTCGCCCTTGTACCCTCCCCCAGCTGTGGTGATCAGAGACCCTCTTAACAGGACGCCTCCTCTTATGAACATTCCACAGCCTCTCACCTCTTCCACCCAAGTCCTCTCGTCCCCTCTGGGGTACACATCCCCACAGATGCAGCCTCTGAACTACACAACAGGCTCGGTGGTCACCTCAACAGAGACGAGCTCGCATCACCACGTCCAAACCAGTTCGACAAGTCCAATGTTGATCAAAAGTGAACCGGACCACACACCGAAACTTCTGGTAGAACTCATCCGGAGCGAACCGGACCAGGCTCAGCTCCAAGCCAAGGTGGCGTCTTATGTACACAGCCCTCTTGGTGGTGTTCCGAACGATCTTTTTAGTATGATATGCAAGCTAGCAGACCAAACGCTTTTCGCTTTCGTTGATTGGGCGAGAAATAGTGTGTTCTTTAAAGAATTAAAGGTGAGTTTTGAAGTTTGTTTTGTTTTGTTTCTTGTAGTTTTGTTTTGTACTTAAAGAAGTGAACTGTGCAATGATATTTGACGGTCAGATCTGTACCACTGTATTTGGTGTTTGGTCTCTTTCAACAGTGCAAAGCTTAAAATGACCTGTTTCTTGCAAAACGTTTTGAGAGAAGTTGGACTCCATAACAGGGCTTCGGGAGTGTTTTGGGCCGAGGGCCGTTTTAGTGCCACCACTAAAGAATATAGGGCCTAAAACAGAAAGACCTCAATGGGTGTGGAGGCATGACACCCCCCTCTTCGTCAGTGAAAAACATAAATCTGACAGTCTGGCTTCAAAGTTTAAAAACGAAAGGATACATGAGAAATTTGAAGTGATTTTAACACCACGATAAATTTGCAGAGAAGAAGTAAAACATTTTGAAATGGGTCTTATTTTTTCACCCCGCTCGCGCCCATCGTGGACAGTTGTTACGCTACAACTTAAGTGTATCATCATAAAGCCCCTCTCAACCCCTACCGTTATTCGTTCGTCTTACTACAAGACACCCCTCCCCCATCCATCCGGTCGGTAGTCGCAGTTAGGTTATTGTATAAACTGGTGGTTGTAAAAAATGGTACAGACGTGATTTGTGTGGTCTCTTATTTCGCAGTGACATTCGAAGATAGTTAAATGATTCTTTTGCCCTCACGTTGGTAAATACCTCGGAGCTCTAGTTAGCTTCGGTCCGTGGTCCCCAACCGCTTGGCGTCGGCAGAGAGCCCAACAGCGGGTCTCTGTAACATACGCCTTCGGAAGGAGGGCCCAGCGCGTCCAAGACTTCAGGGCGGTGGAACGCCGTGTTCGGTTGCTCATATCTCCCAACGCTTCCATCGGGAACGCCATCTCCGACTCTGCCCGATATAGCACCTGTTATATAAAACGACTAACACGCATCCTCACTTGGCTGCCCCCCCCCCCCTAATTTTTTCTGACCCTGCAGCTGCGTCAGTTATAGGCGGTCTCACAATCGATCTTCAAGTCTTTAAAAGTACAGTATGTGCGCCTCTGAGTAAGACACAGTACGGTACGATCCTTCACCTGGCCGATGTGGCGGTCACTGTCCTGGCCACTTGACCAAGGGACTTTTTGGGCCGGTATAGGTAGTGATCTCATCAGGGGCCGGCCCCCGAACTAACCCTAAGCCGCTTCAAAGACCGAGTCCATCCCTATTGCAATCACCTTCTTTTAGAAGTTCCATATAGTCATGCAAAGTCCAACACCACCGCGACGTCACAATTTCTCTAAGAAGGTAAATAAATGAATTGAATAATTTACAGTTTCAACGACTTCCTTTTTCAAACGTTACTACGTAATTTGGTGAATGTTTCTTGCTTATCTATTGGGGGATTTGCAAAAGAGTTACTCGTCATCTAGCCCATTACCGATGCGTTTTACTGTTTCGCACAGTGTAGGTATTGGATCCGGGACTCTGTATAGTGTTGGGACTGTTGATTGAACCTGCGCTTTGCTTTCTTTTAATTCAAACATGTCATACAGTCATGCTCACAGGATTCAGTACCTTAATAACTGTACAGCCGACCGGCTGCTGCGATGTGCAGTATGAAACCAGGGAGTCAAATAGCAACTGCCTGATGATACAAGCGAACCTGAATGTTGCATTGCAAACGAATCTACAAAATGATACGAAAATGGAACTTAAATTCTACCATCCATGTTTAAAGTTTTTCCCTTTAACATCTCGGTTTTCATATGTAAAATTTCTAAAATTACCCATCAAAACAGCACAAGGCAGTTTGCACGTAGTTTCTTCGCTTCATAACGCTCTAGCCCCCATTATTACTCATTTGGGAAAATAAACATATAGCCAAGTAGGCTATATTTGTTTGGTATACTTGTTTATTGACATCAGGTGCCATTCAAACTTAAAAATAGTTAATTTGTCTCACATTACATATGGCCAACCCTTACAAATTTTGCAATAGCGCGGAACAGAAAGTCCTCAAGTACTGTTTTTGTGTATCTTTCACAAATGTTCTTATGGACGGTCTATTTGATCACATGCACGTTATCCGGGCTTGACTGGGGACCAAGTGAGTTGACTTCAGCAGGGCCAGTAAATTCCATTACAGTATGCCATGCTACATGTATGTTAAAGATACCCTCTAATTTTTTTACCAACATCGCCCTAGTTAACTCGCACACCAGGAACCTAAATTCAGTGTTAGGTTATATGTATGTTGTGAGACAAACAGTATGTAGCTTCTCTATTGGGATAACCTGCTCTACAGAAAGTAAAGGGGGCCGTTGCCAGCCTGCCTGGCTGACTTGTATTATTTATGTAATAGTAAGCTGCATTCGTAGTTTAAGGTATACGCCTATATCCATCCCTATATTCACCCCTGCTGCGGAGGTCACATGGCATCCAGTTACAAAGTAGCAACTCGCTGCTATAATCATCATCGAAAGTCGGGGGCAACTTTAACACTACTACATGAATGAATAACACCCAGGTAGGGGTGTCGTCATCCCTCGGAGCGGACAAAGTTTCAAGTTCATCTCATCTCAATGAAAAATCTGCAGTCGCCTCGTGTTTACTGCACGGAGCGGACGAAAGTTTTTTCGTTCAGCTCATCGCTGGAAAAAATAGCCGGGGGCGCAGCCTAAGGGGGCGGCAGCCGCAGAGGCGCTAGGCAAGCTACCTCGTGTGGAGTATAAAGCCAAAGAGAGCCCGGCGCAACGCTTGTTGGGCGTAGCAAGCGATTATTTAGTTGGGCTGTTGGCGAGGTTTGAGTATTTGCCCCTCAATATTGGAAAATATGTAATATGCCCAAGTCCTTTGTCAAGAGGGGAGCAAGATGGGGGCAGCTCCAACGAGAAAAAACTTTCGCCCTCCTGGAAGATTGAAAGTTACCCCTGTTTTAATGTATTTAACTGTATCTCGCCCCCTGAAAACATTTTCCCCTTCCCTGACCCCTTCCCCCTTCCATGAAGCTATCTCCCCCTCCTTCAGTACCTCGTCTCGCTACGGGCCTTAATATGCCCGCATACGTGCCCCGAATTTCCTGCACTTAAGGATTCTGTATGTTCTAGCTAAGGACTTGATAAGGTGACTCTCAAGTAAATAGTTTATGGGAGAATCAACCCTCCCAGTTTCCCGCGCATGCAAGTGCATCCGAGCATGATCCTAGGTAGAAAGCAAGCATACTTCTGTGCCCGTTTAGCCCACTATAAAGGAGGTGCACGGCAGACTGCAATACCCTTCAACATTTTGTCGTAGGCCTATTGTTATTGTACCTCAATAGCGGGCACTTGTGTTTACTGTATAGATTAGTTACGGACGCACAATACATTGCTATCATCACATGCAGCCTTCGCCTGGCTAGACATTGTTACGTAATACTTTATACTGGAGCAGACAGTATTACATAATCGCTCTTTTGTAAACCGATTACTCTCTCACCGTTAACTTACGTACATATATCAGAACAGAATGCCATCGGTTTTTATAGGGGACTTTTGCTGGTTGGTTTACTTGGTAGACTTGGGAGCGGTGAGCTGTTCGTATTGGCAGAAATATAGGCGAGTGTTATGTGAAGGCAATAGTGTGTCTTTCTATACATTCGAAAGAATTGCAATGTGTATGGCCTGTTTGATTCTCTTGTGTCGAGCCTACTCATTCGTGTCGAGGCAAGGAAATAACAAATATCTGGTTTTGCAAGAATAGATCCAAGTATTCGCCATGAAAGAAACCTTTTATTGGAAATGGGTATTCTCTGGAAGTCTATGCTGTAAAAACGGTCATGCTCAACTTGAAAGCTTAACATTTTTACCGTCGAGTCATGCATTTAGGATATGCAGGGTCCGTTACAGCTCCCTTGTCCCCATTCTAGGCATAGGCGCAGGAAGGGGGGGGGGGCTTAAGTCCCCCAGTCAAAAATTTGGTGCGGCGGAAGTATGCTTCCATCCTCCCTCAATTCCAGGACGAAAACCCCTTATTTGCTCCCTTTGTAAAAAGTCAAAACTTTGCAGTAATTTTCCTTAGAATTTGTCCAGTATTTTTCACCAAATTTCATCTAAGGACCCTCAAATATTCCAATTTTTTTTTTCAAAGGGGAGGAGGACAGCTCCTCCCTTTAGACCCCTCCCCCAGGACGGCGGCCGGAAACAACCTTCACCCCCAGTCGAGAACAGCTTCCTACGCCTATGATTCTAGACCTATAAAGTGCTCGGAATCAACGAACCCCAGATCACACATGATATAAAACAACCCGAAGGAGCCATATCCGCACTAACTAGCAATGCGTTCAACGTATTGATACAATCATGCAACTATAGTCCCGCAGGCCCTTTAAGGCCTAGAGAATAATTCATGGTGATGATGGTTTTGTACGCAAGTGATCGCGAGTTTTTTGTGGGGAGGGGGTTGGTCTGCGCTCTAGTAGATGCCACTACGGCGAAAAATATGAAACTACTCCCAAACAGATTTTTGGAAAGTGAATTGAAGTGATATCGGTGTTAAAAGTCTGTGGATATGTGAATGTCGTACTTGGTCATTTGATGTAAAAAGCATTAAAAACGTTAAAAATAGTCGAAATTTCTAATTTTCTATCAAAGTCCATCAAATATTGACCATTTACACACAATTATTTTGCACTTTCATCATGAATAAACGTGAGCTACATTATGCAAATTTGAGACGTGGAGAGAGGGTGTCATGAGATATGTCTTATGTTATCCTTTGTTTTGTTAACATTCATTCCAAGGACAGTTGTAATGTTTGCATGCCCTGAGGTTTATTTTGGAAGTAGCTTGGACTTCTTTGAAATTGTCCACATTAAACACCAAACTACAAGCTATAGCTGATAAGTGATTAAGAGAAATACAGACCCTTTGCAGCACTCCACATCACAATTTCTGGATAGCAAATGAGAAATCTCATGATGGTCAAACTTTGAAGAGATATCCTGAGAGTGGAAACAGATATTCAAATGATTCCAACAAATTTTTCATCAGGGGATCTTAATCTGTCATTTTAGTTAAACAGCTGTTTTGGTCACATGTCCACAGACCTTTAAGATTTTTCGTTGGTTGGCGGACCAGGGGGCTCCGAGTGACAGCTCCCTGCAGGGCGGACATGCAGGGGTAGGATATACATCCTTCAGCCAGGGATCGCACTCTTTCCTCAATACAAGAGGGGCTTGGAAGTAAAAAAATGAGACTAGTGTGTAGGCAATAGTTCATCTTAATCCCTTTTAAGGGAATATACCTTATGGATATTGTATCCTCTTGGCACAGACAGAAATGGGTTTTCTTCCCTCAAAATGCCACTCTTCAAAACAGTTAAGGATGTTGCACCATTTGAAGGTCTGGGTAAACAAGTTATTCAAAAGCTACAAGGCTGTCAATTTCCTTCTTTCACTTAATCTTATATGTTGAAAGCAAAGTCACCCGACTGCCTTATATTCAATTGCCTATCATGCTATATGTATGATCATTTTTAAAGTTATGAATATTTTTGTACTATTTTCCTTGAAAGTAGGCTATGCGAACGAGTTTCCACCATGGAAAGCTTGATAGGAGACAAAACTGCTTCCTTCGAGTAGAGACTGTGTCATGTCATTAGCTTCAGTACTTTTAGTTAAAACTTAATGTGTCGTTTCGTGTCAACTTGCTGAAGGCTACTTGACCCCGTCTCAAAAAATCTTAAATTTATGTTTATAATACTGTGAAATATGCGAAACCTGAAGGGTTGTGCGAAATCGGTCGAGTATTAACCGATTTAAAGTGTTTTAGAATTTCACTAATTCACTTTTCAATGCAATGGGCACTTGTGACAGGAATATTAGTTTGCAGAGTTACGACGAGGAACTCTGCAAAACTAATATTCAAATATTCATGTCACATCTGTGGTTTTTATATTTACCATTTCCCTCCCAAAATGGGTCCAAGCTTAGAAGATCATTTCTGTGCATGTGCTTTATGATCTTTTAAGAACTGTTTGTATGTTACAATTGCTGCATGACACTTAGAACCTTTTGATGTACGTTTTCCTGTAAACGACTGAGGAACAGAACCTATTTATGTGATGTGTTTATAAAGGGCCTTCGTAACTAGTTCTGCCTTTTGATGGGAAATGTAAACTGTTGAATGTTTTATCGTTATTAAAGAAGTGTTCAGAGTAAGGAGTGGCGGGGGGGGGGGGGGACAGTGTATTGAAGAGCCACTTGATAGAGGTATTATTATGCCGAGAATGCAATTCTCAAAACAAGAAGCTGGCAATTTTTGATAGGTCTTATGTAGTGGGAAGAGCTTGGCTCTCAATTTTGTAAGCTGTGTGTACACTGTACTGTGTTTTTATGTAGTGAAGCTCAATGTTTTACTAAAGGAATTGGTAATGGTTTACTTAAGGAATTGGAAATGGCAAAATAGCATAAGGAAAGACGGGAGGAACTTACATCAATTTCCCCATGCTTTAAATACATACGTTTTATGACTTTGTTTCACGTGAACAGGAAAGAAAAACCAAAGCAAAACAAAAGCAAAAAGAACTCCCGGGATTTTCATATTGGAACAACGTTTCCCCATTGTTATGCCTTTACATCGTTTTCAGTTCGTCGATAACTTGTGACCTCTGAAGTTTGACACATTTTGACCTTTGACCCTTCACATGATTTGACCTACAGGTTGAAGATCAAATGAAGCTGTTACAGAGCTCGTGGAGTGAACTGTTACTCCTAGATCACCTCTACAGACAGGTCAGTTACAACGGCGAACACATTCTCTTGATTACCGGTCAAACGATTGACCCCAACACACTGCCTCTTCGCGAGATGGGTGACGTTGTTGATCAGCTAAGCAGGCTAACACTTCGCATGAGGGAGCTCAAGCTAGACTACAAAGAGTTCGTCTGTTTAAAGTTTCTCATTTTACTCAATCCAGGTGAGTTCACACGAGTATCCATATCTCTTACCTTCAAAGTCATAGTTACCATTTGAAACGGTGAGAAAATTGAGGATATTGGAATTAAATGCGACCTTAGAGAAGTGATGTATTTACTACCCTGTGGAGCACACATATTTTGCTGGCGTCGCATCGTTTAATTTATGACGATATTGTAGAGCAAGCTACGCAGGCTTAGGTTTTACAGTACAGCACGGTAGCCCGCAGATGGTAGGCATGAAACGTGCGTGCATTTATTGTAGTACCAAATGCCCATTCCTTGTTTTGTTTTCGGGGAAGGGATCAGCGAGCTGCCGAGTTGTCATTATGGGCTTGTACTTCCTGTTTTAGGGGGTTGTTCGCTATTTTTTGTTTTTCATTTTTACAGTGAGTACAGAATATGTTGCAGTTAATCGAGAACTCGGAAACATTTTGGCATATTGTCATAGGAATCAAGTAAGAAACATACCCACGGTCGTGATTCTGTTTGTGACGTAGTTAGTCTTCTTTTCATGTTGTTGTCAGCGTCCAGATGGTTAATTAACTTATGTTTTGAAAAATGATGTTTTGAAAATGCATTCGCCTACGCTATTATATCATTAAATTATCTGGCCGCCAAATAACGCTTCTCAAACGACATTCGTACGTCTGCCGACTGTAGTGATGCATGTCTGTGGCCTATGATATCTTAACTGGAAACCTTATCACCTGGGAGTGGTTCAGTGGCGTAGCCAGGTTTTTTGTCAGGGGGGGGGGGCAAGAGCACCAAGATTTCCCCCAATTAGTGATCAGCTCCCTAATAATCAGTGTTCTCCGCAAAGATCATGGCTAATCGATGGTGATCGATACTGAATTATTGATTGGTCATTTTCAATTCTTTCGACACAAGTGAAGATACACAAGAACGAAAACAGTTCACGGTAATAGATTACACTGACTAGGCCTCTAAGATGTGTTTCATACATGAACTGTGGTAAGTACTGGCAAAGTTGTTGCATTCACACACATTACAGTATTTTGAACGACTGACCTTCAAGTTGGGGCTTGACTAGCCTATGAACACCCCCATCCCCCCCCCCCCGTCCATTGCATGTTTAAGCTATAGTGTTTAAGGCAGGGCTGCTGCAATGAGGCCAAAAGATACCAGGCAATTAACTTAGCGTGTAATGCCTGCATTGATTGGAAGCACTGAACCTCGAGCCACATTCCAATTCATGTTTTTTTTTCTTGTAGGAAAGAAACTGAAAAGACAGTTGAAGTGGCATTTTTTGTCCACTCGTGTGCGAATGCTGATTAAATTGCGGGTGCATTACCATAACATAACCAAATCACGGCGTGCCATTTTGAACGATATGGTAGTCGGAACTGGTAACTTTCTAGTTACGATACCTGCAGGGTTTGAAAAGGGCAAAAAATAACAAAGCTGCAGGAATGTTTTGGAATGAATCAAGCAAGATTCGATTAGGTTCCAAGTCTTTTACACTTGAAATAACTCCCCAGTTTGCAATTACACTAGACGTAACAAGAAAACGTCAAATGAACCAATTTTCCTCACTTTGAAGGGAACTTAACCTGTACACCACACAAACCAGTAACTTGTTTATGGACTGCCCTCTATATTTCTTCACATCTTATGATGAATAACACTGAATTCGTTTGAGGTGACATGTGAAACTTTAAAACGGAAACGTTGGTTCTCCGTTGAGTCTACAAGTTAAGGTCGTTTAGGATAACAAATTGCGATGTTAACCTTTTAACACCCCCACCAAAAAATTAAAAAAGTAAAAAATAAAAAAAAAAGAAACACACACACACACAAAACCAATAACTTCTCATTGCACCATTAGTTCTTTAGGGTTTCTGTATAGCCAGTCCCCTAGTATAAGTTAAACCGGGTGGTGAAAATGTTCTTCAAACATTGCGGCACCTATGCCGTATTAACGGCCACATGATACACATGTATAGCTCACATTAATCAAAATATTCGGAACAGAACATTCCCTACCAGAGTCGGTTAGTTAACAGGTTAACGGTGACCAGAAGGCCCTTTAGTCCGGCGCTCAACCGACTTGGTCGGCTGGGCAACAGATTTTGCTGGTAGGGCTACACTACCACGAAAATTTCTGCCGTTAAAATTGTGGTAAGGATTAGTAGGGTACGGGTCACTTGGTAAGTCATCGTTGGTTTCTGAAGCCTGAAAAGAGCTAGCCTGCCTACCGGCTGTCTTTGACTATCGCCACAAGGAGCTGCTGTTATTGTTGTAGCGATGAACTGAACGTAAATTTCTCTCCGCTTATCTTTGTCAGCTCCGCAGACTAAGAAAGAGCAAGTAAACTAGCTCTTCTTCGCAGGGCACAACATATTCCTCAGAATATCACTTGTCGGTCCTCCCGGCGCCTTTTTCTTGCTTGGATGGTTGTACTGTCCCAACCTAATTCAGTTCAAGGGAGAACGCAGTCACTCTGAATTCAGTGTTCAAACCAAGGTTTATGTGATGAATCATTTTCAGTTCTATGAAATGATGCGATAATTATTCGTAGATGAATAGTTCAAATTTTTGCAAGATTAATCTTTGGGTTATCTCTATCATGTTTATATCTGCGTTACAAAAAAAAATGAAAAATAAGTTTTCGTGATGAAAATTGTATGAGGGAAGACCTAATGGGTATGCTTATATTTCATAGCAACTAACGAGGAATGTCTTCTCGTGCTCCCAAAAGCTTTGTGCAGCCGGTAAATTTAAGCAACCTGAAAGCAAACTTTGTTTGCTCCACGAGGTACCTCATCTCATAGTTGCCGTCAATGTCATTGCCTGCGTAGCTGAACGCCGGGTTTTTCCCTACGTACATCAGTGGTGTCCCTAACTCAGTAGGGAAGCAAGGAAAGTTGCTAAAATCAGGGAGGTGGTACTACACCTCCCTGTTAAACGAGGGGACAGCCCGATATTTATAAGGTTCATTGTTCATAAGAGTCGGTATTCATATCATGGTGAACGGCAAAAATGAGGTTCATTGTTCATAGGGTTCGTTATTCATAAAATAAATGATAAAATGGTTCATTATTCATAAGGTTCGCTATTCATAGTCGAGAATAAGGTTCGTTGTTCATAATCGAAAACAAGGTTCAATGTTCATAATCAACAAAAGTGTTCATTATTCATAATAAAAAAGGTTCGCTATTCATAATTGAAAGAAAGGGTTCGCTATTCATAATCGGAAAAGGGTTCGTTGTTCATAATCGAGAATAAGGTTCGCTATTCATAATCCCAAAAAATTGACATCACATTGCCTATCATCCCTGCAGGTTTTAAGGGTGCGCCCCCTTTCACGAGATACAGGAAGCCTTTAAAGCTGGAAAACGCCCTTTTCCCGTATTATGAATATTGAACCCTTTTTCCTATTATGAATTTCGAACCCTTTTTCCAGTTATGAATATCGAACCATTTTTGCTATTATGAATATGAAACCTTTGTTCCGATTATGAATAACGAACCCTTTTTCTCTATTATGAACAACGAACCTTTTTTACGATTATGAATAACTACCCTTATGAAAAATGAACCTTATGGCTAAAGAGCCTTATGAACATTAACCCTTATGAATAAAAAACCTTATGGATATCGGGTAGACCCCTTAAACGAAACAAATCCGCTGCTCGCGGACTGGCATGCAGTATATGCTTGCTTCCGTTGTGCTTCTAATCAGTGAGAAGACCGCTCAATTGACGAGTTGGGAAGTTAGATTTTGTTGTTGTTTTTGTCTTCAACAATTTACCGTCATTCTGTCCAACCTTTTTGGTCCAAGATAAGGAGATTAACTTCAAAGAGAACTTTTCAGCGAAAGAAAATGTGTGACTGATGTCTAGAAAACCATAGCTTTTAACTCAAAAATTGTGCTTGATTATGCAAAATATCTGTCATGCACATGCAGTCTCTGTGATGGTACACTTTCCTTCCCAGCATGCATTGTACATGGATGTTTCCCAACTCGTCTATTACAATTTCTTGAACTAGGCCTAGATGGACTGTTAGAATGGTAACTCCCTGGAACAACTAAGTTTTCATTCTGTTGGGATACAAAGTAACCATTTTACGACCCGAATAAAGATTTTGTTACACCTTGAAAGCATTAACGTCAACGGTAAGCATAAATATTGACTAAATACATGGACCGAACCGTTTGAAAGGTTATAATCTTGAGACCCTCGCAGCAAACACTTCGTGACATTGAAGAAAATACTTGTAAACTTTGCCTTCGGGCGACTTGGCAGACAATTAACGTTAATTGTTTGAAGAGAGGTATTGATATTTTGACATCACAAATATCTTTCGAAGGGACGAGTTTAAGACATAATATCAACCATTTGCACTGTGCTGGGTCATTTTCACGAAGAACCAGTTGCCGCACTCTTAGAGCGCAAAGTTATACAATTCAAAATGTTATTCTTTTAAGCGATACCAAGCTAGTGGTCTCAATTCATGAATATTGAATCTATTTCGCTTCTTCATTTTCCTCCAAACATCGCCGTTGCGTCGTTACTCGTTTCTTCTGTTCGTTTAGCCGAGCCGCGGTTTCGCTAGCTCTCTTTGCACGCTACAGACGTTAAACCTGACCTTGGCTGAAGGCCACGATGGTCGTTTGTCCACGCACGATTTCGTTCGCAACAACATTTGTTATTCTTTACTGTTGATAATAATTATTTCCACATGGGTACCCGTCACGACTCCCGTTCCCCGAGACGCTCGTGGATTAATTTACTTCCAACCTCGCGAGCTGCCGTGTGGAAGGCTCAACCAACTGTCAGCCCCGTTATTAAACGTATGGTTGAAGGAGCAATTCGGCGGTGCCAACCCGAACAAAATGAACCTAATGAGAAGAGAGCTCGCTATGAAACGAAAATGAAAAGCAAAGCGAGCACAGAGTAGACCTCTCAATAGTAAGGATCAGAATACAACCGGCTTTCTGGTAAAGATCGTGTTTTGTTGTAAATGGGTGAAAACATCTTACGAAAGGTTTCGTGCGTTTTGACTACAGCATTCTTATACATGATCCCATTATTATTCCAACACAAAATGTGGTCAGGCGCGTTCAGTTACATTTGCTCGACTGACACGAATCTTAAGTACGGGTTGGCAAATATAGTCCTCTGAAAACGTTTAAGACGACGCCTCAGTTATCTTTATACTAAAGAAAAGAGGGGGCAGCAGTTGAATGGATGTCTGGTAGGGTTTTCCGTCCCCGCCCTTCATCACAAATTTCTATTTATTTACTGCAATAATTTTACTGTTAAAAAGTATTCGCCACCACCATAAATTCTGGTTACTTATATCTTTCAATAAAGACTTAAACCTCAATTTTTACACATAACAACTCCCTGTTCATACAAACACCAGTCACCCAGTCAGTTCTAGTTCGTGTTGGGTAGGTAAATGGAGAAAGCAGTCGCCCCAAGTTTTTTATTCAAAAATCTGCTAAATCTACAAATGCCCTCTTATGTTGCTCACAAGTATCTTCCATAAAGTTTCTTTATAGAAACATTGGATTAAGAAGGTAAACAAGGAGTTATTCTGCATGAATTTAATACTATCAATACTGATAGGAGCCATTCCTGAATTAGGATGACGGGGTACACAAATTCAAATTGTGGGGGGGGGGGCTGCTTTTTCCCTTTAAATCGGTTCGCAAGTTAAGAATGAAAAAATAGGCCTTGGTCTGGTTCCATCGAAAGAGAAGCTCATTGGTCATAATTTCTTCCATCTTACCAACATATTATTTTTAGGAATTGTTCAAATTTACAGCAACAGTAGTAGGGTGTGCACTCATCTTTCTCTGCTGTACCGTGTGTCAATTTTTTCCGGGTTTTTTTTGTTGTTTTTGTGTTGTTTTTTATGTTTCTTTTTTTGTTTTCTTTTGTTCGCTCAGTTAAGATCATGTTGTAATTTTGAAGTGGGAAAAGACAAAAATAAGGCACTTTGATTGGCATGACGTCTACAATTATTGCGCAATCAGCACTGCAGATCAAAGTGGCATATTCAACGCTGTTTTAGTTTTTGGGTTGCCGCTGGTAGGACCCGTCAGGGTAAACTTTATTACCTTGCACATTTGTCCCCCGACAGGTCAACGTGCTGATTTGTCACAGTTAGAAACATCAAGTGCTTACACAAAGAAGCTGGTCTCTCAGCTCCATACTTACATGCTCTTATGTTCCCACATTCCATGTTCCGAAATCTCTGTGTTCCGTCCGACATCTCTATGTTCCCACATCTCTGTCCTCCACTAGTACCATATATGTAGGGATACGTGGCTTTGCGTTGCGGATTCACGCTTCTGTTTTCACTTCACCGAAACTTTGAAATACTGGCTTCCTCTTTTTTAGCCCTGTCCCTGACCATGACCCTCATCTAACCCCTAATCCTAGCCCCCATAGGGTCCGTACCCAAACCCTAAGGGGTCGGAATATCCAGTTGTCGGACCGTAGAGCAGTCACCGATGGAGCATAACTTAAAAGTCTGTATGTAAAATTACATGGAATTACTCATAAAGTAGTGAGCCGAATATATTCCAATGGTTTGCATGATAAAATGAACACAAGCGAAATATTTTAGACGTTTTCTTTTTCTTCTACAGCTGATTTGTCCGGCTTGCAGGACAAGCAGATCATTGACAACTGTCAGGAACAAATAAGCGCTGCTTTAATGGACTACACTTTATCAGCTTATCCAGAAATTGGAGACAAATTCAACCATCTTGTCCGACTTTTGCCGGAAATCCGTCAGATCTGCCAAAGAGCTGAGGAATATCTGTACTACAAACACCTGAACGGGGAAGTCCCTTTTAACAGCCTCCTTATGGAGATGCTACATAGTAAGCGCAAGTAAAGGACGTTGTGTAGCATTACCTGCTGGCACTACATTCACTGGCAAGCGTTTTCGGGACCGAAAAGCTTGCCAGTTTGTTTATTAAAAGTACGAGCACGTGTTAGTTCTTCGCAGGACCGAGTCCGGCAACACACTGCGCTACAGTATTATGGAATCAAAATTCAACGGAGACAGACCGTTAAACCGTGTTTACTAAGAGAACTGAAAGTATACCACGCCGGATACAGCGTGGCGACATGGAGCCAAAGAAACTGACGCTTCGGTGTGGAATGAGAGTTAATGTCAACCATTTTGTGGTTGCTTTGGTTGTCATGGAAACTCAAGCTAATCCAAAGAATGTTTCGATGATGAAACAACCTACCATGTAATCAGAATTCTTCAAGCATGCGCACATTTTCTGTATAGCCTAGTTTGGGTTCATGGGTCACGGATTCGTACAATCTGTTGGATTTGAGAGTTGCAGATTTTCTTTTGTCTATAGTCTTTTATGTTATTTTGTATCTGCACAAAGTGTTAGAAAAACATGCAACCGCCAAAGAGTCTAGGATTGAATGTTAGTTTTCTTTCAGTCGTTTTCTGTGAACTTTTTTCCAGGTTAAGTCATTGCTGTGTTACGTCTGCGGACGTCGTGAAGACTGATTACTACATAGTTCTGTCCTACAGGAACAAATGCGTTGCATCAATAGCAGCAGACCATTTACTTTGTGTAGCAGTTTTGTTTTTCGCGTGTCAACCACATGCAATGTTCCTAAGCACCTCTTATCAGTTAGTCATCTATCGAAACGACTTCTTCAAGCCTAATTAACCGTTCCCTGGAACTCCCGCCATCTCCATAATGTCTCTCGTTGACGATAATCTTACGTTCGTAACAGATAATAACTAAGTGATGCTATGTTGCCGGTTTGCCTGGACTGTTCGTACCATGATCGGCGTGCAATAAAATACTTAAATTCATATTATTTTCTACATTAAGTAAGGTTCAACGTTCGTATATCGTCTGTAATTTTAACTAATTTTTAGTCTAAATCCTAAGGATGTTAAAGGTTCTGTGCTTACAACTGCATGCACCAGTTCTATGCCCACGTGGTGAATGGCATCTTTGAAACGTTTTTGAACCAGCAATAGGCATTCATCATTTATTGGTAGGTATGTAAATTATGTTTGAGCCATCAAACTGCTACGAAGGTAAAAGTTACTAAGTTCATTATAATATGAACGTTCCTATTCTCATGAACATATGCAGACAATCGATGCAATGGTTACTCCATATTGTGTTTTCTAACACGGAAAGTTCGGAAACTCTTATTTGGATATCACTTATCTATTTTTGTCTTAAAATTGAATACGAGATATCTTTGTAATGTCACTGGTAATCACAACCTCTTTGATAATATAATAGGTGTATTTTCAAAGGTGATCTGTTTGTAAAGGGTAGGATCTATTGTGGGTGGGCCAAGGGAGGCATTCGTTTTTTTTTTGGTTGGTTACCATGAAAGGTTCACGTAATGCAATTGGGTACCGTAGCCATAATGAATATTCACGAGTTGGTGGGTATGTTCAATCTGACAAAAGTTGGATAAAATGACACAACTGCAAAATCTGGCATAATACCCCTTGACTTGTTTAAGATTGCCTACCCGCCGCATGCGTAAATCGTCTGAATTTCCCACGTACCAAAGCCTCACCCCCTCCCTCCCTCTTAGTAGGCTTGGTTTGTTGGTGAGGGGCGTGTTAGGGACAGCCTAGTGGGTTCACGTGACATTAAGGCAGAGTATCGGACAGACCATGCGACCATCACTTCAAAAAACTGCCGACTGTAAACATTTTCACTATGAATTTAAGATTTGTTTTCGTCATACAGTCACGTAGGTTTTTTTACACGTTGTAAAGCACAATTGAAGTTAAATCGTGTAATCCCTACTTTATAAAGTTTCTCGATGGATGCCACACCAGAATATATATTACATATAATCATTTTCATTGATGTAGCAGGGTAAAGTTTGGAGCTAATGCAACATACCAATTAAAATAGTCCCATCACGTGATTAATGCTTACGTAGTCATAAACCAAAGGGGCTGTTGTTGGTATAGTTGTTAATATCGGTGTAAAGTTGCGGAGACGTAAGACTGCGCAACTGCCGAAAGGCTTCTAAGTGTGTGACTTTTTTGTACAGGGTCCATTTTTGTACATTTCGAGATGCCTATATCTTTGTTCTTTTAACATTTCTTCATTTATTTGGATTATTTTCAAAAAATTCTGCTAAAAATCAGGAAACTTTCAGATAACAAGGCAGCTTCGTCAGAGTTACAACGTTTTATACTTCATGTATTAGATTTATAGATTAGTTTTAGTCAAAATATACAAAATCAGTTGTACACGTTTTGTATTCATCATTGTTTCAGTTACATGAAGGTAACCAATTTTTCGCCTAGGCAAAAAAGGCTTGCTTCACTGATCGTTCTTTTTTGAGCACCTAATAAACTCGATGACAGTTTCGTTTGCACTTTGTGGAGAGAGAATGTCAGAGAAATTATGCTGGCATTCTCAGTGTTCTGGACTTACCGCGATCGTGAAACTCTATGCATATTCCGATTTAAATCAACCCTCTTTGTGTTATGTTTGGATGGTTATGAAAGCCATCATCTTCCGGGTCGCCAAATTACTTCAGAGGTCAAATGGGAAAATTTTAAATATTTTTGGCCTAAAATGGATACAATCCAACTTCGATCATTTTCGTGCCCATTTTGATTTCGTAGGCAAAATTCTGCACCCCAAAACAGCTGTTACCTTGAATGGTATGTGTTTTACACGTCCAACCACACCCAAAGAGATATTCGAGGGTGCACCATCATACATAATTCTCTCATCGTCATGAAACGACTGTTACTTCAATCGGTACATACAGAACTATTAATTGTGGAATTTTCTCGAACATTGTATTGCTTTTGATAGTTTATAGTTTAAGAGTAGGACTAGTAAAATTGTCACTCAAAGTTGTACTACGCCATCAACTCGAGATGGCGTTTTCGTATAGCAGGGTAACGTTTCTATTGAGTTTGCACGGACCGTATGTTAAGTGATCTTGTCCGACTTGTGGTATTTTTTTTTCAAACAACGTTGTTTTTGTAAATGAAAGGCGATGACTTTATAACTATAGTTAAGAACGCAAAAACTTGTAGATATTTAAATATTTTGTGAGTAGTACTGCAGGCGATGAAATGCTACAGAGCATTTTTATACTCATTTTAATGGAAAGTTTTGTTTTTCAAAAAGGCTTGTGTACATTCTGTATGAAAATTATGGGAGTCAGGGTAAATGCTAAGAGAAAGTCAGTTGTGTGATTTTTGTCTCAAAAATTCTTTTTTTTTAATAAATTATCGATGTCGTCATCCTTTGTTCTCTCAGATTTTGGGATGACAGAAAACTCAAAAGTCTTGCCCCGATAGGGGTCTAGCGTCACAAATTTGGTCTTTTATGAGGTATTTTGATTCATCTACATTGAGGGACTGTTTACTTATCAAATATAAAAATAGCGATATGGGCTGGGTTTTATAAAGTGCTTAGAAATGTGCCGGTAACATGAAATTTTGTTGAGGACATCACGTTGTTCCTTTGATGACAATTTTGCCTCGAAAAATTATACTGACATTTTAAATCGTTTTATCAAAAACTGGGGGTATCATGTACCGATGCTTTTTCTTTTTGTTGGCTTTTCATTGAGAAGCAAGTGTTAGGTCGTTTTGACGGAGAAAGCTTACTGAGTCTTGTACTTGTATCACGTATTACTTTGAAAAAGAAATTTCTCTTGCCAGTGAGTTGATGCCGAATTTCGGACTAGGAGACAAATGCTTTTTTGAGGTGTACGTCGGTTTGAAATATTAAAGGCATCTAACGATACGTTGAACTGAAGTTGTTGGACTTTAAAAAGTTTCTTTTAAAGAGAAGACGAAGAGGCAGATACGATATATTGAACCAAGTTTAAATCGTATCATTCCTATAACTTAAATCCTGTTTTTTTCAGGCGAACTTATGTTCTGTTTTAAGTTTTTGATCGCGACACTTTGTTATTAAGCTCCTAGAGCTGATGTTTTCTTCTTACAGGTGAATTTGAGTAAAGGAAAATATTTTCCAGAAATTGCGATAAAGAACAGTTTGTAAATGCCTTGGAAATTTGTCGGTTGGTGGTTGGTTTCCCAACATATAAATTATTTTTGACCAGTGATTTTCGATTTTTGATCACCTTTTAACGTAGATATTGTTGTCCATTTTGCAAACACGAACAATGGTCTATTTTGATAAAACAACGTTACTTTTTGTAACGAAATCATGAATTTCCTGCCAAACACCCTACTTTCCTGTCATTTCAAAGTTAACAATGGTAAATTGCGCATGGCTCCCAATTGAAAATGCCACCTTTGCAATGTAATTATAATTGGAACCTGTTTTCGATTCTTGGGAGTTGGGGTGGGAGGGAGGGGGGTGGCTGTGGGGGTGTGTCATTCAGATCTATTTCATAGTTAGATAGAGACAGGTGGTGTTAGTGTTTAATGACAAATACGAAGTTTATTTTCATAGGCCATTTGATTAAAGTGTATGGTATCGGTAATACAGTGTAATAAATCTCGGGAATAATCTTGACCTTGCCTAGAATAATTTGTAAAAAAAAAATCTTTTCTCTGATTTTATTCTTCTTCTACTCCTCCTTCTGGAATCGTGTATGTGTACGCCTATCTCTCTTCTGCACTTTAAACAGAACAATTCCATACATTTGAGTATGGAAGTAAAAAATAAATTTAAATGCCCATTTGAAATGGAGTTTTTGCGTCCTTTTTCCTTTTGTCGCGTGATGTACTTAATAAGCGGCTGTAATCTGCAAATGGACTAACTTTTGTTGACAATTTGCCACATTTTGTTTATGGTCGACTTAGCATCGGAGTCCCGTTCTTCGCTGGACTGCTTAGCGACTTTCTTCAGGTGCCCTTTGCAACCTGCATCTGTTTGCAACGTCGAAAGTGTTTATAAGTTCAACCCCATAGCATGTTACTTAAATACATGATACACATATCATGGGGAGGGGGTACTCCCATCTCCATCTAAGTAATTAATTCACTCTTACAACGGTTCTGTAATGTGCAGTAGCCTACATTTCACGATGCGTTTTTAAGCCCTTTGACATTTCCCATCGTGAGAAGTTAAATCACATTTTTGGCGTAAATTTTCGTTTACAATCTGGGAGCATGGTTTATACGTTGGTAGGCGATGTAACTAGAGGTAAGGGGGGAAAATAATGAAGGGCGAAACAAAGCAGAGGTCCGGCAACAGTGACCTCGTTAAATCGCTATTAATCGATTACTGCTGTTAGTATGCGATGAGTGTGGGCCATTGACAGTAACTGTCAGTTGCAAATTTCGCCTGAAAAGGTAGGGGTGGGTACTTAGCACCCAAGTCAAATGTGTGGGGGACAACGTATGCTTTCTCTCACCCACTTGAAAAGTGGGGAGGGGAAGCAGACATACCCATTATATTTTCCCTCTGTAAAACATCAAATTAATTTTTGCCCGCCCGGCGGACGTGTATTACTCCTGCACCTATATTGGCTGACTCGTTAGAGTATATGTACGCCAAAGAGGAGTACATATTCGACACCTGCTATGAAGGTTAAGTTAATTTCTTCAACAAAATACTTCGCTTTTTCAAAAACCAGGCAAAATATAGCATCAAATAGTATAAACGTATGCTAAAATTTAACCAAATTAATTCCAAACGGAAGGGGAACACCTCCACCGCGGTCTTAAACATTCACGTCCCTCCCACACATTTACGAACCATTTGCTACGCCTATGTAATGTACGTAATTGTACAAACTCGTGCCGAAAATCGTGAAATGATCACAAAGTCAGTGGTTCCCAACTAGGGCGATATCGCCCCCGGGGAGGGGAGTTTTCTCAACTCAGGGGGCGACGAAATCTAAGGGGCAGGGGGCGTTTTGAAAAATGAGATGATTAGTTTTAAACCGAGGACTTATAAAATTCCAAGAGGTTTCCTCTGGCTGAGGTCTCCAATTTTTTGGTATAAAAGGAGGTAAATGAAGTCAGCAAGTACTAGAGGAATCTAACATTTCCTCCTCAGATGCACTATAAAGTTGGTGAATTACGGTATCTTCATTACCAGATGCCCCTAAATTGCATCTAACAGTGTTAAGTTTGACTTCTTGTCCAGTCGAGGACCCTCATTTTCCCATCAGTGGCAGTGAAAGTGATGACCGAAGGGGCCATGGTTAAAAATTGCTCATGACATACTGACAGAAGTGAGAAATGCAGATAACTGTAACATAGTAGATAACTTTTTGAGGTAATGTCAAGGATGAAAAGGTTTTGAAAATGGCAATTTTTCGGTGCGTTAGTTTCGGCTTTCTCATTATTTTTACCGGTAGGACAGCTTGAGTGGCGTACGTCTTTCAAAGCCCCATGCGACCCCTACAGTTCTTCGTCCTCCCACCCACAGGGAAAGCCCCTTGCAGCATCAAAGGGGATTTCTGATAAACTGGTCTAAGGGTGATTTTTATAACCTCTTTATTCAGTGGGCATTTAAGGTTATTAGGTAATCGGAAGATAGTCAGAATTTATGACTGAAAGTGCCTCATTCTTGTGTCGACAATATCCTAAGTACTCCAGTGCCTTCCGGGGCCCGGTACCCACTGGAAAGAACGGTCCACACTTCGGAAGGACCTCAGGTATCTGTTAACTTTCCCAAAATTCTCTACCAGTGACTGTCCCTTACCGCTATCAAGCCTTTGCACTTTCGTAAGTGGTAGGTTGAATATTCTCGATATCAAAAGGGGGTCAGCTTTTTAAGTCCCGCACCACTGGTTTGCTACCCTGGGTTCGACCCACAAGTTATAACGATGTACTTGTAGGTCTACCCTTTATTTCAATATGTGTTTTTATGATTGTCGTTTCATTCATAGTAAAAGTATGCCATAGACGGGGGGGGGGGACGTTTGCCCAACCCCATAAGGTGAAAGCGGGCGGTGAGCTGAAAAAAGTTGCCCCCACTGCACTAAGTGGTAACCACAATATTTGTAAACGCAGGTTTAAAGCAAAACATATTTTGGTAAGGGAAAGAGGAAGTAAATATGTACGCATTCTGGTAAAATTACTCTGATTCAACTTTTCGAGATACAGCAGATGGAGCTATACAATTGTAACCTAAAGTAAACTCGAAGAAAGCAGGAGTGGCGTCATCTCATGTATTTTTCTGACCTTGAAGCAGGTCAAGGCAGCGATATGGGTTTCCCATGAGGAATGAAAAATATGTAAAATTCTCATGCCTCACATTCACGTTACGAAAACATGACATTATGGAAGAGAATATTGTTTGCAAAGCTGAAAGAAAACAAAACAATGTTAATTAAAATTAACGTGAGATTATGATGTCACATGTGCTTGTTTCAAGTTCACCGTGGTCTGAAACTGTGAGTACTTCTTGTTCTTATATGTCAAGCATGGAACCACAAATATGAACTGAATGCATTTTACATAATGCTTTCAACTGATTTCCCCTCTATAACAGCCCAATAAAACTAAGTGAAAGTAGTAGACATGTCGATCGTACTTTGCTAGCTTCAGTTGAAGACTGGATGCTCGTATCCACCACTGTATGATACTATGGCTGGCGCTAATGTTGATTTGATTACCTGACCACGTGTCTCCAGAAGAAGGCCTCAGAAGACTGGAATATCTTTTGGACTAGCCTTTTTAGATTATGCCACACTGTGATCATCATTTGTAGAGTTTTTCATACAGCTTCACCCTCAAAAGAACAGTTCCCGGACAGCACCTTACCTTCCTAGACAATTTCCACCCAGACAACGCCAACCCGGACGATTTCTATCGGGAAAATCTCCACCCATATATACTTTTGCTACCTGGAAGAGTAAAAGTTTAAGAACCCCCATACCTAACTTGGGGCCCTGGGCCCACGTCCCACAGATTGTGGAGTATTACGTACTATTTCATGTTAGGTATCTCCAAGTAAAGCACATAAAGAAGGGCATGAAACTGTTGTTCACATTCACCTTAGAATCTCACCAAGAATCATAGCGTTATTCTAAAGTCATAGTGTTCCCAATATAAGGCCATGGGCCCACTAACCGCAACATTTCTTCTTTTGATATTGGTGGGAAATCGGTACATTTTAAGACTAAACCCTTTCTCAGACCGATTCTTGCACCCAAATGCACATCAGCCTGTCATTTTCTGGGCAAATATACAATACACTGTCTGTGTATTGACGAAAATTTTAGGAAACAAAATGGCCCCTGTTGTCACGTGACCTGTAATTTTTGGAACGTCAATGTCGCTACTCTCCCTGTAAAGGTACTCTAATAGGTTCACTTAGATTGCAACGAGACATTGAGTATCTTCATACTCCAGACCTTTCAAAAACTTCATTCCCCCCTCGCCCTCCTTATCTAACCCCAAGCTCCGTCACTTTGATTTCTGTTTCATACTACATGCTGATATGAATTTTTGAAGTACAAATTGAAATTTAAACATTCGAAAGAAAGTATATTGCTCTTGAAATGTTTTTTGTGAATGAACGATCAAGCCACTATACTTCAACTGTTGTAACCATCGCAGAGAAGACTCGCTTGAGTTTTGATAAAAGTTTTACGTATTGCACTTACATTACCAGGCTTCGTCGGTAAACGAGGCATAAAGGTATCAATCTCTTACATCTTATGCGTCCGTGCCCCCTCCCCCTCCCCGGCGTCGCTTCACAATACACACAGGGCACGAAGGCCTGTTGTGTATCAAGCTGTGGACATTGCAGCCCGCGGTTCAGACGAAGTTTTTCATTAGCTCAACGCTACAAAACCGTGTGACGGAATCTAAAGAGAGCCGTTACTCAGGTCACACGGGTCTAACTAATTTAGGTAGATCTCAAACCAGCTGCGATGGCTACTGTTTTCCTGGCCAAAATCAAGCCATCATACCTCTAATAAGTGTGAAAGAAATGTCTACGTTTTAGCTATCCTGACCAACAAAAAGATTTTTCTTGGTAGGATTTTTATTCTGGTTAGATTAAGATAAACGACTCCATACCTGTCAATACTGATAGTAGAGGGGTGAGAACGCCTGGAGTTGAAAGATGATCCGAACTTGAATGCACACAACAAGAAGTCTTAATCTTAATCTTTAAAAGTGGAATGAAACATCGAAATTTTATCTTGTTGCCAGAGGAAGGAAATTTCATGACTACACGAAAGAGAAAGGGGCCAAAGAAGGGCCGATAACCCGACCTCGATGTCTGGACCGTGACAAAGTCAAAGGACTCTATGGTGATTCAGTCCGACCCCTCAGGTTCTGGTCAATTGTTAGACGTCATCTAGTACTCTTCAATACAGTTTTCTTCCGTCTGAGAATCCAATTATTGGGGACCTTTTACTGTAATACTTTTTTGGAAGAGGGAAGTATTTCTTTACCCATAAAAGTCCAAGTGATTGTTTCATTTTGACCGATCGGGACGTTGTGTAAGTCACTATCTGAAAACGCTGTCGGCCAATAGAACCTAGTCGAAATGTATGTACTCTGCAGGATATACGTCGTACGTTGTCTGCTCATATAAAGGAGGAACCATAAAGCCAACATATTTGAGTCCATCCCGGTTAAGCGGATAAAAGTTAAAGACAGTCTTTAGTGGTCCCAAAATACATTTAGTGTTTGAGTTCTTTGAATCAACTATTTTGTGAGCTATGGAATCAAACACATGCCTACTATTTTCGTTAGAGCTCTGGAAAAAGTAGGGGGGGGGTAATCCCTCCACTTTCAAAAGCAGGAAGACATGTCCCCTCCCCGTCCCCCATCAGTTGACGCCCATGTGCGCTGAACACTGCCAAACATCATGACTCATTGACAGCGAGGAATCTCACATTACCAGAAGGTATACAGCAGATTGCATAGAAAGTGTCAACAAGCTATTGCAGTGCCTTCAGTCAGGTCAGTCAGTGTTATAAAATTTGCCTTGGGAAACGAAACTATATATTGTGGGCTGGTGGGAGGTACCAAAGACAGATATTGAGATAGAAATCGCTAAAAGTAAACTTTGTTGAGAGACTTAAGTTTTCGGGGCAAAAGAACATGTTCTCCAAAATATTTATCAACTTACAAGGAAATCTTTGTATCTGGATTAACATCTATTTTTATATGTCTTCTTCAATTGGTATAGCAATTTTACGCCAAGGTTTGCTTATGAAACTAGAGTGAAAATGCGTTTACTCTTCGATGATTTCATTAACAAAAACTTCTGTTTATTGACCAGCAGATAGGCTATATAACCCCTATTTGGATGAACAATTAAGGTTAAGGATGCGTAACTTTATAAAGCGCACATTACGCACCCAATTGCGCTGTACAAATAAGAAAAATATCACGAAAATGAAGTATGATTTCAAAGCTACCTTTATTTAAAAGATTAGATGGTTGCAGACTCTAATATCTACGGGTAGAGCATTTCACAACCTAGGAACAGCGACGCTAAAAAGAACGATCCGCCAAGGACTTTCAACTAGTTCAAGGGAACTGAATGAGCAGTTGCAACAAACTTATTTTGAAACATCATGTAAATTTTAGATTTTCTCCAGCTTATTTCCCTTAACAAATACGTTTCAAGATGTGTCCATACAAACATATTTCACATTGAAGATAAACTAGGTAGTTATTCTGCATGAATTGAGCATTTCTGTACCAAAACAAAATCTACACGTGATTATACCTTCAGGATAAAACGTTAACACTAATTCAAATTGGGGTGACTGCAATATTAAGAAGCAAGTCCTTTGAAGATCTATAGTAGAATAATTTATACGCTCATGGTATGATGAAAAGATCATTCTTCTCAATGTATGATAAAAAGCTTATTTTACTGAGAAGCATAGATGTCTGCCAAAAATTACTTTTGATTCTTGTAGTCAACGGGATGCCTACCACCTGTGCATGGGCGTCAATCTGTACTCGAATGTGGGGGGGGGGGGGGCATGGCCACTTCTGTCAAAGATTTAGTGTGTAAAAATCTTAAGTCATTGGGTGTATTTCCAAAATGTGGGGGACGTGTCCCCCTGTCCCCCCAGGATTGACCCCATGCACATGTGAGAGGTTCAATCCAAGCTGGTATTTAGGTGTCTCCGGAACTGGTCGGGGTTGCTTGGGCCCCAGCGAAAAATGTGAAGGGGCTGGAGATATGCATGTTCTTCTTATATTTGTCATGTAACCCCCCACCTCCAAAGAGTGGAAGAGTTTATAGCACCTCAATTGTTAGAAGTTGACCTCCTCGTAGCAGGTGTTGTGTGTTACTGTTTCCTCTCTATATATCCATAAATGATATCAATGTACATACTAAGGTATTTATGAAAAAATCTTTTTCAAAATAATATTAAAGAAAAGCGAAAGCTTTCCAAATACAAATGGACAGGTGATATCACATTTTTAAAACGGTTCAAAGTTTTTTAGATTGGTGACCTCAGATTACCTTTGACCTCCGTGGAGGGGGGGGGGGGACTCGATGTTCATAAGGTTTTTTAGTCATAAGGGCAACTGTCCATAAGGTTCTGTAGTCATAAGGGACACTTTTTCATAAGGTTCGTTATTCATAATAAAAGAAAGGGTTCGCTATTCATAAGATTCAATATTCATAACAGAAAAAAGGGTTTGTTATTCATATATATGGGTTCGTTATTCATAATGGCAAAAAAGGTTCGATATTAATAATGGGGGAAATGGTTTGCTATGATAACAGGGAAAAGGGTTCGTTACTCGTAATAAACAGGGTTTGTACTCCATAATAAAATGTATCTTTCATTATTCGTAACACACTGGGGTCAGGGGGGATCATGCGTTTTCGAAGTGCAAATTCCAGATTAACGACTTTTTCTTCCATTTTACAGGCTAAAATGGGCTTTCTATTGCCATTGGGGATAGAGAATTCTCAGTTTCCTATTATGAATAACGAACCCTTTTCTCCATTATGAATAGCAAACTTTTCCCCATTATGAATATCGAACCTTTTCTCCTTTTATGGACATCAAACCTTTTTTGCTGTTATGAATATCGAACCTGTTTTGCTATTATGAATATCGAACCCTTTCAAATTACGAGTAGCGAACCTTAAGAATAACGAACCATTTTGATTCTTAATTTTTATGGATAACTACCCTTATGAAAAACGCACCGTTATGACTGAAAAACCTTATGAATAGCGGGTAGACCCCGTGAAGCAAGGGTACTCCCACTCAATATGGCGCATCTATATGCAGATGTACCAGCTATGGGAAGTATCTTGAACTGTTGAAGTTTCGTGTGACATCTGGTGACCTCAGGTGGTAAGAGGTTTTTGAGATATTGCTTTTTGCGTCCTGCATAGACTTATTCCTGGGAGATGCTGTCCAACAGTAACTCACTGAGCTTGCACGTAAACGTCATGAATGCTCTCATCCAGTCAAATAGCAACTCCCTGATAAGAGCAGGGAGTTGTCAGCTCCCTGGTAAGAGGGAGCTCGATTCGAAGTATAAATCTGTGTGATAAATGGCCAAAACGATCTTAGCTAAGATACAACACTTAAGCAAGGGGCAGTGCACTTCACATTTATTTGTATGTAAAGACATTGCTGTTCCTTCACATGAACTGTCTAGACTATCTGCGTGACGTATTATTACGTAATCATGTCTGAAAACGATACGTAAAATCTCATTAGCAATTGTATAGTAGCTTTACTGTGCTCTCAAGCTTTCCCAGGGATTGACTGGTACCAATAACAAGTGATGCAATAATCTTCCATCCAAACCATGGAGGTGCTACTCTAACCAGAGTATTCGCTGGGCTCTAGGCAACTCCCTGGAGGCTGGAACCTTGAAAGACCAAGGTGGTACTTCGAATGCTCCGCTCGGAGAGTTCTCTGGTACAAGTATGCAGAATCACATAACAGCTTCCAACTATCAAGCCCTTTTTTGAAAAATGGCGTGTCTTTCTATAGGCCCTTCCCTGTGTCCCCTCTTTGTGATGACTGACGTTGTCCTGTTCTAATAAGAGTTAGGATTCCAAACTCTGGCGTAGCCAGGATTCTTGATTGGAGGGAGCAAACTGCGGGGCCTGAGCGCCGGCCTGGGGGAGGGGTCTAAGGGGAGGGGGTGTCTCCCTCCCCTTTGAGAAATTTTTGAATATTTAATTACCCTCAGATGCAACCTGGTGCAAAATTTTGCATCACTTGAAGCCAATTTTGTGTTCCATTAACAATTTTTTTCAGAGTTCGATGGGGGGGGGGCATGACCCCCTGCCTCCCCTTTGTCTACGCCAATGATTCCAAAGTTAACATGACCATCACAGATGATCTGCTTGTTGAAATACACGGAGTCCAGGTAATTACTTCAAGATATTACTTTAATCATGTCCAAAAATAGCTGAAACCACACTCCGCAGCGTTGATCATTGTCAGAGATCAGGGACCCCAGCCACGCCCGCAGATAGGGTAATATGTTTTTGGGTGTGAAGGTCCCCAATTCGCTTTGTTATTGCACTTTGTTATGCGCTCTGCGTTTTGTATACAGCTGAGGTGATCCTTCCTTTTTCACTTCATAATGGTGTCGTCCTGGGGAGGGGTCTAAGGGGGGTGTTCCCTCCCCTTTGAGGAATTTTGCTTATGTGCAAAATGGTGCTATCTTTGGGATATGTTAGAGCTGGTCGTATATGGCTGGAAAATGTCCATAATTTAGTGAATTCTAATGTTCCGGCTGCCTGGATGCTTTTACTAACTGCAGTGGAGACGCGTAAATTGCACCTTTTTATGCACCTTGCGTTTGTATACAGCAGTGGGAATCCTTCCTTTGTCACTACATGAAGGTGTCGCCCTGGGGGAGGGTCTAAGGGGAGGGGTTCCCCCTCTCCTTTGAGAAATTTTCGTAAATTTAAGGTTACTTAGATGCAAAATGGTACTATCTCTGGTTTATTTTTGGAGCTGATCAAATACGTATTCAACAACCTTCTGAAGCCCCCCCACCCCCCTTGGCTACTTTTTTGGCAATTTTTCCGCAAAAATACCTGGGCTGAGTCAACAGAAACTTTCCTGGACTATTATGAAAATTTTCCTTTCCTTCATTGTGCATTATAAAAGGGCATCTAAGGCTGGCAAATGCCTGTATAGGACCTCCTGGAAGCTCTGGATCAATAATATAAATGGGGCAATGGCGTAATGCTTATTACTTGACATCCAAATGGAAATATAGATTATGATGCTAAGCACTTTACATCTATCGTATTTTTACCAATTTTGAACGAAAATCCAGACGAACAGCTTCCAGCAATGGAGAACCGGCAGGAGGGAGAGAATAGGCGCAGTAAGGTGATGTTAGACCTCCCTGATCAGCTGATAGGAGTAGCAAAAGGTGCGAAGGACTAACAAGCGCGTTTCAGCTTTTTCTTCGTAAGTGTATTAGCAATCACCATCCATACAGATAATGGCTTCGCGCGAAGCGCTCGGTAAAATTTTTAAAAAAAATGTATAACGGCAACAACGTGCTCTAAGGTTTCAACCAGTGCCGGATTAACCCCATGGCAGAACCGGCATATGCCGGGGGCCCCGCGCTTTTGGGGCCCCCAAAGTGTGTGTGCACTTTTGCCATGCCTTAACACTATCTGGCATATAATGTATAATAACTGTCATGTATCACTGTATAATGTGTAAAAGCAACTATTAGTTATTAGCGGTTAAAAGCTAAAATTTAATCTGTTGAGTGTTATTAAGTTTGTGTAAGCGGGTGGGCGAGGGGGAAGGAGGTTAAACTTGTAAAAGGGGCCCCGCTATAGAAAGTGCCGGGGGCCCCACACAACGCTAATCCGGCCCTGGTTTCAACCTTCCACATCATGCTTACAAATTAGATTGAAGGATCCCATATTGATGCGGGTCCCCTGTACAGATGTTTGGAGATGTATCTCTGTTTTCGGAAAGTGTTGTGATCAGAATAGTTCCTTGTATAACCACCTTTTTAATGGTCATGAGATGGAGTGCAAAGTGTGACGCATGAGCGCGAAGCGCGCCGAAATTTTTCATTAAATGAAATTTCCCTGACAAAATCTGCATTCAGAATCTGCATCGAGACACTTTCAACAAACCTGCATGCCACTCAAAAAGCCAGTCAAATAGAGCCACGACACTACTCTTTACGAAGTGTGGGGGTCATTTGATATTGTGTACCCCACCCATCGAAATGTGGGGAGGACATGTCCCCCTGCCCCCAGGATTGACGCCCATGCCTAGCGTGGATCTATCAGAATACTTCTCCCATTCTCACGCTTTGTAGGATATAGCCCCCGAAAACCTCAGAATAATCTAACCCTCTCCCTCCCCACTCTCTCTTCATTATCGAACCCTAAGCAGCTGTTGGTCATAAGGAGTAGGGCTACACGCGCATCAAGTAGTGTTTCATTTCAAGTTTTTCCTGGGAAGACTCACCGCCGTCTTTTGGAGACTTCTTGCTTTTAATCCAGCTCACCCTCACAGTGAGCCATCAGTGGAGTATGCAGAATTTCAGAGGTGGGGGCACAACATATGATTCCTCTGACCAGGGATGTATACACATGAATTCGCAGTAGAATGTGAACTGTTAATTTTGGGGCCAACTACATTTGCTGGAGACCAACCTTCATTGGCAAAGTACAATCTGAATTTCCACAGACCACTAAAACGCTACATGCTCGAAGCGTGCGAAAATTTTGGCACATTTTTCGTGCCATTGATCCCAAATTCCGGAACTAAGTAGAAATTCGGACAATCTTTTCACTTCAAATGTTGTTCATGTCTGGTCTATTGTTACAAAGGCATATTGAACTGCATCTGAGACAGATTTTTTTGGCGTTCTGAGACCGACTTTGGTTTTCAGTGGGGGTGCCACACCCCCGCATTTACGCCCTGTCTCCGGCTGACATAGAGAAGTGTCGCAATTTTTCACAAGCGCGAAGCGCGAGCTTGCACGCAGGGGTCCTGGGGTCCCGTCCTGGCCCGGGCTAGGGCCACTGGCGAGTCCAGGGGGCGGAGCCCCAGAAAGCTCTTGCATTACTTATGCAAACATTACCTTTGATTTCCTGTTTAATACATAAAAATGAACACAGCTGATGTTATATGTCAAGTTCTACTTCTCCTTATACCGAATTATTTTACGGAATAAAATGTGTCTGATTTTCCCCTCTAATTGACCCTCAGGAGGGGGGTACAAAATTTCTAAATCATGTAAGTTAGAAATATTTATGCAAATTGAAAGGGAGGGGACGTGGTATTTCCGGTCAAGAGACGTGGCATTACCGGTAATCTGCCGATATTAGTACTTTTGTGAAAAAAAATCTTTGTGAGCTACACGCCAGTAGTGTGACGTAGCACTCCGCTTGGACAGTGTCACATATTAGTCCCGTCCCGTCCCGCACCCCCCCCCCCCCAGGAAAATCCGGCTGTGGCTGAGCAGACAGAATCAAGCCCCGTACGCTGACTAAGAAATGGAACTTCCAGACCTTACAAATAACATCTAATTATTCTTTATTTTCGAATTTCTGAAATTTACACAGATCGCTGCGATAAAACTTTCCTTTGCACATTTCATAAGTATGACTCACATACTGTACAAAATGACAGATGGAAAGTGTGGGACACACCCACTCACCCCAGCCTTCCCCACCTCATCCACCAACCCCCACCCCACCCATCTACACCCCACCTCCAAGGAATTTTGAAATTAAAGACTGTCAGATGTGAATTTATTGATGATGGAAATTTATATACTCATAATACATTTCATTTGTTCATGGTACTATTTATTGTATTGAAAAAGCAAGTGACCAGCCAATGACTCAAAGATCATTGGTATTTCAATATGAACAAAACAAAAAGAATAGCCTATTCACATATGTAAAGACAGAATTCCTTCCACAATCACATCTTTCCCCATTCCTCTTCTCAGTTGACCAACTGACCAAAGTTTCTGGTATACATGACTGAGAAGCGCTGATCTAACCAAAGGGCCACCTCAGGTTAGTGCGTGGCGATTAGAAAATCTCGGGCTAAAAGTATCTCATGCACTGTTCAAACAGGGAGTTGTAATTGCAACTCAATGGTTCAAAATGAACCTTCCCGTAGTAAGGTCCCAATTTTATAGATGGTAGGGTCTTAGGTCTTAGTTTTATAGACACCCCCATGTACGAAATGATGACCTGAGTAAGTCTGCTTTCATTTCAAAAACCACAATCAGTTAAATAGTTTCTGTACATTGTTCTTTGAAAGGCTTTGCAATTATTTCCTTTGTTAATACAGCAGGGAGTTGTTGTTCAGAGTTATTCCCAAATAACAGCCTCCTGCTTACAGCCAACATTGTCAAGATACGTCGCAAATTACTCCTTTAGGATTTTAATTGTGAGAAATAATGCAACATAAAAACAAAACAGTTCCTTGGGCATACTCATCAAGAGGACAAAGAAATACATTTCAGTTTGCTGAACTATTGACTCCTTTTGATATCTTAGAATTGCTTTATGTCCTCCAAAAGTTATTGGAGAGCATTTTTAGCTTAAGTGAAAACATGATTTAAACCTTTCAAATCAATTTCCTGTACAAATAACTTAAAACACAATACAAATATTTCACATCGACAGAGAACAAAGGAGTTGCTTTGCAGATGTACCAATTCATAAACCAAAATGTCACGTGATGTAACAGGACCGATCGAGATTTAGAAAATCCCTGTATGTACAATGCGCGTTTCCAATGCCTGAAGTAAAAAGATAAGAAAGATGTTGGTTCCTTTTCGTGGGATGACATTCATATTTTTAATCTTTATCACGAGATGGCGACCGAAAGTTGATATAAGGGTTGTGTCTCATTTAAATCAAGGAGATAGTCTATAATCCACCAAGAAACTAGTCAATTCTTATGTAAATGATTTCATTTCAGTTTATCAATGTGTTTATTTGCAAAAGAGAAAATATACATTTACATGACAAAAAGTTATTGGCATGAATTAATATACAGTAAATATGGAGTTGTGATGGATTTGCTTTCAACAACTTCATTTTTACCAAATTAGAACGCTCCCTTCACTCTACAGACTAATGGCTTATGAAATCAGGGAGTCCCATAGCTTCGTAGCAGTTGCCGAAATGTATACGCTTCTTTTCACACACATACTTACCCGTGCAGCCAGTATAGGTGAAGGAGTAACACACGTCCCCCGGGGAGGGCAAGGGAGTTGCCTACGTGCAGGCTGTAAGGCATATTCCTTGTTCAGTCTTTGGGGCTGAGCATACAGAGCCCGCTTCTCGGGATAGCAAGGGGAGTCGCTAGAGATGGCACCCTTGAAAAACGAGCCTGGATGAATTAGAAAACAGTTGAACCTACGTAGCAGGTCATACATATATAGCCTATTCTTCTCAAGATGTAATAAGGTACAATGCTCTAACGACTTATTGAACAAGGTGTGTGGGGTGTCTTGTACTTGGTCGACCTTCGAAAGGTGAAAAGTTCATCAGCTTTCCAGACAATATTACGTAATCATGTCTGCCTTATTTCGGTCTGCTGGATAACATTCAAGCAATTACAGTTGTTATTCCCAATTGGTATCGAAAAACGACACCGTCCAGCCGTTACAATAACATGTCACTCGTCAACTCTACCGCTGTGTATCCAGACTTTCAGTGAGTTGTGTTACATTTGGAAACATTCCGCCCTCTTATCCCACTCGTATAATTAGCTAAACAGATTTAAGCGACAATCAAAAACATTCGGTTTATTGTTTTGGGGGAAGCAACTGATATGTTTTGGAAGTGATGAGCGTAGTGTAATAGAAGGTCCAACCAGGGAGCTGCCCCGTGGCAGCTCCCTGGTCCAACTACCGATTACTTCGTAATTTACACTGCTTCCCAGAAATTCAGGTTCCTTTTTCAACAGTTAGCAACATTAATTTAGTGGTGCATGTGTGCAGCAAGGTCTTTTCAGGGAGGCGCGTCTGGGAGGTGCGTCAGAGCAGGGAGTCTCTAGCAACTCCCTGGTCAGAGCAGGGGTTGCTATTTGACGAATAGCAACCCCCTGGTCAGAGCACGGAGCTGTTACTCGGAGTAACAGCTCCTTGGTCAGAGCATGGAAGTTCTACCTCCGAGGTAGTGCTTCCATGGTAAGAGTAGCATCTCCTAAACATCTCCTAAATGTTATCAGGGATGGTACTCCCTCAGAGGTTCCATGGCCTTATCAGTGGGGGTGCCAGGTGGAGGGCAGGGGCTATGCCCCCTTAGGGGAAGGCTGGCCCCCATCGGGGACATTTTCCGGTTTCTTCGGGGAGCTCTTATGTATATGATGAAATATGTAGTCCCCGACAAAGGCCAGTCGCCCCGACGATTTACTTAATTTTGGTCAAAATTAGGGCAAATTCTGCAATAAAAAAGATAAAAAACCAAAATTTTCCAATTTTCTTCTTGTGAAACCCGATTTTTTCAAACTTTCCACGGCAAAGCCCAACTTTTTCAAATTTCCTCCGAAAAGAGCCGGAAATTCTCGGCGCACCAAAATTTTGCTTCAAACTTCGTGTCGGCATCCTATCGACCTTGTCGCGGGAGCTTGGCCACCCTTTCGAACAAATCCTGGCCCCACCCATGTCATGGAGTTTCGAAGGGTATTTGCTCCATGCCTGTCTTATCATCTCCCTGATGTGTGTGAGTGTATACATAACTGTGTATGGAGGGCAGAGTAAGGTGGGGTCAGTGGCGTAGCTGAGGTGGGCTTGGGGGAAGGGAGGTATGAATGCCCCTCAAGTCTCTCGCCCCCGGTCGCTGCACTGGAAATTATCTGGTGGCATTTTGTACTAGCCTTATATGAAAGATAAAATATTTTCGTTACATGTCATCCAAACCCCATACCAAAACTCCATTCCTAACTAAAGATATCCCTTCCTTAAGACTGGTTTCTTTTAATAAAAAGTACCTCCAAGTTTCCTCAAGGCCACAGAACATGATCTCAATAGGGCAAAATTGCCTCAGATTCCTTTTGTTGTTCTTTATAATTGGATACCTTGTTTGTCCTTGAAATTTGAAACCCTTGGAATGTACATATAGTGTAAAACTGTTCCATACTTATGGGACAGTGAAAAAAGTTGTAAAATATTCAATATAGTGATATCAACATTATAAAGAAATACAAAAGCTTCATCTAATCCATTTGCCAAGATGACATCACAGATTTCCCATCATGCAATGCGGAAGCTGAAAATGTAGCATTTCTTCAAAAATCTGTATCTTCTAAATGCAAGATGCTATTGAGATGTGATTTTCACTGCCTAACACAGAAAATTTTTCTGTCTTTTTTGAAAACATCAAATTTGGTCACCAGAACATGCTTTAAGAGTGAAAATGTATATAAGCATACGATGATTCCACATTTGAAGACCCCATGAAATGGTGGAGCCCCAGGAGACCCCAACACCACAACTTTTTGTGGCTATGCTCCTGGACAGGTCTTGTTTTGCAAATCTGATAGAGAGATAGCCATATAGAATGCAGCGTATGAATGGATAGGAGATTCCTGTGCTGCAGGCTTCTGCTACTTGATTACATTTCTCTGCACTCAGGCTCATGACTTTTTAATCGTAACCGCACTCAATGAATGGGAATATCGGGTGGCCTTTGTACTCTTACTATAGTGTTTGGAACTTTAAACTCGTATATTCTTGCTCACGGTTACTGAGTAAGCGTTCGGAGCGGGGAGGGGTGAGGGGGGCGCTAGTTTGCTATTTTCAGGCAAGTATACATTATAATTTCGGGCAAAAGTACTGCAGCCCCTAATTGGAAGCCAGTCCCCTACGCTTCATATGAAGACAGATATCTTCAGCACACACGATGTTGGTGACGATGACCATTATGAATAATAAATGGGAAAAACTTTTGGTACCCTGATTTGCGGATCGGTTCACTCTTTTCAGAATATTACTAACCTTGAGGATGAAGATGCCGTGACGGTGGCAGTGACGATGTTGGTGACGATGACCATTATGAATAATAAATGAGTTTTATGGCAAAGGACTTACAGTTAAGGCAAACTCCATGCGCCTTACCATATCTGCAACAGAACGAAAGAGAACTGAAAGCATACGATGACTGAAATGCGAACACTCCTAAAATCTTCCACGTTATTTTCATCAGCTATAAAACTATATTCGCCAAGCTCGATTGTGACAGAGAAACGAGACATTAAAGACAGACTGTCATCACCCCAAAGTATATTTTTAGTGTATGTATATCAAAATTCTCAGTTGGTGACTGCTCTTTGATTGACATCAAAGTTTGAAAATTTGAAATATGCAGAGTAGCTCACATTCCACACAAGGCAGAGAGAGTACTTTTATTACATTTTATAGCCTTGTATGCTCACCAGGACATGGCCTTAAGCAATAAAACAGGTTTACTCTTGCACAAGGAAGAGCCTCATACAGTTATGGGAGGAGCTAGAAGATGCATAGTTGGAAGAATTGGAACTGTCTGGGATCATGAAAATTCCCCTTTAAAATATAAATCGAACCCACGGTTCTTAGTTTAATTTTCATTAAGTTATTAGCCTACGTCCCCAAGACATTTATCAAATTCGGAGACAAAGGTCCAGGCTAGGCCCAAATTCAGGGGTGCCACGTCACGACCATTCTGCCACAGTAGACAAGCCCATTCACAAGGCCAGAAATTGCTCTAAGATCTATTGCTGCATGCACAGTGAGTTCAACTTGGTAAAGCTCCTTAGATGAGATTGCACGATTAAAGGCAATAGGCAGTCGCCCCAAAATTTTCTTTGAAAAATCGGCAAACTCTTGCAGATCTCCTCTTATTGCATTACAAGCACCTCTGAAGATGTTTTGAACAGAACTCTTACAAACAATAGGTAAAGCAAGGAGAAATTCTCCTTGAATTTCACAATTTACCAACAAAAATATTGTCACATGATCAAAATAGGCCAATCATGAACTAAAGTGACAGGATACACTCACTCTGATTGGGGTGACTGCATACTGCCTTTAAGCACGAATATAAGAACAGGACACACATACTTATAGGCAGACGACCATCTTGTCAGTGAGCTCATTGCTTGTACTATTGTAGCATAGTGCCCACTGAGGCGTGAGGGTCCCAAGTCATCATACAAATAGGCATTTACGATAACAACGTTTATTGCCACGCGCAACAGACATGGTTTGCTCACAAATTCCTGAATACACAAACCCAACGCATGCTACGCACAGACAGTCAAGCAGGCTTCAAGTCTGTTATGTAAGAACTGTCCCTAGTTAGGGTTGAAACAAGGCAACGAGCGGTTCACCGGTGCGATGTATCTAGTGTTAGTGCCCTGATGACAGAAAGCCGATCGATATCTTGGGTCTTTTATCAGCATGCTGGTAGCCTGGTACATACGTTTGAATACATGCTACCGGCCAGTGACATTTTGGATGTGTTTAGACAGGGAAACGATAGCATACAATAGCCAGCTTACTTCTCTATGCAAATGTGCGCTAACGCCCCACAATTCTGTATTCCTTTCAGGCAGGCTATCGGGCTGTAAGGTTAACTGAGTTATAGGTCGTCATATCATGGAAGTATTACCCTGATACTACCATGCTATAGGTTGAGTTGGGTCGGGTAACTTATTGCCCACGTATGGCCCCCTATCAACGACTTTGTGGAAAGGGCATTATATTTCGGGGTATAACGTAAAACTCACTAAAATCCATAGGACCTCCTATACAGTAAGCTGAGCTGAATTCAAACCACTTTGCAGGAGGCTATCTGGTCCGTCACTGCCGCACATTGGGCCCTAATGCAATTATACACTCGAGTTCTACAGCCCATCGCGTCTTATAGTTTAGAGTGAACGTAAAGACAGCCTGCTACTCCAACGACCCGTTGGTTCAACAGTAATAGTGAGTCTTAGCAGGGAACTGAACAGTTCCCTGGTCCTACAACGCAAATTTCCATTGATTGATGTGCCATTACCAATTGATCAAAGGATCAGTGGCTGAAATAATATAGGGAAATTTTCAATAGGGATTAAAAACTTTGTTAACGCCCCCGAGCCCAGTGTGGGCTGGAACTTTTCTCATATACTGATATAGGCATATGAGACGGGTGACGGTGCGCATCCAAATGTTTGGACAACTCCAAAATTCGGGCCGAGTTTGTAGAATTCGGGATGACTCTTTTGTTGAAACCATGCACTTTTTGTGTCCAGGTAGCGCACTACTAATTTTGGTCCGTTTCGTGGCCTCTTGAACATAATCACCCAGCTTGTTTAGGAAGCTGCCTCTGGTTTTTCTGTAATGCCCCACTACAGCCCTAGTTATAATGTCTTCCTACCTTTCTTCTTTGAAACTTTTTCTTAATAACTTTCTCAAAATCCTTTGAACATCAAGTTTCGCAACCGAGAAATTCAAATGGAGGGCGCTAGTGTAAATTAGTAAAAAAATAAATTCGTATCAGGGAGACCTTCCAGTGTTTAGAAGATCCGCTTGTGAAATTAAATAAATCTATGGGTGCCCCATGCAACTTTAAAACAATTTATTTTTTTAGAGAGTTAACGACCTTAATCTTCCCCATGCATAAGTTTTTTCTCTCTATGCTAGTTTCAAACGTCTCCAGGGGAAAACTCACTCTTCAACAGCTTCGGTATCCTGTGTGCATGCCGAGATATATTTAATTTTTTATCCCGTTTATTTGATTCTCCCCCAACTTGACAAATGTTAAACATACATGTACCAAATGTACATGGATTGGGTAATATGCGGTCCGCAGTTTAAAACATCAACATAATAACATTTAGTGTAAAGAATGAAATATATTTCTTTACATAACAATGACTTTTGCTCTTTCGCGAAGGTACTACGGTAATTACATAAACGATAATTGTAAGTCGGGGAAGGGAGTGATCGCAAAACCCCCTGTGATCTGAACAATCCTGGCACCATGACAGTACACAGCGGACGGGGGAGGGGTGCAGGGCGGTTGCCCTCTAACAAAATTTCAGTTTAAATTGTGATGGGTATGAATTTGAAATCTTTGGTTATTAAAATGTCGACAGATATATGATGCAAACTGGGAAGCAAGAAAACTGCCATTTCCGGTAATATGCTATGTCTGTATGTGAAGACTGCTGGTGGCGCTTACTTAGCCTGTCCCCGTTGCCCCCTGCTTCCCCCGCCGAAAATTTTCTGCGTACGGCCATGGCAATTTGAATGAAACAATGACACCTGCAAACCAAAGTTACAAGTGACCCAGACCTGGCTTCGACAAATCCCCCTCCCGTCAGCTCGGGCAAGCAAAAAAATCACTTGGGCAAGTGCAATACAGTAGCCCGCATGCAAAGCGGTACTTGCCTCAAAATAAATTATACAACATGTATAGGTAGCAAAACCTGCAGCTGCAATCACAAAATCCACATAAATAAGCTCATATACCTCTCCGAAATGTTTAGGGGAATACAAAAGGGTGCCACATCAAAATGGCTGCCGGTGGTTATCGTGGAATTTGAAAAATGGGCTACTTCCAATATATCAATCTGGGGTCGCAACTGAAGGTTCACTTGATAATTAGGAAACCATTTCAGAGGTAAGCAGGGGTCGCGCCAGTGTTTGCCAGACGGGGGGGTCAAGCTCCCCTACGGGGAGGGCAGTAACTCGAACCCCAACAAAGGCGACGGGTACCTAAAAGGATGTCGGTCGTAACACTTTCGGGGAGCGAAAAAATTTTGGGTCTCTATTTACAAAAAAATTAAAACTAGGGATTTTTATAGAGAAAACTTGAAACATTTGGATTTTTATTGGAGAAAATTTGAAAATTTTGGTTTTTATTGAAAGAATCTGCCCTTTCTAAGAGCAAAATCAAGCAGATCATCGGGGCGACTTACAGTAGTCGATATTACATATTTTGTCGTACGGATTAAGGCTCCCTGACGAAATTGGAAAATTTACCGCCGGGGGTCAGCCTTCCCGACGGTGGGAATGGCCCCTGTCCCCCTCTCGCTGGAGCCACCCTTGCAGGTAATGTTTCATAGCCTATGGTATTCTCTACAGTCTGTATGATCTCTGTTTTTTATACTTAGGTACTATGAATGAATTCACACGGACAATGTAGTTATTACTAAATTACAAGTGTTGTTCCATGTGCATTCTCAGGTAAATGATGTGTCCTTCACGTCTGTATGCCATGGCACTTGCAACTGCATCATGTTCAGGGCCGTAGCCTGCGGGGTGCGGGGGAGGGACTGCCTCCTGAGATTTCCAAACCCTAAATGAAAAATGACCTTCTTGAAAAAAAAATACTGATAATGCTTAAAACTCCATTGTACTGATTTTCAAAGTTGTATACTCGAGTCACTGTTTTTGCGACGTGTGACTTGACTTGCCAGTACTAGCAAAGACTTGCGACTTGAGTTGGACTTGCCAAAAATGACTTGTTACCAATGCAAGTCGTAAGCTAGTCGAGCGACCCTACAGAACTTAAAAAAATCCATTGGCGGTTTGCTTGAATCACCAAAAATATTAAGATAGGCCCTGAGGGCCCTGACTTTCCCTGCTAGTAGTTTCCCCATTGTACGTGTGTTCAGTCATGGAAGAATCGGCATGAGACCCCACAAGGTAAACAGGGTTACAATATGCTATCCAATCCAATATATTTGAAAACAACGGTTGGTTTGTGTAAAATAGATCATACTCATTCTTTCTAACAGAAAAGACCTGGTTTTAAAGCTGTTGCTCTCAGCTAAGATACGCAGGGCATCCATATGGCTTTACGCAGAGGGGGTAGTAGGGACACTTGCCCCCCCCCCGAAATTCTTTTCGAAACATCCAGATATTCAAATAAAGATTGCCCAGAGGCAACTTAAAGGCACGGAAAGTGCTATTTCTGGAATAATGTGGGACATGTGCGTAGCAAACTGGGAAGGGGACGAAGTGGACCAACAATCCTCTTGAGTATATTTTGCTCATATTCTTTTATTACTCATATCCCTGGAAACATCTTAAAAATTCCTCAGCGATTTCCTCAGTGCTCCCCGAGCCCACCCATTCCGAGTGCTTGTTTTTCCAAAATTCTTGTTGTTGAGCAATTTTGTTGAGATCATTTTTCTAATGCCCCAGGAACACCTCACCATTATCCTTCTTCCCCTCCACCCTCAAGCCCTCTGCACCATCAATTCCCGTCGGCTGTTAGTAGGACGGAGTAAGGCTACAATTTAAAACAAATGTCAAACTGTTATTTTTCTGGTCTGTTTAGTGCCCATTCAATTTCATTTAAAGAAGCTTAACTGCATCATGCTAATGCCCACAATGCCCATTGAGCTTCCGCGGTCTTCGCTCCCTGGACCCCACTAAAGCGTTGCCCCTGAACCCTACCAGGGACCCTAAGATATGCTTTTGCTTGTACTCCACGCCATTGGGAGATCCCCCCCCCCCCCGACAAAATCCCGGATTTCCGCCTGATATGCGAAACTCTTTAGCAGCTTTCTTGGTACAACACGCGCCAACCGAGAGTGGCCTTCTCCTTAGACCAGTAGACTTTGCACCCCCCCCCCCACGGAAAAAACCTGCGCTCGGCCATGGACACCCATGCATGTACAGCAGCAAGGTTTTCAAGTTTAACTTTTCTTCTTAAAGTCTTCGTTTCTAAAGCATGAAGTCTCAAAAAATGTTATGGTATTTAAAAAGGTATTTAAAAGTGGTATACGGTATTTTTCGGTGTTCGAAGGGGCAGAGCCCCTCGTGGGGGTTCAAGGGAGGATGCCAGATTTGCATAACGTTTCTTCCTACGATTCTGGAGAGGTGTTACTCTAACACCTAGTCCCTTGAGTTGCCGGTCAGCAACTAAGTGAAACATCTCCGGATTTGACAGCTTCTTGGGAAAAAAACGGGGGAAATTTGGGGGTTTGGGGGAAATTTCTCGCAAACCGCATGGGGGATGGTCCCAACTTTTTGCATATGTGTTCTTTATCCTTTGGGACATGTCCAGAAGATTTATGGCCATTGTCCTGTTTTTTTGTGGATACTGGCATACTGCATTTTGTTTCTCAGAATGGCATATTTCAGGGGTCAGTTGCGGTCAAGCCAAAGGTCACCAAAGGTAAAAAATAATTTTGAAGATGATCCTCAACCCCCAGCCCCACAAACTATAGCTCAAATTAAAGCTTATCCTTTCCTCTTTCAAATAAGCCCATTTTCAGCTCTGGGAGGTGGTGGGTTGTCAAGTTAGAATTTTCTGAAAATCATGACCGGTTGTCCCGTTTACTGATTATGATCAGTAATAGGATGAAATTAAATCCGAGCGACGCTCACGGCGGGAAGCTGTGCGGAGCTCACAGTATTAATAATTCAAGAAGCTGCAATGAACGCAACCTTTCCCTATGGTTCGGGAAGCTCGAAGCGTAGGCCCCTATGATGATGATCGTCCCCAGTTACAACTTGAGATTTGTTGAATAAATCATGCCGGCTCATCCGGGGCTCATCGCATCATATGACAGAATGATGTTACAGAGGGTCGGCCTTGGTCATGGAGACACGTGTGTTTTTATTGATTCAAACTGTATTTTCCCACTGCCCTACCCCTTTTCTTCTCTCTCTCTCAGCTGCAAAGTGGTACGGTAAATACCGTACTTACCGTAGCGGTTCCGACGGTTCCGACCGTAGCGGCCTGAGCCTACTAGCATACTGGTATACCAGCCGTGAACATTTTCAAGTATTGCAAGTATGTTGTACATGCATTCACGTTGTTTGTGTCCTGGATTTTTGAAGTACGTGGCAAATAAAAACGTCTCGTAGAAAGAAATTAATTTGGTAAAGACGGAAGGAAAGATCTGGAGCGCTTTCATTCCAAAGGCGTTTCGGCAGCTTCTTGCTGACGTGTCTGTTTTCCTGTTTTTTAACCTACAGCTTTCAATTTGGGGACATACGGTACACTCTAAAATATCCCGATAAAATTTAACCTGGATGGGGTCAATAGTTGTCCATCAGGCGCGGTTCTAGATCGAGACTTTTTTGGGGGGGGGGGGCTTAGGGGGGCTTGAAACGGAAGAATCATAAAATTTTCTCTCATATGTAAATCGGCCACGCGCACGCTGAAATCAATGATAATAAAAACAGTACCATACCCAGGGACGGCGCAAGGTTATTTTGATAGGGGCATGGGTTGAGTGATCGCCGTCCTGGGGGAGGGGTCTAAGGGGAGGGGTCGTCCCCTTCCTCTGAGAAATTTTTGCTAATTTAAGGTTGCTAAGATGCAAAATGGTGCGTTCTTTGGGTAATTTTTTGACTATATGACTGGAAAATGTCCATAACTTTGTGAATTCTAATTTTTGGTTGGGGGAAAGAGGGCTTTCTTAGGGGAGAGGTCTAAGGGGAAGGGTGTTCCCCTCCCTTTGAGAAATTTTTGCTAATTTAAGGTTGCTAAGATGCAAAATGGTGCGGTCTTTGGGTTATTTTTTGACTGATATATATGGCTGGAAAATGTTCATAACTTTGTGAATTCTAATTTTTGGTTGGGGGAAAGAGGGCGGTCCTAGGGGAGAGGTCTAAAGGGAGGGGTGTTCCCCTCTACTGTCAGAAATTTTGGTTTCTTTAAGGTTGCTAAGATGCAAAATGGTGCGGTCTTCGGGACAGGTTTGACAGATATATGGCTGGAAAATGTTCATAACTTCGTGAATTTTAATTTTTGGTTGGGTAAAAGAGGGCTGTTCTAGGGGATAGATCTAAGGGGAGGGGTCTTTTGAGAAATTTTGGTTACTTGAAGGTTACTTAGATGTAAAAATGGTGTTGTCTTTGGGATATTTTTGGACCCGATTATATGGCTTCAAAACATTCTTAATATTTTTGGTTAGGTCAAAGAGGAGCCTTTTTTGTCTAAGGGTATGTATCAACAAACCTCCTAAAGTCCCCTTTTGGACACATTACTGCCTTCTAGTCGGGAAAAGTTTTACGCAAAAATACGTGCGTGGAGTCCACAGAAATATTCTCGAACTATTAAGAAAATTTGCCTTGCTTCATTTGTGCATTATAAAATCGTATCTAAAGGCTGGTAGAAACCGGAATATGGCCTCTTGGAAGCTCTAGATTAACTATATGGGTCAGATATAGGCCTACCCCGCCCTCCTCTTTTCTTCTCCTTTCCGTCTTCTTTTCCTACTCTTTTTCTCTTTTCCTGCAAATTACAGGGGGGATAGGCTTTCCTTCCCCCCAAGTGGCACCGTCCCTGACCATGACATAGATGTAACGTATATACAGGCATATATTTTTTATTTGGAAGAACGTAGCAAACCTTACTGAGAGATACGAGCAACTGGACCACATTAATGGGAATAACGATTCGGCCTGTAGATTTGACTTAAAAGGACTGCTAGTATAGCTTAACGAGATCAGCGACGAAATGACTCGTTTTGAACTTCCAACAGATGATTAATCCGTTAACTTGATTTACATGTACGTACATACTATCATAGATGTTACTTATGTTACTTATCTGACCCAACTTCCATTGTATGAAATCGTGAACCTAATATGTGATTTCGAGACACAGACGACAGTTTCCCTTGACAAACTAAATCCACTGGACCAAGATGTGCACAAGTGTATTGGGCAATTTTGTTTTTCTCAGTACACGCAAATATAGCATAACACAACCTCTGAAAATTTGGGGGGGGGGCTTGAGCCCCCAAAGCCCCCCGTAAAACCGCGCCTGTTGTCCATACATTTAGTGGTTGGAAGTGACCACGAAATCCGGGTCAGAGAAACGTTTTTCTGGTTAAAGTAACAACTTTAACTGCTAATATCTTGAGAACCACACATCGGATTCCAATCCAAATTTCACCAGAATGCTTAGAATAAGTACCCATCTAACATAGCCTATCAAAACTTGATCCGAGCTTAGAACCTTCTTTTAAGTTGTAGCTTGACTGGCAAAGCGCCGCGCACCCCGCGGAGCGGACTCTGTTTGCTCAGCTCCTCAGCTTCCCAAACCACCATGACTGAGCAAGGAATATGCCGTACAGCCTGCTACGTAGGCAAAGCGCTGCATTGAATTGGATAGCTTTACTGAAAGGTATGGCATATTTTCCCAACCTTTAGGAAAATAAGCGGTGGCACTACTGTTATTTTCCCACCGTAATTTTCTGACTTCCACGAACTAAGTAACGGCGCTATGCCTGTTTTACTGACTTCCGTGGAAGTAGGCTGTTATTGCTGCGCCTGCAGGCCGTCTGTGAATTACCCGAACCTGCCGCGAATGCGGTTTTCTATGGCGAATGAGGCCATTTTTGGAAATTTTCATAGGCCTAGGAATGACGAAAAATGAAATATAATGTTCAGATAAGGGTCAAGGTTAGGGTTAGGATAAAAAATTGCACTTGCCTTCATTCGTCCCGGAAAAATCGTGAGCTCTGAATCCGTATCATTTGGGGAATAATCTACGGTCGGTTTTGCAGAATTTTCGTGCTTATTGTCCATCTCACGGAAAAGAAGGCGTACAATTTTTGTGTACTATCTCTATAGTAACCGGTTGAATAAGAAGTTGGAAGTGTTAAGTTTGCAATCAACGACATAAAACTGGTGAGGTCATTGACGCTTTAAGATATGGATACTTACCCTCTTTTGAAGAAAGTATTTCGTTGTATGGATTTTGGTGTGTTCCATTTTCAAGTGCTTAAAACGTAGAAACTTGCCCTTTTAGAATTAAAATAATTTATGAACGTCTCCTTAATAAAATTATCAGAAATTACATTAAACCTGACTGTGATGGGTTATAGAACAAAAGTTAACAAAGAAAATGCTTTTTTCTTAGTCAATATGTAATCACTAGATCTACCCTAGACTATAGGCCTATTACGGCAAACTCACCCCTAGATAAAATTCCGAAGTGCTTGCATCCTAGCGACTGAAATGGTATTTTTGGTTTTTCGGTATAATTTTAGCTGGCGGCTTCGACTGTTCTACAGTCAAGGATAAGCAGAATGGAAAAAGTTTCCTCCGTTGCTTTAAAGGTTTTCACATAGACAGAAAGGTGCCGTAATTCTTCGAACATGGGTGTACGGGACGTTTTGGGGCTGAGCACTTTTGCCTGAGAAAAACCTATTGTATCCAATAAAATTGCCCAATTTTTCCCAAACATTTGCCCTAGAAATAGGATATCCAGAACTCCGGGGGCTGCAGCACCCCAACACCCACCGACTTGTACGCCTAGCCTCTGTCTTCGTAGTTATCGAACTCCGAATTTCCATTTTCCGTACATTGTCTTAACTTGGATTATATGGCCTAGCTGTACACGGTGTGCACACACCCCCTCCTTTTGTGAGGCCCCCTCCTTTTGTGGTGTCCTCTCATTATGTCCTCCTATAGGTGCCATGCGAATTTCTTTAAGAACTTTTTGGGGGTGTAAAAACGTGCCCTTAAGCAGGCGCGTAGCCAAGGGGGGCGAAGGAGGCAGCCGCCCCCATCGAGCATATTTTTGGTATTTTTTAATGTTTATTTTTACAATGTTGCTAGTGTTTTCCCTATTTATATGAGGTAAACAGGCCTGGGAAGTGCCATTTCCAGCGATCTGAGAGGCATTTTGGCCAAAAGTTTCTTGCGCTTCGCGCCAACCCATGGTGGCGCAGAGCGCTGAGAGTCTGTCTATGGGCTTCGCCCCCCCCCCTTGAAAAATTCATGGCTACGCTCCTGCCCTGAAGTTATCCATAACAACACCTTGGGATTCATACATTCAAAGCATGAAAGTACTATACTTCCATTTTCAAAGAAAATCGTTTCCTATCTAACAGTGCTGATTATATAGTATATATTACCACCTTTAGATTCAGTAGATTAAATACACAATTTTTAAGTCCTTAAAATGTGTTCCAGTTCAATCTGAAAAGGTACGGTACCGTATGTTTGAAACTGATGTATGCATTACGTCAGGCGCGTAGCCAAGGAGGGGCGAAGGGGCAGCTGTCCCCTCCTTGAGTATATGTTTTGTACTTTTTTAATGATTTTTTTTGATATTGCTGGTAACTCAAAACAGAAAAAAAAAACGTTTAGATCTAACTTACAAGGCCTAGGAAGTGCCATTTCCAGCGATCTTGGAGGTATTTTCGGCCAAAATTTTCGTGTACGCTTCGCACCAACCTATGGTGGCGCTACGCTTAGATAGTTTGCCTACAGGCTCCGCCGGCCCTCCTTGACAAATTCCTGGCTACGCGCCTGTATTTCGTCGATGCCTATGCAAGCGAAACACTCCGAGATGAAGTGTCTATAGCGTCTATTATATTCTTGCTTACAAAATAATACAATTTGTTCCTTCAGAATTTCAGGACAGGCTGAGCCTTAATCTGCCCCTGATGCATGTACATGAATGTACGCACGTTGACAGGCAGGTGTTTTTAACGCGCACCAACTAGAACGTGTGCATGCGAGGTATGCATTTGTAGGGTTGCGTTAAACAATGCTGACTCAATCGTGGAACTCATCGTTCTTACAAATGTCATGATAGTCCTGTCCCACCAGCTACACCATGCAATGCAATTTCGAAGGCAAAAGTCGCGTTTCTGTTATGAGATAATAATTGCAAAAACGTTTGAGGTAAAAATGTCACGTCACACCCATAACGGAGATTTTCAGAGGATGCCCAAAGTCGTCCAAGTCAAAACACGTTCAAGAAAAGTCTCAAGTCATTTTCTTCAAGTCACAAATCAAGAAAAAAAACGCAGCTCGGGTCGGGCTCGAGTCCAAGTCAGCCACTTGAGTTAACAAAACTGCCTATTGAAGTAATCCTATTGAGGTCGGTGTTATTGAACACATTGGGCTGACATTACTCAAGAAAAAAGTGTAATGCCATTATGGCTGCAGACAGTACATCAGATAGGAGGAACAGACAAGACTACATGAAATATGGTTTTGTTCGATTAACAAACATATACCTGCATCTATATAGCAATGCGGTAGGAGGGCTACCAAGCCGTGACCAAAATGTTTGCAGAAAAATACTGGTAGAAATTTGTAGAAGGTTTATCGACCTTGATGTGTAGATCAGACTAATAAAGGCAAGAGAAAGTAATACATTTTGCTTCCCAGACCTGCAGTGCCAGCTTCCAGGCTGTCACTAAATCATTCGTTGCGCAATACCTTTGTCAAAAAAATGCTTTGAATAGCCTACAAAAGAAGACTGACATCATTTTTCAGCCGGCTATAGATCTTATGTATATGACGTCAGAAAACAGAAAGTGTGCCCTCAGCTGAGAAAATGTGATAATTTCAACTGCTACCAAGTATTGAAAATGGGAATTTATTTCCTCTTTAGGATATCAAAACTAAAGAGTGACGTAAACTTGAAGGCCGCCAAGCGACACTTGAATTCACCAATGATTATTTCTCCATTGATTTACAAACTAAATTTTTGTTTCGTGGCCTCTAGACCCTTGTAGAAGTTTTCAATAGGTACAAGCTATCCCTCATATAAAAGCACACGAGTGGACCTATTACACTAGTATCAAAATTGTGTATCATGACTGTTCGGATTTTGAACTCAGAGAGGTTGTACACTAGGGTGGTGGTGCCCGCCTTTTCACTTCATTCTAAATGCCGTTTTGCACAGCGGAAGGATAACAATGCAAAGGAGTACCAAAAATACCCTCATTTTTCTTCACTTTTGCAAAAAGAGTACTTCAGTTCATTTTCTCAGTACAATATGCACATCACAAATTTAGCACATCCCTTCAGCAGCATGGTCTTGATAGTGGCTTAAAAAAGGTTAGCATCTTCCACGGGGAACTGATTTAGTGGCGCAATACACGTACGGACGTATGAGGCCACGAAACAGCCGTGCCAGATTTATACACTGTATTCAAAGGCAGTAGAGTAGCAACTTTTTTGTGGGGGAGGAGAGGGAAAGAGAGAGGAGGGGGAGGGAGCGAGGGAGGGAGGAAGGGAGGAAGGGAGGAAGGGAGGAAGGGAGGAAGGGAGGGAGGGAGAGAGGGAGAGAAGGAAGGAATTAAGATCAAATTTTCCGACAGATTACTATTTTCGAAACAACAGATTTACTGCTAATTCCGTTGTAGCAGGGCGTCTATTTTATTTTGAAAGTATGGGCAGGTTTACGGGGACTTGAATAAAGCCTGAAAAAATGTTGTCCATGGGAGGGTCAAAGATATAACAAAAACCTAACGCTTGGATGCAGAATGGTGAAATATGTTTCATTATTCTACGGTACAAAGCAAGGTTTTTATTTCTGTGAATATAGTAATATTGCACTTTCGAGAACAAAAATTGCAGTGTAATTTTGTCAGGTTGATAAAGGCGGATAGTCGTTATATATACTTTCCTATATCAATGAAATACTGATATTGCGGGAAGTTCATACATAGACGTGACCATGGGCGTCCGCAGGGCATGTAATTTTCAACATGTATTGTATCTTTTCCGATGGAGCCTTTCAGGCTTTCACCCACGGCTTTTATTTTTTTTAGTAGGCACATAGTCAGAAATCTGTGGAAGGGGAGGGGGAAATGTGTGTGGGGAGGGGTCCGCACCGGGCGACTCTGCACATACACCCCTGCCTGTTTAAGGGGTAGATTTACCCATTCTGTTTCAAAAATGTTGTAGGCTACAAGCCAACAGTGTTTATATTAATTGACATTGCAATCATAATAGGCCTACTGGGGAAACGACAATCGCGACTGCTCTCGTAACCTACCCTGCTCTTTAGCAGGCTGTTGCGTTTTTGGTTGAAAATCCAAGTTTTTGCAGAAGTATTTAAGGAATATGTACCCAGGGCCATAGCTAAGGTCATATGTTTGGGGGTGTGAAGGTCCCAAATTCCGACTGGATGGATGTTTTTTCCAACTGAATGATGGCGCGTAAATTGCACCATATTTTATGCGTCCTGCGTTCATATACAGCGTGGGGATCCTAACTTTGTCACTACATAAAGGTGCCGTCCTGGGGGGAGGGGTCTAAAGGGAGGAGGTGCCCTCTCCCCTTTGAGAAATTTAATACATTTAAGGTTGTTCATATGCAAAATGGTGCTATCTTTGGGATATTTTGGAGCTGATCATATATGGCTAGAAAAATGTCCCCAATTAAGTGAATTCTACTTTTTCCGACTGGCTGGATGTTTTTTTCCAAATGAGTGGTGGCGCGTAAATAGTGAATTCTAATTTTTGGTTAGGTGAAAGAAGGGAGTATGTTTTCTAAGAGAAGAATGCGTTGTCAACAAACCTCCTGAAGGCCCCCCTTTGGCTACTTTACTGCCATCTATTCGGGCAAAGCTTTTGCGCAAAAATACGAGCATGCAGTCAACAGAAACTTTCTTGGATTATTACGAAAATTTTCCTGTCCTTCATTGTGCATTAAAAAGGCATCTAAGACTGGCACATACCTGTATATAGGGCCTCCTGGTAGCTCTGGATCAATTACATAAAACGGGGACAATGACATACATAATGCTTATTACCTAACATCCAAATGATATAATATAGAGTATGACGCCAAGCACTTTACATCTATCGTATTTTTACTAAGTTTGAACGAAAATCCAGACGAATAGCTTCCAGCAATGGGGAATGGGCGGGAGGGAGAATACAGGTGCAGAAAGGTGATATTAGACCTCCCAGATAGGTATAGCAAAAGGGGTGAAGGACTAATATGCGCGTTTCAGAACGTACACACAGAACGTATTCTAAAAAGTTCACTGGTTCGTTTGTGTTTATGATGTTCATAAGTGATACCACGTGGATTGTGAGGATTGTGCGTATACTTCAATGCCAAAATGAAAAACCTGCATGCAGGCTGAGCCAGGAGTGGTGCTTTGATAAGCCGACATGACAAGCGCCCTGACTGGGGGCCAGCTACTCTAAGTCCCGACAGATGCAATGGGTTGCCAAACTCGAAATATAACGTGCGCGAAGCGCGCCGAAAAATTTGGGGTTATATTGAAAAAGGTTTCACATTTTTGTTTTGATTAAGGAAAGTTAAAAAAGTTCGGGCTTTTATTGAAGAATTTGCCATACTTAAGGGCAAAAACCATGATTTTTTTGATTTATTTTATATTTGTTCTCACAGGTTTACATGTAGCAAAAATACTGCCTTACGCAAATGAAACATTCCATTAATACCATTCTTCGTTAAAAGAAATTAAACGATCAGCAACTGATGCTTCATATTTCTGGATGTCATAATACTATTTTACAAAGGAAATAAATACCTCTGTTCTATTTTAGGCAAATATATATTTACTCCTATAAAGAAAATACTTCCCTAATAGAATAACACAATTCAATGTCTTATCAAAGTCGATACCAAACAAAATAGTTTTAGCATTCATTTCAAAAACCAAATCTTATTTTAGCCTGATAAGTTATCTTAATTTCTCCCAAAAGTTTAAGGCAATTGGGCAATACAAAGTATGTTCTGAATCGTTTCATCATTCACTTTACAGAAGGAACACAAACCATTATCAATAAAGTTAATTTTTTTAATATAATCATTACAACTAAGATAATGATTCGTAATCCTGTATTGTAGCCATTGCAATTTTGTATCTTTCGTTGAAATAAAAGGCCTCAAATTTATATTCTCCCAGTATTTCCGACTTAGGCTATATTAATATTTAATTTTTTTGTTCCACCGTGTGCGTGCGTTGCTAACATATAAATAATCTTTTGAAAGGAATTCATAAAAGGATTTGCATTCAGGTTTAAAAGAAAAGAGTATCTTATAGGACACTGGGTAATAAGTGGCAAAGGTATTTGTACTAGCGTTAAACTCAAGAGAGTTCTCTTGCCACTTCCCGAATAGAAGTTACTATGCCAAAGTTCGTCAAAACGTTTACAGTCGCATTGATTCTCCGACAAAAGGTATCGTAAGAAAGGAACTCGCTATCATTGTCTAAGAAATCATTCACCCAACGAATACCGCCATCGTATAGCTGCTTAAGATATATACATTGATTGTCAATGAGGAAAAGATCACTATTCCAGACATTTTGTACAACAAATTTATCAACAGAATGACATTATGCCAATGGATGAATGGCAAGGACATCTGCCCAACTCTGAAACACTTCCTTTCAAAACATTATTTAACTTTAAAGCAAGGGTATCAACTGCCTTATGTCTAAGTTCTAAAAAAGATTTCACGAAGCAAGGTCTTCTTAAATAGGAAGAAAGAACATTCTCCCAATTAAGAGAAACCTTTATTATAATAAAACCTCTGCATCCAACGTAAGGGATTTAAAATAATTATGGACATGGATCATTTTTAGAACACCATGTTTGTAATTTTCACTTAATTGGCTTCTTTTGACTCTTATCTCTCGACCCCCAGATGTAAGTATATAAAGCTGTATTAAAGACTTGTGAATAGAGGCTTCATACAACCGTCGCCACATAGGACAACTTAGATAGAAATAGTAATTTCACAACAACTACTTTGCCGAGAACAGTTAACTGTCTTTAAGACCACACTTTGATCAATGTTTTAACGCCATCCAAAAGTTTGTTATAATTCAGAGTAATTATTTCATCCAAAAAGATTGAAAAAGTTATACCCAGGTATGTAAAAGACCGCCCATGAAATTTGTTGGGGCGACTGCATGGTCGTCGTCGGGGATTACATTCTTTACCTTACCCATGAAGGCTCCCAGACAAAACTGAAAAGTCTTCTTTCTTACAAAATATGTTTGCCACGATAGCGAGACTGAAGAAAAAATCTTCCGAGGGTTAGGAAAAAGCCGATAGAACTTCTCAACGATGCATTTTCGTGTTTCTCTACTGAGAATCACGCCTACACGGAAGAACAATATTTGTGGAATTGTTGAATAAATCCAATATGTTTGAAACGGCCGGCGTTACCACTAGACAGAACTATAGATGAGCGCGCATAGCGCGTGAAAATTTTTGGAAGTTATAGAAAGAATCGTTACAGATTTTACTGGCTACGGGCCAGATAAATAGCCATTTGGAATATTTTCTGAGCATATCTATGTCTTCACCAGTATTAGTTTATATAAAATTTTGGGCAATTTTGGGGGCTAGAAAAATTTGGGGGGGCTAAAGCCCCCCTAGTGTCCCCCGTAGGTCCGCGCCTGGTATAATTACCTTAATAATTTTCATGAGATGGAGTGTAAATCGTGACGCATGCGCGCGAAGCTCGCCGAAATTTTTCATTAAATAAGATTCCCATGACTAAACCTGCATTCAGAAAATGCATCGAGACACTTTCATTTACCCAACAAACCAACATGCCACTCGAAAAGCCATATTTTTACCTGGTTATTCGTAAACAGTTTCAACTTCTGCTGCTGTGTTTCTTCGAAAGTTGCTATCGAAACACATTGATAATAAGAACAACACTTAGGTAAGGTTTGAAGCGCGCGGAGCGCGCGAAAATTTTCACAGTTGGAGAAGAACTTGCAAAAATTTTGATAGCTTGAGAAGGATTTGCGAAAATTTTGATAGTTTGAGAAGAATTTGCGAAAATTTGATGATTACAATAGATCCATCACATACACATACACATACATACACAAATATTCCGTGACAAAGGACAGTTTTGATTCGACTTAACGTGAGGGAAATAACGTTTGATATTATTCTCACTATAGTTGGAAAATAAATACAAAGTTGACATAGGCTCAGTCGGAAAAATGTGCTGGACTGAGATATCAAAAATTCCAACTGGTACGTCAGATTTTCCGACTATCGTCGCTCTGAGGAACTTTGGGGGTGAGACACCCCCACACCCCCCGTCGCGACGGCCCTGTATGTACCACATATAGTAAAAGCCAGTTTATGCGAACCCCGCTTCTCCAAACGCGTACATCCAAACTGGCCTCGCGATTTTTTCTGAGTAGCATGGCAGAATCCACGAAGTTTTCAGAGCATTACAAGACAAACATTGACGGAAATTTCACACGTATTCCCTAATTTTGTCAGGTCTTACCCAATCACGGTAAGATCTAACGATGTCTAAAACAGCACGCATCAGGGCAGAAAAAAAAGAAAAAATTAACGATTTGTCAAATATGCAAGAAAAATTGTACAGGCTTGGTTTGAAATGCTTCTTAGTAGACACGAGTCGGTATAGACTCGATATCGCCCGTGTTTTATGCATTCATGGGACTGTAGGCTCGAATTTCGGGAGTAAAATCTCTGGGTTCTAGAAGTCTACAAGATTGTTTGTCTTATTATCGGTCACTGACTAATATTTTGTCTGGCACCGTAAAATTTCTTTCGTCCTACGCGCCACACTATTGTGACTTGAAGCTCTGGAAAAGGGTCACTAAAAGTACTAATGTACGTCATAAAATGCACCATGGTCCTTGCAAACAAAGTCCCAAACCCTATACCCATGTATACGGAACCGCAATTTTTGAAAAAAAAAGAAAAAGGCGGCGTGTTCCCTGTGTTACTTATAGAAATCGATGTCTCATTAGTACTGCTGTACTCCTGTGCGAAGGAAAACTTTGGTGGAATTGCCTCGTTATTAATTCCTGTGGGACAGCTTGACTAAGTTACCATTTTCAGAACACTCGCTACACCTCTCGCTGTTCACTTTCCCCACTGACTATCACCATCCTCAACAAATTGACTGACGGTTACTATCTTAAATTTGTGATCATCATACGAAATCTACTTCCTTTTTCATAAGCATTTCAAATTACACCTGGTAGAAGCAGGATTTTCTCAAGAAATGGTCCAGAATGGCCGCAAAAGCAGTCAAATTTAAGAAAGATTTCTTGGGGAGGACCCTCAGTCCCCAGCCTCGCGCCTTCGGCGATCGTTGTTAAAGGTTTCGCCGGACACAACTTCCCAAGATGCAGCCTGCCCTGACACTATAACTTTGAATGCTCTTGACAATGTCCATGTAAAACTACCCACAAAAGATTTCATCCGACTTCTTTAGTATCACATAGTCTATAACCTTCAAAATCGACCCAAACTTATTTTTCACACTAATAAACTAGTTGAGGGGTACTTGTGCCAGACCATCGGCAGCCTCCTGCAGCAGGATATAGGTTCCTAATCCTGCTCTATGGAAAGAACAGACACCTGGGGAAAGTAGGAATTCTTATGGAATAAAAATATTGCATTTAAAACTAAAGAAAAACAATAGGTTACAATTAAATGCCACAAACGTTGTCTCAACGCTGTTTTCTTCTGCGGGCTTCGCGCACCCGTTTTAAATATTGCTTCGGGGTTTCGGGGTTACTTCCTGCAGAAAATCCCGCTTGTCATAGCTTCGTACAAACTCCTCTATTATCATTGGAACCACCAATGCCCCCATGGCCTTCCGCAGCCTAGGGAAAGTTCCCCCTCCCCCAGAAATTTTTAAAGTAAAACTTATATCACCATCGGTCTGTGTAAATTTACCGACTCTTTCAAGATTGCTTAGCTGCAAGTTTTTAGGCACGGAAAGTGTCATTTCCGGTACCGTAATAAGGAACAGGCGCTTAGCGAAGGAGGGTGGGGCAAGAGCCTTCTTATATCACTAAAACTATGAAAAATGCGGTTTTTTTCAGCGCGCTTCGCGCGCACCCATTCTAAATACTGTATTTCCTATTCTTTAAAGGTCCCAAAGCCCCGGGCAATCCTCAAAATAATCCATTCTCCCCTACTTCGTCAAGCTCTCAGCATTATCGATCCCATCTGGCTGTTAAACACACGGAGTAGCAATATAGGCCTAATTGAAAAAAGTCAAATTGTAATTTTTTTGGTATGTTAATCGCCCACCTTATGTCATTTAAAAATGAAACTAAAAATGCATCACTTAATGTCTGCAATTTCGTAAAATGCTCGAGAGCTTCCGGGAGTTTGGCCTCTGGACCCCGCCAGGGGTCCTATGGCGGGCCCCTGGACCCCACGCCGTTAGGGGTGGCGCTTCGCGCTCCCGCGGCGCCGTTTGACAGTCCACCTACCTTTGCACCCCCCCTTTCAGGCATCAAATCCCGCCCCTGTGTGTAGTCCTCTTCTAAATGATCTATTCCAAATCCATCGCATGTGCACAAGTTCATGGTATATTATCGTGTCACTACATAACCTAGTATGCATGCCTTACATAATTTTGCCCACGCCCCAGGCGCGGATCCAGGGGGGCCTGGGGGGCCCGCCCCCCCCCTCGCCACGAAAAAAAAAAAACGAAAGGAGAAAAAAGAAGAAAAAGAAAAAAAAAGAAAAGGAGAAAGAAAAATTAAGAGCAAAAATGAATAAAAGTGTCTAAGAACGTATTCAAAGTATATGTTTCTGTAGGGGTTGGGTGGAGCTATCGCTGGATTATCTCTTTATATATCTTTCAAAGTGGTTGGCGACGAAAGGAGCGCTACAATGTTCGAAAACAGGTGAATAGCTGAGTAATGATCCTTGACTTAAGATCTAAATAAGTAAACATCGTGACATATGTAGTATGGGTTCGGCTGGCTGCACTGAAATTTAGTAACAATTTTGTGTTAAAGAGTGAAATTTTTTGTAATCTAGAGGGATTGAGAGGCAAAGTTTTCGCCATACAGACCTTGCAGAATGAATACAGAAGACAAGCTGTCAGGTGACGTGCTATTGTGCACAGTGGCACCAGCTGTTGCAGGCAAAGTAGCGGCGTGCATACCCTATTCGATTTCGAAACTGTCTGAAAGTTTTAAAATGAACTCAAAAGGCTTTTAAGCTACAGACAGTGGCGTCGGCACAGTGGGCAATGGGTGACGTGTGTCCCCCTCCCCCATCGATTCTTGAAAATTTTTAAAATGGTCCCAAAAGTCGTTTAAGCTACAGATTTCTGTGGAGGGTGTAGGGTGAGATGTATTTTTGATGACTGGTTTATTTGTTCTAACCATTTCCTTCGACAAACTGTTCTCAAACTATCATAAGTTTTGGAAATTCTTGACAAATTCCAAATTTTCGCACGCTCCGCTAGCGTCAAGCCTTGTGTCAGAGTTGTCCTTATTATCAATAGCTTTCGGTAACTACTCACGGGGGAACAAAGGAGCAAAAGTGCTTTTTAAGAATTCTCAGTCAGAAGATTCGTTTCTAAATAGCATAGGTTGGTGGGAAAGTGACAGTGTCCGATGCAGGTTCTGAAATGCAGGTTTTGTCATGGACTAATATTTTATTCAAAATTTCGGCGCGCTTCGGGCGCATACGACAGGGTTTACACCCGATTTTACATACCATTGACAAAGCTATGACGCAAGAAATTATTCAAATGCAACATTTTTCTAAAAATTACATCTCCTTCTCTGTAGGGCTCTCATCATTATGGGATCTTTGACTAATCTAGTCTAGCACATGATTTGAAAGATTGGAAGTACGTAATTGCCGTTGCTTATTTTCCAAACATCTTACCGCGACGTTCAATAATGACGAAAATCTTTTCTGAAACAAATTTTGCCTGTCCACCATCCCTCTTGCTATACCTAAAAAGAAGGTGATATATGTATCATATCTCCTCCCATATGGATGTCGGGTAGTGAGAATCCCGTTGGTCCCTCTTTTGTACGCTGTAACTAATTCAGAGCTCCCGGGAGGCTCTATACTGTTCTCTGTCAACCTTGGATATCCTTTTAAAATGTAAGGAAAAATTTATTATAGTCCAAGAATGTTTCTGTGGACTCCACGCAGGTATAATTGCCTGTACAATTTTCCCATGGGCGTGGATCATGGGGGGACGCGCCCCCTCACTTTTTTGGAAGGGGGGACATCGTCAAAAAGTCCCCCTCACTTTTTCAAAAATGATGGAACAGACTGCAATTGTGCCTAGGAAAACGAAATTTTTAGAAGAAAAATAACCTAAAAATCCTACACTTTTGTTGCACCAAATCACATCTGAGGGCATTCAGTTCTAGAAAAATTTCCCTTAGACCCCTTCCCCATGCCGACGATCACAAAACTTATTGCCTCCCCGTGACAAAAATTCTGGCTACCACCACTCTTCTTCCACCAGGACGGCGATTCACAAATGTGAAAAAGTCCCCCCCAAACACACACACATACACACTTTTGGAGATGGATACACGCCCATGATTTTTCCTGGGACTTAAGGAGGTTTGAAGACAATATATTAACCGTCTCTTACTCCCCTTTTTCACCCGAACAAAAGTTAGAATTCACTAAATTGTGGACATTTTTTAAACATACAATCACTTTAGAATGACCCAAAGATACCACCATTTTGCATATAGGCCCCCTAAAATTAACAAAAATTTCTCAAAGGGGAGGGAAAACCCCTTCCTGGGATTGCACTCTCATGTACTAACAAGAAAAGGCTCTCCCACTCTTGTATATAGCGTATACAAAATCCCACTGCCTAAAAAGGCACGGTTTAGCAGTTATCTCCGGTTCCCCCAACCACCAACTCCCGCCGGCACCATCGGTCATAGATTTCTAAAGGGTATACCCTTCAGAAATCCAAAAAGAAGGTGATATATCATCTCTCCTCCCATATGGATGTCAGGTTGTGAGAGTCCTGTTGGTCCCCCTTTTCAATGTACAATTAATGCAGAGCTCCCGGGAGGCTCCATACCGAAAATTTTCGGCGCGCCTCGCGCGCAATTGTTTACACTTACAGAGAGGTACGTTTTTATTGAGTGATGGATTTATTTTTATCACTTTTTACCAAAAATCATTTGAAATCTTTCACGATTTTTGCAATGTCTTCTCAATATTTCTTAATTTCGCTTGATCTGCGCACTTTTAGCCTTGAATTGCTCCCTTTACTATTAATAAGGTCCCGAACGTACTCGCATTACTCATCGGTGGTGTTCTACCATAAGCCAATTATTCGTGTGCATAAACGTGATTTCAGAGGAGCCAGCATTGTAAGGATGTAAAGCAACTGATATCCATTTTTTCACCCTCCTCTTCTTATGAGAACTGAAAACTTAGTATCGAACCCACCTCCTAATTGATAGACACATATAAAGGGAATTGACACCGTTAGTCATCGCAATGGTTTTAAATGTAAACCCAAATTTTCGGCGCGCTTCGCGCGCAATTGTTTCATCTGACGTCCTATACCCGAATACTGTATAACGAAAATAAAACACTCATTATGGCAAAAATAATTTCAAGTTACCTACACGGGCTCATAATGTTGGCGTGTGAGTTTTAAGATAACTTAGATTCTCCGGAACTCTGCAGGTACATATAGTAACTTATACTGAGCCATACACATCAAATTCCATGCAACATGAAAAGGTATAAAATCTCACTTACATAAGAACTGGAGCCGATTTCTGTGCTCTTAAAATGCAATATTGCGAGAGCTTCCGGGGGCTTCGCCCCCTGGACCCCGCCAGGGGCCCTAACGCGGGCCCCTGGACCCCACGCGTATGGACTCGCGCTTCGCGCTCGTGGTGCACCTTCGGTGTACATGAAGTTTTCCATCTTGGCCCCCCCCTCAAAATTTCTGGATCCGCGCCTGCCACGCCCATTAGTAGATCGTCAACCCCTGTCCTTGAAAATTTGCAGATGGCGCACCGCAATCAATGTCTCATCACGAAGATAACATATTGTGCCCCAGCCATAGAGCAGGATATAGGAACTATATCCTGCTCTATAGCTTCAGCTGACATTACAAATGCGAAAGATGACGCGAGCTTGTGTGTGTGTGTGGGGGGGGGGTGTAGGTGGGTGCGTATGTGTGTGAGCGTGTTGGTGTATGCGTGTGTGTGTAAGAAAAAAGAGTCACAGTAACGAACTCCTCCTAAACCGTACCTCTAATCAAATTAAGCGCTTTGTGGTTGGTAAGGGTAGTTGCATAGGCGTTCAGGATGTTTTTCTGATTGGTGAGTAGGAAGGGGTGTTTGAAGGATTCTCAAAGGGGCACTGAGGCGAGGCAGTTTGTGTATTTAATGCCTCAAATTGACAAACCCAAGTATTTCAACACACATAGGCCACAAGGCTAATACTGTGAAACTTTAGTTAAAAATACGCCGCTCGAACCCATGCCCCCTCATAGCTACGTCCTGTTTGAATCCTATCCTTCAGACGAACAAATGGACCCTGTGGGGCGTCCACCAGACTACTACATTTCACTAGTTCTGAAAGGTAACTAAGTTCTGAAAGGTAACAGAAGGAAACTAGTGTTCTCTGGGGGATTAAAAAGTATAATTGATAAATTAGAATTATCCTCTTGATAGACCCATCTTCGTAAAGAAATTGAAGTGTCTCAAAGCACTGCCTGCCTGCAATCTTTGCCATGAAAATGATGTCTTGAATGGAACATTTCGGCGCGCAATAGTCGTCTTTCGCATCCCATACCAGACTAAACTTATAACCAAACTGAAACACTTATATGGCAAAAAAACTATTTTCTGAAAACTAAATGTAAATCTCGCGCTGAATGCAAGTGTCCACATCATTCCCCCTGGACCTCACCAGGTGCCCTTGTAGTAATCTGTACGCAGCCATTAATATCGATATATAAAGTGATATAAAAGCTTCCAATGGCTTCTCCCCTTTGATCCCCACGGGGGCTCTGCAGACCCCGACAGGGGCCCTGACGCGGGCCCCTGGACAACACGCATGCAAACTCGCGCTTCGCGCCCTTGGTACGCCGTCGGTGTACTTGGGATTACCCATCGTGCCCCCTCGAAAAATTTCTCAGTCCGCGCCTGTCTGTAACCTACGTGTAGATTCGGGAAAATAGGGAGTGTAGCAAATTTCCAACGGAAATTATACTAGGAAAGCGAGTACTGCACTTGCAACATAATGTGCATTCAGTCAACGCTTCTTGTTCTAGTTTAGTCTAAAACTAATTTGGCAAAATTTGAGAACCATTTTTGGAATCCGCCCTGTAGCCAGTCTATGTAAAGAGTGTGTGTGGCCAAAATCTAAAATGGTCTTAGGCCGTTTCTTGTATTCCTTTGTTGTTGTTGTTGTTTCTTTTTTGGTATTTTTTGTTTTCTTTTTGTTTTTGAGAATTGATTGGGAAATGCATAGCAGTCCACTATCCACAATGAAAAAAAAATCAAAGCTAAAACATATGTAAAAAAAAAAAAAACGGGAAAATGGGGAACTGAAACTGGGAGGCACATACTCGCTTTGAAAACACCGAGAGGTTCACGGTAAAACTGAGAGGTTAATTGACAGGTTGGTCATTTGCAACCATCTTGCTTCATGCAACACCGCAGTGCTCACGAGTAAGCTGCCAGTGGACTGAGGGGACATGCAGCCGTCTAAAGTTAGGGAAACAAAATTCTCGGTAAATCATTGATACAAATCGGGGCTTTCGATTTCCGCAGGAGTGTCTCAGGCAAGAAAAAGGCTGATCCCTCTAGAAAAGAATACCCCATCCGCCAAGGAAGCCCACTGAAGTAGTACCCCATCCTTCAGAAGGAATGGCAACCATAGACCTTTTTCCAAATAGCAATTACACAGGATTATGGGGCAGAGTTTTAGTGTGCACCATTTTTGTCAATGGCTTTTTACTGTGGCCAAAAATGATGTGAACCAAAACTCTATCCCACAATCCATTGTAACTGCTATTTGGAAAAGGGTCTATGCAGCATGCAGCATGATGCGAGATCAAAAAAAAAAAAAAAAAAAATCATAAGTTATCCGACTGCTTCAGTCTGGTAAGAACGAAGTCTACTTCTCCTTATTCTGACATGGGCTCATCCACCCGCATTTGAAATTTTGATACTATTTTGACCTTTTAAGGTCACGTTTTGTATGATGCAATGGAATTACCTTAACATAATCGTAGTTTTTATGAACTCCCTCTAACAGTTTATAAATAAGGAACTGTCTGACGATTTATAAATCGATTAAGTGATGTACTCAGTACAAACCAAACGAGCATAGTGTTTCCAAATAAGGGAACTGCAATGCTAAAAAAGTCTAATGAATAATCATATCCCGCTTTACGATATACATATTCATACAGTTTCGACAGTATGCCCAAAGCACGCACGCGCTGGTTATTAATCTGTACTGTGTTTAGACAAGAGATGCCAACGTGCGAGTTTGTTTACCTACGGTAGTTGTTAAACATCATACAGTGTACCAGTAATGTTACAAATAGAATGACGGCGGGAGGTGTCCGAGTGCTACTATGGCGTACTACATTCACCCAGTTTAGACACACTGGGGCGCGGGCTCTAGGACCTCGATGAAAAGAACGAATGAAATGTTACTTACCGCAGTACAAGCAGCAAACCGTAGGCCAGGAAAATGGCCTTAGACCACTCAAGCCTTGATATAAAAAAGAACTATATTTATAGTCCTGTTCTCACGTTTGGAAACGTTTGAATGAGACATTACCCAATTGAATGGACGCGTCAAATGTGAAAAAAATTCTCACCCATACCCCAACTACGGAGGGTCTTGAGATGGGCATTAAAATGCAGACCTTTCACGGGGACGGGGAGCATAAGGGTCCATTCTTGTTTTTGTCTCTCTCATGGGGGTTACGCCATAAAATTGCTTTAATGTGCTTAAGGGAATACAAGTCTAGAAAGGATGGAAAACTGAAAGTATGGTGGACTTGTTTATCTCTCTTTTTGAGAGCTGCAACTCCATTTAGCTCCTCCCCCAAACTTATGGCTACCACACTTATGGATTTTGATGTTAAAATTAAAATAAAAAGATCAACAGTGAAGGAAGAGGGACGATAGACTCATAGGAGAGAAGAAAGAATTTTCAATAAAATCGTTGACATTTGGAATAAAAAGTGAAATATTACTCAAATGTATTCATAATACCTCCACCCAGCAAAGGCGTACCAGGCATGGGACTATACTGCAGACCCCCCTCCCTCTGGAGTTGCAGAAAAACCAGTTTCTCCGGCTGAGTACTGGAAAAGTCGGGAAATTATATTATAACGGCATAGACGGCTCAGATCCTCCTGGGAAAAGTACCCCTTTTGGCCATCATTCCTACGGCCACAATGATGCTGTCTTAAGGTGTTAAGATGGCTTAGCCTAATGCTTAATTCCATCTTATCCCCAACTTTTCTAAATACACTAGAGCTTCCGGCAAATTCGCCCCTGAACCCCTGATGGGAGGTGGACCCTTGCAGGGCCCCGCAGGAGCCCCTGGCGGGGGCGCGAACCAGTGAATACCACGCCCTTCTGAGTAGAGCGTGGCGACTTGGGAGCCGTTGGGTTATTCTATAACCTGAAACCCTACATGGCAAAATTCTGCATTGTAGTTCCCCACCTTGACACACCCTAAACCTACCCCTGCCCCCGACTAAAATTAATACCACAACTTTGCAGGGTACTGGTTGTGTTACTAGCACAATCAGAGACTGTATAGTCAGTATTGAAAATGGCAGAGAATTATAGTTTTGTAAGAATCTTTGGAGAAGGATCTGGATGTTGACAAACTTCTTAAGAACAAGTCCAATAGGTGAATAAACTACTTTCAAGAGCTATGTCTGCTCTCTTCATCAGCCAGATAATGCACTGAATTGTCAGAGCTGTTTGTTAACTCACTGCCAACTTAAGGGCTTACCCCCATGGGTGAGTTAAGAAGGAAAAGGGGCAGGGCCCTCGCTAGACGGAGGAGATGTGTGGGGTGTGACATCCCCATTCACCGATCCAGTCTGCAAAATTTTGCACCTGTCGGCAAAATGAAGGGAAGGGGGAGAAAAAGAGAAGGAGAGAGGGAAAGAGGAAGAGAAAGATGGGAAAGAAAGACAGAAGAAAGAAGGAAAGAAGAGAAGATAGGGAAAAAGGGAAAAAAGAAGGAAAGATGAAAGAGGAAAGCGACTGTGCGTGTGTGTGTGTGCAGGGGGCGCTCAGGGAGGAATAAATTGGAATGTATTTAGGCCCAGACAAGTCTTGTCGTAATATTTGAGAAAATCCGTCAAAAACATGAAACGTAATCATATTCGTTCAGCGGAACTGCACTACAATAAGCTTCTCAGGCATGCCGAAGTTATTTATGGCAACGTGATATCGTGTCACGTCGAGACGACAGAATTCTACGTCAGTCGCCAAAATCAAGGAAAGATGGGAAAGGGGGAAGAAAAGGAGAGAAGAAGGAAGGCAAAACAAAACGAACAGAGTGGCAGTCGAGAATGGTTTGAGAGGGCAATATTTAATGAATATCAAGAAAAGAATTGGACCAAAACAGAATTAACCCTGTGGCACTTGTGACTTCCTTCCAAAACGAGAAATTCAACCATGAGATCTATCATGATATTGATCCACTATGCAGTTTCACCATTATGTCCACATAATAGAACTTTATCATGTGTCAATACTAAGCTTCCGTAGTATAAATGGGGTAAACGTGACGTAATTTTGCTGTTGTAAATTATCTCTAAGCCAGGTACGTACACAGTACGGTACGCGCAATTTTTTTTCCCACGAGGTTATGGGCAAATCACGCCAATGGACCAATCAGCGTCTTGGAAATAGGCCACACCCCTAATTCCAAAATGACAGCTTCTGAACCATTTTTTTGTAATTCTGACGCCAGATTATGAAAGAACAGGCCAAATAACCCCAGCCCACGTAACCCTAACCTTAGAAATAACCCCAACCATGATTTAGAAACAAATTTGAAAAAAATTTCAAAATCAGATTTGCCCATAACCTCGTGGGAAAAAAAATTAGGCGTACGGTACAGTAACGTAACATAGCTTCATTATCACAGCCTGGATCAGGTTACAGTGTGGATAATAAATTACCTTTTACGGCCTAAACAAGACATCACAATGGTAGCTACTACAGGTCTGGTTGTTGCTCGATCTGGACAATTTCAGAATATAAACGACGTCCAGGGCTACGAAGGCTAACATCTCGTTCTCTGAGTCTGGAGTCTGAACAACTGCAGTGTTGCCGATTCTACTTTGCATGATATAAAGTTACCGTCCTCCTAACTTAGCCTAGCCTAGTACCGTAGTAGACTAGCTTTTTTATTGGGTTATTCCTACACTAACGTTAGCTTCAATTAGCCAGGTCAGAGACTCAAGCCTGACTCCAGCATACAACAGTCTTTAGATACAAACGTTATCTTCTGTGTGCCACCGTGCCTTTATCATAGACGTTGAAGGTGTATGACGGTGAAGGTGTATGAAGTATCACTATCAAACCTCAGCTTAGGCTAGTTGAGCATCTTGAACACACCCACAGAAGTATACAATGCAGGGTAGGTCAAACATGTATGGAATTAAACCACCAATCATTGGCAGGGCTGCGTACGTACCTCCAAAACAGGATTTCACAGATACGGTATTTAACCAGTTTGTTAAAGCTCAAACTTTGAAAGGAACACTTTCAGCATTCTTCACACTCTGTGAACAGATTGATGTGAGGCAGTTTGAAAATCATCATACCTTTTACCAGACACTGAAGGACAAAGTTCGATCTTGGAAAGCAACTGCATTATGGTCATCACTGGATCAACTTGTTAACAGAGAAGAGTATGCCAGCGGCAGTATTTGTGCAAACAAGAAGGTATGTATGGGACCTATTTTACAGTAGGCCTAGGCTAGGCCTGAAAGCATGTGTAACTTGCAGCAAGGCTTTTTCTAAGATTTTCTTCTAAGTAATTGCAAGTTTACATGTTTTCTTTGTTAAGGATGACTCATTCCTACAAGCAGCTTATGCTCTTTTTTAGCTGTTGCCAGTCTATAGGTAGCACTAGGATTTACCTGGTAGGGAGGGGATTGGGGCTTCCCAAGATGTGGGTCCAGCAACCTAAAGCCCTAGGGCTACAGTACCTGCAGGCCAGATTGGAAAGCTTGTGATGGTGCGCGGGGGATTTTAATAACGGCCAGGAGAATTGCGCGGCCGATACTATCTAAGCAGAGCGCCACCATCGGTTGGCGCGGAGCGTACTGAGAAAATTTTGGCCAAAACCACCTCCTACATTGCAGGAAATCGCCTTTCCCAGGCAACTTGTGTGCTTGTTGCCAACAAGTTTGCGCGGTTGCAGTTGTCAGTTGTTAAATTTGCGTGGCTGGCAACTTCGATATTCATATTGTTGCGCGGGGGGTTTATCCCTCGCGCAGGGCAAACTTTCCAATCTGGCCTGCAGGTTACAGGAAGGATGTAAAAGTTGAGATTTTCAGAATGCTTTGGGTTGTTATTGAAGAAAGTGCCCTCCAGTCGCAAAAATAAAAAATCTAATGAAGCTCTTTGATGTGTAGTCTAGAAGACATGCTTCAAAAGGTCACCTCTCTCATCAAGAGATCCATCGGGCAAAACCCCTTGAACCCAAAGATTCACTAGGCCCATATGCTGCCTTCCATTGGTACGGTGCGCACGGTGTGCACCAATTCACAACTTGTGAAAAGCGTTTCATTGGGTCCTAAGTGGTGAAACAGACAGCTACACACTATTCAACAATAACATCGATATATATGTAGCCTGTACGTTTGACGTACAGTGTACGTAAATTAGACGATGTTCGACGAACAGGCAAATGGCGTAAGAATCAATCATCAAAACAATGACAAAATGGTCGCTGTGAGCAATAATCATCAATACTGAGCACTAATATATGATTTGCGTCTTCAGATTTACAACTGAGAAGAGCTGTGTATGGATTTTACGGGATGAAAGGTAAAATAGGAAGGTAAAATTTTTCATTGTTTGGCTACCTTAGCTACGTCCGCCAGTTTGTCCAGTGTGGACAACTCGAGTTGCTTAGAAAATTCCCAGCTCACCGCATGAGTTCACAAGTTGTGAGGGCTGTGAAACGCTTTTCACACGTAAATGACCGAGTTCACCGTACCAATGGAATGCCGTAATAGTCAGGAATCTGTAGATAGGGAGGGGTGGAAATGTGTGTGGGGAGCTGGGGGGCTACACACAGTGGCACTGCACAGTATGCCTGTGACAGTATTTGTAGTGATAGCTTCACTCAGTCAATGCTTTAAGTCTTTAAAATTTGCCTTCCATTTTATACTACAATGGGCAAACTTCAGTATGGTAGGTAAACTAGCCATTCCAAAGTCAAAGCACTTCTATTGGTTGAAAAATAGAGAAGTTCATAGCAATACAATGGTCATTGATGAGAATCCATTACATCACACCTGCTTGCACTAAAAGTTCACCTTTGGTAGAAAAGGTGATGACTTTAGCTTTTGCTGTAGTGACCACTACAATTAAACATGGTAAGTGAATGGAAATTTCATCAGAATGCATACAGTAGATTACAGTCCTCATTATAAAAAATGAGTTTGTCCCTGGACTATTATAAAATAGATTGTTTGTGTACCCTATTTTGTGTCTTTTTTTCAAATTCAGTGATTTGTAGACTATAAATGGTTCATCTGCATTGTTTGTGAAATTTGGTATAATGTACATTCCCTACAGATACTCCTAGTGGGATGATCATGATTCATTGTGATGAATGAAACATATCCTTAATAAGTAACTTGTTTATTGCACAGTGAAACTGAATTAGCACCTTTCTTTCTGCAGCTATGCTTGGTTAATGTTTCTAAACAGTGTATTCTTTCCTATATGTTATTTTTTTGTTTGGTTCACTAGCCTATGTAGTTAATAGGTTTGTGTTTTTCTAGTGACCTTCAAATGATTTCTTGCTATTTTGCTATGTATATCAATGTTGTTTGTATCCGTTTTGAAAATTTGTGGAATAAACTTGACTTGAATTGATCAGTTGAAGCTTAACTTGGCACACCAAACTTACCACTTGTTGGTTTCTTTCAGGTTCTAATCATAGGAGCAGGACCATGTGGACTAAGAACAGCTATAGAGTGTGCTCTCCTAGGAGCGAAAGTGGTGGTTATTGAAAAGAGAGAAAATTTTACCCGTAACAATGTACTTCATCTATGGCCCTTTGTTATCAAGGATCTTAGGAAGCTTGGTGCTAAAGTGCTGTATCCTAAATTTTGTCCTGGAAATATTGATCACATAAGTGAGTAACCTATCTTTATAGTATCTTTTCTTTCTTGCAGTATTGGCAAAATTTGTAATGTGGATATTGTCTGACAGAAGAAGATTGCACAGTGTGTCATGTACTCTTATTAAGTATGGTCATATTCTTTGACTAGGCAAATTGCAGCCCTCCTAGGAGAAAATTTCTATAGACACCTGTTGAAATGCCAACAGGTTTGAACTGGTATGAATTGCGATTGACCATAACATCTGTTGGAGTTACAGAGTTGGTAAACAGGTATCAAATGGAAAGTCTGAAAATAACGGACCGTATCCTTTTGATTGTTACAGTCAAAACAGACTTTGACAATTTTTTTATCATTACTTAGTAGGGCTAGCTGTTCTTTATATCTACTTGCGTAAATGAATATCTACTTGTCCAGTTTGAATTTGCCAAATAACATAACAGGTTAAAGGGCAAAGGAGGGCTATTAAAGGCCCCATAAGATGCCCTGAAGTCCATACAACCTTAACTGAAAACAAACAACCAACCAACACCAAACAAGCCCAGCCCAATTAGATTTGACCACAGTTATGGAAGAACTTGTCAATGTTAACCTTAAAGCAGTGCACAGATGTGGAGTTAACTACCCACTCAGGCAGACTATTCCACTCGTTAACAACTCAATGAGAGAAGCTGAACTTCCTAATGTCGAGCCTTGCAAAACACTTAACTAGCTTCTTACAATGGCCTCGAACCCGAGAATTACTTTGAACCTTTAAGTAATTGCAAGATGACAAAGGATTCCTTTCAGAGAGAAATTTGTACACCTGAAGCATGTCCCCCCTAATCCTTCTCAACTCCAGGGTGGTAAGCCCAAGATGCTCAAGTCTAACATGATAAGGTAGGTGTTTCACCTCAGGTAGAAGGGGAGTGGCTCTCCTCTGAACCTGCTCAAAAAGAAACTTGTCCTTTTCATAGAAGGGACTCCAAGCCTGGGCTGCATAGTCGAGGTGGGGTCATACCATTTAGCACAATTTCTTTACTAAAACTACTGAAATTCCTCTTGATCAATCCAAGCACCCTACAGTATTAGCCCTAGCAGCAGCAGCTGCACACTGTCTAGATGGCTTTAAATCGCCTGTAATAACTACACCCAGATCCTTCTCAAAAGTCACATCACTCAGAATACTACCATTCATGTTATAATCATAGCTGAAATTTTTAGGACCAAAGTGAAGGACTTTGCACAATATCTGCATTAAAAGACATTTGCCAAGTCTGAGACCAAGAAGATAACCTGTCCAAGTCTTTTTGCAGTAAGGAGGCATCATTCTTATCACTAACCTTCCTATAGAGCTTTGTATCATCAGCGAACTTACTAATACTAGATGTGAGAGAGCTACAGTATCAATATCATTGATGAAAATTAAGAAAAGAAGCGGGCCAAGAACAGAACCTTGTGGAACTCCACTTGTAACTTCTTTCCAAGAAGAGAAATTACCTTTAACAACAACTCTCTGAGATCTACCATTGAGCCATGAATTTATCCAGTCAGCACAACTGCCCTTGATGCCTAACCTATGCAGTTTAACCATAAGTCTACAGTACCTAATGGAACTTTATCAAAAGCTTTTTGAAAATCAAGGTAAATGACATCAACACTGTGACCAGAATCAAGAGATAAAGAAACATCCTCAAGGAAGCTTAGTAAATTAGTAACACAAGATCTACTAGGTAAGAAACCATGCTGTGACAGATTGAGCAACCCATTATCTAAAAGATATTTAAGCAAACAATCCTTGATTACTGATTCCATAACTTTGCACACAACACTAGTGTGGTTTCTGACCGGCCTATAATTGCAAGGCAAGCTTCAATCCCCCTTTTTGAAAATTGGAGTAACATTAGCAATCTGCCAGTCAGCAGGTACAAAGTTTGAATCCAGAAACTTCTGAAAAATAATGCAAAGAGGAACTGACAAAATCTCGGAGCATTCATGGAGAATGGCAGGATGGATCCCATCAGGCCCGGGGGCCTTACTAGCTTTTAAACTCTTCAACTTATTACAAATCACCTCTTCAGAGAAGACAACATCACTAACTAAAGAAGAATTATCAGAACCCCTACAAGTCCCCAAAATAGATGATTCCTTGGTAAAAACAGATACGAAATAATCATTTAACAAATTAGCCATATCCTGATGATCACTAACTAGTGTGCCTTGATTACCTTGGAGAGGCCCAACACCCTCCTTAACCTTCTGCTTAGACCTAACATAGGCATGAAGAGATTTTGGATTTACCTTAACCTCCTTGGCCAACTGCTTTTCAAACTTAGCTTTAGTGTCAATAACCAAATTTTTAACTAAGAGTTCCTGATTCCCGTAGACTGCAAAGTCATCAGTATTCTTACTGACCCTATATCGACGCTAACATTTACATTTCTTCCTGGCTGCTCTAAGTACCTCTCTAGAAATCCGAATTGGCCTATTTTTAACCACAGCTTTCTTGAGTGGGATACACAACTTTGTAGTGTCAGTAACTGTATTACAAAAAACACTCCATGCTTCAGCAGGGCCTACAGTAAGTGAGACAAACGCCATGTAGAGAAGACTTTGCTGGGATACTTGTGGGGAGGGCGGGGGGGGGGGGGGGATAGCTATGATTGAGCAGTGTACATGTACTTGCCCAAGTGATTTTTTTCTTTCCCCAGACTGTTGGGCTGGGGATTTGTCAAGCCCTGGTGAAAATCCATGTGCATGTTTTCCATGTTCAAACAGTTTTCAACAGGATTTTCTTCTTTAGGCGGGTGCAGTTCATAGTACAGTAGTATGTTTAAGCTTTTTGAAAGACTGAATCTATTGGTTAAGTTCAAAATAAGAGTGAGGCACCTTCAATTGCAGAACATTCAACCAAATTTACCAGAGTTGACAAACTGCATTTATAGTGAGGAGTGATACCATATAAAAAAGTTCAAAACTCTCAAAACTTAAAACTTTTGAAAAAATAGTCACTATGAACAGAATACAGTACTGCTGTATCTAAGAAATCCAAAAGCTGTTCAGTGCCCGGAATGAACTTTCTGACCAATTTTAACATGATGCATATTCATGTGTCTTTACCCATATTCTGATATCACTTGGATTGCTATGGGAAGAATATTTAATTGATGTTGATTGAAGCATGTGCTATTTATACCCATCAAGATCTTAAAGGTTGCATAAAACCTACATCTCTTTGATATTGAATGGAATTTAATAATATTGTCGTGTGCGTTTTGCTTACTTTCCAGGCATCCGAAGGCTGCAGCTGATTTTGCTCAAAATTTGTTTATGTCTTGGGATCGAAGTTCATTGTGAAGTAGCCTTCCAGGATATAGTAGAGCCACCAGAGGACCAAACAGAAGGTAATCAGAGTCTTCCCCTTGTAACTTCCCACTCCCCCACCCTCATCCCCAAAATATTCACGGGGCCAGTCAAATGGACAGTAAGTTCAACTGTTTACCCTAGTTTTTAGCGATTCTTTACATAAAATAAAGTAGTAAAGTTGCTAAAATGAAGATGAGTATTAGTGAGCAGCCTGTATTCTTTGCTGCTGGTTCTAGCATACAGTACGTATGTCGCATGAATCCAGCAATTGGACATCCTGTGAACACTTTTATGAAGAGAACATCACACCATTCAAATCATTTTGAGAGTCCCTGTAACCTTTAAACTCAGATTTCCATTGTTGTTGTTGTAGTAGTAACCAAAGTCTGCATACAGAATGTTATCTGTGTCATACCTGAACAGAAAAATTTTGCCTCTGTGAATTCAAGGAACATCAAGCTTTTCACAAAATGTTGCATATTATAGAAAAGGCACTTGAATTCAGCAGTCATCAAGAATATATGTTCACTTGATATTTTTGTATAGCATCATGCATTCAACCGACATGGAAAATGGAGACATGCTAAAGTCATGTTCCCACAGAGAAGATTGAACGACTCTGTCAAATACAGGAAAAATCCCCCTTTTCTTTGATAGCCTTTCAGCCACAGCTAGTAAATTAACAATTTTCAGTAACATGGATAGGCTAATCCTGATACTTTCCTTTCTTTGATGGGAGAAATTGAAAAGATGAAGTTTTAACATTCATTTTGAGATCCACTTTTACACAGCACCATTACAATGTACGAATTGTGGACTCCTTGTGAGATTGGTGTCTGGAGATCAAACAGTCACTTCAATTTAACCCGTTTGTTTAAGACTGCTGGTAACAAGGCTTTGTTTACTTCAAGGAAATCTAACAAAATAACACTTGCACTTGCACCGATCACAAAAGTCAGACAGTTGACAATTTTTCAATTTTTGCAAGAATGGGAGGTATTTAAATGTCAAGGTGAAGGAATTCCAGGCCCCCATACTGCTAGTGAGGAATGAATTAAATATCACATCAGCAATATTTTTACCTGGGTGTTTTTGGATGGCATTTACTTAGAGATCCAACTATCCTGTCAGACTGTTGTGGTGTTATCACATAAATTCCTGTGGAGCGGGATGGACTTAAGCTACTTGTATGAGCTGATAAGCTATCAAAATTTAACAGTATGTAAATTAGCTAACCTGGCAGTTCTGACTTGAACAATTGACAATTTGCATCACATTCACTTGTGCTCTTACTGTATCAGTGCACTTTGTTTATTCTACAGGTTTAGGATGGAGAGCAAAGTTTGACCCTGAGGACCATCCTCTTTCTCAGATTCAGTTTGATGTTGTGATTGGAGCAGATGGAAGGAGGAACACGTTGAAAGGTAAATTCAAATGAACTTTGTAAACAGTCATTGAAGAATGGTTTTAGTCTGGACTTACAATCTCAGTCTAAGGAACAGATATGTACAGAGCTTCTACAACTGAAGTTGGGAGTACTACATGCCTACAGTACCTATTCATAATTCAACCTACACATATTAGTGATTAGTTGAAAAGAGAAGTAGCCACGGGTCTCGTTGTTGTTTATCCATGATTCACTTGACTGGGTCCTGATTTAGCCAAAGGTGACCAGTGGTCATTGTGGGCTAAATTTGGTGGATTCTTTGACTTGGTCCTCTTCAGTTCCACCCAACTGCCAAACTCTGCTGGTGCCACTGATCTTATGCATTCCTGTTTTGAACAGAAAATTGTCCTATATTTTGCTGAAGAAAACTTCTCTTATTTAGTCTTGTGTTTTTGATGCTCACTATTAGGGACCCTAGGCCATGCATCTCAACTCGAAGGTAAACTAAAACAAATCATAACTTATATATCCGGCAGGGTTCTTTTGGCGTAAGGGCAAGAAGAATACTCCTTGCATATTATCGAAACAGCTGAGCCAGGCAGGATCACATGCATCTTCCATGGTACCCCAGACTGAGGCAAAACAGGGTTGCAGAATCTTTTCAAAGTTTAATGGAAGCATGTATTTCCATGTGGTTCCTTTCGACTTGTTCCAGAAGTTAACATATGGGGATGAATTTGTCCAGACACCAGTCTTCCAATATACTTAAAGGGCCACTGATTAGTCCAAGACAGTTGAAATTCTCTTAAGTTTACTCCTACCATATCACATTCTCCAGTTTGAGAAAACTTTTGTCTTCTGTGTCTTTCACACAAAGCTACAGTAGCCTGTTTGGTACAGATGTAAATTGGGTAAGGCCATGTTCATCATCACTGACCAATCATAGTGAAGCTATTCTGATGTCACAATGACTATCTGTTCATGTAGAGGCCATGATCTCCTTCCTCCAGTCTGTGCCTATTCTCCATCTCCTGTATTCTACCGTCATTGTACACCCATCTCCCAGTACCACTAGTTCTTTACTGTATTATACTCCTTCAACCATTCAGTTCAGGCCTTGGAGATATTGGCAAGTTGAATTTTTTCAATGTGTGTCTCAATAATCTCATATCAGTTAATAAAAAGTTATGGAAGAAAATTTGTGTTATTAGAATGAGGTTTCATAGTACTTTGCAGTTTGCAATTTGAAGTCTGTTGTTGAAAAGGTGCAAGAACCCGAATAAATGATAATTAAATTAGATATACTTTCTCTTTTGTTTCACAGGCTTTGAGAGAAAAAAAGCGGGACGTGCTCTGGCAATAGCCCTTACTTTCAATTTTAAGAATTACAACTCCAGTGCCGAGGCCAGAGTTCAAGAGATTGGGGGCATTTCTTATCAGTTTCGGCAAGATTTCTTCAAAGAGATGAACCAGAAACTTGGTATAACACTTGAGAATCTTGTTTACTACAAAGATGAAACACACTACTTTGTGGTGACTGCAAAGAAGAGTAGCCTTATGAAGAAAGATGTGATTATAGAGGTATTGCAGATAGGAGTTGTAAAATGTTGCACTAGCACTTAACATAGTGTAGATGTGATAAAAATGGTATTGTGGATAGGAGCTGTAAACTGTTACACTAGCACTTAACATAGTGTAGATGTGATAAAAGACTTGTATTGTGGATAGGAGCTGTAAAATGTTACACTAGCACTTCACACAGTGTGGAGCATGACCATGATCAGTAGCATAGCCAGAAAATTTTTTGTGTGGAGCATCTAGGAGGGCTTCACCATTTCATAAGGGGCAGATATGGTATCATCATATACTGTGAACACATTTTTCCACCCTTGGAATTTCCAGTGGGGGGGGGGGGAGATTATTGGGGGCAAGAGACCAGCCAGTCCTTAGCTACTCTACTGATCATGATGAATTTTTTTCCTTTATTGACAGTACTCATAGCTTCTGCAAGTTTTACGGAAAACTACACTTCCCAATTAACATACAACCAATGGTTCATTGCTCCAATTACAGTATCTGCTGAAGGTTCTATGCATTGCTTTGATGCCCTTTTTGGTTTAGTGCAAGTTTAACAATGAAGGAGAATTAGATTAAAATGAACGGCAAATTCTGTCTGGGAAAAACCGCTGACTAGTTTTGGCATAGCAAGATTTTTTGTAGTGCTTTCATGTTATTATAACATGTTTCTAGTTGCTATGCTGGTGTTCATTGATGTGTGGAGTAGGGTTGGGTGACTCACAATATGTTTTGTCTGTTACCTGGGGCCTAATTAGTTGTGAGGCAGCAACACATACCGGAGTAGGTTTAAATTGACATAAAGTTACCAGGTACAGTAGTATTAGTGCATCAGTAGGCTTATGTTACATGCTTCTTAATGGCTAAGGCGACCTAAATAACGTTGATGGAGAATCGTGGTAGAGAACAGATGAGAAAACGTGTTTAATGAAAAGAAAAAAAGAGATCAAAAAGTGTCTGTCCAGCATGTTAAAGGATTTCATTAAAACCTGCACAACAACACAAACATGAATTTCAAAATATGATTTTTGTGCATATTTTGGACATTATTGAAAATTACCCAGGAGTCCCAATTCCCAGGGAAGAGGAGTTGTTAGTCAATTCCTGGCCAGGAGTCACGACTCTGAAGAAGAGTCAGGTAAACCACCCAAGCATAGTGTGGAGAGAGTATTTATGATGGGTGGCAATCCGGGGGGACAGGGGAGACGTGTCCCCCCAATATTTGAGAAATAGCCCATTGACTTTGATTTTTCACACAGTAAATTATTTGAAAATGGGGTCATGTCCCCCCAATATTGAGAACAAATGACTGCTTGGTATTTAAGGTACACGTCAAACCTTAAAAAATTAGGCAGGCTTGAACCAAGGGTCAGTCCAATCCATGATTTGTCTCCTGGTCTTATAGATTTTAGCAAATCCAGGTACTGTTTTCAGGGTTCTGTCCAGGATTGCCGGAGTGCCAGAAGCTCTTTGCTGGGTTTGTAACAAAGGTCCAAATATGAGCCATGGTGCAGGTTGTCCTACACACATCATAGGATAGGGTGATACCTTTGGAAAGATGACAACTTTTTTTGAATAATAAACATAAGAAAATACATCAGACTTATGAATTCCCAGTTACTGTGGTGAACACTTGTGTCCCTGTCATCAAAACAAGTTGATGATCAGTGTCTTGGTGTAGTTTATCGAGACAGCAGCATGCGGGCTAGAAAGCATGAAACTGCTACTTGGTTTACTCTATTATCTGAACTCAGTGCTGGTCAGAAATAGTACTCTCTGAGTTTAGTGGTGGTCAGTGTGTCTACATCCTGGTCAGGCCCACCAGCACAAACTAGCAGTGAGAAATCACTCTGTTTTACCAACAACAGAAGCCTTTCTTTAAAACCATTGAAAGTACATCATATACATGATATTTGGCATGATGACAATGCAACACCAAGACTCTGTAAATACCTTGATATCACAAGTTACATTATGTACATGCAAATATGTGAAATGAGCTCATGAATTAAGTTCAGTGTATGCAAATCAAGGAAATTTTGTGTGCACAAATTAAGGAATATGTCATGCTCGCGCACTCAGTAAAAGATTCAGTATGTGACTGAGTTTATTTTAATAAAATGCTAGGAATTTGTGAGAATTAGAAATCTCCTGGTCATTTATCTTTTTTATGCATACCTGGTGATAATTTTCGTGATAATGCAGTAAAAATCACCTGGTTTCAGCTAAATGAATGTACACAACAAGGCCTGAGGTACAAAAAAAAAACACTTTGTGGGCAATATGTATAACAAATGGAGAGCTATGCAATGTCTTGATGTTGGTGAAATGTTTCTAAAATGTTTCTACAAAAGTTTTGTTGAACTAAAGTGGGTTTAATAGGGTGAGGGAGATTTAGAACTTTCCCTTGGTAGGTCAAGCACTAAAGTGGTAATAAGTTTTGAAGATCAAACAGCTAGATTTTTTGAAACTAAGGATACAGCCTGCCTGATGAAGTATGTTAAATTGTTTTGTATCAAGTAGGTACAAAGTGTCAGTTTAAAATTTGGTATTACACCTTAGCTTATTCCATCTGCTGAAAGTGATATCTCAAATTGACAACATTAAAACATTCCACTAACAGTATTTTAAGGTGGTAAAAGCTCTTCATTCAAGTTTGTATGTATTAACCATGTGCTCATGTCTTCCTTTTATCAGGACAAACCAACAATTGCAGAGCTACTCGCACCTTCAAATGTGAATTATGACAAGCTCAAGGCTTATGCTCTAGAAATTGCAACCTTTTCAACAGAGTTACCAAATTACGACTTTGAAATCAACCACCACAACATGCCTGATGTAGCTATGTTTGATTTTACATCCATTCACCTTGCTTGTCACAGTGCCTTTGTCAGGAACAAACATGGCCACGAGTTACTTCATTGTTTAGTTGGTGACAGTCTGTTGCAGGTATAGTTGAGGACTCCATCTTTTACTTTTCAGGAAACTCATGCCGTTGTAGCAAAATTACTTTTGTGAAATATTCGTGGATAATGTTAACCTATTGCTCTCCTTGTATATTTATTGGTAATAAAATAATTGACATTTTGGGCCAATGGCTTTTGAACCTGTTCAAACTTGGTGACAGCCTTATTTACATTTAGTAAATTTTCTTTAAATGTTGAAAATGGAAAGTCAATTAGAAAAGAGGAAAAAGGTCTTTATAATTATCCCTCTTTCTCTCTTGGCTTCCTTGTGCAGTCAAGAAGTGTGCTAAGTCATGGATTGACAATGTGTGTACCATGAATAGAGAGAAAATTAAAAATTCAATTTTTATTTGCCTTATCAACTTGTGGAACTCAGATAAGTATAAAAGTACCAAAAGAACATGTCATTTTTAGATCCAAAATAATTTAATTTTGCCTCGATTAAGGTAATGAAAACTTGGGAGTAATTTAACTGAGTGAAGTTTTCTAACATTGGAAACAGATGACTTGAGAAGGGAATAGGTGCAATTGTATTACTATGATTTTGCAGAAAATAGTATAAACATAGGAAGACCTTTTCCCAAAAGAGTTGTCACTCCATCTTAATTTTTAGACATCAACAAAGTTTTTCAGTTCTCGATTTATCTTCCTGGCCAGTATCTTTCGTTTTGTTTTTGAACATAAATGTTGCATATTAAAGCTATACCAAAGATCAGGTTTCATGAATTTCACAGTTCAGTAACAAAAGTGTCATCACATGATTGAAAAAGAGCCATACCTGAATTAAGATAGTGGGTTATGAAAGTTAAAAATTGGGGTAACCATCAGAAAAATTCAACAGTAATGCCCATGGTAAAAACTTATTCACCGACATAGTTGAACTTTGGTGACAACCATACCTTTTTTTTACAGAAGTTGGATGTATTAAGGCAGTTTTGTCCTGCTTGTCTATCTCATTATTCACAGGGTATGCTACTTGAATATACCCACAAGTCAGAAATGTGGCTAGGGGATGCAAATAGGGCTATACATTGATGATGGCATTTTCAATGATATCTTTGCATCTTTTCCGATTTTCAGCCATTTTGGCCCCAGGGGACAGGATGTGGCAGAGGATTTTTGTCATCATTGGATGCGGCTTGGATGATAAGAGAATGGTCTCTTGGAGAAAGAGATACACTGGATATATTAGCAGAGAGGGAGACACTGTACATTCTTCTTCCCAACACAACCCCTGTAACTCTTTCAAAGGACCTTGACTCATACTGTCTGCATCCAGGGACCAGATACAAACTACTTAAGAACGAGACCCAGGTGAAAACGGAAGAAGTTAAACACTTGTACAACCCAGAGGAACATGCCAGTGAGGAACGCATCAAGAGAAAATTTGGTAAGGACAAGAATATACAGTAGTGCTGGAGGACTGCAAACTTGAATTTGAATAACAAAGTATTGGTGATGTTATGTATGGAGATGTTTCTAGCTCAGTGTAACATTTGAATCACAGCTTGATTCAAGTATTTTACCCTCAGTCATTTTTGTTATCTTTAGAATTAAATAGCCATTAGGGTTTTTAGGTTTATCTCTGTGGAGGTAGATTTGCCCGGGGTAGGGGTCGGTCCAAATTTTTGTTTATGTAAGTTAGCTTAAATGCAGGATGGAGCTATCTTTGGCAAGCTGTAAATTTATTTGATGTGTATTTGTACCTGGAACTCATGTATTACTCTACTAAATTAAACAATTTTTAGTAATTTTCTGAAGGTGAGGGGTAGCTACCTCCTCCCCCTTGCTTATAGAACATTCTTGAGCTACTAGTCTTCAAGTTTGGATCAATGTAATTGTACTGTCCATGACGTCATGGACAGTACCTTAGGCACGCTTCTCATTTTCGAGAAGCAGTTCTTTCGTTCAATGTTTCTTGATTCTCATTGAGTGCTTTGTTCTACCATTGAGCTCATTATGTAGAGTGAATCATGTAGATGGGAAAGAGACTTCTTGGTCACTTTTGGTTGGAATGGGGCTGAGCATGATTGATTTTTATTTTGGCAGTTTTGTATTTTATTGTTTTGTTAAGAATGGCTTGAGTAAGTCAAACTACCTAAACAGTAGTAGGCCTACAGTATATATTGTGGCACATGGTCGTACTGTCGTATTTCGCACAGTACGGTACTCTACGTACGCTTCTTATGTCGTAAAACGGTAAAACACACACTGTACGGCTATAAGTGCTGTCGCGTTTGCTGATTGGTCGATTGCTCAGAGTAGGTAGGCAAGCCTGGGTCAATCACGAAAGGTGAGATTTCTTGAAACATTTTGAAGCAAGAAATGAAGCTTGCAGCCTACTATAAGTCCAGTTGTGATGATATCTGCGGAGAAGTACAGCTATGCTCATTGACAGCTCTCTACAGTACACTAACGCTAACCCCTAGCTGCGTCGCGGCCATGCACTGGGCTATCAGGCCTACAGTGCTCAGTGCATAGGCGGTCCCTCCTTACTGTATGCACGTTGACGGGGTAAATATGTCTCAACAAGGGGCGATTTGTTTAGACATGAAATATTTTTGAATACTTCCCACAAGACCTGGAGAGTATCATTTCCTGCATGCAAAGCCAAAAATTTGTGCTTCTCAAAGTCAAACGGTAAAAGCAAAGTGATTTGTCACTCAAACTTCGGTACATGAAGAGGATTTAATTATCTTCAAGTACATATAGGCCAATTGTCTGGCGGATTTGGTCGAGCCAGGGAGCTGGAAGACATGTCTTCCAGCTCCCTCGTCGAGCTTTTTCCGCACATCTTAACTGTGCTCAGGGCCGGAGCTGGCTGTGCCAACACTGAAAATTGAAAGGGCGATATTCTAAAGCTAGCATAACCACTGAGGACGTTTCTAAATACCAGCACAGAAACAATCATGGACAGTAAGTGGTTACGATTTTCGTAACCACATTTTCTAGTTGTACAATTGTATTTTAAAAGCTATGAGAAGTTTTGTGTTGCAGTTTTGAGAATTTTTTGCTTCTGTAATGTAAAATCACTTAAAACCCTATGGTTATGTACATAAAATAGTGCTACACATTTTTGCATTTGTGTAGCAGTTTGGTCAGCTTGTGATACCGGATGAGTTATTCCCTGTTTTGTCCAATTTAGGTGAGCATAGGGGAACATCTAATGATATGGTTATTTAAAGTGGACCTTAAGTCTAGAATTACAAGAATATATATTTTAGAGGTTGGAAAATGAATCTTATTCATCTAATTCCCATTCTCATAGCTTACTCCATTGGTGAGATATAAATTGTTGAAATTTATTCACTTAAATTGAAATAGTCGATTGCGCAATAATTTGTAATGCTTTTCTTGTTCAACTCACTTTACCTGCTTTTGTTTTCTTTTTAAAATTAAGATCTTCATATGGCCTTGGAACATTCACCGTTCCCTTGCATAGTATGTTGTAGGGAAGGGCTTATATAGCCAAGTCACCCTATAACAGCAAGACAGTGGTCACATTTTAGCACAAGGTTCAGCGGCTTTCGAAAAAACAAAGGAAAACAAGGACTATAATTTGTGTAGTACAAGAATGACATCACAAATTATTGTGCAATCTACCATTTTAAATTGAGTGAATAAGCTTCAACATTTTGTATCTCAGCTTAGGAATGTTCTTTGAAGATGGGAGTTGGACTGTCTGGATGCATTTTTCAAGCTTTGTAACATATATTTTTGAAATTTTAGAATTTAGGTACACTTTAAATAGAGACTGTGATACAGGATGTTTGCTGGGATCAAGGTGCAGTGCCATGACAGGGTCCTGGGATGGTGTCTAGTAGCATAGCTATTGTAGTGGGTATTATATAAAGCATTGGTGATACAGACTTTCACAAAGAAGGAACGTACTGAACTGTTAGTATGTGTTGCTGCTGTCCATGCATTTATACGCACGTCATAACGTTGCCTCAACATAACGTAATGAGATATAACTAGAAGAAGTATGGACAGTATTCCACTTACCGTACATCACCCTTAAAGCACATGTACCAGTTGAATAAATTTTTGTTTGGAAAATACCAATTTATTCAGTAATACCAAAAGTTATTAGCAGGACTGTTAATTAGTATTGGACCAACTATTGGTATTCGGTATCGGTATCGGCTGGTATCCATCCTTTCCATCCTTTATCGCTACCAATAAAATTAACCTTTAATGCCAATACTATGTAGCAGATATTTCTGGTCTCCGAGTTCATTGAAATGTTACATTACTTCAGTATGTCTGACTGTTAGACCCAAAACTTTGACCTCATGAAAAGGAAACAAGACTTTGCAGTAGTGCTGAATAGCTTTGCTTTAGTGTACAGTGTGCTCATTTCTCAAATACCAGTATCGGTAATGCAGGCTACTTGTAACATCAGTACAATACTACTGATGTTTATCAGTATATATTTTCAATGTACCAGTAGACCAGTACCTAGAATTATGGCAAGACCTCCTTTTCTTCATGATCCAAGGCTTTAATCATGGATTAAATTACAGGTCTAGGAGTCCCTTCCTTCTCAAAATTATTTCCAGATTGTGATGGTCTCAAATTATGCAAAAATGATTTGCTTTACGTTGAAAACCCTTTCAGTAATGGTGTGCTTAATTCAAAATACCTGTAACAAATAATCAAAGATTTCAAGCTCAGAGTAAGTCAACATTTTAACACTGTACTTCCTCATTATTGTAGTGATACATGTACTCAAATTTTATGCCAGCTTTTGATACGTTTCACCTGAATCAAGGTCAGCTGACCATCTGATATGTTCACCAAGGGCATGAGGGTGTGGCAACACAGGCCCATAACTGAAAGGGGACAGAGGGGGCCAGATGACCTCCTCCCCCCCCCCACCCTCCATAGATAGGTCTGTTCAGGCCAACTCTTGGACATCCACTTTGAAATTTGCAAACTGTTGGACCAGCTAGCATCTGAGCATCTCGATTATTTAGTACTTCCCATGAGACGAAGAAGACCCTTGACGGCATTCACAAATTTCACATTCATAAATCAAGCCAGATGTTAAAAATAAAACCTCAAATTCTGTTTGAATTAAAAAGTAACCCTTCCTGAAAGACAACTTAGTTATGGGTCTATAACCCTGACCTTTGCTTTTTTCAGAGATTAGCATATTTCAATAGAAATTCAGGGTGTATTTGAGTAGAATTTCAATACAGATACGTAGATAACACATTCTCACCCAGGTAAGGGCTGTTGTCACTTGTCGGTGCACATACTGTAGATAGACCATGTACCTCATGCATACTTCTTTCTCTTTGTGCCATTCTTCTATGGTAACAATTTGTCCTTTTTTGTGTCATTTTTTCAGAGGATCCATGGGACAGTGTTGTTGCAAATTCCAACTTGACCAGATCAGGTTCAAGAGAAGATATGTTATCGGAGCAGTCTCCTTCAGATGATTATTTAGAACAAAGTAGGTCAAGAAATCAGGAGGTCAATAACAAAGATAACTCTTTGTCAAAAGGATTTGGGTCAACAAAGGAAGAGGTCATTGGCGTCAGTGGGAGTACTGATGGAGGGTATAACAGCATGATGGAAGCAAGTGGGTCAAAAGGTGAAGAGGTCAACTGCACTTATCCTGAAGAAGAAGAGAGAGATATTTTAGCAGGAAAAACTGGGTCATCAGACCAAGAGGTTAGCAGTATACATGATGTTGCTAGTGAAGCCGATTGTAATGTTTCAGGGCAGAGAAGTGAGCCTGTGAATGAAGAAATTCATGGACTTGATGTTAGTACAGAGACAGATGAGAATAGTTTAGTAGAAGGAACTGGGTCAGTAGACTCAGAGGTCAGCAGCATTCGTGATGCTACCAGTAAAGTTAATTGTAATGTTTTAGATCAGAGAAGTGAGCCAGTTAATGAAGATAACAATGGATTAAATGTTAGCACAGAGATGGAGAAGAGTAGCTTGGTTGAAGGAAGTGGGTCAGTGGACTCAAAGGTCAGCAGCATATATGATCCTACCTGTGTCAGTAATTCTGATGATCCAGAGCAGAGAAGTGATCCCCTAAATAAAGTGGACAGTGGTATTTATGTTGGTACAGAAGGAGGGGAAGAGAACCATGTGGATGAAGTTAATGGGTCATTGAACTCGAAGGTCAACAGCATTCATGACGTTACCATGGAAGGGAACTTGAATGTCTTAGAGCAGAGGGGCGAGTCAGCTATCAAAGACATCTATGGTGTTTGTATCAGTACAGAAGAGGGAGATGATAACACTTTCACAGAAACTAGTCAGACAGAAGATCAAGAGGTCAGTGGCTTATCTGACAATACAGAAGAGAAATGACAACAAAGCTGATCATCTTGTAAGTCAAAAGTTATTTAGTGGAAGGTTTTCGTTTTAAAAAATGTTAGAAAGTTTGAGGGATGGAGACAGGGAGGGGGGAGAGGGGATGAGGGCAGCAGGGGAAAAGGGTACTTGTCAAAAAATGGGATTCGTACATCAAGAGAAAAATTTGGCAGGGCAAATCTCTGTTGGTTGATAGGGGTATAAAGGGTATTACAAGTGAAGCCCTGGTGGGTCTTCACATTTTATGTGGCCATATAGTTCCAGTGTACTATAGATGAAGCATTATAAAACAAAAATAAATGAATTGTTGCTGAATGTCAGGTCATTGACCAGCTCAACATTATAGCACTAATCATGATGCTAAGTTTGTAAAAGCACTTACTGATATGGGGGGAGATTGAAATTTTTACTCATACTATTGTGAAAGAACCATAATTACATGTCAGCTTAAAAAAATCCCGCATATACCTTATGCTTTAAAGTTTAAGTAGCATGCTCACTGACCTCTGACCACTGCTTGTTGGGAAACAATTTACTAACTACCTCAAAATAGTTCATCAAGATCACTTCAAAATATGTATTACATTTTCTACTGCCATTTGGAACCAATGAAGGAAGTTGTCTTTCAAGCAAAGGCTGCTCCATTCCCCTGTTCTTTCTAATCTGTAACAGATTTGACCCACCAAATTGGTGATTGAACTTTCATAATTAGAACTTTCATAAAAAAAAAATCATACATCATTTTTTGCAAAACTTTGCTTGATATTTTAGTCATTTTTTAGACAGCTGTAATTTTCAGGCTTTCCTTATTGGCATGTAGTGGCTGTATTTTTGGTTACATGCCTTTAAAATTTCAGGATTTACTGTGGTAACATATATTTTTACTCTTTATTATTTGTTTGGCAAGTTTTAGTGTTCAATTTTAATCAAAAGAGAAATTTAAATTAATGTGAATGGTTCAATCTTTATTCTTCATGTGCAGTGAGATGGAGCAAATGAATCTCAATTTCTGGAAAGGATTTTTTCCATTTTCTACCAGTTTTTACCTGTAATAACCAGTTATTATCAGTTAGGTCAATTTCCAGTTTTTACAGATGTCGTGGTATAAGCAGATTTTTGTCTGGCAAAAAGCCAACCCTGGTTTGTAGGGTTTTGGAAGTGGGGATGGGGAGGGGGCACAACTTGTGATTCCCCCAACTGACGTGTAGTTGTCTACAGGACGAGGGTGTGACAAGTGCCTCCAAGTTGCACTTAAAGCGTGAAGTGCATGCTTGCATGTGTGGGATCTAGGGGCCCATGTTAGGGTCCAGCTGCAAATCCCCTGTAATAGTGCAGAAAATAAATTCCAGCTGCTCTATTAATCAGGTTGAATTCTGTTTCAGATTTTGTGAAATTGGCTGTTAATGATTGAAAGTACTGCACAAGTTTATTCTAAGCCAGCAAATGAACTTTGAAAAACATATTTATGAAATGAACATTTCTTATTTATTTTGACCGATTTAAGAGCTAGCTTCCTCGTCATAGGTGCATGTATGTTGGGGGTAGGGCAGTTTACAAGCTCACTACTCATAATACACTGTACACCCTAGAAGAAGGACCATTTTGGGTGCATTAGCCTAATTCATTGCACAAGTACCTACGTGTTGGTTATGTTGTGAGTTTTGGCAGTGTTAGGGTACAAAGACTCTAAGAAGCATTGATGCTGGTGCAGTGAATTGTTCCTGACAACAGGGAGAAAATACTCTATACATCAAATATGTCACACCTCCTTAATTGGGTCATTCAGTACAGAACTGAGACACATTTTGAGTGTACTCCGAAGAGCCAATGGACCGACTGTAATCATTGTATTAGCATGTAGCGGGGCCGAGGAGTTCATCATAGGGGTGATTCCTAAGGTGGGATGCTGTTTGGGACAAAAATGAGCAAACCTCAGCCCCACTATAGTGAATCAGTTTGTACCAAACTCATTCAGTGCAAATGCAATTTTCCTTATAGACTCTGGATAGAGAGAGTCAATTAAGATACAGCATCATTACATAGCACATGGTCCACTATTCCTGCCATTTATAAGCTCTCGTTACTTCCACTGCAATCTTTCTTGATCTTTACCAGATTTCATCACAGTGAAGGGAGAGGTATGTGTTTTTTCCCTGCTGGCTAAATTATTTTAGGGCGTCCAACTACAAATGGCAAAAGTTTGCAGAGTGTCTTCTTTATAGTCCAAAGCACTAGCGGCTTTTAGTTTTTATATGGCGTATACTGTTTACTTATTGGCAAAATTTGTATTTAATGTCTTCCAATATCAAATTTTTCATATGAAACCAGTTTGCTACTGTTAACCATTTTGCTCGTTTGATTTTGTGGTAAGCCCATCATGTGGCATGAGAATTTTGTTCAATGTCAACAGTAGAAATGTGCCAAAGACATAAGTGACTGAAAGAATACAATAGCTACTTTATGTCTCAGCCTGAATGCATCGACACTTATATAATTGTTGCATGTGTGGATTTTTCTTGAGAAAACATTACAATTGATATTATTAAGTGAGTGGAGCATTCAGATTTATAGTTACATTTTTCTTAACTGACATTTTTTCAGTTCCTTCTTTTATTTTTACCATTTTAAGAAATTCAGTGATCTCGGATGTGCATAGACCAATGTAATGTAACAGTACATTTAAGACTCAAATGTGTGTTTTTCATTGGGAGAAAAATGGTTTTATTTTTGCAATAAGTCATGGTTCTATTTTTTGCTTACAGGACTCTGACCTCAGGTGAACTTGTGTAGGCCTGTGCATTTGTAGGTGCAGCTGATGACTATAAAATCAATTGTACTGTGTTTGTATTGCAACTCGTACTTTGTTTATACAAATTTTATTTCTTTTTAAATAGTCATAGACAAAGCTAAAACGTATATTAATAGAGTTTCAATGCTACATAACTATTTTGTAGAAGACACTATGGTTTAACATAATTGTGTAATTATTAATACATGGTTTTTAACAGTCACCAATTCTGTGCCTACCATTATACACATTAAACTTTAATATTTCATATTTCAAAATAAACCAAAGATACTATATATATATATATATATTTACTATTATTATATGTTTTTATCTGTTAGTTTACCATAAGCTTTCAAAACTCATAGACTTAATAGCATCTGTAAGAGTTAACAAATTTTTACGCCAATAAATTGAAAGAGTATATATGCTATTAGACTTCCTCAGGTCAAAGTTAACTTATTTGATCAAGAACATTTTCTTCAATGTCTGTTTGTAAAGTGTATATCAAGAACAGAAGTTTGTTTGTTGTCAAATAGAAAAGTTTAAAGAAAATTGAAAACAAGTGTTACCGATATTTCTGGAGTTTTGTAAGGTCACGGTCGTATTTTCATGATTTTCCCACTTTTGATTATAGTTCTGCTACTCCCTTTGAGATAATAGACCGTATTCATATGTCACAGAACAGAGAGTACCCTTCCCGCCCCCCTCCACATGGAGGTAAGCGCGTATCACTGCAATGTACACCAACAAATGCATACACCTGATTTGTGTACCGTTCGGATACGCGTGTATGTCTATTGTGCGCGTGCGAAGTCTTCGTCGTGCATGCAGTGTGTGTGATTGTTTACCCTCCATAAAGACGTCGCGTGACGTCAATGCATAAGGTCTACAAGCAATGCAACACATATATAAAGTACTTATTCAAGACAGTATCCTCTGCTGAAAGGTTACCGTATCGTAGGCGAAGGAACGAGGTAGAAGGGCGGTTCCCGTACTTTGAGAGTGGGGGTGGGGTACGGCATGTTAAGCCCCATTCCCTCTCCCCTTCCTGCCACATACACACTTGTCAGAGGAACTACACAGTCTGTTTGGGTCTCAGCTCTCGAGGCCCCGTCGGCACCTTTGAGCAATCCAACTATCTTCAGACTTCTTTTCTTTTGCCTGTTTTGAAGTTTGCTACCCCTCCGAAATGGCCGGGGCCGGCCGAGGCAGCATATCCGCCTTGCCCTTTTCTTCTGCTAAGAAAATGACGGGTCTCCTTTGCTTGGAAAAGTGGAATTTGATTTCCCTTTTTCAGGCCAGGAAAAGTCATGAAACTTTGTGAAAATAAATTGAAAAATAAGTGAAAAGGTCAATAAATTTTTGAAAGATATTTAACTTGGTTTGAATGCATGTACAAAGTGTTTTCCCTGAATATTTATACCCAAGAAAATGCTTGCAGTCACGGGTTTTTCATAATTTGGTCATTAAAAAAATCAGAAAAATTTTAGGAAACCTGAAAGATACAAATATTGTTGTTGGCAACATTGTCGCCTTCTTTTTTATCCCTAAACCCCATGGCCAGGCCCGTATCCAGACAAGGTAGTAACGGGGGGGGGGGGGGGCGGGGCGAGATAGCTTCTAGGGGGCGAATTTTTCCGGGGGGGGGGCGAGATAAACTAAAATGCATTAAGGCAATGGTACCTTTTGATCTTCTGGGGGTGGAATATTTCCAAGGGGGACTTGTCCCCTCTTGGCTACTAGCTTGCCCACTGCTTCCTGTCATATGATGAATTATATTGTCAATTATGTCTTTAAGCGATAGTCGTGATGACCTCCATGTAACTGCCGCCCTCTATAAGAGACGCTGCGACGACCATGCCTTTGTATAATATTTTCTGAAACACCACGAAATATACTTGTAGGTAACATAAGGGGAGGTATGAAAGATGGGCCACCCTTAACGGAAAAGCAATCGAGCATGTTGAGGTTTTGATCAGGATTCGTGGACAACTCCCCTCCTCCACCCCTCCCGGACAATTCTCACCCTGCCGATTCCCCCTGAACAGCGTCACCCTGGACCATTTCTCCCGGCAAATTCCAACCCATGACAATTACCACTCCGCCCTCCAGAAAAGTGAATTGTCCAGGGTGGGGGAGTGTCCAGGGGAGTTATCCGGTCACGATGGTTAGAACAATTCCCATAAGCGTATGCCCTCCCAATTCGGGCAAAAGTAGTGAATCCATTTGGGCAAATCAGACAACTAAGAAAATGAATTAAGGCCCTTTTTCATTCGGGCATCTTGGTCCAAAATTCTAAATTCGGGTAAAAATTATCCCTATGCCCCAGAAATATTGACCCCCGAACGCCTATTGCCATTCCCCAAGGAACTAGCACTCCCGTGTCCTTTGTCAGGCAAGACAATGTTTATCCTCTGTAACAGTCAGATTTCCTGCTTTCCATAATTGCCAGAAGTGAAATAGCAAAGTGAACCAAGGACGGATCCAGCCTCCAGTTCAGGTGGGGGGGGGGGGCAGTTTGAAAAACAGGGCGCCAGTAAGTGGTAGGTTTAACTAACTTAATTTCTTAGGACGCAGGAGGGGTGCATTTTTCTTGTATTTGGGGGCGTCAGATTGGTCATGCGGGGCAAATGCCCCCAGTTGCCTCCCTGGATCCGCCCTTGGTGTGAACAAAGAGCATTTTGGACGACATGTAAATGTTTACATATGTCTTTTTAATACAATTGCGACGTGTATGCCCATTATTCTATGCAGTCACTATTACAAAATGTTTGTTGCAAAAATATCAGCATAATAAGTTGAGAAATCAAAGCTCTCTGAGGAAACAGGACGCCATAAGAGGAATCCGGTTTTTCTGTCAAAAGTGTATTTACGCGAAAATCTTGCGCATTATAATAACTGCATCTTCATCCATAGTAGTCCGTTTGGGAGAAAACAACTTGTTATTGCTCCTTTTTTCAAGAAATAAGTAATTCCCACTGCTTTGCATGGAAAATCGTTTGGTGTCACATGGTTAAACACTGTTTTGGAGTGACTAGTTGCCTGATTTTCATTTTTTCTTTTAAATTTTGACGTAGTTTGCATAGCTTCCAGTATCCATAGTCTGATGTGAAAACGCTTGTCAGCTATTGATACAAGTAGAGGGTATTTTGAAATATCAGTATCAATGGGATACACCGTTTGCGTTTCTCTATACGCGTCACGCTTATATCTTTGCAAAGATCTTTGATAAGAGTATTTATTGACTAGAGACCAAGGTCAAAATGGCGGAATGACCATCCATGGAGGAAAAGTTAGGTCCAAATTTGCAGTGTCTCGACCAACCAGTCGTTTCTTCCTTGCGAGTACACTTTCTCTAACATTTTGCCATTTGTAGGGCATTCCTGCGTATGTGGTGCACGCCGTATCTCGTCTCATAATCATACAGAAATAAAGGGCCCTTTTTAAACTTTCTACCTACAGCACACGTACTTTAGTGCGCGCCCAAGCGTTATCAGGTTATGTGCAACGCGTCGACGCGCTGTACATAGCCGGATAACGTTTGTGCGTGCACGCATATACGCGTGTCTATGAAAGCCGAAGTACGCGCTCACGAGCGCGTTCTTTTTTGCCAGTCATAGTCTACATACAAGTTATAGCAAAAGTTGCGTTGGCATTAGTCCTCAGTAAAGGCCCGTGTATAGCCGGTCGCCGACAGCTCCCTATACACGGTCCTTACTCCGACTCATTGAAAACCAGGGTTTTCGACCAGCACAGTGCTGGTCGAAATTGATTTTCTTCTTATTGCAAAGTTAGGACCTAAAGTCTTAATAAACTACCATAACTTTTCCTTTCCATGTCTTACACTTACATTGCTGTTGTTTTTTATCACTTTAAACCTCGGAAAAGTTCCGAAAATTTGAAATAAAATCAACAACTTGGCCTCTTCTTAACAATTTACTGTAGCGCTCGAAATATTTGTTGACATCTGAATGCAAAGTGCGTAACATTGTGACGTCACGCACAACATTTTGATTACTGTCGTTCCTATGCATACACATGGCAACTGCCTCTGCAGGCATTCTATACTGACGTAACGACGTAGCTTATTAGCATACTGTTGTAAACCAAGTTCCAAAGTCACACAGTAAATTTTACAGAGCGAAAAAGTTGCTGATTTCATTTCATATTTTTGGCACTTTCCGGAAATTCTCGGTGATCCAGAACAGCTGCAATACTCTTGTAAGATCTGGAGAAGAAAACTCCTGGTTGTAAATTAGGATTTTTCTTTCAGAATTTGCTGTGAGAGGACAGAAAATTTCAACCATTACACAGACGGCCGATCCCCCCCGCTATTTTCAATGGTTGGTGTAAGGACTGTGTATAGAGAGCTGTAGCCGAACGACCACAGTCCTTTACTGAGGACTACGTTGGCATATGCTCTGCGTATATTTTGATCTTACAAGGAGTTGTCTACTCAGTCAGCGTGAAATTGTGAACGTTTGGCGTTTTGGATCAGTATTCAGCCTAGGATTTGTACTAAGTTCAAGGAGACAAGCGAAGGTAAGGGCCTATTATCTATTCCTGTGTAGGCCTATATTATCTATGTTAAACGACTAAAGCCAATTCGTTCGTTATCGTCGCCTAGGCTTTAGTAGTGAATTCTGTTGCTAAGGTAACGTTTTGTTACATTAGCGTTACATTATCGCTGTATGCCTTAGCAACGTGTCAAACGTAGACAGAAGTTGACGTTAAAGTGGACATGACACGGCCAAAATAATTTTTGTTCATTGCAAGATTAAATACAGTATTGTATAAATATCATTTCACACACAGTTAAACCCTGTGCAACTCGGCATAAAAGGAATAAAAAAAGGAATAAAAGGAAAACGCACAAAAATCCAGTTTCGAAAAATGCTGCAACAGGTCACCTGACCAGGGAAATCCTAAGCTTTAGCTAATGCTTAGGATTTCTCTGCACCTGACTGTGATGGCGCGGCGGCACAAGCACTGCACTATATAAGGACGCGTATCTAGATGTAGGCCTAGAACTAAAATAACGCTGATGTAAAGTTATCCTAGCAACTTCATGAAAAGGCTTACACCCACCGATCTTAATGTAGATCGGTGCTTACACCGCAATACCTGCGCAACATACAGAGCACAAAGCGAGGACCGTGTTGGGGATTCGAGACACATCATTGGCCAATATGCACGCGTGCAAATGCGCGTGTGTGTTTTAGCTGCCCTTTATAATCCTCAGATCTGTTTTCGTGCACAAAGAACGCGGTCAGCGCCCTGTACAGAACGGCTATGCACATGTATGGACATTCCATAAAAACCTCGTCTATATTTGGGCTGTTCAGTGACGTTGTTATTGCAAATGCTAAGAAGGCACCGCGCACCTCGCGACACATCATTCACAATCTTGTCACTGGTCACAAGCGCTGCTCTAGTATTGTAGCACATGTGTTTGCAATGATGAACCAGCTAACGTGCGTTAGAATCACGGACTTCCCATATACATGGACAGAGGATAACGTGCCCAATACGGTCGCCACCATTTGACCAAATTTAGGCTTACCAAGATGGCCGCCGGGCTGCCACCACTTGCCCAATTTGACGATGAATCTGCAACATTTTAGACAAAATATAAACATGAATATCACAGTCCTTCATTCTGTTTGTTGAATTTGACCTGAGCTTGCATTCTTTCGAAAATATTACAAGTTTCTCACACAATCTGGCGATACTGTGCCACTTGAGCAAGTCCAAACTTGTACACACAAGACTATAGCAGGCAGCCATATTGGTAAGCCTACTTGTTTACCTACGGTGGCGACAATTTACGCATAGGTTGTTAGCGCAATATGCTCTGTCCATATATATAAGAAGTCCGTGGTTAGAATGCACGATTCGGTGTGTAGAACGATGGGTGAGTTGCCTAGTACAGGACGAAGTGCTACTGACCGTGCCGCCAGTGACGTCACGTCTTGAGACGCGCTCACATAGGTTTTTTCGCTTTCGGATTTCAGGTGGGCTAAACCTGGCCTGTATTAGGGAATTCACATGGTCGTATTCCGGTATATAACGACGTAGTTTAGTCCGGAAAACATTCGTTTTATTTCAAGCTGTACTCAAAGATTATTTACTGAGAAACTTACTTTGGCTAAGCTTGTCAAGACCACTTTAAAGGCCGGTTCATACTCCATTATAGCGCTATAAAGCTGTGTTTAAGGATGTTAGCTGGGTCTCGATATGCCGATGTAAAATTGATTCATACTTCAGTTTTCTCGCATAGCTCAACTTTCTCAGTACTGCCATGCAATGCACAGTCTCCCAATACCTGCCTATGCAAAGGCCAAGTACAGTACATATGCAGTGGCGGATCCAGGATTTGGCAGAAGGGGGGGGGGGGCCCAGGTCATAGTGGTTTGTATAAAAGTCTGATCTGGGGAGGGATATAAGGAGGAAGCGGTGCACCAGGGGTATTTTGATAGGGGATAAAGTATGTGATGAGTGATCGCCGTCCTGGGGGAGGGGTCTAAGGGGAGGATGTCCCCTCCCCTTTGAGAAAATTTTTGTTAATTTAAGATTGCTTTGATGCAAAATGGTGATGTCTTCAGTATATTTTTGAAACTCATCATACATGGCTGGAAAATACTCATAATTTAGTGAAATTTAAATTTTGGTTGGATGAAAGAGGAGAGTAGTCTTTGTTGTCCACATATTAGGATGGCAGTTTCCCGAATTGAAGTCTTCTTTTCCCTTATATTACCCTAAATTCATTTTACATTTCATTAAAGTAAATTACAAAGCTTAAAGAAGACGCTAATGTTGCAGCAAGTTATAGTTAAACAGTTAAAAGCCTGAGGTTGTTGAAAATATTCCTCTAAATATTAAAGAATTCTGAAATTCCTTTGAAAGTAGAAGCAGTGTTCCCAATGCTGTGGGCCCGGCCGGTAATAGACTGAAGTTAGCAATCCAATACAGCGCTCATGGAAACCCCTTGCAATACCCGGAAAAAAGTTACTGTGACCAATATAAGCCAAAACGTTATCAGCCGGAGGTCAGTAACAGAATTATTAACCTAAGAATTATTTTCTGAGGTAGAAATTTAAATAATGAACAAATCTGGATTTCACTCTGACACATCACAAAGGCTTATTTAAGTGGAATAGGTCCTAGTCATTTGTTTTATGAAGTTGAAAAAAAACTTCAAAAATTTTTGGAAGGGGGGCCCGGGCCCCCTGGGCCCCCCCCCCCAAATCCGCACCTGATATGTGTATGCGGTTTGATCGGCTCTACGATAAAGTACACTATTGATTACCGTGATAATTTTAGGGAATACAAGAAAATCCTGCCTTACTAACCTTTGTCTTAATTCGTGGGAAGCAATAACTGTTCCCCTCCATTCCTACAACTCTCACCGTCACAATCAGGCCGCCGATAGTCGCACGGAACCCGAATACATGTAATGAGCCGGTATCTGGAAAGGTCCGCCATTGTTGTCGAGTAGGATCGTGAGCTCGTTTCAAAAGGTCGTTCACCTACCAAGCAGCCAATCAGAAGCCGTTTCCTTTGCGACATCTCGAGAGCTTGCGAGAAAAGTTGAACAATGTTCAACTCCAATCGATGACCGTGAATCGAACTGGCGCAAAGATTTTTTGACCATATATGGTTATTGATCGCTTTATCGCGCGAGAAATTTGGAAGTATGAACCGGCCTTAAGGATTACACAGTCTATGCGTAAGCGAGGCGGCTCAGCAGGCAACTTAGTATCTCTTACCTTCGCTTTGCGGCTCTGAAAGTTGAAAATAAATCTCAGATATAGGCGACATGCTACTAATTTGTAGCGCCACTTACATAATAGAACTAGGCTAAAGGTAAAATAGTGTTCCTACAGCAACAAAAGTACTGCTATTCCTTAAATCTTCGGGAAATGCGAGCGAGAATATACCTCTTCTTAAGTTACGAAAAACACCAAAATGTTGTCGCCATGTTTCGCCCACTAGATGCGCACAGGGCAACGACTGACTGTCGGAGACAAAACCGTTTTGGACCTAAATTTTGCTTTCAAATTGGCCAAATTTTGTACAGGGCATGTATTAGACCTTGGTCTCTAGTCAACAAATAGCGGTACGTCACCGACGTCACTGCGTTGCACGTCTCCCTCTTTTGACAGCCGGGCGTCCATTGTACAACAACTGTAACTATGGTCTTGTGCGAGCGTATCGATTACACACCTTTCGCACATGAGTATAGAAACGGCCAGTATGAAACGCGCTGACGTCACGTAAAGAACCTCTTTACTCTTAGAACCTGGCAGTTGAAAAAGCGCGAAGGGAGACTTGGTCAAGTTTGAAGGACCCAATCTCTTCCTTTTACAAACCATTGTACCTTGAAACGAGGACAATGCCGTCACGTATTGTTGGCAGATGCTTAGCCCTACCCCCTAAGAGGCTTAATCCATAGTTGCAATAGAAGAAAGCATTTTGAAGCCAGTAACTTTTGAATATTCATCCCAGAGTCGTTTAAAACTAGAAAGAAGAGTTGCTTTGGGAAGTTAGGCGAATTCGGTCTCAATAAAATCAGACCTTTCCTGTCAATTGCTGATTACATGAACTATGGAATCGATTTCATCTCGAAATGGGAAAATATTTATAAAACTGTTACCAATTTTAACCGAAAAATAGCAACGTGTAAAGGGTGGGGGTTGCAAGTCCTGATAATGTAGGCTATATGCAATAGTGTCTAGTGACCTGATTTGGAAATTTTCAGTAGGACATGATTAACAAACCGAAGCCTAATTAAGGAAAGAAAAACGGGGAACGCAGAGGAGTCGATAAAAGCTAGAACAAAGAAGATAAAAAAGAAAAAGGAACTGCGGAAACTCGACAACCTTAATGCAAAATCAGAAAACACTCACTGCCGAGTCTCCCGAGGACTTGAACTCTTGAACCAAGGATTCAGAGTCGAGCGCCTTACCAACTGACCTACCAGCCTACGACAATGTTGGAATCATTTTGAAGATATTAATACTCAATACTCGGCTAGTGCAAAGCAGAATGATAAAAAAATAGAATTACCGGAGTGTATCTGTGTGTGTGTGTGGGGGGGGGGAGGGGAGGAAGGACGGGCTGCTCGAGTAAACACCCTGTTCGTCCGCATCCATAGTCATATTGGTACCTATACTTTATATTGCCTGAAACACGCCCAAATGATGTTGTTTCAATGCATCAATGTTATACATATTTCCTTTAAATGTTTATCATGGCCTGTAAATGTTTCTTAGTTTGCTCTATAAATGACATCAAAATGGGGTGGTGTGAGAGCGGGCGGTGAGGGAGCACAGGAAGCCGGGGGTTTTCTTTCGTCGCAGAATTTTGCAATTTCTTCACAGACATATAGTCAGGAGAACAGTTACGATAAACGTGTAAACCCGATACTTGGGTAGCATACAGGATTTGCATGACAGGGATCCAAGCTCCCCGACGAGGAACTCCAGCCTGAAGCCCCGACAAAACGACGGGTTGCCGAAAGTTTGTCTAGAGCAAAATTTTTGGTGCAAATTTGTGGTTTTTAGTTAGTAAAATTGGAAACTTTGAGGAATTTCTTACGGGATTTGCCCTCATTTGAAGCATATTATCAAGCACTATGACAGAGGCGACTATACCTTGCCAATGGGATATTTCATATTTTATAGTTTTCCCGACGAAAGTGGAAAATTGACCGGACCATGTGGAATCCTTCCCCAACGAGGGACATAGCCCCTGTCCTCACCTGGCGTCACCCTTGTCCTGACGGCGATCAGTCTCACCGACTTTTTGACTTTTCATGGTCTCAGTCAAGAGCACAAATAGTCCAATACAAACAAAAAATTGTCGGAGCCCTTCTTGCGCTGTAAAGTTCTTGCTTTTATTTACTTTGGACTTTCACATGCTTCAAGTTTCCCTCAAACGGACCCAAATCAGGCACGTGAATCAATGGAGGACTGGTTGCTGCTACATGCGCTAGCTGGAGGTTAAAACCTTGTAGAAGTTTTCGCCAGGTATAAGCTTACCCCTCACAAAAACTGAGATGTTGGCCATTCATGATGGCAATTTCAATTTAGCATACCATGACCGTGAAAATTGTTTTGCTATCGGAGCTCAAAGTGTCCTTAGCTTTACCCAGACGTTTTTAACCACTCGAAGCATGATCTGCGGTCGCCAGCCTCTAAGCCCATAATTTCTTCAAAATTGCTTCAATTGACCCAATTTTGTCACCAGTGATACGTCATCTAGTCTTCTTTTATATTAAATTGACAAAGGACCCCCCTATTATACGGTAACATATTGCACAAGTTGTCGTAATGTGTCCTCTTGGTGATATTTCTGAAGGTGAACAACTGGACTGTGCCTATAAACGGGGGCGTACTACCTGAACACGGCAGTTGGAAAAGCGCGGAGGGAGACTTGGTCAAGTTTGAAGGACCCAATCTCTTCTTTCTACAAGCCATTGTACCTTGAAACGAGGACAATGCCGTCACGTATTGTTGGCAGATGCTTAGGCCTACCCCCTAAGAGGCTTAATCCATAGTTGCAATAGAAGAAAGCATTTTGAAGCCAGTAACTTTTGAATATTCATCCCAGAGTCGTTTAAAACTAGAAAGAAGAGTTGCTTTGGGAAGTTAGGCGAATTCGGTCTCAATAAAATCAGAAGCCCCGGCGACCTACGTCGCCGGGGCTTCTGATTTTATTGAGACCTTTCCTGTCAATTGCTGATTACATAAACTATGGAATCGATTTCATCTCGAAATGGGAAAATATTTATAAAAATGTCACCAATTTTTACCGAAAAATAGCAACGTGTAAAGGGTGGGGGTTGCACGTCCTGATAATGTAGGCTATATGCAATAGTGTCTAGTGACCTGATTTGGAAATTTTCAGTAGGACATGATTAACAAACCGAAGCCTAATTAAGGAAAGAAAAACGGGGAACGCAGAGGAGTCGATAAAAGCTAGAACAAAGAAGATAAAAAAGAAAAAGGAACTGCGGAAACTCGACAACCTTAATGCAAAATCAGAAAACACTCACTGCCGAGTCTCCCGAGGACTTGAACTCTTGAACCAAGGATTCAGAGTCGAGCGCCTTACCAACTGACCTACCAGCCTACGACAATGTTGGAATCATTTTGAAGATATTAATACTCAATACTCGGCTAGTGCAAAGCAGAATGATATACAAGTAGAATTACCGGAGTGTATGTGTGTGGGGGGAGGGGAGGGAGGGAAGGACGGGCTGCTCGAGTAAACACCCTGATCGTCCGCATCCATCAGTCCATGGTATTGGTACCTATACTTTATATTGCCTGAAACACGCCCAAATGATGTTGCTTCAATGTATCAATGTTATACATATTTCCTGTAAATGTTTCTTAGTTTGCTCTATAAATGGCATCAAAATAGGGTGGGGTGAGAGCGGGCGGTGAGGGAGCACAGGAAGCCGTGTTATTCCGTCGCAGAATTTTGCAATTTCTTCACAGACATATAGTCAGGAGAACAGTTACGATAAACGTGGAAACCCGATGGTTGGGTAGCATGCAGGATGACAGGGATCCAAGCTCCCCGACGAGGAACTCCAGCCTGAAGCCCCGACAAAACGACGGGTTGCCGAAATTTTGTCGAGAGCAAAATTTTTGGTGCAAATTTGTGGTTTTTAGTTAGTAAAATTGGAAACTTTGAGGAATTTCTTACAGGATATGACCTGATTTGAAGCATATTATCAAGCACTATGACAGAGGCGACTGTTGTACTGTACCTTGCCAATGGGATATTTCATATTTTATAGTTTTCCCGACGAAAGTGGAAAATTGACCGGACCATGTGGGATCCTTCCCCAACGGGGGACATAGCCCCTGTCCTCATCTGGCGTCACCCCTGTCTTGACGGCGATCAGTCTCGCCGACTTTTTGACTTTCCTTGGTCTCAGTCAAGAGCACAAATAGTGCAATACAAACAAAAATTGTCGGAGCCCTTCTTGCGCTGTAAAGTTCTTGCTTTTATTTACTTTGGACTTTCACATGCTTCAAGTTTCCTTCAAACGGACCCAAATCAGGCACGTGATTCAATGGAGGACTGGTTGCTGCTACATGCGCTAGCTGGAGGTTAAAACCTTGTAGAAGTTTTCGCCAGGTATAAGCTTACCCCTCACAAAAACTGAGATGATGGCCATTCATGGCAATTTCAATTTTGCATACCATGACCGTGAAAATTGTTTTGCTATCGGAGCTCAAAGTGTCCTTAGCTTTACCCAGACGTTTTTAACCACCCAAAGCATGATCTGCGGTCGCCAGCCTTTAAGCCCATAATTTCTTCAAAATTGCTTCAATTGAACCAATTTTGTCACCAGTGATACTTCATCTAGTCTTCTTTTTTATTAAATTGACAAAGGACCGCCATTCTATATGGTAACATTTTGCAAAAGTTGTCCAATGTCTTCTCTTGGTGATATTTCTGAAGGTGAACACATAGACTGTACCTAGATTGGGGGTGTGCTACCCTAAAGTAATAGGCAGTCTCCTCAAAATTTGCTTTGATACATCAGCAATTTGAATACTTTGTATTAGCCAGCCCACATTCCCACTTATAATATCCCATGTTTTCCCCGCAAATGGAGTTCACTGGGCCAGACCATCAGCCTTGCGCATATGTGGTGGCCCAGGTTTTGCCCGTACCATGCCTGTACAGGGACCGCGGAGACGGGGGGGGGGGGCTACGGGGGCTTTATAGTCCCCTCGCCTTTTCTATCATGGGCATTTTGGGCCACCTTAAACTGGGATTATAGTTTTTTATTTTCTTGAACATATTAGGGAGCTTCGATGATTAGCCCCCCACTTCAAAATTGGCTCCGTTGTCCCTGCTGTATAGGCAGCGTACCCATGCCTTGCCCAGATGTCCCCCGATATCTTTCGCATTTGATACCCATATGCAGTGGCATAGCTAGGATTTTTTGTTTGGGGCTGGACATTTTTGTGGGTGGCTCCCGTTTACTCTCTAAGCGGAGCGCCACCATAGGTTGGTCCGGAACGTACCAAGAAAATTTGAGATTTTAAAATATCCCAGATCGCCGGAAATGGCACTTGCCAGGCTTGATAGCAGCCATCAAGATGTGCAATTTTTGTGAAAAAATGTAAACTTTGATATTATTTTATTCTCAAACACATTTCTATGAGGACGGATTAACTCAGCTGGGCGGCCTTGGGTTCCGAGGATTGCAATTTTGAAATCAGTTTACTATCTAAGCGGAGCGCCACCATAGGTTGGCGCGGAGCGTTCCAAGAAACTGAGATTTTAATATATCTCAGATCGCCGGAAATGGCACTTGCAAGGTTTGATAGCAGCCATCAAGATGTGCAATTTTGGTGAAAAAAATGTAAACTCTGATTTGATTTTATTCTCAAACACATTGAGTTTGTCACAATCAATCTGAATCTATTCAAAATTATTCAGAGTGGATGAATTTTGTTTTGCCCAGATCGCCAGTGAGGGGGGGGGGGGCTCTTGGGGGCGCGGCGATTTTGTGGGGGACTCGCGCCCCAAGCCCCCCATAGCTACGCCACTGCCCATATGGGCCAACCCATGTACAGTCCTTATATGGGGGTAAACCCAAGCCTTTGGAGCTCACTTGGCACTCCAACGGTTCCAGTGGTACGCTCTAGTGCTCCATTTTATGCGACTACCCTAGACTAAAGCCAAAATTTTTCCGTTTTTTAAATTCGGGATTCCGTTTTGTTAATTTTTTATTTGCCGTGATCTTCCCGTTTTCCCGCCGTTTTCCGTGTTTTGCCCATTTTTCAATAAATAAAGAATTTTTACTACGAATTGTGGACAGGGTCTCGGTAGTCCTGCGTATGTGTGTACGTTTTTCACGCTGCTAAGCTGTGACAGAGAAGTAGTAGACCTTGATAAACGGTAACAGTTTCCATTGTTCTCCGCTTTGATTGTTCTAAAATTAAAAGTTTACAACTTATGCTCACAATTCTGTTCTTTTTTCATTGACAGTCAAATCGCGAATTCCGTGTTCTATTACCGATTCCGTGAATTCTGTTATGTCCGTTTCCGTATCGCGGAAAAATGTTGGCTTTACGGCCTAGCCTAAGTCGATCATATTTGCATCATAATAGAGGTAAGTGATAAATCGATCTCAGGGTCTTCGAGCTCATACGATTATGCTACTGAAAATCTCTAGCATCACTCACTGTGAACCTTTCGACGTGTTCAGCAATTGAAATCGTAGTAAAGATACCTTTTTTGTGATTCTCCAATATACTGTAGGTATAGAACCAAATTCTTCGCCCGGTCCGCGCAATTTACCTTCATGGCAGTTGTCGAAAATGTACTCCTTTTTTGACATACATACTCTGGTATTATTACACTTATACTTTGGTATTACGAGTGCAGCCAATGTAGATGCAGGTGTAGGCTAACGCACGTTCGCCGGGCGGGCGGGCAAGTCCGCAGTAGCCTATATTTTCAAAGACCTACGAACCACGGCAGTAAACGGAGATTTATTTTCGCCAGTCTTTAGCCTGAAGTGTATGGCTTATGCAAACAAAACCTGAATTTCTGTAATTCTCGGAATCTCCGGCCGACTCAGATTATTTCTAGCTTCCGTGATATTTTGCAAAAGAGAAGTCATTTATCTCCAAAACCTGCCACCATGTACGGTGCCAGGGGTCGTGTTTACAACAAGGTGGGTACCAGCCGGTGAACGCTGTTAAAAGTAATACATATTTTCATTGTAATTATACGTCATTCACTTTCGCGATTTTGTCATAATGACGCACAGTAAGTACAGGCGAATGTGTAACACCTCCTCATGAATACGCAAAACCATTCAATTCATTTTTTTTTATTTTTACCTCATCGCTCCTTAAGGAGGATGAGATATTGTAGTCACTTTGCTTATTGGGCTATATACGGCAATAACAGCTGAAATAGCAACGGTTGCCATGGTAACAGTTAATTTTCCCAAGTTACTAATCTAAAGGGCTAGCCCATGGTGAGGTACCCTAGGGTGATCAAAAGTCCGTAACTCAAGGAGGGGTCAAAACGTGTCCGTGTGTGAGTGTGGGTGGGTGTGCGTGTGTGTGTCCAATTTTGTTTTGTTAATATCTCCTACACGGTGGAGCTGATTTCTCCAGCTTTGGTGGGAAGGTGCTCTAGGTAGAAAGTTTAAAAAGTGCACTTTATTTCTTTATGATTATGAGACGCGATACGGGGTGCACCACATACGGCGCAGGCAAGCAGTATAAATAGCAAAGTGTTAGAGACAGTACACGCAAGGAAGAAACGACTCGTTGGTCGAGACACTGCAAATTTGGACCTAACTTTGCCTCCATGGATGGGACATTCCGCCATTTTGACCTTGGTCTCTAGTCAATAAATACTCTTAGGATCTTTGTTACTATAGCGCCCTCTAAAGAAGTTCGAATATTAGAAAAAAGCAAGGTATTTAAAGGGGAAATGGTATCCCCCAAACCAAGGAGTTGCTAGCAACTCTCTGCCCAGACATGTTTAGGAATAGCCCTAGAGTTCTAAATGTAGTTGATAACTGCACTTTGATTGACATTCATTCAAACAATACAGCCCCACTCTGGTTGGTCAACAATGACTTTTTACAGTCAGTTGTGTTCCCAATTAAGTTAACACACACTGGGTTTGACCAAGGGCGTGTCTAGGATTGTATTTATACAATATATGCCTCGACACTATCTAAGCGGAGCGCTATCATGAGTTGGCGCGGAGCGTATCGAGAAAATTTTGACAAAAATGCCTCCCAGATTGTAGGAAATGGCACTTTTTGGGTATTTTAAGTTGCTTTTAAACATTCCAAATTTCGCTCTCTCAAGTTTTAGAAATTTACATGTGAGAAAATTCTATAAATAAGTTACATTTTTGAGAGAATAATTTGTATTTGAAATTACTTTTATGAGCTCTTTTTTGCATTTGTTTCAAAAGGCGTGGGAAGCTGTTTTTCTCTCGACTGAGTGGGGTCGAACGTTGTTTCGGACCGCTGTCCTAGGGGAGGGGTCTAAGGGGAGGGGTATTTGGAAAATTTTTGAATATTTGAGGGTTCTTAGACGCAGTTTGGTGTAATATTTTGCAAAGTTTAAGGATCTATTTTTGTTCTTTTCATTTTTGCGATGATTCCTCCTGCTATACATGTGCATGTAGGCGGACAAGATGACTTTCCTTCTCGTTTTCAGTTTAATCAACTTGGAGAGACTACACAAATTAATGAATGAATAGTTACCCATTTGTCTCATAAGTTAAAGAAGTCAAACACTTGTAAGCTATACAACTATCAATTGCCAGGTGTTAAAAGGAAATGTACAGTAGCGTTTCGTTGTCACTAACAATGCTCAGAACATATGATAATGGACTGAAAAACACATTAAACAAGGAAACAATTGTGTTTCCAAAATGAAGACTTTATCACACTTGAATATACAAGCAAGAAGATGCAACCTAGCCTCGCGGGATTGCCGATATTATACCGTTCAAAACAGTGGCGCCGGCAGAGATTGGTGATGGGGGCACCACAGAAGATGATCATCTTAAGCCCGCTCCATATAAACCCAGAAAGTCGATGTAAATTGTGCATATTGGCATCGGTGGCAGTTTGCATTCGGGGCAAATCCTTTCTTTGTCACCTTTTGCAGGTGATGTCCTGGGAAAGGTCTAAGGGGAGGGAATGCCCCTTCCTTTTGCGAAATTTTTGTTCATTTACGATAGCTTAGATACAAAATAATGCTATTTTTGACAAATAGTTAATTGATTATGTATTGGAAAACTCACAAATTGGTATTTTTTTATTTTTGATTGACTGTAAAGGAAAGGTGTGTTGTCTTAGTGGAGGGCTAACAACTCCTCCCCTTGACAAATAATCGTTTAGATAAGGTAGCTTAGATGCAAAATGGTGGTATCTTTGGCAAATCTTTCAATTAATTACGTGCTTAGACATTATTAATGATAATTTCTCATTCTTTAGTGGCATTTTGGCTTTGGTATTGCACTCGTTATAAAAAAGTGCAACGACAAATAGGCGTACATTGCTACGAATGCAACCGTATATTCTACTCATGATATTAGATTACTCTAAGATACTCTATTAATGCAGGGTCCATGCAGAGGTCGGAGATGTACTTTTCTCGAACAAGTGTTTTGGTTAAAGTAAATTATTATTGCCCCAGTAATGGTCTCAAGATATGAGGTGTATGCCTGACGTGCGCGCGAAGCGGGCCGAAGTTTTGCATTAGAAATCATTTCCATTACAAAAGTTGCGTGCAGACTTTGCACTGAGACGCTTTAAATGCATCCGCCAGTTAGAGAGCCGCGAGTAATTCGTATAAGCAGGGAGTTGTTATTTAGACAACTACCTGGTATAAGCTTTCAATTTCATAAAATGTGTCTTCCCTGAATTCCACTACTTTGCATTCTTGCAGTGCTGTGTTCCTCCATAATGACTTCTATGGACAAGAACAATCTGTGTAATTGTTGAACTCCACCACTGAATCATGCGAATATGTTTGAGACGGTATTGATGGTAACACAGCAATGTGGGAGGCTGTAAATGCGCGGAGCGAGCAAAAATTGTGATACTTTGAGAAGAATTTGCGGTAATTGTGATAGTTTGAGAACGATTTGTCGCTTGTAGATAAAAAAATGATTAAAATAGATTCATCAGTGAGTCAGAAACAGACTTCACCCTCCCCCTACAGAAATCTATTACTTAAACGCCTTTGTGGCTCACTTTAAAATTTTCGGAAATCAATTAGGGGTGCACGTCTCCCATGCCCCCCGTGCCGGCGCCACTAGTAAAAAACAGTAAAAGCTAACCGGGCTAGGTGAAATCAGAAAGTTGCTTTTTGACACAAAGTCCCTGATAAGATCAAGGAGGTGGTATTAGCTGGAGATACATCGGAAAAACTTTAATCGACTTCAGCGTGTAGGGAATATCCTGCAATCAGGGACCATTGCATTTAACGTTATTTACCTCTTTGTGTGGTACCTAGGCAACCTCAGCCTTGCCAAATACATCCTAAGAAAGGGACTTGACAGGCAACAAAGCTTTCATGTCTAGTTACCCACAGACAGGAGCAAATTAATGTACTTGAGTACAAAATGACTGTTTATTGCCACCAAACAATCACGTACGCGCAGCAGAAACTCATTTCGATCATGTGTGTATATATATATATATATATATATATATATATATATATATATATATATATATATATATATATATATATATATGAATATATATATATATAGGACAGTTTCGTATTTTTCCATTTTTTTCTCGATTCCCCTTTCCTGTTTTTTTTCTCGCCCTCCCTTTTCCTTTCTCTCTTCATTTTCTTCTACCTTTTTTTGCGCAATTTTTATTTTTTCCTCATTTTTCAATGGAGGGGCCATGGCCCGCTGCCCCCCCCCCCCGGACACGCCACTGGGTTTGACAATATTGCCTCGATCAATTTAAACTCAGTGCAGGCTACTGTGGCTTTTTACTGGACAGGTAGATTGGTTTCCATTGGAGGAGGGGCTAGAAGTAAACTTCGTAAGGACAATTGTTACTGTCTGGGGAGATTAGAGTGTTTTTAATATCCAATTCCACAAAGTTTTCATGAACAAACGAATTTTCCCAGGGCATGGAAAGAGGGGATAGGGGGTAGGGGTCCAATTCCAAGATATCACAATAAGCTTACATGACACCTAAACCTGTGACTATACCTCGCATTCGAGTGGCTAATCAAGGAACAATTAACGCTCAAATTTCGACTCTTTTGTCTATTTTTCACACATTTTAGTAACTTAAAGGAAAGCCATAGATTTCTGTTAGGGGTAAAAATCTACATGAAATGAATTATTGGTCACGTGAGCGGATCCCGAACCTCTCGGTTGTTATAGGTGTCGCTTTTACCCAGCTTGCACCGGAACTTGATTCCCCTACAAATATCCAACCAACAATGAAACCTTATGGCCCGTGACGATTACAACTTTATTACATATATGATGGTTAGTGCCGACATAACCACGTCTGTGTTCAAATAAAAGTATTTACAAAGTGTGTTCTTCTGAGAAAGAAAACATACAGTTTTATTTTCTCGTAACCTGTGCGAATTCAATAAAAAGAACGACGGCTTTAATTGGGAGTAGATATACCAGCATACTTTGTGGTGTTGACATACAACAGTATTACTACCTCCCAGTCACGTGTATGGGAGTATCTTATTTTGTAATATTGTAGTAGGGTGAGGTAGGAAAACTCGTTTTGATCAAAAGAGAATCGAGTGTTCGGAGGAGGAGGTAAACATATATCATAACTCGTTTGTATACGTAGGTGCTCCCCTATCATATAAATTATTTTTCGTCATTTTTAACTGTGTTATTGCCCACTTAGGTGACGTGGCAGATATGCATATTCTGCTGCTTCTAACGCCAAACGAATGCATTTAATACTACCCCGGGGAGGGGACGGCAACGGTGAAGGGGATTTAATCCGAGCAATAAATGAACAGGTAAAATCTTTCAAGCCTTTACTCCTTAAAAGTCTCCCAAGAAACGAAATGACACACGAGTGCAGTTTAGTATAATTATAAATTTTTTCATAATATGTCACATTGTTATCAATTATTTGCTGCACACATATTGAAATAATTTTAGAACAAGACAATTACCATTGTAACATGCACACTTTCAAAAACATAAGCATTATAGTAGAACTTAGAATTGCCCACTAGTTAACCGTCGGTATGGCAGTGTAGGCTGCCTACTTGAACCGTGTCGATTTACCTGTACTGTGACTGATTGAGGGTGTTACGAAATGTGCGCACTTGCCAAGTGTCAGGGTTTGATCTACAGTGCTGGCAGGTGATCGCTGCCCACAATCCGCGGGCTCTTGCGCTCGCAATGTTTTAGGCCCGCTGCGAAAGTCGATCACAGTTTTCTTACAAAGTATGTGAGGGACAATCGTAACGGGCCGCCCTTCGCAACTGTTCAAGGTAAAACTTTGCAAGTTGATGCTATTAGGCGCTAGGACCTTGAACGATCACCACTCGCTTCGCAGGCCGCGGTCGATTTGCGTCGCAAAGTCCCTCATGGAAAAGTCGAGCTCAAGTGTACCGTCACGTGCAATATGATTGCAAGGAGACGTCGGGGGCGGGGTGCAACCAATTTGAACTACGCATTAGCATTTCATCTCAGTCAATCGCATGCATTAATAAGTACATAATTTCAAATATGGCTTATGTAGCGGGGTATTAAACTTAATCGCTACTGGTCGCTGCTCCCAGTGTGTGGTCGACTCGTTTTTCAGTTTCAAACATGCCTGAAAATTCGGCAAACTTTGTAAACGGTCACATTCTGGCCAAACAGTGACGTCACCGAGGGATGGTGATGGGGGGGGGGGCACCATAGAAGCTAAAGCCGTAAAGCCACTCCAGACAAACCCCAAAGCCGCTGTAAATTGTACATATGCGTATCTGTGGTAGTTTGCACTAGGCCGGATTCTTCCAAATTTTCAAAATGATCATGTATTGAAAAAGTCTTACAGTTTACTGAATTGTTATCGGTTGAGTGTAAGGGGAGGTTGTGTTGGCTAAGTGGAGGTTGACAACTCTTCCCTTGAAATTTTTGTTTATTTAAGGTGGCTTAGATGCAAAATGGTGGTATCTTTCAATTATCACATGCTTAGAAATTGTCATAACTTAGTGATATTTTGGCTGTGGCATGGCATCAGGTCATACAAAAAGGTATAACAACAAATATATGTGACGAATGTTACCGTATACATTACTCAGGACACTGGATTGCTCCAAGATCCTCTATTGATGGGAGACCCCTAAAGAGATTGTACCTCTCTTTTGGGTGGAGGTTTTTGGTCAGAACAATGTATTATTGCTCTAATAATGATCAGGACATATGGAATGCGAACCTTGGCGAGTGCGCGCAAAACGCGCAGAAATTTTGCACTGAAAAGCATTTCCATAACAAAAGTTGCGTGCAGGGTCTGCAATGACACACTTTCAATTCCTGAACAGGAAGTATCCGGCAATTAGAGGGCGAACTTTCTGCCTGATAATTCTTAATTTTGGTAAAATGTGTTGTTCCCCTAATTTCTCCTGCTATGTAACGACTCCTATGCACACGACTAATCAGTGTAATTATAATACCTTCACCGATTAACAATGCGAATATGTTTGAGACGGCATTGATGATAAACATAGTGATGCGGTGAGGCCTGAAGCGAGCGAAACATTTGGTAGTTTGCGGAGGATATGCGAGAATTTTGATAGTTTGACAAAGATCTGTAATATTAAATGATTAGAATAGATTCACCACTTACTCAGAAACACACCTCACCCTACCCGCTACAAAAATCTACAGCTTAAACGCCTTTTGGGCTCATTTTAAAAAAAATGATCGGGATAATTTTCGGTACTCGATTAGGGGGCTTCTCCCTCCCCCCCCCCCTCCCCATGCCGGCGCCGCTGTCAGGCCACAAGTCGATTACAATTGGCCGCTGAGAATAGGAGACATGGGATCGGAACGCAATGAGTTGCACTTTCCAATAGCTCGCAGCCAAAGAGGGTCCCAGAGAGAACACCTCAGACTCCCCCCCCCCCCCACACACACCAAATGACGCTCTTTGCATGTAAGCATTGTAAAGATCGTTCTTCAGCTCTTCCAATTGAAAGTCACAAATATGCACCACTGTACTTTCACTTCCCAATTATGTGTGACTTGATTCAACCAATTAGTCGCATCTACCGAACCCACCCAAGTTTGGGCCATTTTTAGGCCGTGTTTCCTGAAGATGTGATGGGGCGGCCCGACTGAAGCCGATACTATTTGAAGGAATTGGTTGTCTTCTAGGCGAATACCCGCACGCTGCCCGACAACTTACGATGCTGACTTTCCAGTTGTGAAGTGTATGATAGGCTATCTCTAACTGTACTCTAGAACCAACGGTTGCGTAGTGGACATAAGTTTTATAATGCTTTCTGTCGTACCCAAAGAATCAGTACATTAATCCTTGACTTCAGAATAGTCATCAATGTTTTGACAACTATTTAAGTTAAAGTGAAACATACTCAGAGGAGCCGTTTCTCATTTAGCAATAATTTGGCACATTATGTGCATACTTTTGTACGAACAATGCAATTAATTTTGTTGTTTTATTTTATATACAAACTCCTTCGTGCCGTTTAAAAAATCTCAAAGGTGAGATTCTGCAGTATTCAATTAAATTTCCATATTCTGATGGGAAGCACGCATACTTATATTAAGTTATTAACCTAAATTTCGCATAAATTTATCTGTCGGTAAAACGCCTATTCAATGTCAGAATCGGGCGGAGGATCGGGGCGGCACCCCCGCGAAACCCCCTAGAATATTTAAACTTAACATTGCCTTATTGCATTTTAGCATATTTCACCCCTGGAAGTTGTATTCGTTACATTGTCTGGCTACCTGTCTGCAACTCTTTTCCACACCCCACGGTATCCTGCGATGTAGAAAAGTGATATGCAGATGCTTTTGCCATGTATACTGGCCATTCAAGTGTGTCTTCATCTATTTTACGTGTTATCTTCTCAGTGAAAGACATTCCTCCCGCCACCTCCTTCCGAGTAAGCCCACCATCCCCAACCTTTCTTTCTATGGAAGAGGGGTTTTTTACTGACATCACTGGATCTACTTCCTACATTATCCAAACTCCCCGCCCCTCCCTCTCTAATAGAAAGCTTAACAGCCTCACTTGTCTTTCTAAGGAAGTCAGGATTTACACTGACATCGCTGGACCTGTAGCCTACATTATCCAAACTATGGAAGCAAGGACTTTTGTTGACGTCACAATGCCTACATTCTACAGTAGGTTATTGCTGGGCTTGTCAGACTCCATCAATATTCCTCCGCCCTTTCTCGAACTCCTCGAAAGCCCAACAGCCCCACATGCCTTTCTATGAGAGCAAGAAATTCTAGTGACGCACCGGGCCTGCATCCTATATCATCCAGCTACCGGAGGTGGTCACGCCGCAATCAATAGCTTTCAGGCCCTCGTCATTTAGGTCCGTTTCTTAAGTTTGATGTTATGCATCGTGTTCTTCGGATAGCAGTGAAGGGACTTCTGTTATTTTTCATACTATTTAAAACAACGTTAATGTGCTGCTGCTGCTGCCGCCGCCGCCCCCGCAGGTGCGCCTTCCGGTGCCTCGGCAGGGTGGTGTGCTTCTCCGTTACTGACGGGTAGTGCCGCTCGAGACTGAGGAGATAAAAAAAAATCCGTTTAAGGGGATTAATCAGTTCAATAACTTTGTTATTGTGAAAGGTCAACTAAAGTTTTCAAATCTTGATTTATTTTCCTTGCAAGTTTCTTCATGTTTTAGAACATACACATTGTATAATAAGGTAAACCAAGGAGTTATCTATAGCACGAATTTAGTAAACTTCGTAACAAAAATGTCATATGATTAAAAAGAGCAGTCCTAATTTACACCGAGGCAGAGCCATAGGGCTCTACACTGAGATGACTGCACTGGCCCCTTAAATAAAATGGACTATTAATATATAAGGAGGGGGGGGGGGTGAGGAAGGATGAATAGGTTGATAATATGGGGGAAAGTTCATCTTTATTTCTTCCATCCTACAATTAGGTTACGTGGTGTTAGGGGCCACATCGGCGATTGTTGCTAGTCTGTTTGTGGACATACTATTACAGCACATCCCCTAACTTTCAAACCTAAAATCTTTGATAAGGTAGTGACATTCCCCTTCGGTCCAGATACTCTCCTCAGGAAAGAACTGATCCCCTTCTTTAAAATTGCAAACTTACGCAGTATTAACCTCTGGAGTCAGAATATGTGAAAATATTCACCCCAAAAATGCGTTAGAGAGCCTTTTTGGAATCATTATACAATATTCCATTTCGTGTCTTTTACCCTATATGCACCTGTGTCTGAGTACCATGGCACGGTGAGCCCTGTCATGGGCCTAGGCGCGTCAGGCGGGCCCCCTCCTTCACTGCAAGGGCGGATCCAGCCTCTAGCTCATGGGGAAGTTTGAAAAGGGGGCGCCAGGAAGTGGTTGTTTGCTTAATTTCTTAGCACCAGGGGGCGCACTTTTCTTGTATTTGAGGAGCGCCAGATTGATCATGGGGGCAACTGCCTCCAGTTGCCCCCTGGATCCACCCTTGCTCTATTGAGGTAGAAAGCTTGCTGTTTTCGAGCAAACTATACGTTATTTTCGGGCAAACATGCATTAACATATCGGACAGAAGTTTTAAAGCCGCCCCAACCTCTAATTGAAAGTAGTCCCCGTACGTTTATAGATTACAGATTAAGAAATATGAGACTACCCCCCATAGAAAAAAGTTTCAGCCCCATATTTTAAAACTTCGATAATCAACAGCGTATTTTAAGAGTACATATATTCGTCATGTGGACTGACACATGTAAATGCTGACTGGCTGCAACCTACAACCGAAAAGTGGCTAGTTGATAACAATATCATTAGAACAGTATGGACAAGCTAAACCAGCAAGCTATATACAAAACGGAACAAATAATCCTTAGTGAAGACACTGTCAATAGTGAATATTTACAAATGTCAGGCCGTCTTAAATGTATCTTTTGCTGGTTGAAAACTTGAATATAATTGCAATTGCTTGGTACACACTAAGTAGGTTTATTGAGCAGGTATACATGAATGTAACTCTTATCCAATTATTAGGCTGGACTAGGTTCGAGTCCACTAAATTCGAGCCTGAGCTGGTCCCAATTTCAATCACCCTCACTACCCATCGATTGTTAGCTAATCCAGATTCCAGCCCGTGCCCTAGTATATTTGGCAATATACCGTATGCTCTTTTTATGCTCTTTAATAATACAGTTAATTATTAGGGGTAGGTTCCTATACTCTGGACGATCCAGAAATCAAGGTGAATGCGTGTGACCTTTCATGCATTACAATTTACACTACTAACGATGCTTCATTTATTTTTATTGCTATAGACTTGACTGTAATCGGCTCTGAGTGCGAGTCTACTTGCACTACCCATTCTGCATCAATACCGATTGCTGAATCCTTCTGTTTTAAGTATGTCCACACTAACTCCGAGTTCAGTGGTTCACGGACTCCAGTCTGGATTGAGTCAGAGTAGGGACTCGAGCGTTGCACTTCTGTTATGAATTGTCATCATTGTCAATGGTTCAGACAAACAGGATAACCAAGATGGCCGCACCCTATTGCACATGCAATTACTTGTCAAAATCTTTCAAATATTTTGAAGCTACCTTCAAGAAACAATTAGGGCCTGACTTAAAATGAATTGATTTATAGTATTTCCAAATTTTTCACTTCCTAAAGTACATTTCTATTGCCAGTCCCCGACTAACTCCTTAAACTTATCTCAATTGTTTTCGTGTAATATGTGCCATCTATCGAAAATATATCAGTCCTATTAATGGTCTTCCCAGATTCTTCGTCGTTTTGTTTTGTCCATTTATTGCTTCCTGACGGCTTCCCAGTGATGGCATTTTCCCCCACTTCCCCCAGCCCACTCCATGTACAAAGGTATACAATTTTCATTAGTAATGGACTCGAAAAAAATTTTCCCCCAGTTACGGTCAACCCCTCACTTCCCCACTTCCACTTTTGAAATCCTAGTGAAACCACTGGGTTTAAGAAGTTAGATGATACAAAAGCAAGCTCACGCTGTTCTGTAGTTTTCCGATTTCTGTTTAAAGATATATGTACTTACTTCAACTCTTTTGTAATTCCATGTTAATTTACGCAAGTCTACGAATTTTTGCTTTGCATCCCGAGACGGTTGAACCTTGAAAACCCTAACCTATAGCCTACTACACTATTTTGCAGTGGTTCAGTGTACTCTTAAACTTTTATTCGATGCAAATTTTGAAACTTAAACAGATTACTAGTCATGAAAGACTGTGTACTCGTACTAAAAACTACAGACATTATTGCAATACTCGCGACAAACAACACAAACGTGGGATTTCATAATGTATATATATATATATATATATATATATATATATATATATATATATATATATATATATATATATATATATATATAGTTATATATATATATATATATATATATATATATGTAACTCACCGTTTGGTAAATTACTAAGACAAAACATCCTGTTAGGCAGAACAAGGAATACAGGTAAAAAGTGTTGAATGTCCCTTGTGCATCGATGAAATAACCGGCGATTAGAATTCCAAACCCTTCTCCTAAACCAAAACATAGTCCTCTTAGTACACCTTGAAGAAATGTTTGACATTCTCGAGGAACTGCTCCACTTAAATATGCTACTATGACGTTCCATGTTAGAGCCGTGGAGATTCCTGAAAGCAAAAAGTACTTTGTTAAAAGGCTTAAGTAAAAAAAAAAGATTTTTTCTTCTTTGGTTTTGCTATTATGCCATACTTTTAATGGCAGGATGATTCCCCACCATTTTAGCGAGAACACATTCACACTAAAATCTTTTAAAGGACCAATTGTTGAAAACAAACAACAATGAACACAATGTGACATTCTTAAAAATATATTTGACTTTAAGTAAATCATTCTAAAAAGGTAAATCAGAGAAAACACAACCTGAGTCAGACAGTTTTCTGCACGAAGGTTTGATTTTGTGATCTCACCACCAAAGCAACACACTTATATCAGGGGGGTGATATTACCTCCTTGCTTATATCTATGCCGGAGACTGCACCGCCTTCTCATGCATCGCAACAATTTACTTATGGCGGAAATTTAGAAAGGCACTTGATAACCCCTTGTGTTCTTTTTAACGTAACTCTAGGTATAGACTGCACACAACAGTGCAACACTGAAGGTTACAAACGTAAGTAGGAACCAAGGCGTAACGATGTTGATTCCTCCCCGTTCAACGATATGTAAGAGCCAACAACTCAAAGTAAATCGACATTTCCCAACTCTGTGACTAAACTTCAGCTGCCGAATGTCTGCATGTCCCCAGAAAAATACTAATTATTTGTTAACCCTCTCCTGTAACCCTTCCATATCATCTCTTGGGTACTCAAAGGGGGCAATGGCGCTCAGTATCAAACAGAATTTAGTCCAGCAAAGAAACCTATACAAATTATTATGGTCTATATTTCAGGTTGCAATTCCGCCCCACTTTTTCACCGTCTTTTTTAATTCTGTAAATTTATTATCTACGATAATTAATTCCCATCAGACGTTTCTTGCAAACAATAACAACATCTTCACAATCGTTTACATATGCATGCACTCAGGGGGGTCGAGGGATAGACCAAATGTGAACACGTTCCCTCACGGCGGGGTAACCCTGACTACTGTAGCTATACGTATAGGCGTTGCCATGCACTGCATTATATGTATACAGAGATAATTTACGCGACCAGAAGAGGAATATTTGTGGTTTAACTTTCGGTATTTTGGCTGATTGACTGTTTGAAATGTAAAATTCGAAATAAAAAATTCCGTCGAAAATTAATGTGGAATGAAAAGAGATGCCTACTGGAACGAGAAGTTACTGCTTTTTAAAAAAAAACTCTTTATTGTTCTACACAGTCACGTGGTCAAATTCTCGCCATGGTTCAACAATTGTTTTCTTTAAACTAAAAACGTCCGTCCTTCAAAATGTCTATCGTAGGAGTGTACCAGGATTTACCCGACAGGCTCCCCGATGAGGGAGGGAGTTGGTGACCAGAAGCCCTTGCAAGGTTGACTAATTCCCGGAAGGTTGACGAACTAAAAAATTTCCAGCTTTTTAAGGCAGACTATTTGGGGATTTTCTGGCAGACAATTTTGAAATTTTGGGTTATGTTTGAAGAAATTTTGAGAAGTTGGGAATTTTATTGAAGACTCTGCTCTCTTTGAGAGCAAAAATAAATAAACCGTTGCGGGGTAACATGGTCGCCGTCAGGGATAATTATCGTACCCATTAAGGTTTCCTGACGAAATTGGAAATTTCTCTGGGGGGGGGGGGGAGGCGGCAGCCTTCCTCGACAGGCCAAAGCCTCCTTCTCCCACCTGGAGCCACACCCTGTTCCATCCTGGGGTGGCTTATTAGGGAGGGATCATGACCTCTTAGCCTTATACCCCTTCTTCCTGACTGTGTTACATTCTATATAAAGAATATATCTCGCGTCTTTACCAAGTCGGTAGATTTGCAAAATTCCCAGTGAATCTTATGAGGGCCTTCTACGTATACTCACCCAAAGATATTAATATCTTTGCACTCACCGTGTAAAACCTCGGCTGCATAGACTGTGGCGGTATTACTGAGTAAAGCATAAACAAGGAAACGTACAAAGTAAACTCCGACTCCGACACAGAGAAGAGGGGAATAACCAAACCGCAAGATGAGTCGACCTGTTGTAAATGCCATGAAAAGTTCAGAGAAACCCATTGCGACTATGGACCAGCTAACGGTTGTCGTTGTTCCACCTGCAATACGAAGAGATGTTGGTGTAACGTATTTTTTTTTTTTTTTTTTGCCTAATTTTTTTCCAGGTAATTATCAGTAATGCTGAAATTATCCATCCATCACTACCTAAAAGCTATATTGCACAGGCAAGAAAGAGACTCAATTTAAAAGGAAGTGAGTGACATGAAATGATAATTTTGCCTTACATCACCGATTGGTCTTAGAGCGCATTTTCATGTACCCCTGCTCAACGATTAGCCTGCCCCAGAGATAATCCCTCCCGTTTGCATCAGCTATACACTGAGTGTCGTAACAAGCTACCTCACAGGTACCCATTTAACCCCCGCCTGGGAGGAGAACGGCAATTGAGATATTAGCATCTTGCTCTAGGAAACAACGTTATGAACCTGCCCGCGGACTGGTATTGAACCGGCAAGTCTTGAGGCACGCCTAAGCAATTAGTCCACTAAACTCTGAAATGTCTGCTATGTTTGGGGTTTTCCCGAGATTTGCAAATAAATTTATGCCTGCGTATCCGGCGGCTCTATGGCACGGGGGCTTGCGATGAGGTGAATGAATAAGTCCGTCCACTCCGAGGGCTATACGATTGTATCTCCATTGTATCTCCATGACTGTAGGTCTACCAATAACCGCAGTATAAATGAAACCAATGGAGACATCTACCCTTCATGCCACCCTTGTAAAGTTTGGCTGGTTTGTACAGGTCAGTTAGCACCAAAGATATTATAAGCATAGATTTCAAACTTAAAATGGCGCGTTGACTCCCCACGGAGCCTGAAATATCGGGGCAGAAGTGCCGATCACTGTTCAGTCGATTTGAAAACATGCATGGGAATGAATGTCTTACAAAAATATTAATACTTGTTATTTCGAAACATTGTAAATTTAAGAAGTATCACTCCTCAATACTAAATTGAACTTAGGGCCTACAAGAAGTTTATTTCTTTCTGACGACATTAAAAATAGGTAGGCCTACACTTGAACATGAATGCACAATGACTGGTTTAAAGTTCATAGACTTATTCGCCTATATTCATTGGTCAGTTTCTATGGTATCTTCACGTAACGCACTTTTATATATGTACGTTTTAACTTCTTGCTCGCTAACAACGGGAAATCAACGTTTGTTTCCCGAGCGCGCAGCGTGGGTCAAGTATGCCGGATAACACACAGGGAACTGTATTCTGCGCGTACAGAAAACGTACAAGTGCAAGCATGTTAACCTCTGTTAGCCATGGAATTTTCTGTAACGCGGTCTTTTTTTGTACGCAGATCGCCGAATAGAATGGCACCCATGTCGAATTCACACTTCCGCCCGGACATATGCGGCTCCATATGAGGAGTCAATTTCCGTAACAGTGTAGGTATAGGAGTTTGGAATCTATGCTTATAACATATGTGGTTAACACAAACTGAGAACAATTTTAAGTCTTTTGAAACAGGCTTTCTCAACCGGTGGGCTGTGCTGTCTGGTGGGGGGCAATATCGAAAGGAAAAATGAAAAAGCAAGTCATTTTTTTTCTATCGTTATTATTAATATAGTCTATCTCATCATGTACAGCCTCACGTGGAATTTACATGTAATTAACATGTCTATAGACAATATGGAAATACTGATTCGAAAACTGATCCTGCCGACTCATAAACACAAAAGCATTTGAAATAAGTGATAAATTAAGTCATAGTCACAGATAATGATACAGTTTCTTTTCATATACAACCTACTCAACGAAGCACTTTCAATCGTATTGTCATACCCATATGTTGAACCATGGTTGTCCTTGTTTACTGTGTGAGAACTGGTATAAGTATGCACACAACTACCTACTACCGTGTTATTATTTTACGATCTTAATTGAGGTGTAAATGTGTCACACTCGGCATAAAGTGTGATAAAATACTGTTGCAAAAAGTGAGGATATGCAGGTTGGATATTATGCACAAGATTTTACTTGGAAGGTCTGTAATGTTGATGCCATAGAACTTTGTAAGTAGCCTATCGAGAGTACATACGGCCCATTTCACGTTACGTGTGTTACATTTCACACAGGCATATTCTTGCCCATTAGCGGCTCGCCATAGGGGCACGGTGGGGCACTTGCCCCCCAAAAAGTTTGCAAAGCATGATCTTCAGTTTTCAAAAATAAAATTAATAAATAAAAAAAACATGTAATTCGAGATGGGTTAAGCCCTCCCTTTTCCTTGAGTGGGCTTAAAATTAAAGAAGTGAATAACTTTCCAATGCAATGCGAAGGTTAAACATTAATAAAGTACTTTCAAAACGACATTTTTTTCGGCGCGCTTCGCGCGCGTTTTCACAGTTGCTTGTTTGCTACTATATCTACTTTAGACATCACAAATGGACCTGCGGTTAGTGCGAGCTAAGGTAATCAAAGCAAATGATCACGCTGTGATATTTGTGATCTGATTAGCTTAGGCATCATAATGTCATTTACAGAGTGTAACGGTGATGCTGGAGTTAAATGCCCATAGTTTTGCAGACACTTCAGAGCTTTTGGGGTCATTAGGTGTACAACCCATTACCCGTGTTGATTATCATCCACGACTAAAAGCAGTTTTGCCAGGGTGTCACCTGGCCAGATTAACATAGGTATCTGTCTACAAAAAGTTGTAACTAGTATGTAGTCTAAAAAGTATTGTGTTTCCCATAGAAGGAGAGGTTTCCCCTCCCTTGTCCAGATTGACAGCGTCGTAGGCCCACGAGCGGTCTTATGACTGTCAAATAGGCTGTTATAAGCAAAAGGGTCTCCACCTCTGTGTTAAAGTATACCGTTTCAATTGATTTAAAATAAACACACCAAACAGTCAATCTAAGCTCAGTGTGATGAGACTTATGACTAGTGGCCTAGCTATTTGTATACAGGATGACACGTCGTTCTGAGTTAGGGGAATTCCCCTCCCCCTTTAAAAAAATTCGTTTCGGAACGGTACTGAGATCCAAAATACTAGTGTTATCATTTCATCGTTTTCAAGTGTCTTCATGCTCGAAATTTTCGTTAAAGAAAGCAATCCAGAAAACCAACATTTTATGGCTTCTTGGCAAAGCTGAAACATATTGTGACACAATGAAAGAAACAATAAAATATTTAAAGGTGGGGCTCATTTTATACAAATGGATCAAGCCGCCTTGCCCATTTCACCTGCCTCTTACTCCTCCCCTATGGTAGTACGTTAGCGATCGGTTGATATGGTTGTATTTTTAAAGTAGTCAGCTCATGACTAACTGCCTGAAACGGTTTTTGAAGAGCTTTTGAAAACTACATGGGGCATCGCTGTAATACATAATATAACCATACTCCCATAGGCGTAGGAGGCGGGGGCTGGGGGCTGCAGCTCCCCAAACAAAATATTTTTGTGAAAATTCGGGCAATATTCTGAGAATTTTTCGGGCACCTACTGAAAGAAAAATAATGCAATAATGTAGCTTAACGGAAATCGATACTTTAAAAAACTTCCTTGGTAATTAAAATATAGTTCTGATTTGGATTGCACCACCACCAATATATTCGGTATTAATTCACCAGTGTGTTTTTAATGGTTAAACTTATATGTTATGATTATCAGTGGTGTATTTGAGGAGCCATTAGACCATGCCCACGTCACTGATGCATATTTGTTTTTTAGTACCTAAAATAAAGCAAAATTTTACTTCAAAGGTAGCATATGTGGCACCAGATTGCATGTATGGACACCTAATTTTTCAAAAAATTTTCAAAGGGGTGGGGATTCCCCCTCCCCTTATACCCCTCCCCCAGGCCGTCGATCACACACCATAGTGCCTGCCCCACCTCCATGAGAGAAATCTTGGCCACACCACTGAATATTATCATCATTATTGTAACGACTTCCCCCAGAATTATAACCATATATGGAATAGGTAGTAACGTGGCAAATTATTGTATGTAATTGGCATGCGGTGCGATAAAAGCTGATGCATGCCTATATGATACGAAGTTATGAACATCAACATTATGAACGCGCGCCGAGCGCGCGGAAATTTTCGTTTCTATTTTTCGGGCGGATCGTTACAGCCCAATGCATACTCCTACCGAGGCTATTGCACTATCCGGAGCTGACCATTAATATTGCTGGGGTGTCTTCCGAACCTCCCTGAATACGGACTTGAGCTTGCCCCGCCCCCAAACAAAATTTCTTAGAGCCGCCCATGTTCTTACCATATATATATATATATATATATATATATATATATATATATATATATATATATATATATATATATATATATATATATATATATATATATATATATATATATATATATATATATATATATATATATATATATATATATATATATATATATATATATATATATATATATTACATTTTCATTTACCTGATGATCGCCATACAGAGTGCGTGAAACTCAGAGTAGCAAAAAGCTGTAATTACATCGTGTGTATTATATTATATATATATATATATATATATATATATATATATATATATATATATATATATTATATATACATATATATATATATACATATATATATATATTTATGATGTATATATATGTATATATATATAATATATGTATATATATATATATATATATATATATATATATATATATATATATATATATATATATATATATATATATATATATATATATATTTAACGTGGAAATGTTTGCTCTGAAGGTACAGTATATTCTCTAGAGAATATTTAATAAATTATGATAGGGGTAAGTTTCTGTGAGGGCAGGGCTAAAGCGTTGCCTTACGTGTGTTACATCACACGAAATGAAAAAGTTTTAATTTTTATTTTCTTGTCAAAAGTTCTCTGAATTGAATCGAAATTTCAAATACAAAGCAATGTTATTAAAAAGAAAACTGTTTGTTTATAACAGTAATTATTGGTAAAAAGCTCCGAAGCTTTATTTTCCTTAAAAATTGAATAATTGTGTGTTACGTGTGTTACATGATTTTGTTACATGTGTAACGCTCTCTGAATTTCTTTTGAATAAAACTTCAGTCACCAGGCTCTGGAGGATAAACACAACCATACAGCCTGAAATTGACACTAGAAAGACAACCATGTACAGTAATGGTGCTGCTACTGTACTAGTGCACTGTATGAACCACAATCTCCTGGCCTATCCCACGTTACGTGTGTTACATAAAGTCGATAGGCAAATACTTGGTCGTTGTATCGGATAGCATAACATGTACATATTAGTAATTACTGCTAAAATTTTCACGTGGAAATGCTTACTATGAAGGTGTTTGAAGAGAAAGTTAAAAAATTCAGAAATAACCATGCACTTTACACAGTACAGGGCTAATATTCGTGAAATGTAGCGTTACGTGTGTTACACAAGACATGCAGTAGTGGAAAATCTACAGTTCTACATAGTTCTCTAAATTGAATTTTAATTTCAAATATAAGACAAATTGTAAAAAGGGAAACTATTGATTACAAACTTTATGCTTCAGATAAAATATTTCATAAATCGAATGAGATTCTCAAGGAAAAGTATCTCTTTCATCCTCAAACATTACTCCTGCAGGGCAAGTCAGTTTTCATAATCTGTAATTTTAAAGGATTTGATATCATTGTGTTTGCTTTGCAATGCATTTTCATGGATTTTATGAATAAAGTGTAACATTTCAAGTCTAACAACATTGGTACTTTATATGTCTTATAAAATTGTGTTGATTTTAGATTATGTAACACATGTAACATTAGGCATGTAACACATATGTTACAACATTTGAGTGTAACATAATTATAACATGGAAGAATTTATTAATGATTTCTAAGTATCATGTTAATAAGTATTGTAAGGTAACTTTAAAAAAGATATTAAATTTGATTCCTTACGTTAAACCTCATCTGTCTGTCTGTCTGTCTGTCTGTCTGTCTGTCTGTCTGTCTGTCTGTCTAACAACCAACCAACCAACCAACCAACCAACCAACCAACCAACCAACCAACCAACCAACCAACCAACCAACCAACCAACCAACCAACCAACCAACCAACTACTTTATGGCAGGCTAGTAGAAACCTTTATTACTTATTCTGCAGACCTTAATAACATCAGTACAATGGGGTTTTTAGCAGTTGCAGTATATTTTCTCGAGACGGCCGTAGTTAATTTAGGGTTTGGAAATCTGGAAGGAGGCAACTACCCCTTGCTCTCCGTAGGCTACTGTCCTGGGAAGGCATTTCACAAGGGACAAAATGGTGCCTTTACTCAATTTTTTTCTAATTAGAAAACGAAAACAATCATGACATGAGTTTTGCCATGAACAGGAAATTTTTGCCGTGAAATCGAAAAGTTTTTTTGCAGGAAAGGGGAGGGGTAGGGGAACTGCCACTATTTCCTGACCTCCTGCGTCATATATCTAAGTCGTGCGGGGTCTCTGACAACCTCCCGGACAATTCCCCCACACAGACCCCCGGGGACAATTCTCCCCCAGACAGTTCTCAACCCGGATAATTCCCATCCTGACAATTCCACCTGTACAATTCTCACCCACATCAAGTCCAAATTTTATGGTAGGGAAAGATTTCTGAGGGGTAAAAAGTTGTTTGAGGGGTAAGGGTAATTTCATGGGTGGAAATTGTCCAGGTGGTCGTCCGGTCACGTGTCATACGTATATGTAGGACCATTTCAGGATTATGCTCAGGGCTTGCAACACCCGAGTCCGGACTAGGATTCAAATGCCAAAATGCTGAAAATATTTTTCAGGATGAAACCTTGCTATCTTAGTTGTTCAAAATAAACGGAAATGGCTTTTTCACTTACCTATATACTGAATGTGCCAGGTAAGAAAGGGCTGAACTAACCCTTCGCATATCGACAAAAAGAAAGCAGTGACTACGATCGGGAGAAAACTTCCCCTTCGAAATATAACGAGCAAATCACCAGGGTTAAAAGAATTTTTCTGTTCATCGGTCTGTGGAGAAATCGACAGTATACGTAATTTATCATAGGCTTTGAAGGCTGGGCCTAGGGGTTTACTCCAAGTCAAAATGATGGACAGAGTATGCGTCCTCCCCACTTTCAAAGACGAAACTTCCTACCTTCTAGTTGCCCATTCCGGGAAACATATCAAACTGTTTCAATAACTCTTCAAACTTTTTCAAGAAATGTATATATTTAAAAAAAAAAGCATAAAATGTAGCATCAGATTGTACTCAAATTTCAAGCTATACGGACAAAGATATGACGGGTTCCTTGTAGGCTATTGCATCCTCACATAATTGAAAGTAAGAATTTAATTAGGGTGAGTACGGTCACAAGTTAAAATGTGACAATTCCTATAGGGCTACCTCATTGCAACACATTCGTGGACAAAATGAATCCGACCTTTCACGAAACCTGGGAGTTGCCACTAGAGGCACCACCCTGATGTAACACAATTATTTCAGAAAGGATAAGTTGCCCCAGGTAAATAATATCACCCTCCCCACGGTTGTCTCAACCCCAAATTACACAGATAGTTCCGTTACGAACCAGCAACAGTATGTGTGCGTAGTTGTCATGCAAAATAACCGCCTTCAATAAAAGTGTGTCTCATACCAGTTCAATTCATTATTTTTAGCGACATTTAGAGCATGCGCACTGGCAGATGGAACCACGAAGAGACTTGAGTTCGTAAATGCAGAGGGGAGGCCCCTTGTGAATCCCCAATTTGTGATGAATAATATTTCAATGATACCAACATGGAGAAGTACGAAAACAACCCGCCTTTAACGTATGCGACCCCCGTTAAAGCTCGCACCTAAGGCGCTTTACCTTCACTCAAGTTGATCCAATATCACGGGCACCCCGATATATTTTTTGGCCAAGACGCCCTTGGTTAAATGCTAATAAGTGTTTTTTAATTCTTTATCATAAACGCAACACTGGATGATTACACGAATTTCTTAATTGCTGAAAATGATTACATCAAAACTTGAATATTTATGAAGAAATTCAGATAATTACCTGACATCGTGAAAAGCAGAGAGCAAGAACGAGTGCGAGGGAACAACAAGACGCCACAATATGAAAGACCATAGCTGGATAGTAATCCTGTACAGTGATTGGTATTTGACAGATGTACTTATGGGCTTCAGTGATGTGTAAAACGTATGCTATCACGACGGCACTAAAAATGAAGAAAAGGACAATAAAATTGCTAGACAGGGGCTGACTACAGTAAAAAAAAAACATTTGTGGATCTCACTGTGCACAACACCTTATTAGCATGTTAGAAAGGCATGCTACACAGGCTTGTATAGGTTTGTACTCCCACCCCCACCCTGCCCACTCCACGTTGTGTATAAGATCCATGGAGACAGTTCGGAGGGTCAAGTGAGGAACTTATCGTCCCTGTCGTAATGTATGACGATCTTGGGGGCAATTTACGCAAGTCGAATAGACTACCAGGATGTATAGTATGGATAGTTGACACGCATATACGATCACACTAGAAGAGTGTGGATTGGGGTATGGGGCTCAACTAGGATATATTGGGAGTCTTTGTGTGTAATGACTGACATCCAAGCACGTTTATATCAATTATAGATGGTGACGTTATCTTTTAACGTCTCTCATTTCCCTTCCACTTGTCTGGTTTTCCATTTTAAATATCATACATTCCACCAACCTTTCTCCAGATCAAACCATTTCCCTGACATTCTGTGTAAAGCTACATAAGCCTAATTCAGGCCTTCCCCCTACCGTCATGCATATCCATTTTGATTCATCGATGGGCAAAAAAAACATTGTTCGAAGTGGGACCAAAAGAGTACAGGACCACTTTCAATTGGGGGAGCACTTTTGCAGGAATGGTTAAGCCCTTTTGCCCGAAAATAGCAAATTTTCTACGAATGGGGTGGGGCGTTGAAGCCGTCAACCTCTCTTCGCGTCGCACGCTTATGAGAAGAAGACAGGGCTACCTCGATAGAGTTTGCTATCATTTTGTCCATCCTGTATTCTCTGTATTAACATTAATAAAAAACTTTACAGAAATAAACGTTCATTTTAAGATATATATACAACAAAAACAATAACTAATATCAACTTTAACTCCAGATATTAGTTAATTTTAAAACATAGTTTGCTCAGGCCCGTAGTCAAGGAGGGGGGTCAGGAGGGCGAAGCCCCCTTGGAAAATGTTTTGCCCCCCTAGAAGATCAAAAATTAGCATTGCCGTAATGCATTTTAGTATGTTTCGCCCCCTCTGGAAAAGTTTTCGCCCCCCTAGAAGCTTTCTCTCCCCCCCCCCCCCTTCAGCACATTGTCTGGCTACGGGCCTGAGTTCGCTATCATGATTTGTGTCGCTTACCATACGGCAAATCCCGCTGTTCCCGTTGAACTTTGCAAACCATATTCGTGCCGTCTTTGCGAACCAAGTTTGCTCAGCGTCACGCCGTCTATTAACGTGAGCATAACCTGCTGCATCAAAGTCCCCGCTGCTACCAGTAGGAATACTGTCATAAACGTCTGGTGTAAACTGTGATCTCCGTACATCCAACCGCGTGTCATCTCCATTTGTTGCGATGATGTAAATATGACACCGTACGAAGGAACTTTAGCTGAGTCCGATACGTCCTGGTTCGTCACTGAGACAAAATGCGCCCCTGGATAGCAGGTCTCCAAGACACTCGACCACCTCGTGACAGGGATGCGCAGTATACCACTCCAGTGGTGAGTCTCTTCCAGTGTAAAATTTATGGGGCCCTGCGCACAAATTTGTTCTGCCACGCCAGGAATTCTGTCCGGATTGTCGATAGTACGGGATAACTGCGACAAGGCGGTCAAGCAGTCGGCGAAATTTGGTGGACCGACAAGCGTTATGGAGAGGGTCAAGCCACACCATAAAGTTACGGCAAGTAGTAGAAGCAGGATATTCCCCAAAAAGCGATCGGAGATAAATCCAACTAGTGATGTCACAATAGCCGTTATCACGTGTGGGAGAAACTGAATCTTTCCCACATCTGTCGGGGATATTCCGATTTGTGTGAAATACACAACAAGAAAAGTTGAGATGGCAGCGTAGCCACCTCGGGTAAATATGTAAAGAAGTTTGAATGGAAGAGTGGTTTCATCGACTGCCCAACAACAACGTAAACATTGGACAATCCTCCCACAGCATCCTCTGTTATACCAACGGTCAGCATGCCTATCATCGAACTCGTCAAATTCGTCCACATGGTCCAGCAAATTCCCTTCGTCATTCTTGGCCTCTGGGCCTTCCTCCAACGTCTCTATAAATTCTGTGTAAGCGGTGAGAATTCGGTTTCGACGCAAGTTAAGGCTCGTCTTTTCGTTTACATTCTCAAACAGAGAGTGCCATTTTACCCCCATCTCGTAGAGTTAATCTCTGTGAATAGAGTGAGACAATAAAGAGAGTGGTAGACTTCTGTGAGGATAGCCTGAGGAAAAAATACTTAGTGATTGCGGTACTATCAGTGTTTGCTAAGGTTGCTTGTACATTACCAAGTCAATTAATATCAGGGCAGGGGTGGTACCAGGATTTGCCCGACAGAGTCTAGGCTCCCGACGGCGGGGGGGGGGGGCGACCCGAAGCCCCGACAGAGAGACGGGTCGCGGAGACAATGTCGACGAGTAGGGGTAGGGGAAGGGATTGGAAGAGAGCCTTTGCACGGTACTTTACCATTCCACTCCAAGGCATATTTTGTAAAATATCTGTTTATACTTGGAAGTGTTTTCCCGAGAAATCTGCATTGTGTAATTGCGGAGCGCAACACCTTTGGTAAGACATGAAAGAAACTATATACTACTCACTTAAAACAAAAAGAGACCAACTGCCGCGGAGGTTGATATCTATAGGGGATAACATACATTGTATGTTATGGTATAGCGCTTATACGGTACTGTGCGATAAAGACAAGAGAACAATTGGGCTATGCAATATGTGATGAAATTATCGACATTTACATAAAATTGTAGATTACTTGGTAAGAGGGAAATGCTTGTACTATATAGCTATATGGAACGGAACTATGAAAGAAACTGAATTAACTAAAACTCTACAGTTCACCAAAAATTATTGGTTCCATTTTGAAACTCCCTATTGGGAGAAAAACCGTAAACCGTCGGGGCGACTGGTCGGGGAGTCGGGAACAGCACAAATCATTGTACCGTACCAACTATAAGTCTCCCCCTACGGAACTGGAAAATTTCCCTACGGTGATGGGTCTAGCCCCGATGCGAGGTAGGCATGGCCCCCTTCTCCCGCCTGTGGCCACTCGTGACTGTCTGGGTTAAGTTATTCTTTAGAACCTACCCTGCTATCCGTCTGTAAATTATGGTTAGAAATAAACAAGTTTATAAGTTAACGTTACAGTTGTTAAAGGGAAATAAAGCGTTTAAAATGCACCAATATGGCATACCAAGAAAATACCTTTAATCATTACTGAACCACTCAGTTTCACCAATCAACTCCAGCAATAGCTTTATCTTCTCAAAATATTATGCACTGCAAGAGTTACATAAGTCAGTTGCATTGTTTGAATTTTTGAAAGTTTGGGCCAACAAATTATTCTTGAACAACATATAACTGAATTTCACTATGTGAGAACCTTATTTCTTGAAATGAAAGCTACTGTACTTCTAAGTCATTAATATATTAAATTTGCTACCTTTCTTCTCCCAGATTTCAAGCCAGCGTCCTTCTCATGAGAAGGAATCAGGCGTATACGAATTTTCAGTTTACAGACACAGGTTGTACTGTATCTCAGCGGTATCAGAGGGGTGATACGGATGGAGTTCAGGCACCTACTCTATCTGGCAATACGCGTTTGACAATAGTTTAATTTCTTTTATTAGGAGAGACTTTGACTGACGGGTCCTTAAGTTCCTCTTCTAAATTTTTTGACCTTCTTTGATACTAAGGTAATCCTCAGACAAGGATTTGTTAAAGACAAAACGGAGCCTTGCCGGCGGAGCAGATCACTTCAAAGTATTGCCATCTTTCTATTAAATGATTGTTAGTGCACTTTTAAGTGATTCAATTGTTTTGTCATTCTAATTTCTTCCATAAATTAGTAAATTAGTAACATCTCTTTTGGGCCAACATGGTAAGTCTTTCTTTTCTTTATGAGATTTGAAAATACTCCGGATTGTTCCTAAAATAGAGAAACGGGTATCCATGTTCCAAAAGTTATGTAAATTTGTACTGAATCTTTTTCAAAGTGACGAATCGTGTAAAGAAATGAAACAATTTGTCTTTCCTTGGCGACTGGCAATATGACAGCAATTGGCAATATCACACCAAGAAATCTTTGCCGCTATAGTAAACGACGAGAACTACTGTCGTAACCTACTAATACCGTTTAAATTGAGTCGTACAGAATTTTCAAGAGCATGACAATGGCGGATCTTATAGTGGGCAAATCACATAGTTCGAGGCAGGGAGAAGTGCTTGAACTCCATTGAACAGCTCCCTGGTCGTATACAACAACATGCAGGCATTGCTGGGCGGTAAAGAAACATGACATTGAAGAAATGTGCAGTATTATTTAAGGCATAAAAGTTACCTTAAATTGAGGATAAGAATGTATTACCTTGCCTCCTCCTCTGTAAAACAATGATTCCACGATATGTGATTCCGCTGGATAAAGAACGGGCCTACCATTTGACACAGAACAGACGATAGGTCTTGTTGGGCGTTACAGCCACATGCAAAACTATCTAAGTCCTTGTCCGCCTGTACTTTGCAGCGTTAATAAGTACCTCTGCACACACACACACTCTGCTGCATAACAGTATACTGAAATACCCATATATTTTTGTGCGTAGAAGCTGTAGGATGTATGTAAAGAATAAAATTATGCGACATAAGAATTACAGCAGAATTATACCAGCAGAAATAGCAGACGGCCAACCAATATAATGAATTGACTATTTTACAACGAAAAGGAAAGTGTGCACTATATAGGAACCGAACTAAACTTCCTAGCTGACAAACCACCCAGCAGACTGCATGTAAATTGGCAGTCACGCGTGTCCCACGCCATTTTATCAATTTATCGCAGAGATATTGTCGTTATAGGTGGGCAGAACTTTGTTTGGGACAGTTCCATGGATCCATTAAGGGTTCCGTTGTTGGAAAAAACAGATTTGTAAAAACGCATACATATTCAAAATCTGGTGACTTTGCTACGTTCCCCCTTCCCCGTGACTGCGTGCCCGCAGTTAAAATACTGTATATACGGTGAACCGGGCCTGCATTGAACGAATTAAGACAAGCAACCAGAGTCATTAAGATACCCAGACAAGAGTGTATACATCATTCTTGAAAGTGACTAATAAAGATAAATAAAGACCATTATATAGTCTAAGTACAGTGTTTCAAATGGGTGTCTTCATTTATGAGAGATTGGTTATGAATTAATTATCAAAAGTATGAATTAATAGTACCTGCAGGTTCATCAATTGCACCAAGCCGTAAACTGAATGAGTAAGCTGAAGAAATGTTGGAATTCTGTTGTGACGCGCTCACACACGGCATGTGAGGAGAGAAACCTGATCCTTATGAATATATTAATTGAATGCAAATATAACCTTTATGAATTATGCATGTCCGTTGCCAGGGTGGGTGCCAAGGGGTGGCGCCCCCAGAAAAATGGTCCCCCTAGAAATCCAAAACTTATCATTGCCTGAGTGCACTTTATAGTATATCTCAACCTCCTTATGTTTCGTGCCCTGGAAGCTATCTCGCCCCCTTGAATACCTTCTCTGGCTACGGGCCTAGCTTTAATTCTACATAGGTTTCTGAACAGTGAGTATAGGGAAGGATTTGGTTGGCTGGTCAGGATATGTGACACAAGCCTGTAGCCAAGATGGGGGCATTCCCTGTAGAAAAAACCCCCTAACTTTAGAGATTACTTTTGCCTTAATGTATTTTATTGTATCTGGCCCCCTAAAATTTGTTGCCCCCCTTGGATGCTATCTCACCCTCTTCGGTACTTTTTCTAGCAACGGGCCTGATGTGACAGTCCTCTAACTTGTGGTTGGATAAAAGTATAGACTGCAACGTGTAACTTTTGCTATCAGCCTTGCCCAGGAATCGGCGGCAGCCGTGAATACTAACCGCTAACCATATATGCAAAGTGATCTTGCCCTTAAAACTTACATCACGAAAAAATGACCATAAAATGGAGGAGGCGATTTTGATTCCTTGAACTTTCTTAAAGTTGTCTGAGACAAATACCCTATACAAAACCAAATAACAGAGACAAGGAACACACAACAGATTCTTTCATTTATCAACGTGATATTTGTTGAAATAATTTTAAGGGAGTTGAATAACTCCACAAAGCAGTAATTTCAGGTGCCTGGCTATTCCGATTCTTTCTATGGGAGACATGCTAGCCTAATAAGCTGTTCCCATGGGGGGGGGGGGAACTGAACGTTGTTTTGGGTTTTGGGAAGCCATATTGGGGAAGAGGTCTTAGCGGAGAGGGTATATCCCTCCCCTTTGACCTTCTCCTCTTTTGGAAATGTGATAATATTTAAAGGTCCTTAGATGCAGTGTGGTCAGACATATTGAGCAAATATTAAGGTAAAATAGTAAACATTTTTAAGATTTTGTACAGAGGGAACAAATACGGGCTTTTTTGTCCTTGAACAGTGGGGGATTAAAGAATATTTCTGCCACCCACATTTTTTGACCTGGGGTTTAGCCCCCCTCCCCCGCTTCTACGCCTGTCGTTAAAATTTCAGCACACTACCTAACAGCGACAAACCATACTACAGGTAATTTAAACCAGGGGTCCCCAAACTTTTTTACTTGGTGGCCCCAGCTTTCTACTCTGGAATCTTGGTGGCCCTCAAATTGACGGGTCGGTGAGAGGAGTTTGATTTGACTTGGTTATACAGTGTTAATAAAGCAGAGCACTGGTTCTTAGATTAGAATCACTCCCATTGCTTATTTTTAATGAGAAATTTGGCAATTAGTTTTCGCTCCGGAATCCTTTTCGCGACCCTCCGAAATATTTTCGAGACCCTCAAAAGGGTAGCGACCCCTAGTTGCCGACCCCTGATTTAAACCAAGATCACAATGAATTATCTACTCAACCATTCCACGATAACTACATCTCTTCATCTCTTCGGAAAAGGGGAAATTTCTAGTCACTTCTTGAGATTTATCCAAGATCTATGGTTTGAACTAAATCAGGCCTATCTTCATTTTTTATCTGCTTCTTTTAAGTTATTACTCCCTCCTTCGAAGTCCACTGTTTTACAAAACAGTCATAACTGATAACACAAAAGTTTCAAATAAAGAAATACACAAAAGAAAAAAAGGCAATACCGAATAAAGTCGTAACAAAGTATACCATGGCAGCCAATATTTGTTCCACCCATCAAGTTTTTCTTAAAAACACATTATTGTATAAGGAAAGTCTTTCAAAAAAATAGCCACAGACCTTCAGATGGAAAAGACTTTGCTGCCTTACCATTAAAAATGTAGTATACTTTACTACAGAATGATTACATTAAACATATAATCACGATTGCAGCCTAATATCAGCCAAGCGGTGTCATGCATACGGCATATAAGATCCAATGCCTCCATTCTTCAAACGGGAGTGGAGAAACTCCCATAATGAAAGTACACATGGATAATACACAAAAAACATTTTCTATGGTATCTAAGGGATCATGACACAGATTACACTGATTAGGTTCTACGGTGGTTATATTGTGAAACATTTGTAGGAATAAAACAGTGAATAACTCTTTACTGAGACGGTGGGACCATGAACTTATCTTCATATCATTAGAATTTGTAACATTGATAGGGAATAGAGCAGTACATAGACCATATTTCATTTGGAAGATTCACACAGTTTCACGCCACTAAAAGAAGAGATTTACTTGTCCCTGCTGAAGCATGGATTAGCCTTATATTCTGTTGACAACCTTACAACTATCTTAATCCTACTTGTTTAAGGGACATATCGGCTACATCGGCATCTAGGTTTGCCTACGTAGCAAGCTGTACGGCATATTCCTTTCGCCTTCCGGCAGATATTTTATTTTTGTTTTTCTGGAACTTGAGGGGATTTTACTCCACAGCATAATAAGTAATCATTGTAAGTTTAAACAGTGGGCACTCAAACCAAAAAGAGCTCTTAGCTTCTTCTTACTCAACATTTACAGATTAAAAGGTCAAATAAAAGCCCCGTTCGAATTATTTTATTACTTTTATTGTACGGATCTTTAAAGTTTGACCTTTTCTGAGATGAAACTTTATCTATGCAAAAATAGTGATATGGAGCATGCAGAGAGTCAGTATGTCTTTTGGAAATCCTGTATAAAATATCTGTTTGACACTGGCAAGCTACTATGCTCATTGGTTTATGATTTCATGCTTCTAGGTGACAAGGGTTGCTTTCCGAATGAACCCTGCAGATCATTACAAATAGTGTTGTACCGATACTGCAAGTAGCCGATATACCGATACCGATATTTCCATTCTCAATATCGGTCGATACCGATCCGATACCGATATTTAGGAAATAAACATTCTGCGATTAACCATAGACTACGGGGCACAACGATGAAGTGTCCTTTCATCTTGATGAAGTAAAATATTGGATCTTGGATTAAAAAAATACTCAAAAAGTGTACCATTTTCGTGACATATGGGATGATAAATATCGGTTAGGTAACATCTGCCTTTAAGGCAAATTTTGCCGATACCGATACAGGATGAAAATTGGGAATATCGGCCGATACCGATGGTGAATACCGATAGTCGTTCCAACACTAATTACAAACCCATGTATAGAGCTTATGCTCGTGACGTCAGCGCGTTTCAATTTGGCTTACTGGATGGAACTGCCATACGTAGTAAGTGTGTTAAAGATACGCGCTCACGACAGTACCTTAGTAACAATTGTTGCACAATGTACGCCTGGATGGAAAAATAGAGAAACGTGACGTAGGTGCATAAGCTCTATGGGCCGTCCTTCAAGTGAGGGCGTTGTATAACTTAATAAGTAGGACTATCCGGTGAATCTCTCCTATACCACATCACAGATTGCATATTTAGTTCATATTTGTCGTGCCATGGGTGGAAAATAGAAATAACCTTGTAAAGTTTTTAACTTCGTAAGCATGTTGTAGGTATTGTGGCTAGCCTATATTTCATGCTTTGAATGATTTAAAAATCCTGAAACTTACTGTTTTCATTGTTAGCATCCACCTAAAAACCTTGGTAGGTGCCCTTTGTATATAAATTTACCCTTTATTAGTACATATATTTACCATATTTACAATATTATAGAATGGTGGATATATAGAGCGTTTTCAACACGTGAGTTTAATAATAACCCTTTTATAACTTAAGTCTAATGATAGGCTACAGCCTACCAGCAGATTTAAGTATTTGTTCGCTGCCCTTTGAAGCCTGAAATTAATTTGACGAAGTCCTTCACGAGCTGCCGTTACCCGTCTTTTAGCCTAATAATTAACTCATGTTTCCATACAGAATCTGATTTCACTTGAAGTTGACATGATATCCAACATACATAAGTGCATGGATAATTTTAGTCTTAAAGGGTCTGTGGCATCCCCAAACATATTGAGGAATAGCCTCATAGTTTTAAAGGGAGAAAGCAGTCACCCAAGTTTATTTCCAAAAGTATGCTAAATCTTACAGATCTCTTAATTTGGCTCAAGTATGTTTCATTATGTTTCTGTACCCCTGTATGAGAACATTGAGTACTGAAGGTAAACCAAGAACTTATTCTGCATGAATTAAACAAGTAAGTAACAAAAATATTGTCACATGATTGAAAGGAGCCATTCCTGAATTAGGATTACGGGGTACACTAATTTAAGTTGAGGGACTGCATTTTCCCTCTAAATGCAATTGGTGACTGCACTCTGATTGACATAATTCAAACAATTGTATCTGATAGGTCTGCCAGTGATGACTTACACATAAGATGACTCAGTAGTGTACCAAGACAGCTCACACACAGCCTGTGTGGATATGGCCTTGAGTAATTCAAAATCAATATAGGCTTTATTGTTGCTTTGTCTGGGAGGTGAACTAAACAGGTGTTCTTTTTAAATTGGAGGAGGGGCTAGAAGTAAATGCCAATAGTTGGGAGAATTTTAACTGTTTGGGGTGAGATTTGTTGCCCAAAAACGTGTAAACAAACACAACATACACACATATATGTGTATTACATATGTATTGTACAGTACATATACCGTATATATGTAGGCCTATGTATATTACTGCCGGATCCAAGGGCGGGGGCAACGGGGTCATTGCTCCACCCAAAGGTGGGCCAAAGAATTGTTTCCGAAAATTCGATGAATAATAAAGGAATAAACTGCAGTAGGGAGACTTCTACCGGCGAATAAATAGTCGAGACCCTTAATTTAGCTAAATAAGGGACGAGGCGTAAGCCGAATCCGTTATTTAGCTAAATTTAGAGTCCAGAGTTTTTATCCGTCAGTAAAAGTCGAAATATTGTAGTTTATGCCTACTCTACAACCCCAAAATGACGGAAAATTGAAGCTTTTATTCAAAAAATTCCTAAAATTTGGTTAAAAGTGTAAAATCTCCTGCTATCTTCATGCCATACACCGCCACAACAAATAACCAATCAAAACACGTATAAATGACGGTCTCTCTCTTCAACGGTTTGAAAGTCCGACACTGAATGACTGAGGACAGACTCGAGGCGCTATTCCTTCTTCAAGCACATAGAGATCGCCTGCCAGACCCATACCGTGTCAATGAACACTTTGCCACCACTTTGTGGGGTCAGAAGATTGAAGTTTAGTTTCAGGATTTAGATTGGATATCTGCATGATGTGATCGTGATTTACTACTTGCAAATTCCTAACATGTCGTTCGTTCTATAATTTGTGAACTTAGGGGGATTGAGATTTTAGCACCATTTTGCAGCTAAGGCAAGTTGTAAAGGAAAATGAAATTCCACAACCTATGAGAATTAAAATTTCTTGGAGAAAGATCATCCTATCTTTGTTCTATAAATACTTGAATTCTTTTTTATCGAGAATTATACCTAGGAAAATTAAAAAAAAATTAACTTCACACTTGTAAACTTTCGTTGCACCAAATCGCATCTGGGGGCATTCAGTTATAGAAAAATTTTCCAAAGGGGAGGGGAACCCCTACCCCTTAGACCCCTCACCAACATCACTGTACCACTGGTTTGGCCCCTCCCAAACAAAGGCCCTGGATCCCCCCCCCCCCCAGTGATGTAGGCTATACATGTATATACGTGTATATACGTATATGTGGTGCATGGTGTTTGCTGCTCATAATATTATTTGGATAATTTCAGTTTATTGAATCAGGCCATACGGACAAATCGTGGGATAACCTGTCCTTGCATAAAAGAACAACCTTCGTTTGACTGACCAGTGTATAGCCTATAACGGGCTGAATATCAGTGAACACGTTTGCCACTATCTTATCACACGCTATGCTTTACTGATTCACGTGCCAGCTAATTTTGTACGCTCACCGAAGGACTTACTGATACGTCACAGAGATACAGGGATACACAGTACACAGCATATAACGCTATTACTTCCACTTCAAGGACTGCTGAAAAAATGGAAAGAAATCTCTTTCTATCTTAAGACCCACCCACCAGCTAACTTGTGCTTCACATAATTAGCTATCCATCCTTGGTCATCTTTGGTGTAACGTCAAGACAGTTGACTTCAAAGGAAAAAAAATCTTCCCACTTGTATACAATAATCACGACGACAAAGGTGTGTCATCCTCTTTTCTTTGACACCCACTTAGTTATAGAGAGGCACTTCCTATCAACACCCTCCCTTACTTCCCCTCTCTCTCCACCCCTCACCCTCTCAATCCCCTTCTCTCTTCTCACCCTCTCCCTATACCATAGGCGTGGGAAGGCGTTGTGAAGGGTGGGGATGAAAATGTATCGTCAGTGGCCTCTTAAAGGGGAATTTTCATGATCCCAGACAGTTCCAATTCTCCCAACTATGTATCTTCTAGCTCCTCCCATAACTGTATGAAGCTCTTCCTTGTGCAGGAATAAACCTGTTTTATTATTGCTTAAGGCCATGTCCTGGTGAGCATACAAGGTTATAAAATGTAATAAAAGCACTCTCTCTCTGCCTTATGTGCAATGTGAGCTACTCTGCATCTTTCAAATTTTCAAACTTTGATGTCAATCAAAGAGCAGTCACCAACTGAGAATTTTGATATACCTACACTAAAAGTATACTTTGGGGTGATGACTGTCTGTCTTTAAATAGGGGTTTGTGGTACTATGTACGCGGATGCTACCATGAGTTGGTGCGTAGCGTTACAAGAAAATTTTCACTCAAAATGGCTCTTAGATTGTAGAAAATGGCACTACCCAGGCGTTGTAAGTGCGTCAAACATCCTTCATGTTGATATCGTGTGCTGCAGAAATGTAATACACTTCCAAAAGAAAGGTTTCAATCATTATCCGGTTGTGGGAACTTTTTCTATGAAAGATTACGTGAAATTTCGAGACGAAGTTACTTGAGGAGGGGCTGGAGAGGAGGGTTTGGCTCTCGTCTTTAAAAAGGTTTGCCATTAGGAGCTTATATGCGAAATGGTGCTATTGCTATTATATTTTATCTACTCACGTGTGTTTACGCTGTAAAAACACTTTGGTCACGAGGGAACTGAACCAACATTTTGGGTCAAATATTAACCCAATTTGGGTCAAATGAAGCCTTATTTGGGTCATTATTTGACCCAATATTTTTGGTCGGTTCCCTCCTGACCCAATTTTGGGTCAACTTGACCCAAGTGTTTTTACAGTGTATGCACAACAAGTTACAATTTTTGGTGTCCAGGAAATCAACATATTTTGTGAAGCAAAGCCAGACGTATTTAGGAATAATGGAAAGATCGAAACACATTTTGTCAGAAGCCGGTCAGCGCCGATTATTCGCCACTGGCACAGCCTGTTCCGTAGTAAGTGTTGGCTTTCGTATTGAAGAATTTGTTCTCTTTGAGAATTAAAGGTAAACCATCGGGGGTGGGGTGGGGTTTGATCACCATTGGGGTTGCACACTGTCGTACTCACTATCTTGCATATGGCTCGCAAAGAAATTGGAAAATTCTTCATGGCACAGTAGCCCCTATCCCTTTCCTGTGCTACCACTGGATAAACGGTTATAGTAGTTAATGAATTTACGATAGTGAATTATCCCCCGGGATAGATCGTGGTTCTCATCACGGCCTGCAAGACGATTGTACTCAGTTCGCCCCAGATGAACTTGGAAGTTGCAATTCCAGCTACATTTGATAAGAGGTTAAAGGGAGGATGCAGTCACCCCAATAAAGAATTGTATAGTAGACTATCCTATTTCCTAAATGGCTCTTGAGAATCATGTGACAGTATTTTTTCCACTCAATTGTAAAATTTACAAGGAGCAACTGCTTGGTTTACCTTGAATATGAAATATTTATGTCCTAAAATATTATGACAGATGCTTGGAAGAGAAATAAGAAGAAATTTGTGACATTTAGCTATTGTTTCAAAATAAGTTTGGGGCGACTGCTTTTGACCTTTAAAGTGTCAAGAAACAAACCCCCCAAAGAAATTACAGCAAAAGCATATGTTGGCAAGGGATATCTTTAAAAAAGATGAACCCCGGCTATACTCTTTCATCACAGGTTTCATGATACAGATGAAAGTTGTACTTTGCCTCCCGTTTTTTCGAAGGGGGAAACGGTGATAAAAAATTGTTTTCAATAATTTATGCTCTTCGTATGTGTAATGTACATGAAAAAACTTTGAATTCAATGAAAAACATCATGTTGGCTATTTCGTAGGCAGTACAAATGACGGTACCAATACTTGAGAGTGTGGGGGAAAGGGGGGTTCGTCGGGCAGCCCCCTTTTCCTACGCCTATGTATACTACTGACGTTGTGGAAAACCCTCACTACCCAAAAATAAACTCGGCACATCCCACCCACAAAATGTGTTATGCTGCAGCCCCCCACCCAAAATTGTTGTGAAAATTCGGGCACAATACTGAGAATTTTTCTGGCACCTGCTGAAAGAAAAATAATGCAATGATGTAGCTAAAGGATATTAAAAGTTTAAAAAACTTCCTTGGTAATTAATATAAAGTTCTGATCTGAATTGCAAAAGCACCTATATATTTGGTATTAATTCACCAGTGTGTTTTTAATGGTTAAATTAAATTATATTATGATTATCAGTGGTGTATTTTATTTGAGAGGCCATTGGGGCATGTCCCACCCTCACTGATGCTGATTTTTTTCTACCTAAAATACGTAAATTTTTAAACACAAATTTTACTTCAAAGGTAGCATATGTGGCACGGTGCACCAGACTGCAGGTAAGGACACCTAAGTTTTCAAAAACTTTCAAAGAGGAGGGGGTAATGCTGGCTTTTTTTGGCAGTACCTAAAATATGTAAATGTTTTAACACAAATTTTACTTCAAAGGTAGCATCTGTGGCACCAGATTGTAAGTAAAGACACCTAATTTTTCAAAAATTTTCAAAGGGGAGACCCTCTTCCCTTAGACCCCTCCCCCAGGCCGGCGATCAACGACTTCCGCCAAAATTAAAACCAATAAAGAAGGCAGTAACACGGCAAATTATTGTATGTAATTGGCATGCAGTGTGATAACCGATGCATGCCTATATGATATGTACATGAACATGTCGAGCGTGCGTGGAGCGGGCGAAAATTTTTGGTTATGTTTTTCGGGCAAGTCGTTCCAGCCTCCCCCCCCCCCCCATCAGCTTGGGCCTCTAGCTACGCCCATGTACGGTACTACGCACCATTGGTGTTTGATTTAGGGAAAAGAGACTTGAAAAACTGCCAACGGTTTGTTGCCCTTTTTGTCCCTGCTCTCTCACAGTAGACATATTCCCATACCTGCACAATAGCTGCCTGTATGTCAGTCACATCGACTGCTTCAAACCTTTTTTGGACAGCTGGTCCTCTAGATTGTGGGCTATACCCGACGAATGACTAATTCAGCTGGATTTACGCTTTCAGAAACTGTAATACGAGAAGAGGTGGAGAAGTGGTACAATATACTTCCCCTGACTGCCCACAAATTACCCCTTCCACCCTCTGGGCCATCCCATCCCTTCATTCTATTGCTAGAAAGATATATTATGAACACAATTACTCTAATTTTAAAGATTATACAAGGTGCTTCAAGCGATTGTCTCCCTGTTGCAAGTACAAGTCACTCGCGATTGAAGGTAGATTGTTTAATATATTTGTGTAATCAATTGTCTATTCTCGTCGTTATTCTTCAATACTGTTCTCTCCTGCTGTACTCGAGACTGGTCTCGGACACGAGACCGATCTCGAGTCACGATTATAAGGACTCGGGCTCGGAAAGCAACGGCTCGGACTTGCACTTGGTCTCGTACAGTCTGGGACTCGTTGCTCGGCTATAAAAATTTCCGAGAAAGGCAGAATTTTGTGTTTCTTTCATGCGCTTAACCCGTCTTCACACAGCATTTACCTTGTTCCTTGCAGTTCCTGCAGGTCTTTACAGCATGCGCTGCCTATAGTGTAGATGATATTCGCTGTTCTACGGTGAAACCCTGTATCATATACACGACAAGACTGAATAAAAAGCAGTGTAAAAGGTTGATCTTTTGTTAATTCTTATTCTTCAGGCTGATTCATTCTATATAGCTATGAAAGTTGGACACTTTTCAAATTAGAGCAATGTCCTGGCATTGCCTATGTAGCAGACTGTACGACACATTCACTGTTTAGTCATATCAGGGTTTGGGAAGCCTTAAAGAGGGGCTGGGCAAAGTTGGCAAACAGAGTCGGCTCCGCAGGGTAGGATTGGTCCGGAAGAGCAAGAGCTGACCATATATGATTTCCTATAGCTTTATAGCGCTTGGTAATGTGGAAGTACAAACCAGCCTTTAAATGAATGTTTTTCCATGGCTGGACTCGTACATGGACCCTGTCACTGGGACTTGGACTCGAATACCAAAGGTAACTCGAATACGAAAGGCGGGGGACTCGACCACAACACTGATAAATTCATGGAACTTCATATCTGCACACAGGAAAAACGCGGTTATTTAAACCAGGGAGTTGCAACTCGATCCCATTCCTATACTCGACAAGATTAGGGTAGGTTAGATGAGGTTTAAACGTCCCAGTTTCCAACCAATTGGTTCAAGTCGAGACGACCACGGCTTTTTTTCCAGTTGTGGCTCACTGGCTTGTTTTCCCTACTCCATTGTTTATGTTGAGCACCAAGCACAAAGGCAGTAGGTTCCATTTTTAAAGTCTTTGGTATGACCCGGCCAGGATTTGAACCCTAGATCTTCCGGCTATACTCGACAAGAGGATACCTTTATGCAAAAATTCGTTAGAACAAGACAAAAACAATTTTGTATTTCATTAATTTTAGGAGTGAAACTGTGGAATCAACTTGATGACTGCCTAAAAATTCTAAAACGATTAATTTATTTAAGAAAAAGTGTAAATGTAAGTTATTGGCAACTTAGGTATGGATTGTGCTAGTTTTGTTTGCATATTACTATCTGTAAGGACTTCATTGTTTGGTGTTGATTTTCTGTGAAACGTTTTGAAGAAACGACAGGAAGACAGAATAATAAGGGCTAAGCTTGGTTGATAAATACAGGACTCAGGCCCACTACGCCAGCCTACGACGAAGTCGATGTTATGGAATATCTTTGACGTCCTTGTAGTTTCTAGGCCTAGGCCTACACGTTTTTAAGTTGGTATATTGAAAGTCCGTACCTAGAGCCACATCTTAATCAGGTTTAGTTACATACAAGGTTAATACCACATACCTGCCTACCACACTGTTTAAGCCTTTTTAATGAAGATAAACTTCAACATCCGTGCGTAAGGATTGGGTAAGACCAGTTGGAGTATAGACGGTCAATCATTGTATGCCGAAAGTGTACGGAACGTATTCCATCAATTTGCAGTATTTCACTGTAACTTATCTTCTGGAAAGTTTAGTTCTCAACACAGGTTTTCAGGCCACCAAAGTCAAACGGGCACTTTAACCGTTTCCGAAAAGTAAATCAAATGCGCTGACAGGCTGAAATCGGATCTTATTCTGCCTAAATCTTCTGTCAGTTCTGCTCCTGTAGGTGTAGGTCGTACAGAATATAACTGCAACTGCTAGGGCCTAACACTACTTATGAAGAAAGCAAGTCCCGTGCTACGAAAGTTATTCAGTTTAAGTCGTAAATCTGTACAGACCTAAGCTAGGTTGTCATAGTCCGCTAATTCTTTTGTGGTGTGGTCTGCATAGTCAGATCTCTTCGAATAATAGAATGACCCGGTTCAGTTGTTTGCAAAGGAATACCACAAGACAAAAAGTATAAATCTAGGACAACTCGGTGGTTTTCCATTCAATAGATTACAGTGGAAAATGCAGCACTTCTTTAGGCTCTGTGGGCCTATTTTGTCGTCAGTAGCAACTCTCTGGTTTTCATGCGTAGTAGTTTGTTTACTAGGAGAAGGAATAGGACGGATGCAAAGTCCTCATTGTGTGGCAGTGAAAATTTTCAACTGTCCACTACCGTACTAGTCTGCTTCTTTTACCTCACGACTTTGCTAGATAGGTACTATGTCTTCTGTTATAAGGCAGATTCTTATTTTCAAGAAATACTTCCGGTTTCTCCAAAGCGATCGTGGGATATAAAATGGAAATTGCATTCAAAATTTAGTTCCATTCTTTATCTTTGAAGTATGCGTTTGTTTAATTGCGGCAAACTTAATGCCAGTTTGGGAATATAGGCGGCCTAAATTTCACTTTATAGATAGACTGACCGAATGGCGTTATTGTTAGAATAAAGGTATCAAATAATTACGTAGAAATATGGTATACTTGCTTGATTCTCCTTTACCTATGGATGTGGTATATCCGGTACATTGTATTCGAAGAAACTGTCTTATTACTAGACTCCCGAAAGCAAACGACGACCATGACTTTCTTAGTTGGTGGCGCCCTTCATAATTACGACATCTCTAGGGTCATTTTACATTTTTGGTCAATTATGGTGGCACGTATCCCCATCTCCTCGTGCTAGCTACACTGACGAAATTAGCGTATTTCATCTCTTAACTAATGATGTCATGCCAGGATCCAGAGGGGCTTTCCTGCTCCAGTGCCTCCTCTTTGGCACCACTTCCTTTTTTAAGACGGTCCCAAAACTACTGTACGATTTATATGTTGATTCTGATTGCTAGATGCCAGGAAATACAATTTAGCCTAAGTGTCTATTTCAGTTTTTTTTTCCTAGACCCTCTTCCATCAAGGCTTCGTACATATATCAGTGACGCTCATGGGTGCGAACTTTACCCTCATCTGCTCATAGAATTAGCCCCTTTTGTGAAATCCTGGATATGCCCCTGGATGTGTATAGTTCGCAGTCAATTCATGCATTGAAGAGGCCGACATCTACCTTGAGCAATCAACCTGCACGCCTGGGATGGAGAGCGGGCCGTGGCAGGGCCAAGGTGAGGAACCAAGGGCGAACCCACCAGAAGCTCTCACAATATTAGATAATTACATTCAAAGTTATGTACGTTTGCAATCATTGTAGAATTTTGTGAATTTTGATATTACGTAATGGATAAATACAACGTTATTATAAGCCGGTACATGAAATTGGAACAATTCATCACTGAAACGAACGCTATTAAAGGTTCTATAGTCTCACCCCTACTACTTGTTGCCCCTCCTCCAATTTAAAGGGGTTATGGCATCCCTCAAACATCATATAGGAATAGCCTTGTAGTTCTAAATAAGATTGGTGACTGCTCTTTAATTGACATTAATACAAACAATACAGCTCCACTCTGGTTGGTCAATGATGACTTGTACCGTCAGTTGTGTTCTCAGTTAAGCTCACACACAGTCAGGCAAGTGTCCCCCCCCCCCCAAAGAAAAAAGTTTGCAAAGCATGGTCTTTAATCTTGCAAAAATTAACATGTTATACGAGATGGTATGGAAAAATTATTTCAACATTTGGACGAAATAATCCCTTCCATCTCACAAATTTCATATTATTTATGAAGTTGTACTTTTAAACTATTGCACCTTCAGTTTTTCTGCATTTGTCAAGTACAGTATGTATTTTGTGATAATTCCTAGATGCAACCCAGGCTGACTGGGTCATTCGGTCACTGGTCATGTGAATTGATAGTATCATCCAGGCGTCGTGGTTTCAATTTATTTTCAGGCACGTATATCCTTCAGTGCGGAAGGTTCTAATTTAAGTAACAAAAATGATAAAATGCCATACTTTCTAAAAGGATAGTTATCATTAGTTTGCGCATATACTAGTGCTCAGGAATTTATTTTGCCAAAGCTGTGTCCTAACTCCTAAGTACATTGCAGGAAAAGTAAGATGTAAGCTGGAACTATTTGAAGGGGTGGTGGATTGTCATTCTGAGTTGCAGGCATTCCCCCTTCCCAATGAAAAAACTGGTTTCGAAGATGCTGAGATCCAAAACAGTGCTATCATTTCAGAGTTTTCAAGTGTCTTTATGATCTAAATTTCCATTATTTTAAGAAAAACTTCCACAAAACCAGCATTGTTATGGCTCCTTGGCAAAGGTGAAACGTATTGTGACACAACGAAAGAAATAACAAAATTTTTAAGTGTAAGCTGACTTGGTAGTTGAGTGTACTGCTTTGCATTCGAAAGGTCCTCGGATCAAATCCCGGTGGTACCTCTTGGGAATTTTCGGGGATGGGGAGGGGCTCAGAAATGGACATGGCGTTGTTTGCAGTTATGCGGTTTCAGGTTGTGGGGCACAGCCTAAGTTATGCAACTCAGACCTTCAATTAGTTGGTTCAGCAGTCAAACAGCCTAGTGGTGTTGAGCAAGGGTTCTCCGTTCCTTCCAGCCTTTAAGAAAGTGGCTCAGGGTTGGGTATACATTCCGTCCGTTGCATGGGGACGTTAAATGGGGGTTGCGGGATCAGGATTGGTATAGATTACTACACTCTTCCCTCGTTACTCTCTAAGCTCTTGTCGAATTATTCTGGGCTTCATCCACGATCGAATTGTTGCAGGGTCCTCTACGAGCTCAAGTGTCCTGCCCATGAAATTTTAACCATTAACCTTGGTAATATGTATAATTAAGGCTGTCTCATTTTATCCAAACGAATCAAGACGCTTCGCCTGTATCCCCTGATTCTTACCCCTACAGTGACCGAATAGTGATTGCCTGTTATGATTATACTTATGTTTAAAGACAGAAAAGCCCGTGACTGACTGTATGAGATAGTTTCTGAAGAGCTTTTGAAAGCTATGGAACTTCACTAAAACACAAAATGATCACCATGTACTCCCATAATACTTTCCAAAGCGGACCATTGATGTTGCCGAAGGGGTGTCTTCCGAACCTCTCTGAATACGGACCTGATTTTGCCACCCCAAACAAATTTCTTAGAGCCGCCTATGTACACAGTTGTATGTCAATATGGCCTTGAGGAACTGAAACTCATTGCAGGCTACCGTGTGACTCTGTCCTAGCAGGGAGACTTCTCTCTGGTCTTACAGGTGTACTCGACTACTAGACATGTGTTTTTGTTTAAACTGGACGAAGGGCTAGACGTAAACAGAGTAGGGAGAATTTTTACTGTTTGGGGTGAGATTATAGAGCCTTTAAGGCCAGATCTTAGTTTTCCCACAGGTAACGGCTGCGTCAAGGTTCACAAACGGTGGGAGGAACCGAAAAGGCGAGGTAAATCGTTTTTACCAATGGGAAAGATGATAAAAGACCTACTGTTGTCATACCACATCGAGTAGGTCACCCAGGAAAGTGTTACGACGGAAGCAGTCACGGTAGCAGCAAATTCATCTTCTTTACAACAGAGACAACCGGTAATTTTTGAGATGCTTCCTAAGGAGGGGCACCGCTAGGTAATAAAGCCGAATAGCACTACCATGACTGGGTTGAAGTCAACTTGGTTCGGCATTCTAAGCACCCTAGACTGCAGGAAATCGCACTCAAAACACGTGTCTCCACAGTTCCGTCTCTACCATCCCTAGATCGCAAGTGGAGGAACATTCTGTACCTTAAAATTGCTGGTTTACTTGAAATTGCTCTCTGATCACAAATACGGTTACTTTACTCCCTCAAGTACCATGCTTTGCAGGCAAGTATGGCGATGATTCAATATCCCGAAAAAACAAAACATATAACACACAACTCGGACTTTCAAAGTGTATCATACGGATATGTAAAACAAACATGCCCTGCAATGGCATGGTAAAGTACAAAAGTTTTCTTGAAATCCCCTCCTCATTCCGGGGCGGCCTTCTTCGACGGTGAAGGGGATATGGTCCCCTGTCCCCACCTGGCGCCACCCCTGAGGCCATGACCTTCATGGCCCTATCTAAATCCACCACTGGGTTCACTTCCAAAGTATAGTAATTTAAATCAGTGACTTGATGCGGCTATTCAAACATAAACCGTGGACCAATAAATATGGAGCTTCACGTAATTTTCCTTGCCATAGACTGGGCTGAATTGGGCTGAAAATTCGATTCCAGTTCCAGCCCATTTCGGGCCAGTTTCATCTAGCACCTAGAATTCCAGTAAAAATTGGACTCGAGTCCGAAATCGCGTCAGGACTCTGGCGATACAGCGATCCCTGGATGGTATTCGATGTGCACCTGTGTTTGTGCGACATGCACTTATCTCCTCTTCATCTTGGTCCAAAAAAAAATTCCATAAAAAAAAAAATTCCATAGACCTAATATTTTGGGGAAATTGGTACGATTTCTCTTGATGTACTAATAGTCTTTCAACCCAGATTGTGGATAACTTCCATGTATTTACCAGTGGCGGATCCAGGATTTGGCAGAAGGGGGGGGGGGGGAGGTCATAGTGGTTTGTATAAAAGTCTGATATGGGGGAGGGATCTAAGGGGGAGGCAGTGCACCAGGGGTGGTGCCAGGGTATTTTGATAGGGGGTAAGTATGTGATGAGTGATCGCCGTCCTGGGGAGGGGTTGAAGGGGAGGGGGTTCCCCCTCCCCTCTGAGAAATTTTTGTTAATTTAAGGTTGCTCAGATGCAAAATGGTGATGTCTTTGGTATATTTTTTTAACTGATCATACATGGCTGGAAAGTGTTCATAATTCAGTAAATTTAAATTTTTGGTTGGGTGGAAGATGCTTTTCTGGGGAGGGGTCTAAGGGGAGGGGTGTCCCCTCCCCCTTTAAGGAAATTTTTGTTAATTTAAGATTGCTTAGATGCAAAATGGTGATGTCTTTAGTATATTTTTGAAACTGATCATATATGACTGGAAAATGCTCATAATTTAGTGAAATTGAAATTTTGGTTGGATGAAAGAGGAGAGTAGCCTTTGTTGTCCACATATTAGGATGGCAGTTCCCCAAATTGAAGTCTTCTTTTCTCTTATATTACCCTAAATTCGAAGAACATTTCATTAAAGTAAATTACAAAGCTTAAAGAAGAGGCTAATGTTGCAGAAAGTTATAGTTGAAAGCCTAAGGTTGTTGAAAATATTCCTCTAAATATTAAAGAATTCTGAAATTCCCTTGAAAGTAGAAGCAGTGTTCCCAATTCTGTGGGCCCGGCCGGTAATAGACTGAAGTTAGCAATCCAATACATCGCTCATGGGTATACCCTTGCAATGCCCGGAAAAAGTTACTGTGACCACTATAAGCCAAAATGTTATCAGCCGCAGGTCAGTTAACAGAATTATTAACATAAGACTTATTTTCAGAGGTAGAAATTTAAATAATGAACAAATTTGAATTTCAGTCTGACACATCACAAAGGCCTATTTAATTGGAACAGGGCCTAGTCATTTGTTTTATGAAGTTGAAAAAACTTCAAAAATTTTTGGAAGGGGGGCCCGGGCCCCCTGCCCCCCTCCCCCCTAAATCCGCCCCTGTTTACTATAGACAAAAGGATCCCGCAGGTCAGGGAACGATATTAGCAAGAATTTCTCCCTTATTTCTCACAATGTATATGGTTAGGCCACTTCCATTTTTGACATAGCGCCATCCACCAGTATGGTTGGTTTACTACTTACCAACCATCACAGTTTTACGGAGATACTTATACATACGTACACCGCTATTTCCAACTTCTGCAGTTAAGTTATACTGCGCAAGCACAGAAGCATAGACTATATTATTGCTACCAACCGGAAGGTACCGTCGAGAGATGCACAAGATGATATCGTTGAAATTTACTTGAGTCTTGCCTAGGATACTTCCTTTTGTAAACCACATCATGTAAAACGTTTTTCGGAGTAAGACGCAGTGGTACGGAAATATTATCTTACACAGAGGGAAGTAAATCTACACTTTGTTTCTTCCGGACAGAAGACCCTCGCGGTCAATTCTGAGTTGTCTACCATGGGTAAGCTACCGTTACTCTGTTAATGTTGAAGGGGCAATTCACTTGCTTCAAATGAGACCTAGGCCTAGCCTAAGTTAATGACATTTGGCGCCCAACCAGTCATGCGATCGCCCAAAACCGATGGAAATTAAAACCAAAGTTACTTCATGTGTTATAACGTCGTGTGTTTTCAATAGGTTGTTCAGATGCTCCTGTCGTAGTTGTTTTGTTGGCCTGAAACTTGGACAGAGATGATGTCTTTCAGTTTCAATCATCGCATTCAATAGCCTACACTAGCAGTAGGGCCAAGGCCAGGCTTTTGTATCAAGGCAGTTGTGCCAGGGCCTTCTTGCAAAGTAACATTACATAGCAGGCCTGTGCAGGCCAGTACAGTAGTACTTTAAAAGGACTAAGGGGAAGGGCACCTAAGCCTTTGTGACAAATTGCTCCCTACCAATGTGGCCAGTATAAAGCGATAAAAGTTAACATGGAGATGTAATATTGATCAGACTCTGGCCTATCCAACAATTTGAAATCATTTTAAAATTTAAGTGTGTAGTGCTAGGTAGTGGGGCTTTTCTGAAGGTTTTTAGAGATCTTTCAGGATTTTGCTTGCACCGCTCTGATCTTACCCAATTCTTTGCCCGTGCATCGCACGTCGATTATTGAACCAAACTGAATTATTGTGTGCAGATTCATCTTAAAATTGTAAATAAATTGAAAATGTGCGCGGAAGAAGTTCCGTGTGACTGACAAACTATGCAGTCCTGGTCAAATGTTGGTCAGGTCTGGCTGCCGGAAGGACACTGTTGGTCCAGTGAGGTTTGTGTTTGCTTTGACTTTGTGTTAGCTTTCAGGTACAGGCAAGCTGCGTGGGCCAGATCTTGCGTGCACAAAGGCAAACATTCCAGTCTGGTACCATTACATCATGAAAGGTTTATAATTATAAGGCACTTAGGAAGGGAAGAAGGAAATTTAAACATTAAGTTTCAAATAAGTATTGGGGAGACGAGATACAGTATACATGCTCTATATCAGCCCTCGAAAATAGCCTCAGCATTCGGCAATGCTGAGGTAAAATGCCGAGACAAATTGACTTGACTTCGGCAAAAATTTTGCCGAGGCAATAGATTGCAGGACACGCGTACAGGGACTTACCCATAACGAAAGCTGCACACTAGGCTTACACGGCTCGAAAAGAAGCTTTGAGTAGCGACTTGAAAGAAATTGTTTTTTGATAAAAGCCTTTGTGACAAACTTATCGAAACTTGAGCAAATGTAGTGTTATTGCTTTATATAAAAATCTAGTTGCAATTTTTCAAGTTTTAATGGAAAATCTTGATTTAAAAAGTTCGTTACGATCGGTATTTGGGTGTTTATTTTAATTAGGGTACCAGACTGTGACATGACATTTATAGCCCTAATTTCATGTATCATAATTTTTGATGTAAAACCATGTGGTGGAATTGTTATATTTACTTGTTCATTGTAGGCTTAGGCCTAAATGATGTTGTACAAGTTGTTTTATGAATGTTCAGATGACGTTTGACCTCAAAATAGCCCCATTGCACAGAAATTATAGGTTTCACAGTGTAACATGAACACCAAAAATATGTTTGTCCCACTAAGACTACTTATTGAGTTATTTTATATCACTTACGGGTTTTTTATAGTTAATCTGAGCAGTCTGAAGCTAAAACCTCTTGTGATTACTTAGTCAAGGGTTTCATCTCAATTCTGTGGTACAAACAATACGTTCCACGTGTAACCTAGATTGGGAGAACACCAAAGTAATATTGTATGATATTTCAAATCATAAACAAGGTGGCACAGTTTAACTACCTGTAAGTTAAAAGCTATGTTAAATACTATAGTTCAGCTAAAAATGACAACATATCAAGTTTAGGAAGTAGTAGTATTTTAACTGCAAAGGTTCACTATGTAACATATTTCCGTGACACCAAAGTGGCCTGTCAAAATGCAAAATGGCTATGTTTTTCTTTTCTGTACAATTGCTTTTGTCCAAACCTATATATGTATTAAACAATTGCACAGGCTTCAATCAACCAATAAAACAAGAAAGATTTAGTATTTACTGTAGGTAATTTTTGGAAAATAAGATACTGAAATTTCACACTGTAACGGTAACACCAAATGTTACACGTGGAACCTCTCTTTCGTCGAATCCCAGGAAAGAGAAAAATGTCAGTTTCTCATAAAATATGAGTTTCAAGGGTACAATTGATACCTCATCAACCATTTAAGTTAAAATAACTGAGCAAGGTAAGTGTAAAAATAAGGGAAAATCTAATTTCTGCTATGGTAGTTTAAATGTCACACTTTTTGCCCCCAAAATTGCTAATTTTAGCCAATTTTTTCATCAAAATTGGGAGGATTCACTACAATGATACTTATTTTTTGGAAGATATGCACTTACATAGATAGTGAGGACAAAATGAAAGCACAGCAAAGACCATGTGGATTAAAATAGCAAGACAGTTGCCTTTAAAAGCATATTTTACCATTGGTACCCTAATTTAAATAATCACCCATTTACAGTACGTACGAAACTCACTGTCTGCATGCTGTGAAGAAAGTGATCACTGTACACACATGAATGTGACACGGCAGAGTGCGACCTTTAGATTTCAGAGCCAGCTGTTTTATCTCTTTTAATGTATAATAAAGTGGGAAAAATTTCCAAAGCGGCTGTATTGGTTTTATTGCCAATGGAATTCTGGAGCTTAAACAAATTTCGTTAACCAACTGTAGAAGTTTGTAAACAAGTAGATTGGCCAAACTTTCGTTAACTTGCCATGCACATGGCTGTATGACTTTTACTGCTGAGGTAAAGTGTAATTTTGCCAAAGTAAATTGTTTTTACTTCAGCAATTTTTTTTGCTGTAGCCAATATAAGGTGTAGCGGTATATCGATATTAGTCGATATTTGCTCCTTAGTAATATCGTCGATATGCGCTTTCAAAAATATCGATATATAGTAAAGTCTATATATAGTAATAATATCGATATTCTACTATTCACTTGGATACCGATTCTTCTAAAATAGCGACACTCAACACAAATATCGATATTTAACAGCAGTGACTCATAACCGATACGAGTGTTTTTAAAAACCGATACCTAAGCATCGATAGAGTCAAGTTACCAACGAATCTTTGGCCTAGCTTACGTAGGTCTATGTTCACCTCTTGTGACCTTCGTAGCACAATACTGAGCTGTTCATCACAATGCTAGGAGCATATAGGCATACTGTATGAATTATTTCTGCAGTTTGCATACGCAGTGGAATACTCAAATGTAGGCCTACTGCGTACACAGTGGATTCGGTACAGACTGGTGATCGACTGCCAAAGTACACGTGGGGCGTAAATGGCTGAATATGTACAGAGCTAGCTCATGAGCCGTATCAGTGACACGAAAGTTTTTTCTACAGAATTGGTTACTGCATGCAAGTTTATTCCGAGACCTTACAAGTAAACTAATTTTTCATGATATTCAGACTTACTGTAGGATGATCTGTCTGAGACTATCTCACAGAGTAAAGTTCCACAAACAGAAAATAACGTAACATTTTTGCAAATACATTCGTTAGAAGTTCAGTGTTGGTACACATACTGTACTACGTATGTGATTCATTCCATAGGCCATAGGGTTTAGTACAGCTTCGTAGTTTTTCGTTGGGGAAGCTTTACGTTAATTCTGTTGACAACATGAATGTATGCAAACATGTACGAACACGCGGCAATCAGTCCGTACATGCAACACGTGCAGTACTGTAGAAAATATTTACAGTTTGGACTCTTCCAAACAAACTATGCAGCCATACATAGGAGTATTGTGACCTTTGACTGGATCAGCGTACTTTGATACGAGGGTTTTTTTAACTATTTTGTGGGATATATATTTTGTTTGTTTGGGCGGAATTTTGCGAGTAGTTTCGACTGTAATATTTTTCCATACATTAAAAAAAGATCGCTGACACTTCGATGGGGATGATCCTGCAAAAATAGCTGCTTAAAAGTTCTTATAGCTGCACTTGAAAGTTTCCGGAAAATTCTGACATCCCAGGTACCGGACACGTGCGCGTGCGAGAGTGCCGAGAAGCTAGCAAGCTGCAGACCTACAGCGGACTGCACGGTGCCTGGATTTTCACTACGAGCAGTACTGCATTCATAGATTATTGGAATGTCTGAATAATAGCTATAAATATCGACTGCTAGTAACTTAGTGGTTATAGCTGAGTGTAATACCGATGAATAGTTGATACCGAAAATATCGGCCGGTATTTTAGATATATAGTGACTAGCTAAACAAGGCCGTTTTGATGCAGCATTGCATAGTGAACTACTTGCGAGGTATTTTACGAGAGTTAGGTGAAGAGGTACGTACTTCTTTGTGACAAACGGAGAAGGCCTCTGGCTTACGTAAGTCCAAAAGGAACACTTTTTACGTAATATCCCAAAACTTGCGAATCAAAATATGCCACATTTTGTTTGCAAGAAAAATATTTAAAACACAAGCTGTTGATAGTGGAAGGAATCGGCGTAGCGCATGCTAGTAAGGGGTGGGAATTACGCTAATGTTTGGGCCATGCGTTTTGAAAATGTCTGTATGGTCAGTGAAACCAATAATCACAGATTTTGAAACTATTTTGTAGTTATTTAGGGGAAGACCTCCTACAGATTTTTTTTATAGATCATGGCTGTTGCTTTAGCGAGATGGAGGGATATTTGATCATCTGGTGTAATGCTGTTCAAGTAATACTAAAAGCTATAAGACATATTACCAAAGAAGTAATTGAAAGTTACTTCGCGACTGCAACTACTCAAATGTTAAATGCAAACACAGTTTTTTTTTAGCTCACACATTGTACACAGTACATGTGTGAGGTTGTAAAATGGGGCAGATGTCGTCAACTTTTTAACAAAAGTTTTCAGCCTTTTGATGTGTGGAGATCTTGAGTTGAAATTTTGGTACATGATTGTTTGTCGATAGAGCAATAAAACTTGCCTATTTGCATTTTGATATGCAAAAGTTAAATTTGGTTTTCAAGCAATTTTTGTAGGGCTGAGTTCACTGTGCCTGCTGAACAGGTAGCTGTTTATTCATAGCACTTATAGCAATGTACTTGGTTGTGTGTTCAGTTGCTGTCTCGCAACTGCCTGTGCAGGTTTGTTTTGAAATTTGATCCATTCACACACATCAGTCTTTGTTCATCAAGTGGCCTGTGCAGTTACAATGCTTTGGGATAACTAATTCTATTATCAAGGTTCATTAAGCAAGGAGTTCCATGGGAACTCACTGCATTGAGCAGCTACTTGATTCATGATAACAAAATTTGAAGCAACTCTGTGGTCAGTTTGGCTTACAAGAAAGGAGAATGGTTTAACCTGTTGTGGGGATATGTCCCATTTTGTTCCTGGATCAATTGAGATGGTCAAGTAATTGCAATACTGTAACTGTTTTGAGTTCAACCCCAGTAACAGCTTTTTGAGTCTGTGGTTTGTTTTGATTGAGTGCAAACCTATGCAGCGTTTGCTTGTGGAGTTGTAGGTGCAACTAAATTTACTTTGCCAACTTGAGGTTTTGTGGAAGTTGATGAATAAATGATAAAATTTGGTTCTTTGAGTTCCTATTTTTAACAGACAAGAGAAATTGTGTGAGCTACACAACAGCATTGCTGTTCTAGTTTTAATTTTCCTGCACAAATCTTGATTTATTTTTCGCTACCAACGTAGTAAAATTCGGCATTTAAGTCGCCAGGGGCCGGGTACATGGTAATACCTTCCCATACTTCGTTTTTTCATATGTATAGTGTGCGTACCCATTCTGCGAAAATATCGATATTATCGATATTATCGATATTTTCAGGTCGGTATATCGATATTTTATATTGGCAATACCGCTACACCTTAAGCCAATATCTTATTTGGAAGGGCTCCTACATTGCATGTTGTGGAGTTTACCATCTTTTAGATAAGTTGTACACTCCATCACAGCAAATGGTCCAAGTTCGTTAGGCCTACATGCAGTAGTCAGTTCATTTAATGCCGGTTTGAGACGATCATAATTTGGTAATGAATTTTTAGGGGTATACATGTTTGGTCATACCCAGAAATTTTCGGTAGGGGGCAACAGGAATAAACTGTCAACTGATATATTACCAATGTGTTGACTGCTACGGTAGCTTAGATACCCTGTAGGTGATAATTGCATCTAGGACTACACTGTTAAAGGCTTCTCACCGGCTGAGGTGCCAGACTGAAAATGAGAACCATAGTGGTCAACAAAAGAGAAAGCTTACTAATGAATAAAATAATTTCAAAGAGCCAGATTATGGTATAATACCTAGTTGTGGAGTAACTGCAGAATAATGCCCCTCCAAAAAGCAACCTTTAAAAACCATGGAGCCCCACTTGTACACAGTCTTTCTGTTCCTCCTACTTTTCAAGTCGGCCGTAACCCCCAAACAGCTTGCCTAGGCTATGTACAGTAAGTGCTGCATGGTTCACTGTTAGGGGAAAATAGTCTGTCTTCAATATGGACTGGAGGCGCAGTCGTAGTCGCAGTGCTGGAACATGAAACTTCCAATCTGGACTGGAGGCGCAGTTGTAGTCGCAGTGGTGGAACATGAGGGTTGTGCTATTTTGAGAAGGACTCAATGTGAGTCTTGTGTTCATTGTTTACGTCCACTGAATTTTGCCTCCGGAGTCTGAGTGGTGTCTTGGAGAGGCGTTGTATTCTGCAGTTGTACCCCTAGTCACTACTCGACTCCTAGCCAGGAGTCTGGAGTCTGAAGTAAGAGTCAGGTAAACCTGCTCAAGTCAGTTGATAAGTCTGAAGAGACAATGAAATGTCAGTTTGAGACCACCTCATGGTCAAAAGGCACAAAGATCTTTGCCAATTTATAGCATATTTTGATGTGAAGTCTTTACAAGTTAAAAGTTAGTGTCTGCATAATAAGGGTTGTGAAATGGAATGTACGTGCCTTGGTCATGGTAATGTATAATGGGGTGACCAGACGAATGCGCACTTAAGGAATCTGTCATTCCAAGATTGTGACATGGAATTTTAAGCTAGACGCCAGTGATGTCACTGACTCAGGAACCAGGGTCAACGACGCACAACTTTTGATTTTGACGCACAGGCACAAAACCTCTGGGGTCAAACTGACACACAGCTTTTCATCCCAACAATATGTAATGATATAGGAAATAAAGATAAAACAGGAATAAAGTTTGTTGCATTAAACTCAAATTTATTTTGACCCCATCTGTTTTAGTTTTGACTATTGTAAATTTATTCTCAAGGGTTAGTGACTCCTGAAAAAAATGATGAGTGAAAACTCTGAGACGCCCACTCTACACGCAGTCCACAGGTGCCCTACTATGCAGTAATTAATGCACAGCCCTGTTCAAGGGCTTGCACAGTTTAAGTTCACATTTTTATGGTATCGGTGGGTGAAGTGTCACTGTCAAAATAACTTTTTCGAGACAATTTTTGAGCAGTTTAATTAATAGGCCTATGTGTCCCAGCATTTGATTTCAAAAGTATTTTCGTGTGCACAAAAGAAGTTTCCCAAAATTACAAAATGACGTTGTTGTTAGTGGCATGAATTTACAGTAACACTCAGAGTTGGCATGATCAGATATTTGGGCCACTGATTTTCCGCTTCACAAATCACAAAATTCCGTTTTTAAGTTTTCAAATTCCTTCTCAAGCATTTATAACCGCTTTCTGTGATTTTCAGATTTTGGAGTAATTATGTTGGAAACAAGTCCTAAACTTGTCTGCTTATGATCCTGGAGGCAGCAAACATTTGTAACACACAAGAGACCTAGCCTAACACACTATAGCATAGGCAAACTAGAGACTATACCATCAAAATTTTGCGGATTTTCATAAATGTCCCACTTGATTTCTGTTCATAAATTGAAGGGATTTTGATGATTTTAAGGTGAATTTGCCACCATTTCAGATGGTAAAATGTCTGTGTATGCCTTGGATATATATGCAGGCATTCATTTCACGTGGTATTGAAGAAAAATAACTTTTAAAATTTACATGTATTTTGAGCCTGATAGTTTTTGCTAAAAAATTCATGAAATTGTGTAGATCACTGTTATTCTCCGATTCTGGAAAATCTGTGGCCCTAAGGTATATGAGTGGCAATTAATCATCTCATTGTGGGTCTGGAGTGGAGATGCCACAATTTCCTTGATAAGGGGTCAAGCTCCCTGACCGGGAGGGGGAAGGAGAGTCAGAAGCCAGCATCCGAAAGCCTTGAAAAAAGTTAAGAGGTAAAAATGAGGTGGGTTGGGGTGGGGAGAGTTAAAAACTAACTCCATGACTGAAGTGTAATAGTATAAAGCCCTTGAATGTTTCTTTGGAAAATTTTCTGGTACAACTCTCTAACCCCTGAACTGCCATCCTCATTATTAAGAAATGTCTTGAGAAGGCCACTGGGAAGGAGAAGGGCCTTTTGGTTGGCAGTGTCCCTTGCATCATTGGGTTAGTGTAGTCTGAATCCCCTTCCCCCAACCCAGTTCTTGGCTATGCTCATAATCTCACAGTTTTCCTAATTTCAGCATATTTTTCCTAGGTTAAGTGTATTTTATTTGCAATTTTCACACTTGGGAATCTCTTGCAGATATTGCAGTCTGCAGTGTACCCCTTGGTGGTTTGTTGTTGAAATTGACAAATTTCTGGGAGCAGCCATCGACCATTGTACTGTTCAGTACATAGTGACTGGAATATTAGATTCCGACTTCAGAGTAGGCTACAGTACACTAGGATAGAGCATGTATCTGTAACTGGATGACTTGAAATTGTTTTCCAACATTGTACTGCTACAGTACCTGCATGTAGATCTCAGGTTTGTCTGCCCTTTTCAAAAGAATTGTAAGATTCATTCATAGAAAAAGTCATTTAAAGTGAATGTACCTGAAAAGAGCTTAAAAATATGCAGGTTGAAATTAGTGTCCTTGAATTCTGTTTAGAAGAGAACATGTATGTTGGACATGCTCATAATATATCCGGACACCCTTGTAGGTGAGTTATTTGAGCTTTATAAATTATTATTTAAAGCAGAACCAGTGTTAAGTTACAGCATGTAATCAATCTTTTTGCATTTTAGTCTTCAAACTTAAACTGTGAACATATGAAAGAAGTAAACAAACTTGATATAATGTAATAAAAAATTTTGATTTGCTTAATTAATGCTTATTTTATTGTTTGGCAAAGTAGTATGCATGTATATGAATTGGAAATGAATGGGAAGAGTTGCAGTGCCAGTTTGGCAATTTTTGTGGATAGCGAGTAGTGTTAGACTTGTTATCAGATTTCAGCATCAGCATTGGCTTATATGTTGGTAGTATTCTTATCACCTGTCTTTGCTGGGATACTTTTATTCCTTCTACATGCAGTACAATAATAGTTCAGGTGGATACTTTTATAGAGGCCTATACTGAAAGCTTACAGTACTGAATGCAGTATAGTATAGTATATACTTGTTGGCTGAGTTACATGTCAGACTGGGGGAAATCAGGTTTGACCTCCAAAATACAATGCCATGTTTTATCTGATGCATTAGAATCATGACTCAGTTTTTTGGTCAAGCCATGTATAGCAACTTAATTACAGTAATGCCTGGGGATAAGGTTTTTGCCCTGGAGCTGCCTCCACCAGGCTGCATGTATTCTGTAAAGGGCTGTTCTTTCAAACTTGGTCAGTTGGGAAACTGGAAAGAGAAAATGTGGCAGGTTTTGGAAAAATGGTAAAGGATGGCTGGGTATAGACAGGGCCAGAATAAATGCAGATTTTCCTGGAATGCAACTCAGATTTCCCTCAAGAATGGTTAGTGATCACCATCCTGAGGGTAGGGGATATAAGGGAAGGGGGACATGGGATGGGGGTCTCCTCTCCCTGTTTGAAAAAAATTGCTTTCAGGAGGGGACTTAGATATAAGATGGTGCTGTCTTTTTCATTATTTACATGCATGCACTACAAACTATCATTTTTGTGACAAAGTCAGAAATAAATGGTTTCAAGCACTATAAGTGAATGTGGAAGCCAAACGTTTGACACGTGTTAAATTACAAGTCCAATGCCTGTGCTCAGGGCACAGCATGCATTTTAATATTGAATGAATCTTTCGAATGGACGATGAAACTGTTCTTTCATTAATTTGCAGTTCATGATTACTCGCTGTCAGTATCACGTATAACTACACAAATAGCATGATTATTAAGCCTGAAGTGTTCTCTCATAGGAAATTGTTATTTTCTGTGCCCTATAGGTTGTGGAAGATTTTTTATCACAATTTAAAAAATTGGTGGATATCTATCCCGATCAATTTTTTTCACGTACTCCCCACACTATTGACTACCACAGAAAGTTGCAGATCTGTGTCGTGTCGCTCCAAGATGCCGATTCTACATACTGCTGTATTAAGTGCTACCAGTTATGAAACACGTTATCATAAAGGGCGATAATATCCGACACTTTTGTTTGAAATTTTTCTTTTTTTAATATGAATTGAAACAAAGTCATTGCTCTTAGACCAGACCTTGTTGCTAGTATGGCTTCTGGCACTATGACTTGGGCATTTTTTTTAATGGTAATTTTTTTTTTGGTCAGTGGAAATTTCCCACGAGTGACAGCATTCACAGCAAATTTCCCGGGAATGAGCTTCCCAAATTCCACATTTTTTCTCGGCGTGGGTATAGAAAGCATTGATGGTTTGCAGGATTTTACTTGGCTTTATGGAACCACTATACAGGGAAGGTACGTAAGAGGCACTCCAGAATGTAGGTTATAGCAAAGTAACTAAGCCTGTTTGTCCTCACTTTACATGCACAAATGTTTGCTTTTCCAGAAGTACACAGTTGTAACACTTTTGTCCAATTAAATAATTTTACTTTTCAACTCTTGAAATGAAAAGTACCTTCATTGTCCGAAAGTGTTTTTTTACACGGTCAAGTGAATGCACTGTTTCAGTACTTTGAGTGTAGAGCTTTATGAACAAGGAACTAAACACAGCACAGAGGGACTATTTGTACGCATGGGGAGATTTAGTGTCAGTAACCGCAAAACCAAACAAAAATTTGCTTTTTAGGAAAAAGTGATGGCTCATTTGTTGCACGGTTTTAGTGATTCTTTGTTTGAAAATCCTTATTTGTCTTTCTTCATTTCTTCTGGCCAGTATTTTGCAGCTTACAGTATAACAGTAGTTTGTTTTATTCAAGGAATTTCTCAGTGGAAGACACAGAATGGTAGTACAAGTTTATCAATGAAATTTATTCTTCATTGAAGTCTGAATAACAGTAAGAGTGGATATAATAAGTGGAATGGCATAAGCATTACAAAAGTATGAAAACATAAGTAGTTTCATTTTGTATCTTTTATTTAGTATGCAAGTTTGTGGAAGGTCCAGTATTTACTCTCTGGGGCCCAGCTAGCAGGTGTGTGGGGAAGGAGGGAGGTGGAGGTAGGGATGGGGGGAGAGGTCACAGAAATGTAGTATACTTGTTCAAATTAAGTGTTTCCTTTGCTAATCTCAGGGGGAAAGGGGAAAATGTAACCCCGTACAACTTGTGCTATATGTCATCCCGCTGCACTTATTTTTTCTGCAATCAAAGGATTAAATGTACAGTAATAGAAAAGAAAGTGCAGGTGCCTTATTATCCCAGGAAAGAGCAAAGTAAGTTTTAAGGGCTAAATGTACAAGTGGGGTTTTGTAGTCAAAATAGTGAGCTTGAGGAGTCCAAATGAGTGATACAGTACTTAGGGCACTAGTAAGTGAAATACTGGTCTTGCATGTAAATAATATTGTGAGGCATATTTCAGAGAGTTCTAGAAGGAGGCTATGTATTAAGCCAAAAAGACTCCTGGACAGCCTTTGCACCCTCTGGCAAAAGCTATTGTACATCTGTGGCATACGGCTGGGAACTTTATACAGTACAAGTAAAGCATTGGACATACAGTACTGTACTTATAGTTAAAATTATCGACAGTAATAAGACTTTTTGCAATTTGGACTGTGCATGCTCACAGTGGATAAACAAACACAGTGATAAAACTCATGTCAAGAAACTGCCTTTATTTTAGACGATATTAAAATCATCCCATTTTAGATCAGCCAGGAGTGTAAGTGTTCTTTCCTGTGGTTTTGTGTCTTGAACAACATAAACATCCTATTCTTGGCCTTAAAAATTGTCTTTTAGTCTGTCCCAAATTATTTATATTTTGCATACTATGTATGGCAATTGTGGTTTCAATTTGTTTATCTTCCATGCATCCCCCAATTCCTTGACCAATCATTATTGTGAAAAGGCTTGCTGACTGACTGGACTATTAGGTCCTCTTCATTAGCATCTCCAGTGCTGTACAGTATAGTGCCTGTACAATGGAACTGGTAGTACAGTACAACTATTATTGTTCTCTGCTCATTGAAACTTCAGAGGTAATCAAAGTAGGTACTGTCCCCTTCACACATTAAAAATTCAACAAATTTTTTCACTTGGATGGCAAGCACTGACTCAGCAGACAAACTGATTTTGAATTTGAACATGACTGGGTAGCCTACTTATAATGTACTGTACTGTACATCGAAACTAAAGAACTGTAAGTACATTTGCCTTTGGAGTATGACTCATGGTTCTTTCAATCCTTTGTTTTGTAATTCGATTTAGATATTCTGGTGTTCCTCACATTCCCAGTAACTTTAATAGGATTTTTCTGCGTAAACGCTGATCTTAAAGTTCTGTGCAAGCATCAAGCAGGAGTGTGTGACTCTCAACAGTGGATTTATCCCTGTAAGAAATTTTGTAGAAAAGCACATGTAACAGAGGCATACCAGACTTCATCATATTGGCTATGAACTGGAAGTGTCCTCTGTAGACAGACAAGAATCAGAAAAGGATACATCCAGAGGGAGGGTGGAGGGAGGGAGAAGGGGTTGAGGGCACGGTCACCTTTTTAGGAGTCTGAACCATCTACTTCCACAGAAATGTCATTCTTGTGAGATCTGCTGTACTGTCAATGGCTGGCTGATAAGGTGAAGCACCACCATTGGTTGGCTTGTAGTGTATGGAGGAATTTTTGACAAAGCTGCCCAGATTTCAGGAAATGGCTCTGCACAGACCTTGCATCCACATTTTTTTTAAATTTTGGTGTGTTTCACTCCTACTTACATTACTTACCAAATTTTCACAAATAGTTCCATCCACCACAGAGTATCTTGGGCAATGAGCAGGATGCCCACAAAGTGATTTCCTTCTTGCCAAAGTACAAAAGACTTGCTCCTAGTTGCCCTGTAAGGATAGGAAGGGCACCACCTTGTGGACATCCAGAGCATTGCCAGCAGGCCAGCATATTTAGTGGTAGATGGGAGTATTCATTTGTGTTTATGAGTTGGGCTTATAATACTGGACTTACACAAACCATAGACCGAGTTTTGTTGATATTAGAAAAGTTACACGTCATGTGACTCTTCAGTAAAAGAGGAAAACTTAAAACATTTTTGGCACTTACATAAATAGAACTAGTTGGTGATGGACTGGCCTTTTGTGATCAACGGGTTGGGCACCACTGATGTAATCTCTCTCAGAAGCCCTTTTTTTCAAGGCCTGAGGGGGTTGTAGGAACCTGATTTTACTCAATAGCTCTGCTCAACAGTTCACAGAGTAAGACCCCAGGCAGTAGACAAAGACTTGACATGCAGCCAAAAATGTGGCAGCAGTTTGTAACTCCTTAAAAGCAGACCATTCATGAGTCAAATGGAACATTTCAGGTGTTAACAGGGATTTCAGTTGGGGACTATGCTGGTACCATGAAGCTAAGGCAGTACACTAGTCCATGGAGCTGTTATGGAGATCCTGTAGTCTATAGTAGACTACAGCCTTGAAGCCTTACAGTGTTCCTCTACACCAGGGGTCTCCAAACTTTTTTGCTTAGTGGCCCCAACTTTCTACTCCGGAATCTTGGTGGCCCTCAGATTGACGGGTCGTTGAGAAGAGTTTGATTTGACTTGGTTATATGCAATGTTAATAAAGCAGATCACTGGTTCTTAGATTAGAACCACTCCCATTGCTTACTTTTGATGAGATATTTGGCAATTATTTTTCGCTTCGGAATCCTTTTCGCGACCCTCCGAAATATTTTTCGCGACCCTCAAAAGAGTCGCGACCCCTAGTTTGCCGACCCTAGCTCTACACCATGTTGTGGTAAAGTACCTGGCAAGGTACTGAATGGCTGGACTGGAAGAAATGTTTAATTTCGCGGGAAGTAATTAAAATTGTAAACTCCTTCCATATATTGTCATACATGTACGTACAAAAAAGGTTAACTTCCTCCAACTGCCAAAATTTCCAGGCTCCAAATACTCACATTTGCCAGGAACTTTGGGAAGTCGCCTCCCAGCTTCCCAATTTTTTTTCCACCAGTGATGAATGATGTAGTGGAAGTATTGGAAACAGTTTATTACAGAATTTGTTGAATCTGCATGTGAAAAAATATTCCTCACGCAAGGTTTCATCATTTATATTAGAAGTGGGTATACAGGTTTCAATGAAATGCAAGGTTGCAACAATACAGTCACATGGCACTTAACCCATGGTCTACAGAAGATCTTATTTCCAACTTGTGAAAATTACAGGTCTGTTTTCATGCTAAATGTACAGAATACCAGCCATATTCATCCTTTTCCAATAGTCTCACAAATGCGGGCTGTCAAGGAGATTGAATCGTTCAGGTTCTCTTATGGTTTTAGACTCTGTTAGACCAAAAACCTCCTTGTGGGGGTTGAAAATTTTTGCAAGGGCTACATGGTGCTATTGGACGACACTACAGTTGTATGTATGTCTCCTTGTGATGAATATAGGCAGTAAAGTACTGCATATATACAGAACAATAAATCAGTTTAAAAGTTGGAAATTTTGGTGGGCCGATATGCTGTTAGTGTGGGTGGCAAAGTGATTTTAGGCTGCTCAAGCTCATCTACTGTACAGGATCTCTTCCTGAAGCTGGGCCTTAGCTAGGACTCACAAGAAGTTAAGAGCTCCCCTTTTTCATCACATTGGCACATCAGGTAGGGTCAAGATTTTTTGGAAAAAAGTGTCAGTGTGAATCCTTTAATACAAAATGTTTATGTTACAATGTCTGTTTTAATGGGGTAAGTTTGACTTACTGTATGATATCAGTGAGACATGAATTCATGTCTAAGCTGAACAAAGTCTGATAATTGATTGGGAAAGCTGTGCTTAGCAAGTTTTTGAATGCCTCAGAAGTCACAAGCCGCGCTGCATAAATTTGGATGTCGCCATTAGGATTAAGCCATCTCATACATGGGGAGTCTGATGCCTTGGCATTTTAAATAAAACTGCATACATCCATCAGTAGTCAATACCAAAGTTTGTAGTTACCATTCCACAAATTATTGACTGAGCTTAAATTATGGACAGCCAGTTCATGGTTAATAATACAAAACTTGACAATCTAATGTCTGTGAAAGCCAGTGCTTCCCTCTGTTATAAGCATCTTCTCAGAGTCTTTCTGTAGTTCTTTGTCTCTTTCAGGCTTGGTTTTTACATTCTCCTAAATCCTTAATTTGTTTTTCATATTCCAACCTCTATAGTCTTAAACTATAAAAGTCATTTTGAGAGCAGGGCAATTTCCGGTTTCACTTGAGGATCTTTCACCAACAGACACTGATAAAGGTTAGATATGAGAATAACAAAGGCATACAGATCAATTGAATAGAAGTACCAGATACTGTAGTATGAGCAGTCAAGTCAGGGAAAAATGTGGTTTCTTGTAGGATGGGCCTACAAGTTCAAAAGGTTTAGCATCACATGCAAAGAATATTTGTTGGTTTTATTGTCTTCCATAGCCTTCACCTTATCTTACAATTATAAATGGCACTAAGAATAACTTTTTCTTCTTTTCATTTTAAACGAAGATGACTGTCATGAGGAAGTTTGTAGGTCTATCCGTTAACAAGTACTATAGACTAACAAGTAGTGCACTAAGGTGGTTTATTAACCTCTTAAGTTCCTGATTACAGTAATGTACAGTTAGTATAGGTGGAAGGGTGCTGATGTATAAATACAGTTAGGGATTTTTGTGACAGCTACCATTACTAGGTATCACAGGTACCTAGATCATATGATCATTTGCAAGTCTTGCAGTGTTGGTACTTTTACTTTCACTTTCTTTGTGATGGATGGTCTTGCCCACTGTCATCCACCATTGTAATATATGCAAGGGCATTGATTTGTAGAACTGCAAAATTATAAATTTTACTAGAAAATTGTGATAATTTCAAGCAGTCTTGAAGATTAAAGTCACTGTAATAGCCAACTAGCATTGTGTGTATGTTTGCATGTTGCATGTTTGTCTGTGTGTGTATCTTTCTGTCTGTGGGGATGTTTTTGGGTGGGCTGAGGGGGGACTATAGGTCGTTCTACATACTAAGCTGTAAAATTACCACAGGGAAGTACAGCACAGGTATGGGTACAGTATGTTCCTGTACCATTTAAAGTGTACTGTACTTTCATTAAATATGTGAACACATGTAGGCTTTACTTTCTTGCCTGCAGTGGTGTCGTACTGTAGAATGCATGGTGGGAAGGATGCAGGCCTACTCAATCCCAAACCAACTTGACCCAATCCAACTCTCTTCATGACAAATACAAACCGGGTAACCCCAGTAAACTTGATCCCAAACCAACTGCATCCCAAGCCATCTCAGTCCCAGCGCCAGATAGCATGTTACAGTAGAAGTGGTTTTTCGAACAAGCCTTTTTCCTTTCATAAAAAAGTGTGTTGCTCTTTTTAAAAGTCTATATATTCTTTCAGTAACATAGGTTTGCAGTGGAACCTTCTGAAGGCAACGTTGATCATTTAGAGGGCATAGGCCTCAACATGTACAATAGGCCAACATTTAAAGGATAAAGCTGATTTATTTGTTATAATAAATTTTTTTTATTGTTTTACTTCCAGCTTGGATTGTTTAGGGGGCATTCGCAAAAACGAAAAAAAAAAAAAAACAAACAAACAAACAGAAAAACAAAAACAAAAACAAAAAAAAATTGGAAAAATTAGACTTGGTTCTTGTTGTGCATGCAGGCCTACAACAAAGCTTGTTAACTGTTGCATGTTATATCCTAGAAGCCAGACTTGTAAAAATAAAAAAACACACTTTGTCTTAGCCTGAAGTTGGTAAGTCATAAAGCATTAAAAGGTAACAGTTAACTTCAGATGAGAGTGTACAGCAAGTTTTATTGGGACCGAGTTGATTAGGGACTAAGTTGGCTTGGGCCAAGTTTGCTTGGGACCAAGTTGCTTTGTTACCGAGTTGACTTGGCACCAGGGCCTTAGCCAGGACTCAGGGGTTGGGACTGGGATAGTGCGGCAGGTGAGGTCCAGATATTTTGAAAAAAGCTGTCCATATGATTCCTTCTCCTGCACACTGTTAATGTTTTGTCTGTTTTAGCAAGATAAGTGTGGTTTGTTGTATCGAGGAGTTTTTAATTCATGTCTTAACTGAACAAAGTCATACAGAAATTCTATTTGAAAAGCTACACCTGAGGAATAAATGTTTGGCCATCTTAGAAGCAGCCATTTAGCATAAATTTGGTGTCATCTCCATTATGATTTAGTGGTCTCAAAGAAGGTGAGATGCACGGCCAGCTACTGTAATGCCTTGCTTGGCATCGAGTTGGCTGGGACTGAGTTGGTTTGGGACTGAGCTGACCTTAAGCAGATCATGATGTTGTTCACATTTTGTGCCATAAAAGTCTACATGAAGTTCTTGTACAGGTTTACTGTAAATTGTTTGAGCTGTTTTATACTGGCTATAGACCCTGACTGATGATAAATTTGTGAAACCCTTGCTCTTGGTTGTTGCAAATACTTTAACTTCACACAAAGATGAAGATTGACCCCTTACAGTAAGGAATGATGGATTCATGAGCTCAAGTTGCACGCACTGTACAATAGATGAGCAACATGGTGAGTGGAACTTCCCTTAGGGAATAATCGCAAAAATGTTCTACTTTTCTACTTTTGCAAAGATTTAATTTACGCATAGATTTTAGATAAATCTAGTTTGAGCATATTAATTCCTCTTATGAGAAAGTCACTGAAACCCAAGTTCTACAGCCTACAGCCTGCAAGTTGAACCGCCTGAGGAAAATGATGTCCTGTTAAAAAAAGGTAACCGCAGACCGTTGCTACTGTATGATTGAGAAATGAAAATTTGATCTATGTCATCATTTCAAAACAAAGAAGAGCAGACGAAATAACATTTCATCTTGTCATATTTGCTTGCAACTGCAATATATATGCCATTATCAGAGAGAATACATGCCATTATCAGAGAGGAAATTAGGACAAACAGTGCCAGAGGCAAGCTTTCAGAGGACAATTTGACAAACAGCTGAATATAATAGTTTCCTCCTTAATGGATTCCAAAAATGAGAAAAAAAAAAAAAATGAAACCTTGTGAAAAAATGAAGGATGCAAAAACAGTTATTTTGGGTTTCATACTTTTCTCAAAAGAGATTTGACTACATAGTTGTTAACTGTTAAGTTTCATATAAATGTCTAAAGACAAGTAGCATTTTATGGTACTGTACAGGTAGGTAACTGTTTATTATACTTAACAGCACACACCTTGCCTAAAAAGACTATCTGGACAGAGGTTGCCTAGCCCTTGTCAAGGTTTATACCAAATTTTCTTCATACCAAATACCTTAGTGTGCAGCTGGCAGTGGGTTGCACATGAAATGTACAGTATGAATGTGTTCTTCAGGGATTGCCTTGCCCTTTTGGAATGGTTTCTTTGTACTGCTTTTGACCCCTTGTTAACCTTTATTGTTGCATGTCACCATAGCAACTGTCAGTGTCTTTTCACAGTGTTCTGTCTGAGTATTTGGGGACTTTGAGACAATTATGTAAACTGTGACCTACAGTACAAAGAACAAGGAAGGATAGACCATGCTCTGGCTTAATTGTGAACTTTTATCCCCAGTACAGTAGTACTTCCATGCATTCATAGCAAACTAGACAACTTACGTTAGCCTTCTGTATAGCTACGTAGCAGAGCACTGCACATTAGAAAGTGACAGGTTCCAGGCCATGTTTTTGTGGTAAAACTCCAGTTCCCATGGTTTCCAGATTTATCTCGTTTTGCACCAACATCAGTGGGTGGAGTCTACCTTTTTGGATATAAATTTTTTTGATTTAAAATACAAAACCATCAGTGTCTCACCTCTGATACAACTGCAATATTGGTTGTCTTCTCATGTGGGAGTATGTTTTATGTTATATAATTTACAAGGTGTAATGGTTAACTTTTTCGGTTTTTCGGTTTATATCTATAGTTGGAAGTTCTTATGAGCACATTATGTGGGCCTTTATTTGAATTATTATGTATTCCTCTTTGTAATGTTCTAAATAATGGTCAATAAAATGAGAAAATGTTTAACAGTATTGCGTTTTGCACATTCTGTGGTATGTGACTCATTTGCTTTGCAATAGGGAGCTGGCACTTTACTTTGGTCATTCAAGCAGTCTTTCCACCATGAGCTTGAAACATCAACAGCTCTGATTTACCCTCCAGACCTCCTAAAGATTGTTTCCCTTACAATTGTACTCTATGGTACTAGGATATCTTACCTGTGGGTCATGATGCTTTGTAACATAAGTAATGCAAAATCTTTGAAGATGCGCTTTGTTTGAATAAATTTGACAATTCCAAATTACAAACATTTTTGTTTAAAACAAGTGTAAATGCAATAAATTATATCACAGAGAAATGAAGAAAACCACTGTCTTTTCAATGCCAAACTTTGAAAAAAAAAAGAAAACACAAGAAAACACTGTGGTTTGTCAGTGAGTGTGGCCTTTAGCACTTTCTTGATTTATACAAAGTGTGAAAAGTTCAAACAATGAAGCTTTAGCGAGTACTAAAATCAGAATATTGTCGACTCCAGGTTGTCTTATTTTTGAGCGAACTGGGAGCAAAACATATGGAACTGGGAGGTAAAGAGTGCTTTACCTTCATAGCAGGTGTCAAATATGTACTCCTCTTTGGCGTACACACTCTAACACCTGCGAACAATGACAGAGATCATCCAATTTCGTTATATTCATGAGCCCAATACGATTTTACTCTCTCAACTGTTGATTGGTTTCAATATATGAATATTCATATTGCACGAAAAGGCTTCTGCTGCAACATTCACTTTTACACAGTAAGTCAATGGGACTTCACTGTGTGAGCTTGAGGCGAGCGAAATCACACACTAAAACCCCATTGACATTTGTCGTTTGAAAAAGCATGATTATCAAGATTTGCTTTAGTGGTTTTTGGGTTGAATATTTTAATTCTGTTTATTGTGATCGTATATATGAATAGTTAATAGTGTACAGTTTTTACAGTTTGAGGAAGAATTCTTGCCAAAGTTTGCAGGCGTTGGTATTACGAGTGCAGCCAATATAGGTGCAGGAATAATACATGTCTGGCGGGCGGGCAAAAGAGTGCCCGGCACCTGGTGCCTGCTTAATTGAAGCCTTGGTTAGGGGCAGGGATCTGGGGGAGGAGCTATTTGTCAAGTTTGCTGTAATACTATATTTGCCCTTTAAAAGGGAAATAGTGCATTTGTTGTACAGAAATTTTTCATTTTCTTAAAATCAATAAAATTTGTAGATGCAGAATGGTAGATAATTTATAATAAAGCAGCATGGTAGGTGTAGTTTTCTTTTCAAGAAATAGGGTTCTCACAGAGTGAAATTCAGGTATTTGTTCCTCAAAAATAAATTATTAGGCTTGTTAGCCCAAACTTTCAAATGATGCAGCATCTGCACCTCTCGTGATGCATAACAATTTGAGGAGAAAAAGCTGTTGCTGGGGTTTATTGGTGAGACTGAGTGGTTTAATAATGATCAAAGCCAGGGATGTCCCTACGCTGGGGGTGCTGGGCAGTCCCGCTTGGGACTAGTGAATTGTGCTCGCCACTCATGTTAAAATAAAAACATCCTGCCTGGCACTTTTTCCCAATAATGGTACTATAGTTCTATGATTTTTGAAATAAATTTGGATGTAACATTAATCTCAGAATGAGACAGCCAGTTGGAGCATTAGAGTGCAGAAAAATTTCCAAACCTCTAAATCTGAGGACGGTGATCACTAGAAAGGATCACAGTCAAGAATTAACCAGCACTAAGTTTGGCCTGGTGACAACCCTGATCAAAGCTATTTTCACATCATTCTGGTGCATTTTAAATGCAATATTTCCCTTTATTACAGTTCATCCTTATAGCTTCACCAAAACAGACTTGTCCAAGCAATGAAAGTGCATTGGCCTACAGGCTTACAGTGGTTCCTTTGTACTTTTGGCTGCTATACTGTAGGCCTACAGTACAGTATGCCTGATACCATTGAACTTGATCATGTGACAGTCTAATAGCCTTGCCAAGTGATTCACTGGTTTGGAAAGTTTCGATTAGTTTTCCTGTATCAGTGTTAAGTAAATCCTACAACACTGCCACCACTTATTGAATGTGACTGGATACATTCAGTTTATACAGTACAAACAATTAAACTTGTGTGTGTGTACAGTGCTGTAGTACTGTGTGCCTAATCTTTAAAGGGGAAATGCAGTCACCCTGATTGGAGTATATTCTAGTATCCTAATTCATGATTGGCCAATTGCAACAATATTTATGTAACTGAATTGTTAATTTTTAGTTTAATTGTTTATGCAGAATAACTCCTTGATTTCCTTAAATATTCAAAGATTATGTTTAGAAAAGATTTGTTCAAGGAAAGTAAGAGATTCGCACGCATGGTGAGCTGATCAATGTTTCAGTAAGAACAAATAGATAAGGGACGACTGCTTTGGGCTTTTAAAAGTTAAAACACCTGATTCTAAGTGAGTGTCTATATTCATTTCCTTTGCATGGTGGAAATTGTGTGGACGGGAACTCATCTGGGGGATGTGAGTTGTCTGGTCATGTGGAAAACACCTCACATCAGTTTTTCTTGAAAAACTGTTTTAATCCAAATCACAATTTGACCAGCTAAGGTTATGCAATGTACAGTTTCCAAGTTCACAAAACTTCTTGCATTACCTGCATGCACAATGTTTACACAATTGTAAGAGGGCTACACATCAAGACCATATGGTCTAGATCTCATAACTGTCAGAATCAGAAGTCAAGGCAATCTGTACAAGGGAAATGTATAAAGTCTATGAAAGCCTGAACTCTTTGCCCTTAATTTCTGGACCTCCACAACATCTTGCTGTTTAGTGCTGGGCATAGTACAAGTTTACAATTTATGGGTTTTCAGGTCAGTGGTGAACAGCAAGTCCCTGACCCTAGCAGCTCCCAAGATATTTTGGATTTATAGCTACTGTACTGTATGCACGTGACACTGCACACTGGCTGGTCTTCCAGTGCAGTTGAACTTGTGTGTACCCTACAAAAGTAAATTTAGTTCAATAAAAGTGTTATTACCTTGAAACAGTCTGAGTGAGGTTATTCAGCTGTATTATTGGTAGATTGTACCCTCAATACCAGTAGCAAGCTTCTAACCTTTTTGTTTGGGTCAGGATTCAGTGACAAGGAATGTTTGTGTAACACCAGGGAGTTAAACCCACCTATTATTATGATGTGGTTAGTAAAAGTGTCATCAGTTATACATAATGCATTGGTATACACCAAAGAAAAATGATTTCGTGCATGCTTTTGCCATTTTGAAATGTAGAAAGATAAAAGCGGTGACCACAGGCTTCCATTCCATTTCTGCCTTTGTCACTGTTTATCCATGGAATGAGCAGTTATTCAGTAGTGCCAGAAGTGTGTCTTCACTGTGCTTTGCCTTTCCAGTACAGATGTTATTTCCCCTATTGCACCCCCTATTGCACCCCCTCTCCCTCCCCTTACCCTAACCACAGCTCATAACTCAGTTGGTTCAGCAGGTATCTGCACTCTACCCACAGACAACCCATACATATACAGAGAGGATCATGAGACCAATACCATTGCCACTGCTCGACCATCTTTAGGATTGCCAAGAATCGCCACCACGCTAGTGTCATTTGCGGAATTTGATGATGTTTGCGACATTTCAGACAAAAATTAAGCATGAATGGAAGGAAAGCATCACTTCCTCCATTTTGTTCATTGAATTCGACCAAAACTTGCATTTGTCCAAACTTTATGCACAAGACATAAGAGGCAGCCATGTTGGTAAGCCTAAATGTGTATAGTGGTGACACATTGGACTTAAGTGCAGGGTGCTCTGTCTATATCATAAGTCTGTGATTGTATCATTCTACCATGAATCATATTTGGATTCGTTTCATTATAGAGGATACAGGATTTTGGCAGGGACTGGAGTTTTTGACTATTGGCAATAGAAAAGTTTGATTTGAAGTAAAACACTTTGCAGATGACTGTAATTGTCCCACATGGAGATCTGTTAAATTGTACAATATACTATAGACCCTTTTACAAATAGAAGTTACAAAGGATTATGGGGAATAGTTTTGGTAAACAATGATGTTGTCAATGGAATTTTACTGTGGTGAAAAACGGCACATGCACCAAAACTCTATCCCATACATAACCCATTTAATTGCTCTTTGGAAAAGGGTCTATGGTCATGAACACCAGATGAAATCGAGAATTTTGTCAGTACTTAATGGTTAGTTGGGCCCCTGGGATGTACTTTGAAGATTAGAACTCTGTCTAATGCAAAGCATTGCAGTGACCTAACTTTGAATGAGCTAGCATCCCCTTACAGCTAATTCTTGTACTGTACAAGTGCTTTTTAATCATACATGAAACAAAAATATTATTTTTTATGAAGTTGCGAAATTCATGGCTCATCAAAATACTATGCAGTCCGTAATACTTATCGTCTGTAGCATCATGAAGGATACTAATTAGCCTGTGGGTTTATGGTATGTTGGAACATTTAGGGAAGAGGTGGGGAGGGGGAGATAATCAGAAATTTAAAGATTAAGCAGTTTACAAGGTTTGGGGGCTGTTTATACCCATAAAAATTTCTTGTACCGAGTAGGCACTTCTGTTCCTACAGTAGTGTAGGTACAATACATTTTAATTACTGCAATTTGGGCGGGGGGGGGGGGGGCACGATTTTAACATTTTTTTGGAGAATGAAGACTTCCAATCTGTGATCAATTTTCAGTATGCACATTTTTTGTACTTGGATTGACTTTTATCTTCTATAGCCTAGGCCTACTTACTTATACAATAGAGTGTACACAAGTTGGACTTTGGCCTGGTTACAAATAGATGGATGTTTGTGGGAAGCAAATGCCAACATTTGCATCAGTGTGTCTTTCGAGAATGTGGTCTCAGTGGTGAAAGAGAATTCCTAGTGTCACAGTACAGTATATACAGTAAGAAGTTGCTTACTCAGGACTGACTTTTAGGTGAAGTGTTAATGAGAATCTTTTCTTTGTCTTTCATGATTCTGTTTCGTGTTATTCTCCACACTTAAGTGTACAATATGTTAGAGGTACAGATCTGTAGGCTGTATGTAGGCCTATGAATTATCATGGTATGTACATCCTGGATAAACTTTAATCCTTATTCAAAAAGTTGCTGAGAGATTTAAGCTGGTGCGTTTTGTTGTATCTTTTCTCCAAACTTGTTTATAATTTAACTTTTCAGAATAAAATTAACTGCTTGAATAAAAACCTATGAAGTTTTTAAACTTTGTTAACCAGCCATTTGATCTGAACATGCTTGCCCAGTGTTCTTTTTTCTCCATTCACTGCCCATGAATAGTCAGGAAATTTTTGCAGTCCCCTGGCATGCAAATGTAGAGACAAAGAACTCTTACATACAAAAGACCCTGTGATACTTGATCTTAGTACTGGTATACTCTGTCTTTGATTTCATACATACTGTACTGTGTGGAAATTTTCAGGAAGCAGTGGTACCATCTCCTGCTGGCATTAGCACCCCAACCATGCCACTGATGACTATTCAATCTATGGTCCCCTTCAATTTTTGCCTGATCTATGAAAGGTACTCAGTATAGCTTTTACCCTTTGGGAAACCAAAAATGTAACTTAACTGTACCTTCCATTCAAAGCTAGCCTATTTTGGGATATATATATACCGGTTTGTTTGTGCCTTTCTTCAATGTGTTTCTTCTATATTTCTACTTCTTTGTTGTTCAGTTGCATTTCTTTGCCACCTGATGAAGAGTCTATACTCGAAATGTCGTGGAATTTTCCGCAAACTTTTAGCACTTTTTACAACCTTTATAGATATATACATATATATATATATATATAATCGTAAAAGGTGTTAACCAGTCAATGGTTAAGTGCTCAACCTGTAAAGGGAGCTAAAAAACTTAAATTGGTCTAACAGAAAACACCTTCAAAACCAGATACAACGCCCACAAGTCTAGCTTCAAACACAAAGACAAGAGAAACGCAACTGCACTCAGTGAACATATCTGGAAGTTAAAAGATTCAAATATTGAACACTCTGTGAAATGGAAGCTTATAAGCAAAGCTCGGGCATACTCCACATCATCTAAAGCCTGCAACCTCTGTCTAGAAGAAAAGTTCTTCATCATACTCAAACCTTCCTTAGCCACTTAAAACAAAAGAAACAAACTCATCAGCTCTTGCAGACACAGAAATATTAACATCTGCTGTGTAATTATTCCAATAGGTAATTACCTGGTATCTTGACTCGACGTAATCACCCGTGCCTGTTTTCAAAACGAACACATTTTCAAAAACGAACACGTCCACAGTACGGTTCAACGGGCACGGCGTATTCAACGTTGTTGACACCATTCTACATCAGGCTTCTGAAGAGTGAGGACCTGTTCAAATTGGCCCTTACGAAACAGTTCTGTAAAGCCGTCTTGTAGTAACCCAGTAACAACCTTTCAATATATATATATATATATATATATATATATATATATATATATATATATATATATATATATATATATATATATATATATATATATATATATATATATATATATATATATATATATATATATATATATATATATATATATATATATATATATATATATATATATATATATATATATATATATATATATATATATATATATATATATATATATATATATATATATATTGGCCAAAGCTGCATTCTGCTGAGCACACTACTGTGTGTGATTTTGATGTTTATGAAAGGTGGTGTGACATGCCATCAAAAGAGCTGTTTCACTTGTCAGTTAAAGAATTAAGTCATCCAGTCAAAGATCCATTGGAATTATTTCTATATCTTTTACCGTTCTCAAAATATACTTCTTCAAAGTTTGATGGTTTCTAAAGAAACTAATTGCCTATGCAAAAATAATGATGTGGAGTGTTGCACAGTATTAAGATTTCTTTTTTAAGCCTACTGTATATAAATTAGCTTTTAATTACTGATCATATAGATTGCAGTTTAGTGGGTGATATCAATATTTCTGAAGGATAAAATTTTAACTTTTATAATAAACCCCTCCCTCAGGGAATAACAATGCCACCAGTGTCCTTGAAATTAAGGTTGAAAGAAACTAACGCTAACATGTGCAGTGATGGAAATAAGCGGTATCACATCGCAATTTGCGATGCAAAGTGCACCTCCGTGCGATGCAGTTCTCAGTATGTGTAGCATTTTTTGCGATGCATTTACAGATGTGGCTGTGGCTATAAGTCCCTCCTTAATCATCACAAGAATACTGTTTATAAAAAACAAGATTTGAAAGTCTTCAATCCATTCCCAAGTTTTTCATTTATCGCAAGAAACTGAGAAATTTCCCCTACGTATCTGACGAACATAGCAGCATGTAAGTCGGATGTAACACAAATTTCAAATGAAGAGCACGGTACATGTATTGAACCATATATGTCAGATATTGTCTAGTGCAGCATGTGGTGTACGGTGTGCGTGTCTTTCATGCATGTGCAGTAATTCAGTAGTATGCACCAACGTCGATGTGTCTGAAGTAACAAATTTCTGTAGCGTACTGTACCCCTCAGAATCTTGACCCAAAACATTAACCTAATATTATGTAAACCATTAATATTCTAGCAGTATCAACTTGGAATCAGTAAATATGTGCTCAAAATTGTGACAAATCCCAAACAAAGAGCTAAGATCTCAGTTCCATAAGTCATAATACGATTGCACAGACCAGCTCCAGCTTTCTTCACTCAGTGTATACTGTACACAGTGTGTCTCAATTGAGCAAAGTGATCGTCCAAATTCAAGCATCCAAAATGCCCAAACTGGTCAAGAATAACCAAATCATGTCAGTGACATGTGCAACACACCCACAAATGAGAATCTGAAATATTTTTGCAACTTTCAGCTTAAGTATTTTTCTCTACGGGGCAATTTTCCACAGAAAGGCTTATAACGTTTTCCATTGCCTAACATGTTATACATCGAGCCTAACCTACAGCATGTGTATCTGTGCACAAGTTAATGCAAGCTCCCAGAGCTGGAGGGCCCGTTAAAATCGTTCAATAATTGTAGTTGCAAAGTGGTTATAAATGTTGTATTTGTTCTCTAACATTGTGCTATGCATGAAAAGTGTTATCTATGGCTGGGATGACATTATTGTTTGTCTACATTTCTTACTTTATTTTGACAGGTTTTGGTATATATTGGCCATATATAACACTGTTACGAGAAAGTGGAAAAATATGACTTCCTCCACTACAAATACTTTGGCAAATCTGAAGGCATGTAAACTGGACTCAGTGATGAATGGACATTAAAGGGGTTATCAATGATAGTCAGTGACTGGAGTCAAAGGTCATCTAGGGGTCACTTGGGATCTTTTCCTTAAGTAAAAAGTACTCTTTGTTCCAACAGTGAAAGCAGAAGGTGTTGTGTAGTGATATACTGTACCTTTGGTAGTAATTTGCATCGACACTGAGGGTGGTCAGAATGTTTTGGTCAATGGTCATGTAGAGGTCATTTTGGTACAGTACTACTGTTTATACCAGTATTTATACAGAGCACATCTTCTGTGTTTTCCAACTCACAGGACTCATTCATGTTGAAGGTCTGTTTTGCGGGGGGAGGAGGGGGGGGGGGGGGAAATGAAGCCCTTTAAATTTTCTTGGGTCTTTTGAAAAAGAAATGGGTCATTGGCCTTTTGGATTTAAAATTCTTATGAATCATTAACTGATATAAAACTAATAATTGTCTAGGCTTTCACCCTTGAATGCAAAGCATGGTGATCATGATGCAGAGAATGCCTTTGGCAATAAAAAAAGTTAACAAATGGCAGGAAGGGGCGAATGGGGACACTCCACAAAAGTGCTATACAATCTGAGGTAAATTGCTATGCAATTCTGAAAATGCGTAGCAGTATTGCTACGCAAGATGAAATTCTTATTTCCATCCCTGATGTGCCATATATGGTATGTCCATCTTTCGATGCCACATATTTGCATATTTAGTTATTCATGATACAAGTGTGAAATAGAAATTTTCCTGTAAAATGGTCAATATTTGATGGATTTTAATGGAGATTGTGGCTATTTTCTGGATTTTTGATGCTTTTTACATCCAGTATCCGTCTATGTTACTTTCATGTCACACAACCTTGAAATGGGACCTGTCTATGAAACTGGCTTTACTTCATCACATTTTACTGATCTGTGCAGTAAATCATCATTGACCTGTCAGAGTGGCAACATTTGAAGCCATTTGAATTTCAATCAGTGTGCACTGTGCACCCACCAGTCCTGAATGCAGATACCTCCAGGGAAGGTTTCTAAAATGATTGAAGTAATGCAAGATTAGCTGTAATGTCCCTGATGCAGTCTTCTAGAGTCAGGATGTCTTCCTGAATGTGAGAGTAATTTATACAAGTTTCCACTTCTTTTCATCACTCTATGTGGATGCATAGAAACTTCATTTAGTTGATTAGAGGATTCCAGCCAGATGGCATTTTACTCAAATGGATGAAATGTTTGAAGCACTGCTGCAGTACCCTATTTCTTCAGTTAACCATTTCATTTAAGGATATTTATGCTACAAATACTGTATAGGGGGAAATTTTCATGGGGGTTTTATTTTCTCACATTTTGGGCCAAGTAACTAATTGTGAATTTCAGACCCCGAAAATGCTTCAGTCATACTGTACAGGACTATTGGTTGATCCCTAACAGGTGCAACTGTAAATTCTGCACTTTGCGAATATGTGTGCAGTTTACAGAATCATGAAAAATTGGCCTCAAGGAAATTTCCTGCAATACAGTATACTACAACCTTCAAAGTACATGCACCTTTGTCTTACACTATCTTGATTTGTAGAGTTGGCTTTTACATGTTTGAATAGAAAGCAGTCTATTTCGCACCTCATCACCTCCTATTTACATATATAATTCCCTGGTTTCCCCTGTCCACATTGCATGTTTATTTTACCTATTCTTGCTCTTGCTGTATTTTGATAGCAGTGTGAACTGCTTTATTTTTAGAGTTCATTATCAATTAGCCTTATTTACTAATGAGCCACAGGGTTTCCGCCAAAGGGGGGAAAGGGGGGGATTTGTCCCCCCCTTTCCAGAAGAAGGTGGGTAAAATCCCCCCCTTTTCATTTCCATAAAAATTAAAAAAATTGTCCATATCTTGGTTTCTTACTTAAGAAGAGGGCACCTTTGCAGCAATGTTTGGACTTTCATAAGTAAATGGCCTTTAAAACCCTTCAAAATGCACCTTATAGGGGTCTTGAAGCAAGCTTTTGTCCCCCTGAACCCACTTGTAACTTTAGCCAGGGACAGCATCAATTTGACTAGGGGTTTTGGAGCAATTAATCCCCCCCTTTTTTGCATTTCTGGCGGAATCCCTGAGCCAGAATTAAAAAAATGTGAAAATTGTGATTTTAGTTTTAGCTGTAAGAGTGAAAATTTTGAATCTATTGCCATGGCAAAGAATGCAAGAAGTATTTAAGCTAGTTTTCATTCTGAAGAAGTCACAATTGAGACTTCTGGAAACTTAATTTGTTGTTTTAATATGTTTATTTTAGACTTTAAGATAAGGGAAGCTGTTACCCATCATAATTCAAACCAGAGAATTCACCGTTCATTTGCTCTTAAAGTGATCAAAGGGGAAGAATAATTCGACCTTGTATAATATTCTTTTCTGACTGTAGTGCAGGTTTATAAATTAATGTTTTGCTTTTCATTATAGTAGCTATAGGCTACGGTGAATGAAGAAGAATTTATTAGGAACAATGTGATCATAAAATAGTTAAGGATATTCTCAATCCCTGTGAAAATAAATGTGAATCTTGACTCCACATTATTTGAATCATCTAGGACGTGGGAAGTGATATTAATTGCAGATAAAGCATTCATATGACTTAAATAAAGTTTGAATAATTTGAATTGCCTCTCTTTATCTCTTTACCCCCTTTTTACCCATGTTACTATTAATTGCCTATAGTTAAGACCCAGCAAAGTGCTTTGAGTTACTTCATACTGATCTCTTGTGTAAGATTGTCATAATAATGGTTTTAGGAAGTGTTGGACCGATTATCGGTATTCAAATTGTGTGTCCGCCCATGTTCCCTATTTTTGCCTTGTACCAGTATCAGTAAAATATACCTTTTATAATGCCGATATCGCCTCACCGATATTTTTCCTCTTACAGGTCATGAAAATTGTGCACTGTTTGGGTATTTTTGAATACAAGTTCCAATATTTTACTTCATCATGATGAAATGGACACTTAGGGTGTGATGCTTGGTGGCCTATGGTTAGAATGCAGAATCCTTATTTAGGGCTCGAATAAGCTTGAAAAAGGGCACAGCCAAAATGAGCAAATTGGCTGCTGGTCTATGCTATTTCATAGGACATTGAGGGGCACTACGGCCATCAGTAAGGGCCCGACAGCCATGGCTGTCAGTGCTGCCGGTTATTTTGAGCCCTGCTTACTGTATTTCTCAAATATTGGTATGGGATCGGTACCGGTGTTGAGAATGGAATATTGGTATTGGTGGCATCGGCTACTCGCAATATCAGTACAGTGCTAGTTCTATCTACGCTGGTTGGCACCAGTCAAGAGTATTTGGCTGTAACTCCCATTGCCAGACTGATATTCAGTGAGAATTTGTAGTTTGCCTACTGGCACATAATTGAAAAGAAATCCAGACAAGGACATGCCAAAATGATATTCAGTCAGGAAATAATGATGACTGTACTTGTTTCCCCAAAAATATATAATTTGAAAATTAGATAGCCAACCATGTTCACAGGAAATTATATTCCAAAGGAGGTCATCACCCAGGCCCCTGTTCTGCTGCTGTTAAAAATTTGCTTTCTTCACTATTTGGATAGGCTACTAAATTAGCACTTTACCTGGCCTACAGGAGGTAGAACCCTGGTTATGGTAATTTGGTTTTGATTGACACATTTTGTCTTGTGTTTATTTTATGACTGTCCCTTTCAGTGTGGTCACTGTTTACCAGACTTATAGTGAGTACGTACTCATGCTCACGCTTTTTCATGACTGCCTGTACTCACACTCATGAGAATGAATTTGTGATCGTTCCCAAACTCACAGATTTTGAAAGTTACGCATAGGGGCTAATGCAAAATTTTGTAGTGGTACTCATGGAAAAGATTTTTAGTTGATTCTCACAACCACAGACACTGCACTTGTGTGCGTACTCATGACATTGTACGAGTTCACACTAGAAATCTGCTATTTACTAGCTGACAGTAATAGGAAATTGTCTCATTGAATAGTGTGTCAGCTACTGACAAGTACTCTGATTGATGTAGGCCTACATGAATACTTTGCGCTGGACAAGTTCAGTAATACATTGAACCCCCCACAGGGCCACTGTCTTGATCCTTCAATATCACTGAGAGCTAGACAATGCATTTATTCACTCTGAGGTCAACTTATGCAAGGACAACCCTCCCCTTTTTTCACAATTGTGACATTGAGGGGAGATAAAATTTCAGCTCTGTTCCCAGGCTTGGTGTATGTACTGAATTATAATGCATCTGTGATAGTACATTGATCATAAAGAACTATAGTCTGCATAAACTGTATGAGTTGCTGTAGCTGAGGAAAAAGTTGGATTTGAAACTTAGCACAGCCCTGAACTCATTGACACAAAAGTGGCAATAGTCAGAAAAGCGAGAAATTTCGAAAAAATGAAGCAGTTTTGTGATTGTTGCATTTACCACAAGGAATAAGGGTGATTGTGTGTAAAAATAACCCTGGAATGTCAGGCATTGTTATTTCATTGTGTTAAGGTACCCCAGCATTGAAAGGGCTTGCCCAAGATTTCTGTGATGAAGTCACATGGTGATAAACTTTTACTTCCATATGTGGTAGCAAAAAAGTAGTGGCTCCATAAAAGTTTGTAATATCCTTGGAGCTGAAATTCCTAAGAGATTACTAAAAGGCTGGAAGTCTGTACAGTTGTTGGAAAGAAGGTAAAAAGCCATTAAGACATCTAGTGAAATAAATCAAGGTGACTTTATGACACAACTTGTACTCTCTGCAGATTGGAAAAGACCCGCAAAAGGGGTTGAAAAGTTTGACATTTTTGGCATTCTTTAAATTGTAGAACCTATTCAGGTGGGATTACAGCTTTGATGTACAGTGATAGGTGAAAACATTTCATGTCCTACATTGTGTGGACCAGTTGTGGAAGTACTTAGCTTTGGTGCATAGACAATAGTTGTGCTTAAAAAAGTGTTTGTGGTTAGGCTTTGAAAAGTGAAGACATTCTTGTGTCTTGTGGGCATTTGTGTGTGCAAGTGTAGGCCTGTGTGGTTAGAACTTGTACAGTAGTAAACTGTAATTGACTCTTCTGGTGGTGAGATGAAAGCAGTTTGACAATCCTGAAAACCTTCTGTAGGTTATAATTGCCCAGTATTAATTGGTCATCATTGATCTCATGATACAGAGGAATGTTTGGTATCAAAGATCTAGCGGTTAGTCAGATCAGGACTGCAGAAAATAAGAATCTATAGTATAGTACTAGGCTGTGTGTACAGACATGTGAATATAATTATGTGATAAGTGTGATACTTAGTTCAGAGGAACCAATGTCATGACTTTGTGTACCTTAAAGACTGTGTAGAATGACTGGTGGGGCCATTTTCGTGGAATCGTCAGTAATTTGTATTTGACACTGCATGCATTGTCAATTGATATGACTTGTCATTAGCTTGGGGCCATAGCACGATAAAAGTACTTATACCATGGGAGTACAGTACCTGCTACATAGAATGTTTAACTGCCATTTATTGGTTGTAATTGACCCTTTGAAATTTACAGTAGCAATGCTATATTGTCCACTTGTGTTCCTTCGTGCCATGTGTAAAGGCCCCTACCTGAAACAAAGTTCTGTATAGAATAGTGAAGTAGTACATTTAAGGATTGGTAAGTGTTTCAAAAATCAACAAATCTGGCTATAGTTTTATAAGAAATTGTATCGAAAGGGTCATGCTGGTAGATACAGTACATGGGAGTAACTACTTCCAGTCACTTGTGGTGTCATTCATGGAAGTGTGAGGGAGCATTCCAAGATTTTTTCACTCTGAAATCGTACTTGAAATTTGAACTCGTTGTGTAATGTATATAGGTAGACTGTTTTGGGGGTCATATAATGAAATTTGTCATTGAAGGTAGTAAATTTATAGAATCAACCACTTCCCTTATTATGAGTCTCCTGTTGACATCAGAGAGGTCAATGTCAACTCTGCCCAGGGGTAGCAAGTGACCTACCCTCTTCCCTTGGATTAATTTACTCTGGTTGTAACTCGTGGGGACTGGTGTAGTCCTCCTGTATTGAAACCCACATCAGCTGGAGACTGATTGTATCCTCCAACCAGATACCTTCAGCTGTATGGTTCATAATTACCTCCAGCTGAACGGTAATTGGTACATGCGGAAGGAAATAGGAAGTTGTGGAGAGAGTGCAGGATTCCATACTGTAGCGCTGGTTCCAACTGTACTGTGAGCGTGACTCTTATGGGGTATATTGTGGTATCATTCTGTTGTATGGAAAAGTAATTGTAACAGCCAGACTATGCATGGTCCAGTGCAGCTGTCTTCAACATTGGTAAAGGTGCACCAGACCTTTATGCTTTGAGAGGAATCATTAATTGGACTATTATCCTGCATTTGTAACTTGAAAGGTAGCTGATACCATTCTGTACAATTGTAAGCCTTTTGTTTATCAAAAATATTGTGTAATCATACTTATTCTTGAATCTTCAGAATCCCGACATACTTTTCCTTTCATTCCAGTATTGGTAGAAGAGATCATATGGTTGAATATCTTTTGCATTTGCTTTTGTGATTTACTACTCACTTCAATAATGTTTTCATCCTAAAGTAGACTAAAAACTAACATTTTTTATTTAACTAAATTGTTTGAGTACAAAACTGAAAAAAATTAAAGAGAATGATGCAAGTTTGTGTGGTCTGCTGATACATGTTTGGAATATAGGCCTATTGCTTCAGTATCATTGATGCCTCCTTTGGGCTGGGGGTTGTAGAATACAGTGCCCACGGTATTCCCCTCCTGTCGTAAGAGGCGACTAAAGGGGAGGCCTTGAAACGAATTTATCTAGTTGACACTACATAACACATTCATGTTGGTGTGTCGTTAAATATTATCTAACTAACTCAGTATCATTGATGGAATAAGACCTCTTTTCATTCTAGCTCCTTAACCCCAAATTTATGATGTACAGTAATTTTTCTTCTTTTAGCAGGGTATGATCATGTTTTGTGATCTTTTGCCTGTTTCGAATGAGATATTGGTATCTGATTGATATCTACCAAAGCTTCATGGCTGCTGCTGAAAACTGATGTGTCTAACATGATATGGTACTGGATATTTTTCACTTAAAGGTCAGAAGCAGTCGCCCCAAACTTTTTGAAACAATAGCTAAATGTCACAAATTTCTTCTTATTTTGCTTCCAAGTATCTTTCATGATATTTTAGAACATAAATATTGCATATTCAAGGTAAATCAAGCAGTTGCTCCTTGTAAATTTTACAACTGTGTGAGAAAAATACTGTCACATGATTCTCAAGAGCCATTCAGGAAATAGGATAGTCTACCATACAATTCTTTTTTGGGGTGACTGCATTCTCCCTTTAATACTATATCTAAATTATTGGTGTTTAAGGTACAGTGTGTTTAATGTCACTGAAATTATCATTTATGTGTGTTTCTCTCAATTGAACACTGGGTTCAGTGAGAGAAGTTCAATAATATTAAGCAGTTCGGCTAATTGTATACAGTACCTCTACATAGAGTGGTGGGTTTCTTATTACTTCAGATCGACTAAAGTATTCAAAGGTATACTTGTACAATCCCTTCCAAATTACATTGTGGCATTAAAAATAAAAAAAAGAGATGGTTGAATGCTACCTTGTTACTTTTGAACATGATAGAGCAAAAAAAAAAAAAAAAAAAACTACAGAAATTTACAAGGAGATGGAGAAAGGGGAAGGGGAGGGAGAAATTGGCAGTTTAGGCCAAGTAAAAAAATATATATGTTTCCCGTCAGGTTTTTGCAAAAAAAGGAGGAGGCGGGGCTTTTTTTTTTATTTTCTTTTTTTTTCCAAGATGGCTGAAACAGACTTTCCCGCAATCCAAATTACATCATTTTAAAAGATATGTACAAATATAACTCGTTGACACACAAAAGTGATTGTAAAACTTTGTTTTATTTTGTTTATACCAGTGTAGAAGAACTTCTTTAACACCCTTGAAATATACTTCCAGCATACCCTTTTATTTGTCTTGTAGTGCATGGTTCCCTTGAGTGAGTTTTACATAAACATTTGTTTCACACCCAAAGAAAAAATAACTTCTAAATGAAACTTGAAGTTTAAAACAAGAACTTGTCTAAATGTACAACAGTGTTGGCGATGGAACGTTCACAGAGCGCTACGAGCGTACGTACAGTAGTACTAGTATAGGCTGCGGAGCTAGCACATTGTCTAACTTTGGACGTAGGTTGAAAGAAGTAATCGGCAAGACCTTACGAGTGTTCGCAAGTATTATTTTCGGTAGATTTATTCGAAATTTTCTTTTTTTTCTCGCATTTTATCAGTAGATAAAAAATAAAAAAATATTTCATGCGGCGCCGAAAAAGGAAGCGGGCGGGGACGCGAAACATATATATTTTTTTACTTGGCCTTATTGGAATGTACTAAGTAAATATGATCCCAGTCTAGTTTTATGTTTCCAATTAGGTAGCATGTTTTCTCCAGTTTTAGGTGGTTCTGCCAGCCAGCTGTTGTGTGATTGATCTGGTATTAACCAGTGTGTTGCAGTACATAAAATATGATTTCTTGGAAAAAAGTTTATCACAAGCATGTTTATCAATATGTAAACAAGTATTCATCGAGTCTGACTGGTAAATAATGTATGTGTATACAGACTATTCCAAATGAAGTTGAGGGATAGCCTACAGTAAAAGATACGTGCCATCACCAGGTAGTAGCTTAACTTCCTGTCATATCTGCTATTCTAGGAGTTCAGTTTACTTGGCAGCAAGTGTATTCAGTAAACAGTGATGAATCAGTTTTACTCCTTCTTACCTTATTGATTAAACATATGAACAATCCCCTACTGTGAAAGTAGTTTCCAGAAATATTTTGGATCGGCCAACCCCAGTGGTGGCAGATCAAACAATTGGTGAAGATGTAACACCCTTTTACATAGTGCATGATAGGATGCACTACCATACAGTAAAAGAAGGTAGGAAACAATATGTTGTGATACTACAGATTCAAGCTATACATGATAGAGTACAAGAGGATGCAGTAAGACTTGAGTTGAAGAATTCCGATTTTAACCCTTTTGTTGCAGAGCAATATTTTTTATTTGACCAATCATGAGATGCAGACATTTTATTAATGGTCAGATGACTACTGTATTTTGGCATTGTAACATAGTGGAGAGATGAAGAGAAAGTTGCCTGTTGGATGAAAGGCCTGGTGATGTTTTTACCATGTCTTGTCGCATATGTTATTAGTATATTGTGTATGGTGTGAAAAGGCTTGTGAATGAGGTTGTTCATACAGTACAGTATGTGAAGTAGAGGATGTCAGTATGTTTTATACAGTAGGTAAACCACATGATTTTGGGGGGATATATATTTCAAATTGTACTGAAAAAAGGGTCAATTCTGTAGAATTCGCAGATTTCTCTTTTCATATTGTACATACAGCTTGTGCTGAACACTGTTATTAAAGTTGTATAAAAGACCTCAAAAGTTTACATACCAATGACCCTCTCATGCATGCCAAAGAGGATGTAGAATAGTCTGTAGCACTTAAGGGTTTGAAAAGGTCTTTTGAATGATATACAGTACTACATGCTGCAATTCTTTTTTGCCTCTAACAAATGGTCCCTTACTCTATGGGGTTCACTGTTGGACCTCTCTACAACATTCATAGTACAGTAAAGGGATGTCGTAAAGCTGCTTGTAAAATGACCTTTAACCCTCTTCTGTTATTTGAAAATTGTATGACAAATAACTCTTCAAATAGCCAGAGGTATTCTGTGAGGCATTAATGGGTTTGCAACCTTTGGAATGCTCAAGAATCCCAACTATTTGTAGTGTTTGAAAGTTTGAATGATAGACAGTTGCTCTGCAGTACACTACTGTAGTTGACACTTCAGGGGTTGTGCTGCCATAATGAAGACCAAGAGTCAGAAGAAATCAACTAATTACTTGAAGTCTGTTAACAGGATCAGAAGGGTTGGAAATAGTATCTTGAAAGCCAAGACAAACGATTTGTTGACTGCTCAAGTTGGGAAAATGACAAGTAAGAAATTAAATAAAAGTGTAAAAGTTGCGAAAAAATTTTTGGTTGTGAACACACCAGACTGGTAAGTACAGTATGTATGTTACACTGAATATCTTTGGTGTGTGATTATGACTTTACACTTCAATTTGAAGGTGTAATTTTGCTGCCTTTTGCACACATAGTATATGTAATTTTACAGAAAGCTAATTTGGGTTGGCATAAAAATTAAGAAAATTTGAATCATCTGGGGCAAAAGTTCAGTACAGTAAAGGGATGTCGTAAAGCTGCTTGTAAAATGACCTTTAACCCTCTTCTGTTATTTGAAAATTGTATGACAAATAACTCTTCAAATAGCCAGAGGTATTCTGTGAGGCATTAATGGGTTTGCAACCTTTGGAATGCTCAAGAATCCCAACTATTTGTAGTGTTTGAAAGTTTGAATGATAGACAGTTGCTCTGCAGTACACTACTGTAGTTGACACTTCAGGGGTTGTGCTGCCATAATGAAGACCAAGAGTCAGAAGAAATCAACTAATTACTTGAAGTCTGTTAACAGGATCAGAAGGGTTGGAAATAGTATCTTGAAAGCCAAGACAAACGATTTGTTGACTGCTCAAGTTGGGAAAATGACAAGTAAGAAATTAAATAAAAGTGTAAAAGTTGCGAAAAAATTTTTGGTTGTGAACACACCAGACTGGTAAGTACAGTATGTATGTTACACTGAATATCTTTGGTGTGTGATTATGACTTTACACTTCAATTTGAAGGTGTAATTTTGCTGCCTTTTGCACACATAGTATATGTAATTTTACAGAAAGCTAATTTGGGTTGGCATAAAAATTAAGAAAATTTGAATCATCTGGGGCAAAAGTTCAGTGAATCAGATACACTTTCATGCATAGAACCACACTACTACAACAGCGTGTGATAATATGGTCTACATGTCACATGGACCAGTAACCATAGTTTATTCATGCTAGTCTACAGTTGCATGTACATAATTTATATGTAGTGATGGTTGCATGCATGTTTCATATTACTTCAATTTGGTAGGCTAGCTCACTGTACATAATGCTTTCAGTGTGTATTTGTATGAAAGTTAAAGATTTTGAGGTATGGTAGTAAGTATTGCAATATACTACCCAGCTGATTTAGCTTAGGGGAACCCATCCCTCAAAACCCAAGATTTTGCACCCTTAGTGTACATTGTTTACATACACAACTAGGATGTGGGGGGGGGGGGGGGGAGGACGGGCAGGGCAGCCCATTGACCTCTCCCTTCTTTGTACCAGTGTAATCCATGTTTAGAGATTTCATCCCCTGAAGACTGATACCTGTACATATTGTAAACATCTGGATGGGACTAAATGTTTTATCGTGAGCATACCTCTGCCAACATTTATCAATGAACCTGGAGTCCCTGATTACAGTACTTACCCTAACTGATTGGTTTACATGTTCAAAGATTTCTCCTAACTTTACCAACCTATTTCCTATCACAAAGTTGTGTCTGTGATGATGGGTTTTAGAGATGACTGTTGTAGACACAAAGAAATAACTCATCAAAAATTTGATTGCTCACTGTCAGTAATGATTTGTAGTGAAGGAGTAGGTTTTCAATCATCAATGAAATTAATGTTGAAATTAACACCAGGTTTTTGTAAACAGCATAAATGTACTGACCCACAGTATGAAGTTGGGTGAGGGCTTTCATTTGCAATAAAATTTCTGTGCAGCATCACAGCTCCCGTGCACTACAGAATGATATAAACTCATATACTGTAGCTCTTAGGTTACATGTCTTCTTGTATTACTCCAAATTGAACCCAGTTAAATGAAATTAATCATATTACTGTATGAATCATGTATTGTATCAAGTACATCTTCAGATCTGTTCTAAAGATTTGAGTAGCACTCTGCTGTAACCAGTGAAATGGCTGTAGCTTGCAAACTTAAATAGTTCTCCTAATTTTAAGCATGTTTGGTAGGCCTAGTGTTCCAGGGCATCATATGTGCTATCTTTAGGATGTACAGAACAGTATACTGGTACTTAATTTTTAGATGTATAAATGGCTAACGGGTAACGGCTATCTACTAATTACTTGTATCAAGAAAAATGTATCACAATGCTATTAGAGTTGAGTAATTATATGTAAATGTACAGTAAGCATATGCTAGTATTCCCCCCTGGATAAAGAACATGGACTAGCTTATCTGAATCCTCCATGGGTAAAGCTCTGTTATGAATAATTTTGTGATCTGTAAGTAAAAAAATGTATTAGTGTACGTATACAAAACCTGAATTTTAAATTGAATTGTTGCTTGTCAGTAGGGTACATTAAAATACCACAATACAATTTCACTAACAAACTATATTTGTATCAATGTTTTGCCATAATTATGTTCCCTTCATAGAATCACTGGTACATCTTTGAAACAGATTAAGTTATGTAATGTTAGGGAGGGAATCCGTGCACATATCAGTAATTTAAAATCAGTTGGGTAACTACTCTTGTGTTTTAGGGCATTTTTTTTAATATCACATGGAATACATATTCTGTATAGTACTGCTTTGTAATACTTGAATGTATTTTAGTGCACTTAATATAATTTAATACCCTTTATTAGTTGTTGCTTCATTTTAAGTATAGTCAAATATTGATTGAGTGTGAAAAGAAAATAACTTTTTATTGGGTTTTTCCTGTACTTACCAATTGGCCTGGTGAAATCCTGTACAATATAATTCTGCTAGGGTTTTATAACATTTGCACAGGTCTCAGAAAATTTCAAGTTGTAAGAATTTGTAACAACCACACGGTCCTTGTAGGGTGGGGATTAGAGGTTAGAGGGAGGGTCAGGGTGAAAGCAAAATATCCTGAGAGCCCGACATTTTTAAATGTAATATAGGCATACTGTAAAGGTTAATAGTGATCGTTGTTTATAGAGAGAGGGGGTGCTCTCTCTGAAAAATGTTTGCTAAAGTAGGTGATAAATTTAATTATGGCCCTATTTGATGACCAAGTACATTTCTGATTATCATCACTCAATGTTCACACTGAAATTATCGCTGTTTGCTCTCTTTTAAGGTTTTGAATTGATAATTTCTGTCCAGGTGGCTCAACTTTTTGTCCGGGTGGTACATTCTTTGTCAGGGTGCTGAGCACCCTCTGCAAATTTTGTCTGGGTGTAGCACCCTAACAAAACAGCTATAAGTGGAGAACACTGTGCATACATGTATTAACCAGAATGTGTGCATATTACATAAACGTCATGGCTATTAGAAGGCTATCATATTCAGAGTGCAACCTTTTTGGCATCCGAAAAGGGAAGATTTACTGATGGTGATAAGGCAAAAACCTACAGTTTTGTAATGGGGACTGCAGATTGCGATGTCAACAATGGCAACCATGTGAAAACAAGTTTTACTTGAAGCAAGTGACTGTTCTTCCTATGAAGTATCCTTATTGGTGGCTCTCTTTGGCTTCGGACATCATGTATGCAGGTGTGAGTTCTTTGTAGCTCAATGAACTCATCAAAAAGCTTTGTTTAGCCATGATTTTCCTTCTGACTGTAAGTTCAACTAGAGGTTTTGCTTTGGGAGTACCACGCGAGAGAGGTCTACTAATCTATTGAGATTTGGTACATATGCACCTTTTCGTTGAGAGAGATGTATATCGAAGTCCAGATGGATTGATCACTGTAGAAGCTTTCCAAGTACATTAACCCTATCCTTCCAGGATACTTCTCAATGTTCAGTAGGTTTTGTATTTTTATCTTCTAGTTTGGTCGATTTTCAATATATTATAAAGCAAAAACCTTCATAGTAACAGATTCTTTAGTCCAAGTACAGCAATGTCATGACTCTCAAATCATAATATGATTTCCTCATTGCAATTAATATTTTAAAATGTCACTTCCTGTTAGTTGCAAATTTACAAATTGATAGAAACAAGTCACTTTTGCCTTCTTTCAGTCACATACTGACTGCAGTATTTTAACCAGTATTGCATCAGTACCAGTTCATTGTTCTATTGTGGTCCCTGGAAAACAGGATTGGGTGTTGCAACTTTCTATCTGGACACCAACCATATGTCAGGACAGGAAGGAAAGGGGAAGTTCCTTAATTGGGTACGGTATCAAAACCAACTTGTAGTTTCGAAACATACTATCTGAGGGTATCCATTTCGCCATGCTCACAGTTGACATGCAGTCGTATAGTTTTATTGAAAATCTTACTTTCAATAACAACCAAGTCCAAAGTGCAAAGGAGTAGATTTTAGATTGTTCCAGGCTTTTACAGTCATTTCCAAAATGGAAATCTTGTGAATAATCAACCCTTTTAGATTGTCTCAGGCTGTATTATCCTACTGAAGCATTAAGTGTTGATGCGCCTGTAACAATTTATAAACAGCACCATCTTTTGAATTGTGAAAATGCAGTTAGCAGTGGAAGGAAAAGTGCAAGTGCAAATTTTTACTGAAAGTTGTCTTAAGTATGAAATCAGGCTTCTAAAATATTTTGTTGAGCATGCTGTACTAAATTACAGGTAATGGTAGTAGACGCTGTTTATTCAGGAATTTGTGCTGGTGTATTCAGTTATAAGTGGTGATGTCGTCCAAGGTCAGCCATTTCCATTCCCTGGTTCAGCGGTTCTGTAAAGTCTTTTCCACTCCTCCTTACCTCAAGTTTTGGGGAATTGGTCTTATAGGTTTGAAATAAAAGTTCATTTTATGCATGTTTGGTAATTAGATAAGTTTGTCAAGGCCTGCAGTATCTTTATACTGTACGGCCTACACCTTATTTGTAGGTTGCAAGACACGGTATTCAATAGTGTGTAACTCCTGGGGAAGCAGTAATCAAAGTGTCTTAGGTTGGAAACTACAAAGCAGTGGCCCTAACCATATTTTGAAACATTATCTTTCAAATCTCCCCATATGTTGTGTGTTAATGTCTAACAGTGATGTTTAAAGGGAAAATGCAGTCACTCAATTTGAATTAGTGTTTGCTGATATGTCAGTTCATGACTGGCTCTGTTAATTCATGTGTTGATATTTTTGTTACTAAATTTTTCAGTTCGTGCAAAAATTACTAGGTTATCTAAATTATGAAATATTTTTATTCGGACACATAAAAGATATTTGTAAGGGAAATAACAGGAAATTTGTAAGTTGTAGGTGATTCTTCAAAATAAATTTTAGGCAACAACTCATTTCCTTTAAGCTTGGAATACCCTGTATTGCATGTTTAAGGTAAATTGTAGAGTAATTCCTTATGAAGTATGCAATTGCCACATGACTAAAACAATCCATACATGAATTAGGATACTGATATTCTTTCAAATGGAAGTGCATGACTTCATTTGCCTTTTAAGTGGAAAAACTAATCTATCTCGCTCCTGATCACCTCCTATACATGTAATTTCCCATCTTGCCTGCAAGCACCTTCTGGCATAATTCTTTAGCCCTGGGATGGCGCCTTCCCACTACTAGAGGGTGAGTGGTAGTACCACTTCCTCCCTCCAGCTTGCCCTGCTTCAAGGAAGATGTGTCTTTTGCAACTGTCTGGCAAATCGAGAGTTTTCATCCCCTTTTAGAGGATTTCCAAAGTGTTCCTTTTTCCTTAGACGTTCCAAAGTCGGTATCTCTCTACAAAGCTCAACTTACTGTATATAAACTTGTATCACTTCGGTTTTTCTTTTTGCAGTTTTTTAGGCCTAGCCTATTTCGTGTTTTCATACGTGGCTTCCTGCCACTTCTTCAGCATTGGGAGTGGTTCGGCGAAATTTTGGAACCTCTATTGTACCTATTGTTTGCATGTGCTACATTTGCTAACCTTGCATTAATGCTTTACTGTTCACTTCCACGCTTTCAGCTTTGTGTTTTTGATCGTTCACTGCATGTCAAGAATGTACTTTAACCTCTCTCTGAGTTTAATTCTCGTTTCCTTAACTCTGTCACTCCCTTTAAGTGGAAAATGTCAAAAAGTAGTAAAACTATTCTCTGACATATTTTATTTTGATTTATTTCTTTACCTTGTTTATAATCATTTTCTTTAAAAAGTTTGGAATGATTTTATGTTTATTACGTGTTATTAAGCATTGCGCTTATTGATTCTCTCGTATGCTCCCCACGGAAAGATCCTTCAAGGTGTGTGCCCCAGTTTGCACCATTTAATATCGGTCTTCAGGGCACGAGATTGCCTTATCTAAAGTCAATTTGTAACCCATCCAGGTTTAAGCAGAACTTGCCTTCTTCTGCAAACTGTTGAAATCTGGTTTATTAGAATGCGCAGTGACTGGATGAAGTAGAGAAATCTGACTGATGTTGAGTCATCATTTTAATTAGCATGGATGAGGACATCCATCTAGTCTGGCAGAAAGCCTTATCCAGAACCCAAGTGAGAGAAATAATATTCATTGGCTTCTTGGTGAAAAACTATGAGATATTGAGGGATTAATATTTAAGCTCTGATTATTAAGGCCCTGGATTTGATTCAGAATAGTTGACATAACTGTGGGCAGCTATTGTGCTTGGCTTTATTTCTAGTGAAGTCATCTGTTTGTAAAGTATGTTTTGATATTTTATAGACATCATTGGTCAAGTACTTGCTGTTCTTAGTAATGGGGATGTTGTTCCTTTTGTGGGCACATTCTAACTAGAATCGAAGCTTGTAAGGACAGTATTAAGTGTTTATAAGAAGTGTACTTAAAGTTGTCAAATCATATTTTAGCCATACAACAACAACACTGTACAAACATTGTGGGTAGACATATATTTTCCTTACTAACCAAGAAGTGCTGGGCTAGATACGAAATCAAAGAAATGTTAGCTTTGAGGAAGATATGTTAGAAATAAGGCATGATCTGACTCAAATACTAGAAATAGCTATGTTCTGACTCAAAACACTCATCAATTGGAATACTTAGTAGACCTTGAGAGGCCCCCAGATGCATAGGCCTACGTAAATACTGAAGTTTCTGTAGCATTACATGCTGTCTAACTTTAGCATGCAGTAACCTGGGTACTGTAATATTTAAAGGGTATAACCAGCAGGCTTTGACAAATTCTGCTTTCATTACTTGTCCATCTGTCTATTTGTTCTATAAATTTACTTGACTGCATGAATATCTGCTTGTGCAGTATGAATCTGCCTACGTAGAGTATGATATTGAGCAATGCACTTGCCTGAGTAAGTTTTGTTTTGCTTCGTTTTGTTGTTGAGCCCTGATAAAGCAGTTCCTCATTATTCTCTTCAAGCAACAGCTATCTAAACCTTTAATATTTCTGATCAAATGTTATCATATGAAAAATTTGCGCTCAGGTGGATACATGTGCATTACTCCTTCACCCATATTACTGGCTGCCAGCACACTCCATTTGCTCATGAATGCATCAATTCCCAATGGATTTATGCACATATTACACATATCACTAACCAAGAACAAATCATAAGTATTCAACAAAAGAGGGACTTAAGCAAATCTTAGTCTACGGTTTGTAACTCCTTCCTTACCTCCTATTTACATGGGTATACGAACTTCCCTAATTGGCTGCAATAGGCAGAATCTGTGGACAATTGGGTTTTTGTGTAATATTTTCTCTGGTTTGAAAGTGACTTAGAGGAAATCAGGAGCATTGCTGTTTAGTTAAGTTTTCCAGATATAACTATTTCTATTAGAAAAGATCAGCAGTGGCAAAATAGGTAGAGACAACTCTCCAGTGGACAATTCCCACCTGGATAGTTCCCACCCAGAAAATTCCTACCTTGAACAGTTCTGAATCATTCTGTGGGGAAAGTTGCCTAAGGAGGAGTTGTCATGGTTGGGAATTGGCTGGGTGGGAATTGTCAGGTCGGGAATTGTCAGGGTGGGAATTGCCCAGGTGGGAATAGTCAGGTCGGGAATTATCCGGGCGGGAATTGTCAGAGCGGGAATTGTCATTCAGAGAGCAGCACATTCAGATTATCATATAATGTCACATGGTATTGTTTGAAATGTGTTGTCACACAAAACTATTTTGTCTTCAGCAACAGTACATGCAAAATTTGCTTTGGGGAAAAAATGGCCTCTGGGAGGGAGAGGGCATTAAGGCAATATTAGGAATTGGAGGAAAGAGTTGAAGTTAACTTTGTTGGGAGAATTTGAAAGATGAGACAAATTAAATTGACTCTTTAGTAATCCAGTAGCTAAAACATTTTTACTGCCACTTATTGAAAAGAGAATCCATCCTATAGGCCTACATGAAAGAAATTATTGGATAGGCCCATGCAATTGAGTAAAACAACCAGGGGTGGAAAAAATGTTTCTTTCCCCATAAGCAAGTCAAATTTTACATGTTTTCATGTGGAAAACTAGTCAAATTTACTTCCAAATGCCCATACTTCCCTTCAAATACCAAACTTTCCCAGCAAGGAGCTTCATGCATTGCTGATTTTTTCCACCCATGAAAGCAACTTAATGCATCATGTAATGCAAACTGAGCTCAGCATATGCAGTGTGTAGGCCTGTATTACTCTGTAGCATCAGAGCATGGTACCATCCTTCTACTAAAGGCAGAGTATATCTTCAAATGAGATCTACATGGAGTACTGCCATGACTGTGAACATGAGTACAGTATATAATGATAACACATGATAGTACAAATGTTTTGTGCAAATGAAAATCATCAGCTTACTGAAGCTTTGAAACACTAGGCCAATTTGAAATCTGTATGTTATGTACTTCTGTCTTTGTGACGAACTACATATAATACTGTGGCAATGTTAGATTCCTTCCTGCAATATGTAGCAGGTTTGGGCCTCATAGAACAACAAATAACTGTTTATGTTGTCACAGCCAAGAATACTTTTCTTTGAACCAGTCATCTTATTTTGAAACTGCTCTGGCAGTCCTCTCGTTTCTAAGGCCTGGGTCTAAATGCTGTCTGTCTGTCAGGCATTGGCTTGAATTCTTGGCATTCCTGAGTTCTTCTTCCATTAAAATGGAATCCCTGTTGACAGGCATATTGAGAGTAGCGCTCTGTGCCAGGGGATTTACTGTATGTCTCCACTAATGGTTTTGTGGCTGCTTGACCCACACCATACAGGATGCTTGTCTGTCAGGTCACAACACAGCTACAGTATGGGGTAACACCATGGTCTGTATTTAGGCAAGAAATTAGTATACTAGTTGCAGGTGTAAGTGTGATCTGTCTGCTGGATAGATTAGTATATCCTATGAGCAGGGAGTTGTCAGCAAACAGCCCCATGGCATAGGCAGTGTAAATTCTATGGCCTTGAAAATTTTGCCAGTTTCATCCACTGTACCATAGTATCAACCCAGCAGCATTTTACCAAAAAAAAAAAAAATTCCAAAAAAATCTTGAAAGAAATAAATACATGACAAGATAGGTCCCTTTTCTTTAGTTTGCATTACTGTTATCTTTTCAATGGGATAAGTGTTTATGTTTAAGTGTTTTACGTTTGGTGTAAAGTGTAAGAAACGAGAAATTCAATAAAGCAGCTAGTGTAAGTTCCCAGATGGTGAGGTTGGCAATTACCTAGGCCCTGTATTGGCTAACACTGCTTCCAGAAAGAGTTGAGAAAGGCAAAAAAATACCAATGTTTTAAAAAATTGCCCTCCTCCCCTCCTAAATATTTGCCAACATGCGCGATAAAAACGGCCTCTGCGGACCTCAAAATAGACCTAATTAGCTTTCTAGGGACTAATTTTTCCCAAAACATTTGAAAACAGCCCCTCTGAAGTTTGCACCCTTCATGCTATAGGCCTACTTGATTATGGGCCATTGACAGTACATTTTTCATGGAAAAGCCTTACAGTACACTTAGGTCCATGTTTAATTTTCTTACATGGTCACAATATTCGTGGGTCCATGTAGACTGTTTCTCGACATGACTGTTGAAGTAGCTCTTAGCCCTGTTTCTAAAGAACAACCAGTTGCACAGACTAGCCTTGTTGCATTTGTGCAAGGGCAATGTCCTGTGGGCTGGTGACCCCAAGGCTTGTGGACTAGGTACAGAATGGATCAAATAATGAATAATGCAAAGAAGTTTTAAGAAAAGTGAACTCCTGGCAATAGCTGAATGAAAGGTAATCACATTAAATGGAACAAAGGCTCACATAAAAGATGCACAAGTTTGACTTGACAGTAAAGAATGGAGAGACTGCTTTGTGTACAGAGAACTTTCTCTCTAATCAATAAGATTATTCTTCTCACATAGGACAAGGCTCATGCCTTATTTCTTTGAGATGGAGCTATAGTACTCATATTTTGGTATTTTGTTACAGTTGTTGAATAGTGTGCATATATATGTATGTTAAAATAGTAAAAATACAATAGATACAGTATGGCATACTCTATTATGTACACTTTAACATACACATTGTGTGCAAAAGAAAACTTCCGGGGAGCTGTGTAATGTCTTTTGGATGCTATGTTATGATTGTAGCCAACAGGAAAACTTAGAAAAGTCTTCCAAAAGTCAACAAAACATTGAGTGTTTAAGATAGTAATGCACCTCTTCCATCTTTCAGCCCTTAAGGAAAAAGGAAGTAAACATTTGATAGACTAACAATTTCTGATATGCGGGCATTTAGTATAATGTATTCATACTCAAGCTCTGGCTTACTAGCATGTACTCATACTCATGAGTTTGAGATTTGTGCTCCTATTTCACAGAAGGACAACTCCTCCCCCCACCCTTCCTCCCGACAAGTCCCACTAGGACAATTTTCAGTCAAGACTCTTCCCCCCTAACAAGTCCTACCTATTGCAGTAGCCCCTCAGATAATCTCTGTACCAGAAAATTGGAATTATCCTGGGTGGGAATATATTCCAGGGGCAAATTGTCCTTTCTGGGGAGTTATTGGGGGTGGGGAACTGTATGGTGGGAATTAACTGGGGGAGTTGTCAAGGAACTGTGCACTGGTAATCATACTCCCAACCTGTTCTTGCACTCATGCAGGGCTGAAATTTAGCACCCGTCCGATCGTCCGTGACGGGTAAAACTTGCATCGGACAACCACTTTCTCTCTTTGAACTTGTCCGATGGACGAGTAGATTTTATTTGTAACTGAGTAGTTCCCTACATCAGCAGGAAAGTGTCATAAAAATCCCCTTAAGAAGTGGCATTGAGACAATGGTATTGACTACCATTCATCATTGTACCATGCCAATAAATGTGGAAAAATGCAGAATTTAAAGTAATGTTTGTTTTCTATGTCAGAGACAGGAAATAGAATTGTTCATCTCTTGTTCGTCACTTTCATTCGGACAACCAAAAACTATTTCGGACAACCTAAAGTTAGCTTCAGGTTGTCCGATGGGCAACCTGAAAATTTCCTTAAAAATCAGGCCTGCTCATGACATTGTTCTCATACTGCAAGTCAGCTTACACAATCCTTTACTGGTATAGGATTAATTAGGAACTCTAAACATTTGTGAAATAAGGTCAGAGCTAATGAAAATAGTATTTTTGACAAACTGTATGAATGTATATAATACAGTAATAAAAAAGTTATGGAACTTGAGTGCATTCTGCTCAGGTGTGAAAGCAGCTTCCGTTTTACGGAAGTGCAGAGGTATGATCAGTATGATCAGTGCCGGTTTGTTTGTATCAAATCATTCCATCCTTATCGTAGTAATCATAATACCAGATCAACGCCTACAGTTGTGTAGTATGCTAGTAATTAATAAACACTCAATTTTCAGCCCACCAGATGGCACATCACTCAAGTTGCATTTTATGAATTATCGAGATGAAACGCAGCACTTTGACGTATATTACACATGACAAGAAAACTCATTTATGTGTGACAAAAGACAACATGCACGGAAAGTAATAGTTCTAAAAGGGCACGGTCATGTTAGATTGGAGCTTCAGTATTATTTTATGAAGGACGTCAGTCGTCAGTGTAGTATTACTTCTCGGAAACTCTTGAATACTATCTGTATGACATTCCAGAGATTTGTTTCAGTCACGGCTCCATCTTTATCTCCCACGTTCAGTGCCCGCCTCTTAGCTCCTCCATGTTTACTTACTGGTCACCATTCTTTCATCATTATCAGTACAATTGGTATGTCTGCTTTGTACTTGTAGTGCTGCCAACATTGCAAGCTCCCCAATCATCAGTTAAGGCATATTCTAGTAATCAATTTCTCACTGGAAATGCTAAAGGTTAATTATCTTATGTTGTAACATCAAGCCACTGTATGGATGAATATATTGGTAACACAGTATCAGTGGTACATTTTGTAGGTTAATGGCCTGTAAATACTGCCGTAGACATTGAAATAAAGTCCTTGTCTGACAGTTATCTGCAGCCAGTGCATCTCAATCAGCTGGAAATTCATCAGGGAATGTCTGAGACTATGCCTCAATTTTGAGGATGGGTAATTTCCTGCATCAGTCACGTCACATTTTGTCTGATGCTGTAAGCAGAAAGTTTGGACATAAAATTTGTGTGAAAAGTACACTTATCAGCTGTGAAGATGAAGATTTGTGATTTGACATAACATGTTTCTTAGTTTGCACTGATCATGTTTTGCAACCTACTCCATAAAAATTAAGTTTGAGCTTAATGACCAAAGACAAATGTAGGCAAATGTGTCTGCTCTCTTTAACAAAGATCAATGTCCTTAAAGGCAATAGGCAGTCACCCCAATAAGAGTTGGTATGCCCTGTCACTCTAGTTCATGAATGGCCTATTTTGATCATGTGACAATGTTTTTGTTAGTGAATTGTGAAATTCAAGGAGGATTTCTCCTTGCTTTACCTATTGTTTGTAATAGTTATGTTCAAAATGTCTTCAGAGGTGCTTGTGGTGCAATAAGAGGAGATTTGCAAGAATTTGCTGATTTTTTTCAAAGCAAAGTTTGGGGCAAGTTTGGGGCAACTGCCTACTGCCTTTAAATTCTAGTGGACACTGGACAGTTGGATATTAAAGCTGTCTTGAAATGAGGGAAGGCTAAAGTGATCCTTCTTTAAATTTGCTGCTTCATCTGTCAGCACAAACTAAATCTCCTTGTGATATTCAGTAATTACCAATATAATTATCAATTAATCTTTCATTAAAGTGTGGTCAGATTGAATCCTGAGAGAATTATAGCAATTTAGGTCTTGTCCCTTGGACTGAGTCACATATTTTATGTTTATTATCATAGACACTGATTTAAAATCAAGTGGTTGTTCCCACTGGGAAGTGGAAATAGGTCAAGGATTCCAACCTGTAACAAAAGGGATGAGTAATACCACAGAAAAAATATTTGGGGGAGTGTTGAATTGTTTTTTGTTTACACTTTTCACCATAGTTTTGCCATAAAGGATGTGTCTGTTGCACATGTGCATATGCACAGTGACTAACCAGGATCTGATACACCTTCATAGTTGTGCTGTAGTAGTCCACTTGTGCAGTTCGTGGGTAAGAAGTCAGTTTTAAAAGTTCCTAGATGGCTGGTATCAGAGGTGAAAGCACTGTGCAGGTCCTTTCAGTGTTTGCAGGGTTTGTTTAATTGTGTTCTGTCTGTACTGGACATACTTCTCAAGTGTTATGACACAACTCCCAGGAGCATTTGACACCCCCATTTGGTGTGTTAGTCATACATAGGAAGTTAAGTTACCTGGGGGTTTACTATAAAGAACTCCCAAACTGTCTTATGTATACACATATTCCCCATTCGAGAGCAAGCAGTCCTACTTTCAGAATAAAGGAAGAACGGAAGCTGTGGATCTTTCATTTTACCAGGATTCAGTTCTTGGTGCATTTGTTCCAGATTGGAAAGACTTCATTCACAGAGTGCTTACTACAGCTGCATCGCTTGTGTACTTCATAACTATAATCCTGTACTCAGATACAAGTAGGCCTATAGACCATACAATGGGGAAAATATCTGGACTGTCTGTAACAGGTTTGTCTCTCTTTTTTGTGAACAATTTGATATGTCTTGAATCTAGGCTACACATTTTTCAGAATGTACCTGCCTGTTGCATTCTAATAAGTTGCTTCCCCCCATCTCGTTTTCACATATTTCTGTAATTGCCAAGGATTTTTGTAAAACTATTTATTCAGTACATTCCATACTTGTGTAAATTTGATAAGACAAGTTCATACTGCTACAACTCTAGTCCCAAACCTCTCACCCCATTCCTGTGTTGTAGTTTCTTGGTTGTACCTATACATTGCCCGTCCTTAACTCCTATTTACCTTCAGTGTATGTGACCCTTAATTTCCCGCAATTTAAGGCCCTGCAAAATCAGTAGCACAATGGAAGGGAAATCTTGCCCTGGAACACCCCATGGCATGGCAATAAGTGAGTTGGGAAACTTTTATACACAGTGCATGCTGGGAAGGAAAGTGTATAACAGAGATTGTATGCGCAAGACAGATATTTTGTTTAATCATGCACACTTCTCAAGTTTAAAATTAATGTCTCTAGACACCAGTCACAGGTCAAAGAGAATTTCCTTTGGAGAAAATACTGTAGTACTTTTTGAAGTTATTCTCCTCAATTTGGACCGAAAGGCTGGGCAGTATGGCTGTTAATTGTGGAAGACAAGAAAACTGTTGCCTGAAAACTTTGTATCTGTACTGAAATATCTGTGGACTTGATCTGTGGTATTACTTGGTACAGCAAAATCCATTTTCCCAACTCATCTATTTATAAGGGTTACATAGGTACTGTAAATAGGAGGTAACTGTCAGGTCTGATTGATTCACAAACCAGGCAGTTTTGCGGAAACAAAGGAATGTCAGTCAATGTGTTGGAAGAATGGGGTGTTGTGTATGGATTTGTTTGATAGAGATGGTTGGAAATGCCTCTTGATATGTTTCTGTGTTTTTTGAATAAGGGAGTTGGTGTACTCCCTGGTAATTGGTGGATCCAGTGCACTACTGTATGACATCAGTTTGTGTATCAAGGGAGTAATTGCCAAATGAAATGCCCCAGTACAAGCATTGGACCTCTGTAATGTATTTTATTCAATTATGGATCTATTAAACTGGTCATGATAGTTTTTTAGATGGGGGTGGGGGGGGGGGGTGGGGTTGTGGGAGTGGGGGTATGTATTGTTTTGTACTGAATTTTGATGCAAGTCAGATTAATGATGTGGGTAATACTGTAAAAATTTAATGGGTACTGATCTTCCGAGAGAGTTAATTTGACACCACAAAAATAAGTGGTGCTTTTATAGGCCTACTGTACTCAAGTATAAAAGTCACAGTATTCGATGGAAATATATGGTTAGTATGGGCTACAGTACTTCTAAGAAAAGACATTCTGTCCTGGTAGTTGCCATCACATAGCAACTCCCTGTTCAGTGCAAGTGGATTTGGGCTAAATGGGGTTGGCAGGGTAAAGATAATAAAATACATGATATGCATACCCAAGTGTTTATGCTGTGTACACAGATGTATCAATGCACCAAGATAGGCCTTGTACTGTTGTAGTGCAGCCTATATTCATTGTTATGAGTAATAAATTTCTGTCATTCTTTTCATTTTAACAAAAATTATGAAAGCTGAGATAGATGGACTGGGGGTGTCTGTTTATGCCTATTTGCTGGAACAGGGATACTAGGGGTAATATTCATGATGGTGGAAGGTGGTGGGTGGTAAGGGTGGTGGGTGGAGGGACATTTGTATAATTTAATAGATGCAGTTATTTTGCTTCTACCTACCCTGTAGCTGCTTATTGTGACATTTTGTCAATGGTATGAACTTTGTTCTACTTCACATACCTGATATAAAATGTCACTGCTAACAGTGATATCTGAAAATATGAGGGAATTAATTTAGGAGTTACATTCATAGACTCCTACAGTAAACCATTGAGTTTTGTGATATCTCAATGGAAATGTAATGGATGTCCATGCTCCTGTGAAAACGTACACCAAGAAACTGAATTCAATATCCCCCTGGTTCAACGATGACATTCATTCCGCTCGTAAGTTACGTCGCCAGCTGGAACGTAAATGGAGGCAAAAGGGCAAGCTTGAAGTATGTAGGCAAGAATACTGCAAACAACGGGGTGTTGTAGCTACACTTATCAGACAAGCCAAGGTCTCCTATTACTCAACTGAAATCACTAATAGCTCAGGTGATCAAAAGAAGCTGTTTAGAATTGTTAACAATTTACTACACAAACCAAAAGATCCTGTACTCCCATCAGCTGTGTCTGATAGATCCTTGGCCTGCAGATTCTCACAATATTTTGTTGAAAAAATTGAACAGATCAGGAAAACTTTCACTCCATCTCCTGACAGTCAGTTGTATGGTGAAACTTCATCACCTTCAACACTATGTACTTTTCAAGCTGCTAGTGAAGAAGAGATCAAGAAAATTGTTATGAAATCTGCCTCAAAATCATGCGAACTTGACTCTGTTCCAACAACCTTAATCAAACAGTGTATTGACACCTTTGTTCCTTATATCACAGATATTGTTAACGCATCCTTTTCTTCAGGCCACTTTCCACAAAGTCAAAAGATTGCTTACGTTCGTCCCCTTTTGAAAAAGGTTGGTTTAGACAAGAATATCTTGAAAAACTACCGGCCTGTCGCTAACTTAAAATTTCTTGGAAAAACTATTGAACGTGTTGTATCTTGTAGGATTAATGATCATATTGCTGCCAACAACCTATCTGATGTTTTCCAGTCTGCTTACAAGCAATATCATGGGACAGAAACGGCCCTTATTAGGGTTAATAATGACATTTTATCGGCACTAGATGAAGGCAACATTGCTGCTCTTGTGCTCCTGGACCTGAGTGCAGCTTTCGACACTGTTGATCATAACATTCTCTTGTTGAGACTCCGAAATCATCTTGGTTTAAGAGATACAGCACTCAGTTGGTGCAAGTCTTATCTTTCTCAAAGGCCACAGTATGTGTGCATCGGAAATGCTATTTCTGACCCTGTTGTTTTGGATTACTCTGTTCCTCAAGGCTCAGTTCTTGGTCCCCAACTATTCACTATCTACACTTACCCAGTTCGCGATATTATTCTTAGACACCGTCTCCAATATCATGTTTATGCAGATGATACACAACTCTATTTTTCGTTTAAACCAGATCAAACTGTTGCTAACTCTTCAATTGAAATCTTGGAAAAGTGTATCCAGGAAATTCGTCAATGGATGCAACAAAATTTCCTTAAATTGAATGATGATAAAACAGAATTTTTACTTTTTGGATCCCGTCAGCAGTTGTCTAAAGTCAGCATCCCCTACATTAAAATAGGTGACTCAAAAATTTTTCCAGCCTCACAAGCCAGAAGTCTTGGGGTTACTTTTGATTCTGCCATGACCATGGAGCCACATATTTCCAACGTAATCCGTTCATCTTCATGTCATATTCGTAACATTGGGAAAATCAGGAAATTCTTAAATCGAGATGCTGCTGAACAAATCGTTCACTCGTTCATAACTTCCCGGCTGGATAACGGAAATTCACTCTTGTTTGGTCTCCCACAATCCCAGATCAATCGACTTCAACGCCTGCAAAACACTGCTGCACGGATTGTTACATTGTCGAGGAAATCTTGCCACATAACACCAATACTTTGCGAACTTCATTGGCTTCCAGTTTCATTCAGGATAACTTACAAAATTTTACTCATTGTTTACAAATCACTGAACGGGTTGGCTCCAGTCTATATTTCTGAGCTAATTAATCTTTACTCCCCACTTAGGAATCTTCGTTCAAGCAATTTGTGTCTTCTACAAGGACGGAGAGCTAAACATTCTTGGGGTGATAGATCTTTTCATGTAATTGCTCCCCGCCTCTGGAATGCACTCCCACTTGAACTGAAATCCTGTAACAACATTTTAGTTTTTAAAAGACTGCTTAAGACCCATCTCATGAAACTAGCTTTTCCTGATTTGCTGTAACTGTCTGTAACTTTTCTTTCTTTGCGCCTTGAGCATCCTGCAGGATGGATATGTGCGCATTATAAGTTTAAATTATTATTATTAATTATTATTATTATTATCTCGTACCACAGCTGACAGCAGCTGGTGGTCTGTAGAGAGTGTGCTCTGTGTGGGTTTGTACATTATGTGTGCCATGCATTCTCTGTCCTACAGTCATAGTCTATTCTTAACAATTATGTTACTCTGGCCGTACAGAAGATGTAATTCATTAAATTGCATCATTATTATTTATGAAGGTAGCCTGTATCTTGTCTTGACATTTAAGTGCAGTAAGTCAGTATAGACATGAGGGCCTGAAATAAGGGTATAATATCATGGCTGAAATTAAACAGGATTGATTCTGTGATCAGTTTAAATGGTTGTAGCTTGTACAGTGAACAGGACATCAATTCTTACACTGCACATCATACATACTAAGTACTGTATTCTATATCTATTAATACTGTAGCCAATACAATTTGTTTTGGCACTGTGAGGGAGCAAGATTTTCTTCTGAAATTGCCACGGGCCATGACTGCTAAAAAGTGGAATAGCAAAGATCACCTGTGCATATTGATTTCAGGGCGTCAACGGGTGAAAGAGCAATGTTATACTTTTGTACTTTTAAAATCCCTCTTGTTGGATTCAGAAATAGTCCTGTTGTTGTAATTACTTTTCGTTTCGTGTAAAGGAGAGCACAACCCTAGAGAAAGTCACTTGCAGATGTTTCTGTCAGCCTCATAGGCAATCTTGACACTCTTTTCAGTTCAAGACTTCTTTTTGTCTCCTGCTTTGTGGCATCACAAATGATAAGTGAGAATCCTAGTGATGTTTACATATTTCATGTTTTCATTTTTGAGTGGAAAGTTGGAATCTCTAATGATTCTTTAATTATTTATTGACTCAGCAAGTCTCAGTGCATTGAAAGCTCTAATTTAATAATGTGATGGTAACCTTAGTTTTCTTATACAACTTGGTGCAACTTTCATTTCAATGGTGATATTTCACTTTCCAATCTTTGGAATTGTTTTGTCACTGAAGATAAAGCATTAATACTTGATACATACATATTTTTAGTATGGAAGATATGTTTAAGTAATCAGAGATGCTGCCAGTTGATTTTTCACCCTCTACGTTTACATGTTTCAAACCAAGAAGTGGCTAGTTACATTACAGTCTTTTGTATTCACTTCAGGTTATAAACAACCGTATAGTGTCATTTGATCCTTGCGGATAGTACCATGCACACTGAAAAAAGGAAATTGAGTCAGAAAAAACTTGTCACTTAATAATGGCATCACTGTAGAAGATTAGTATGACCAGGAACTGTTTGATATGCGTGGACTTAACTATCACTTCCTTGAAGGATTGACTCGAAGGGACAATTGTTGCAGTCGATGCAATAGACAGCTTAGTGTTTGGACTGTATGAAGCATTTAGTCTACAAGTTCAGTTTTATAGATTGATCTGCCAATAAATATTGTGGGTACTGGCTACCACCGGAAGTCTAGGACATTCTTGATTGGATTTAATCTACATCATGGTGTTTCCTCTGTGTATCAGGTATTGTGGTACAAACTCTTCATTAATGTTTTATTGTTGCATGTGTGTGCAGTAAGTGCTTCAAGCATACTTTGTACATACACAGTACTGTAGGACTGTAAGTACTACCTTGGCAAATATTGGAGACTTCTGATGTGAGTCATATCTTTGGGAAAAAGTATTAAAGCTACAGTTTAAGGCATTGTTTATACTGCTGATATGGTGTTGGACAGGGTAAACTGTGCAGTGCACTCTGTGCGTTGCCTTAATGACAAGGTGTAAAGAGCATGTCGACTACAGTATATGAAGGTACACGTAGCAGAGGATTTTATCAAAAATTTGAATAGTACATAGACTGTACTATGAATTCACGTCGCAGGCCCGCGTCTTAAATGGTTTCCATGTTGGGACCACTGATTTTGGGAGAGGTGGCCAAACAATTGGCCCATCTCCAGATACTGTACTCCTCTCGACTGTCATGCAGTGGCCAGGCCCCCCCCCCCCTCCCTCCTGCACCTGAAACACTATGAATTAGGTAGTTCTACATCAGAATGTTGGGATTTTTTTTGCCAAATGTACTGTATGATGTAAGAATTCCAAAATGATGGTAATTTCCTTGTGACAAATGTGAAATAAATGTTAGATTGTTTTTTTAATTTTTTCATTCCTTTAGCATTTGTTGGAAGATAAAAAAAATAGTTCAATAGGTTTAATAGGTACTGAATACAGGTGTGAATCTACACGTCCCTTTAGTTGAGAGGTCAGTATAGCAGGGATTCAAAACCAGTTCGGCAATTTGATTAGTGTATATATTTTACATAAACTTTGTGGTATGGCCTGTTTACTGTTGCCACTTGATCAATATTGTACCTGCAGTTTGATTCTATACTTATACAGTTTATCAGATGGATCCTTCCTGACATTTAGTAGATCAGCATGTTATTGTGTTATTGATACTCTTGTCCGTTGCATGAGTGTTTGCTTATGGCAGGGGGGTTACACCATTTCCGCACTTTTCTCAACAATCCATCTTGCAACTCTTAAAGTGGCTATGCCAAGTGTAAATTAACGGTTTAAACCCTTTGGTATCTTTAGTAATACGTTTTCTACAACGAAAATCAACTATTCTATTTTTTTACAACTTGTTTTTCCGCTCGAAAATTGAGAAAAAATACACCCTCTTCCAGCCTTGAAAAGTTAGTCTTCCCGAAAACTTTCAAAATCTTGTTACGTCATGTGACGTCACTTTAGGAACTGCTCGTTGTTTGCTGTGGTATCCTTCGGACATTTGATACAGTGTTTCCATTCCATTGTGCCGGTTACCAAGGTTGATACAATGTAAAAACTGCATGAAAAGTTGTAAATTTTGGAATTGTTATCCCTTTTCTCGTGCTTACCAGTTGTTTTAGTCAATTAAATGCATTTCACGCAGGTTTTTTGCCTTCATGTCATGATAAGTACAGTAGCTGCATGTACAAACGTTCACAACGCAACAGTACACAACATACCTGATACTATACACAATGTATCACCAATACTGTTTCGTAGTAGGTACCGTGTGAAAGCAAGTTTAATACTTTCTTTGGAATGGCGGATCTGAGCCAGCACCGTACTGTTTCAGGTTGTAACTTGTAGAGAAAGTGGTTCTTCATGGGATCAGGGAGTTGTCCTCCCTGATCGGACAGGAATGTTGGACTGTCGGTAAAGTGAGTTTTCTTGGATTTGAAATCAGAAAGGCGAAGGCGATATTGAACAAGAGGTCAGTGCATGGTGCAGATGCAATGGGGTGAGTAATTCATTACAACATAGGCGAAGGAAGCTTTCGAGACTGGGGGAGGGGGGGCTGAACCTTGTTTCGGATCGCCGTCCTGGGGGAGGGGTCCTGGGGGAGGGGTCGAAGGGGAGGGGGAATTTTGGGGTATTTGAGGGTCCTCAGATGCAATTTGGTGCAACACTTTGGACAAGCTTTAAGGAAAATTACTGCAAATTTTTGACATTTCTTACAGAAGAGACAAATAAGGGGTTTTGCCCTTGGATCTTGGGGGGCGGAAGCATACTTCAGCCCCCCCCCACATTTTTGACTGGGGATAAAGCCCTCCAGCCCCCAGCTTCCTATGCCTATGCGTTACAGCGCATAGAACCGTATCGATTTGAGCCTGTTACTGGTGAGGTAAAATTACAACACAACAATTCGAGCATAAGCAAGAAAGGGACTTGAGCTTGGAAAGTTCAATGTAAGCAGTCAAAATATGAACTTTAGGTTACTTTTGTGCATGTGTCATTGGAAATCGTGGAACTAGCCTATGATCGAGTGTGCACGTACAGTGTTTCGCTGGCTGCTGCCAGTCCACTCACTGTAAGTATTACTGCAGACCGAACAGTACACTGCTAAGTTTTTTCGTTCTTCAGTTATGATCAAGAGTATTTGCAATTAGTAATAGCCTACTACAGCCTCCAAAATATAACAGACCGACACCACTCTCCAAACAGACAGAATAAAGTTCAAATTCAAGAGATGCCACGAATTACAATCATTACTATCTCTTAACCGTATGTATAGGCTATGCTGTACGCCAGGTTCGGTATAGGCTACAGAGGTTGGTGTTCCTAAAATGACGTCATTATCGTGTTGGCTTGAAATCTCATTTTCAACAGTTAATTTTGGTGCAGTTTTTTGAAACATTAATTTCTTTTTAATGCTCGAGGCTGTAAGGGTGATGAAAACAGTTTTGGAAAGAGCTTTTTGTGTACTTTAGGCTAAATTAGTCTCCCGTTACTCCAATTTACATGTCATGGCCTCTTTAAAATCGCATGTGGGAATATCCAGCAACTGCTGGGAAAATTGGTTGGGAAATACTTGACTTTTTATGTTGCAACTTACCAAGACCCCCCACCTTTTACCAAAGTCAAGCCAAACATTTTGGATGGGGGGGGGGGGAATCCCTCTCCCCTGAAATTGTGGGACCTAGTGCCAACACTGGCATGAATGCAGATTAAACTCCTTATCTGGTGACCCTGCCCATTCTGAAGAAGTGTTTCAAACTTGTGCGAAAACGAACATATGGACATTAAAGCTGCCCTGGTTTGTCTACTAGCAGACCTGTAGTGAGTATGCATCATACTCACACTTAGACACATTTGCCTGTATTGTGCTTGTGAGAATGAATTTGTACTTCTTCTCATACTCACAGATTTGAAGATAATATACTGTAGGTCCTAATTTAATAGCAAACTTTTGTGCTATATGAAAAAGAAGTCAAATTTATGGATAGTGAACTCACAAGCTAAGACACAATATTAGTACTTATGCTGTATCATTCTTTTATCATGTGGTGGTTGCCACCATGTCATGGTAGCATGTCTAATGCCCAACCAGGCACATCTGTTACATATAGCAGGTTGATTTAGGTTAACTGACCTTTAACATGTACTTGGGTAATTGATTTTAAGTATGACTTTTTCAGACCATTTCTTTTCTTTGACCCAGGCTCAAGGAGTAGCCTGATCTGCAACACATGTATTGCAGTTTTCTGGGTGCAGTGACTGGTGCAACTACAGTACATGATTATGATGATATTTTATCTAATAGCATATGGGATGTGGTCCTGGAGCATACTTGATTTGGTCTTATAGCATTTGAAATTTGATCCCATAACATACAGGATTGGATCCCATTGCATACAGGACTTGATCCCATAGCATACAGGATTTATCCTATGGTACAGGCTTTGATCCCACAGCATACAGGATTTGATCCTTAGCACTGGCTTGCCTCTTGTAGCATTTTGAGGATGAAATTGGTGGTTACATATAAAATGTGAAAGTGTAAGGGAAGACAGTTTTGTGAAGGAACTGTAACATTAAGAAAATATTGCACAGGTCTACAAATATCGAGGTTTCTTAGGTATGATACTTTACAGTAGGTGACTCGGGAATAACTTTGTGAATTGACTTCTGTGCAGATCATTGAAGCATGCACACATACTTTTGCAAGTCATATCAACAGTAGTAGGTGTTTACTGATTCTGGTCATAGCAAAAGTAGTGTGACTAATATCAATGAGTATAGTTCCTGATTCTAGATGGTACCCCCTGTCTGAGTGCAAAGAAGGACCATGACGACTGATGACCTAAATAATGGAGTACAATTGTAGACAGCTGTTGTATTTGTAAATTGCTGATGCTTGAAGTGTTCCAAAATGTCAATAATTACAAAAATGCAGGTTGAAGTTCGCCATGACAAGGCTTAAAAATTGGTTTGTATTTGTTATGGTGCTCGAAAGTTCCCTTTATTAGAAAAAGTGGTGTCATTGTTGAATGATTTAAAGTTCAGTCACTCATAAAGTTTGCTTGTAATCATGCTTTCTGTACATTAGTGTATTTGGCGCGTGTTGTATAGAGCACTCATACATTGATACAGTAGCACAGTGTCCAACCAGTCGATCGCGGTCTACTGGTAGACTGCGGACTGATCCCAAGTTGACTGCGAAGGGTGTAGGAAAAAGAAGAAAGTAAAGTTTTGTATACTGTGTAACTGCATGACAGTGTATGTTTTGTGATCTCAGGAGGTTGGCTACTGGAAAAGGAGATCTTGGATCAAAAATGGTTGGGCACCCCTTTAGTAGCAGCTAGTAGCTAGTGGCTGTAAAAATCTTTAGTCTTTTTGTCAGAATATTTTGGAATTAGAGGCAGTTTAATAATTGAAACTGATCATTTAAAGGATGTTAATTCAGCCAGAAAATGTTACACTTCTTAAACTTTTTCATTGCTTTACTTATATCATTCATATTTTTGAGGTATAACTGATTATATTCCCATATCTAATAACGAGGCTTGGTTGACTCCAATATTTTTGGAGTGGTACCTACTGCCGTACTGCTGTAGCCACAACTATGAATGGAGTCCTGACTCCTTTAATGGCATTACAAATGATGCAGGAACATACTATACTTTAAAGGGAGATGCCAGTTGCCCCAAGTTTATTTTGAAAATTCTGCTAAATCTTACAAATCTCCTCTTATTTTGCTCAAAAGTATCTTTCATTATATGTTTCTGTATGAAAACATTGAGTATTTAAGGTACAGCAAGGAGTTTTGAAGGCAAAAATGGAGGATGAGCTAGGTCATATGGTGCCCTCTATAGGTAGGGGTTACCGTGCTGCTATTAGTTTTACTAGACGATTATTGTGGGCAATAATGATACAGTATGTAAAATAGGAGTGAGTATGGGAATTTATAGACTCCTAAACCAGGGAGTTTTGGGGATTGTGCAAACTCCAACATATACAGGGTAAGGTTTTTGCATATTTTTGACAGCCATGAAAGCTTTCAAGGAGCCTTGATTTCAAGGAAATTGGAGACTTCAGGCCTGGAGTCGCTACTCTGAAGTGGAGCCGGGTAATCCACCCATGTCTACTAATTACTATCACCTTACTTTGTAAAGTCAATAGCTGTGCTTGAACATTGTAGAGAAAGCAATTTCTATTGCAGGCTTGCTTACCAAGTTTTTCATACCAGCAAGTATTTAGTATACTTATCTGAGACACATGAAACGTGTATTTCAGGGTCTTTTTCTCAGATTGCATGCGAAAGTGATTTACTGTAAGTTGGGTACTGTATCTTTGACAATCTTTCCAAGCACAGAGAGTTATGAAAATATGGTCTGTATTACAGGAAATGAACGAAATACTTTTTTTTTATTTGTTTGAATTTCAGTCTCCATCATGTTTTTGTTGGCATCAGTTTCCTTAATTAGATGGCTAGAAACAAGAGCCTGGGAAGAATCAAGGCAATATTACAAATTTGCATGACATCTTCTTTCATAACACCTCATGGCGGGGAAAATGTTGGAGATACTGTAACATGTGTATAGTAGCCAGATGCCTTCAAACCAAATTGTGTTGAATGCCTCCATTTTTCCTCAAGTGAGAGTGAAAATGAATTTTGTGTTCAAAGCATGGGGTTGGAATTGAGACTATGGGTTACAGTTGTTTAGGAATTGCTTTGCCCAGCAAAATGGAATTGCTTTGCCGAACAAAATGATACACTAGGAATTGAGGGATTCATATTGCAGACATGTACTTACCCTTTGCTACATCTAATACGCATTAATTTCTGAGCGGAGCGAGGCATTCGGAGATCATTTTAGCACCGCACGCCCATTTTGACCGTCGGTCCTCTGACCCATTGACCCGTCCTCAATTCCCTTCGACACTCAGCTTTTGAGTAAGGAGTTTTGAGGCCTCCAGTATTTCAGAGTTTTCTAAAACTGCATAAGGTTTCTGACATGTTTATTTCAGATGTCGTTACCATTAAGTGATCGCATTGCATATTATAAAAAGTATGGGTAAGTGTAGTCGCTCGTGATACCCACACCAGTAAGTTGTAGGGGATCCATCAGTACAGCCTGTTGCAACTTCACAATGATTTATAGGGTATTAAGGTACAAATGAACAGTGACAATTTAACATCTAATAGCTGGAATTAACAGTAAACCAACTGGTGATATCATACACTGTACATTAATATCAAGGATTAGTTTTAAGTCAGGGTCCTTGGTCTCCTCAGTTCACTGATTATGTAAAATGTAAAAACATCTTGCTTGGTCTCTTTTCCTTTGATGTTTCTGTATCATAGAGCTACAGTAGTATATTCTATTAAATGCTGTGGTCATTCTCCTGCAGTGCTTACAGGTAGTGAAGAGTTGCTCTTTGGCATTTCGTGGACTTGTGTCACTGGTCATTACCCTCACCTTTTGACTGCAGTGTCGTTAACCTTTCCGATAATTTTTCTTCTTGTTACAGATAAGCTGAAGTACAGCACCCTTCCTCGTAGGAAGAAATCCAAGCACAAAGAGAGGAAAGGTAGTACTGACGATACTGAACTCAAACCCTCCAAGGCCGATACTCTCACTAAAGACAAGAAACTCAGCCTTGTTAGCAAGCCCTGGAAGAAAAACAGTCCTAGACCCAGTAGAGAAATTCCTGCCGAGGAGCTTCCGAAAAAGATGGGGCTGGATAAGGTATAAAATTCTTCAATGTAGAAAATAAATGGTACTGTACCTTACTGTTTGATTGGAATCAGGAATTTAGTGAGAAAGTCTGGTTTTCTGCTTGCAAGGCCTGGAAGGGGATGTAATTATACATGTATGAACAACTTGTTCACTTTTTAAAACAGAGCTTAACTCTGTACTTTATTCTGAATATGATATTGTTTTGGGGTCTATTTTGTGGGTTTTGGTATTGAAGAAGAAAGGTGTGCAAATCCGTAAATGTAACTCTAGCCTGTAAACATTCAAGTACAATCACTTTTGCAAAGATGCTAAAAATATCCCTTGATACTATATAGAGGTGATTCATGGTCGTCATGTTATCGTGCGTCTCTGTGGTTTTGAATGGCAAGCTTACATTGTGCCACAGTAGTATCTATGGTTATGCTGTGCACGTGTGCTGTAAATACGCTTACCGTGCGTTTGTTTGGCCCTTCACTACCCGGCAATCTCAGTTGCATGGTCCGTCACATTATACACCTCTATACTAAGTATGCAAGTATCTTTATTCTACATAACTGAGCCTTGTTTTGTTTAAAAGTCATATGGTGTCTCTTAAAGCTCTAAGTGTAGTATTTCAGAGAATGGTAAGGGTCATTCAAACCAAGTTTCATTCTCTGTGACAATGCATCACTTAAAAAATATCTATAAATAAAAGAATGGCTCAGAACATCAAACACACACTGTTTTTTGACCTTCAGTTACTTATGGTTGCTAATTTTTTTATAAAGATTCATACTGTTTACTAATTATTCATGGCCAAGATGCATTCTCATATTTTTGAAGCATGAAATTGACCCATGCAAACTTAAGATAAGAAACAGTGTGAACAAAATGGCCATTTCCTTGGAAGGGAGTCAAATTTCCACAGTTTCTTCCTTATTTTCTTGAACAGGAAAGGTAAATTTTCCCTGAACTACCAAAATTTCCCTTCAAATACCAAAATTTCCTGGGAGGTAGCACCCCTGCTTCTCAACATTTGCCACCCACTTATATTAAGCTCCTATCAATCATGGTATCAAAAATTCTTTGAAACTAAGCAATTTCCTTAGAGATAATTCATAATGCTTTGTAGTTGCTTTGTAATTACCTCTTTGTCATTGACAGGAAGTGGAAAAGTTGCAAGCATGTGAGAAATCAGTTTTGGCAGCTCTAAGGTGGTTTGTTGGTAAGTTAATTGATATATTTAGTGAATGATTGTACTGCACATGCCAGCAGTTTGCTTTCATTTCACATACTGTAAATTTTTGTTTGTCTTTTTTGGATGACAATATGTGATAGGTGCTCAGGATGTATTACTTTCAGTTTTCCGCCAAGTGTTTTTAATTGGATATACTGTAAATAAATAATACTGAAAGTGTGGCTTTAATACATTGTTTATCATTAAGAAAAGTAGAAGGGAAAAAATCATATTGTTTGCCACGATTTGAAAGAGCGTGATACTACTGTGTACTCATAATGCTTTTCTTCATACAAAATTTTGTAGAGTTGTTAGTGTTTGTTGCTTGTTTTATTCTGAATAATCAATTCTTACTGAATAAGACATTTGACAAATAAGAATACAGTGTATATATGTGTTTAGGACTTTTAAGAGTGTTTTGTTTACACAGTTCATGCATTCAACATTGAACAAGGAATTTGACATATAGGCTGCTACATGACTGAACAAGGAATATCCTGTGCATCCTGCTACATAAGCAAGTGCTTAGCAGGAACTATCCGGAAAAATACAAAATGTTTGTGAGAGTTTTTAAAATTTGCTGAAATAAAATCATGCTACAGTGTATGTAGCAAATTGCATCATACACTCCTCAGGGGAAAAAAACACATGCCTATGAAAAGTTACATTGGTTTTCTTTCTCCCCTTCCTGACTGTCAAAAGTTGGGCTTTACTGAATTAAAAAATAATTTGCTGGATTATTTGCAGAACTAAGTTGGAATTCCTGACTTGTAATGTTAGTTATTTCTGATTACTGCATGATGCAAGCTGTAAAGACTGTATTAATTTATAGGTGAAATGTGCAGATGTCAAATGAACTTTTGTAAATGTCAGTAAGTGTTGCACTTTTTAAATTGTTGATTTTTGGTGACAACTGGAAGTTAGTTCATTCCAAGGAATATTCAGTTGCTACAGTAGTTCAGAGATATACTTGGACAGTTGGATTAGCTTTGGCCCTTCTGGGAAGTTTTTATTGCCTTGCTTCATGTCAGTCATAACCCTAAGAAATTGTCCACTATTATGCTATACTGCTGTTGTCATTCCATGATGTTTGCCATATGTACCCCTCAAAAGCACATCCAGGAAATGGTCAAGGGGACTGTTTCATCACCCTGAACATATTTGGTGACTGCACTTCATTGACCTTAATAGACCTTTCTGCATATGATGTGACAGAGCAGAAAGTGCTCTTTCGTTTGGAGGAAAAGCGTGTAAATTGCGAGATTCACTTCGCAGACTCATACTTACCCCTTGCTACATCTATTTTGCATTATTCGCACTTCGCGCGCCTACCCGGAATAGTTTTGACACCGCTCCCCCTATGTCCGCCATTTTGGAATAACAGTCATCCTCATTTGCCTTCCTCGCAATTCCTTCAAACTCGGCAGGTTTTGGGTCTCGAAGCGCCGTCGTTCTTCTGCTGAAGTCGTCTGGTTTAAGTGTCGCTAAGTGTCCTTTAATATTCTATTCTAGTACATTTATCCTTATATTTTCCCCCATTCGCTCCTCGTGAGTCCCTGGGGGTTTTGAGAAATTTTTACTAGAAAGTTTGGCTCTTTTAGCTAGCTTCGTTTTAGCCTAGGCTTTTTAGCCTAACGCACCGCTAGGTCGCGTGTGTGTGGCCTTGTACCTTGATACGCGCCTCCACACGGTTCCTATTCTTGTACGTCTACATGCCATTGTGTACTCTTGCGTATTCCTGTTACTTGCCTACTTGTTCAGGTGTATTTTTCATTACGTAGGCTTGTTCCCGTCGGGGTGAGCTCGCACATTCCTAGTCCTTTGTTCTCCCGGGAACTGTCCGTCTGGGATTCCTGAGGATCGTAGTCAGTCTTTGTATTTGCTATACCTTAGTAATCGTTACAAAGTAAATTTTTGTCACTCCTGCTTGTTCTATTAACTTGAGTGAGTGTTGCAGAGTAATTCTTTGTCAGCTTCTTAACTTGTTGTTTACATTTTCATCATGTCTGAGGCTCGATGTGCCCTTTGTTCCCAGTTCCGACCGGGAAAAGGCTGGGACCCCCATTCTGTGTGCCCCGCCTGTAGATCCTGTAGGAGACAAATGCAGACAGCAGATTTTTCAACCATCCATATGTGCGCGTAAGTCTACTACATGTGCGTGCAAAATCTATGTGTTCGTGCACGTGTGCTTCATTGTTTATTCCAAAATGATGTCAGTGTGACATCAATGCATAAGGTCTATTTAAACAATAGCACCACTCTGATCTATGGTCAATAATGATTTGTGCAGATCAATAGTGTAGCCCAATGCATAGCAGACAGCTCACAAGTACATAGTTGCATATGGATATATGCTCTTGGAAAACTTAAACTGCGTACTGGTACAGGCTGTTGTCAGTTTGTCAGGAGATGCATTTGAGGGATGTCTTTTTTTTTAAATTGGAGGAGGGAGTATAGAAGTAAACTTAGTTTGCAGAAGTTTTACTTCTACATTGAGATAACTTGCCCTTAAAATTTTTGCCAGTGCTGTTTTCTCATACTTATAGTTTTGCTGTACCCTTTCCAAGGCTATTTGATGCCTATTGTGAAGTTCAGAAAGTGTACGACAGAGTGTCCACTTGAGACCTGTGAACATGGAGTTCAAAACCTCACATTACCTTGGGAAACACTCATGGAGGGACATAGCAAAGATGTGTTTGAGACTATATATATTGAAGGAATATCTCTTATTTGCAAACCCTGGGATAAAACCCCGGAATATAGACAGTGTTCTATTGGCTAAAGGAATGGCCAACCTATTGCAGAAGTTGATTCAGTTGTTCCACAGTGTATACTTCTCTGGGATGCCTCCATGGCAACCTGTATGCAAGATCATTAACTACCCTGAGTCTCTGCAGCATGTGGAGCAATTATTTGATTCTAAGTGTTTATTTAATGTCTCTCAGTTTCGCTTCAGTCTCGCTGTTTTTAGGCAAAGTTCATAAGAGTTCAGAAAGGCATAAGCTCACAAAGAAAAAAGAAAAAGTAAAAATATCGAGGGATCATTTGGTTGTTATCTTTGATTTTTATTTTCATAGTGCTTTTTATAGTGTTAGCAATATTTAGGGTCACATTGAAGTGAAAGTGTGTTGCCTGCAGTAAGTCTGCTCATGTAATTTTGCAATGTAAAATTAAGTGTATGAAACAGTAGCTAACAGAACCAAGGCCAACCATGCAGGTGTTGATTTCACATTTGTTTGTGTTTTTTCTTTGTTGCATCCCCGATTGATATTTCTAGAAGTATAATTTGTAACTTTCATACAGCCTTAACATGTAGGCTTAGATTTTGAAAGAATAGATGGAAATTAGATCCTGTTGTAACCATGGCAACCAGTGACCATATGCCACTGATTGTGTGGTAATGTTACACCTCTTTTGACCTTGTCGTTTGTAATTAGTATCCTCAGATGGTCTCGTCTGATAATCAGTTTGATAGTAATGTACAGTACTCAAAGCAGATTCATCAGTCCTGATTTTGTTTGAAGAACAATAGAGGGAGATACAGTATACTCAGATGACCAGCAGAGTGACACATTGCTCATCGCATTTCATTTGTGGGTGGGGAGTTTGTAGGAGGGAGGAGAACGTGATACCAGAAAATAAACCATCAAATCTAGACCACACTACCTTATGAATGAATGGTTGATTAAATAGATATGATATGGTTTTGAAGAAATGGGTGGAGTAAACATATTTGGGTGATGATAGTTTCAGGCAGAGTCCAAAATATAAATCTATCTTAGTGACAGTTGATAGGGTTTTGAAGGTATTGTAGAAGTAAGAATTCAAGTGGAACATGGACTGAAGTCTTATTTATAATTGATAGCCTTTGAGGCCTTTGATTGTTCTGTAACTTATGTTCTGGTATATAGTTCATATTTCTTAAGTGCACTGTAGCAAGTGGTTGTGGTATCTGGGAAGAGTGTATAGTGCACATAGTTCATGGCATTAGCCAAGGATATATTGATTCATTTCATGTATGTTCAAGAGTATTAGGCATTGGTTAGGTGATGTGTTATTAGTTCAGTTAAACCCTCATCAAAGACCTTTTAGGAACAACTTCAAAAGTAGTGCCACCAATGTTCCAGGATTGCCTATCATTACAGAATCCATGCATCCAAGGCAGTTTTGAACCAATTTTTTGCTCTAAGGGTGCATTTACACTAGATCCGGATCTGATCGCCTGCGCGGGGTCAGATCCACTGCTCGAGATCAAATTTGTAGTGTAAACGCAGATCAGATCCGGATCTGATCGCCCTATTTTGATCCTGGTAAGAGGGGAGGATCAGACCCCGCGCAGGCGATCAAAACTTGTAGTGTAAACGCTCCCCGGATCAACGGTGACCCGAGATCAACGGTAATTCAACGTAAATTATTTGGAGGTCACTTCTGCAAAAACACTCATTATGCAGGGAGGTGGATCAGAGTACGAGACAAGTGTAAATGCACCAGGATCAAGCCATACACGTAATTCGATATGCTGATAACATAGGGCGATCAGATCCGGATCAAGTGTAAATGCACCCTTAGATGTAAAGACTATTGACTCTGGCAAACCACTCTGTGGTTCCTTAACACTCAACTGGCTGGGAGAAGACTCAAGTTTCTCCTCACTTCAGATCTGTGGGTGGGCCTTTCAAAGTTTGAGACCATGGTCCCTAGTTGTCCTAGCAGAAGAAGACCTTAAGAAAGTGCCAAAAGATAATTATCGGATCCATTGACAATCTTAAAGACTAAAGTTACAGTTTGCTGTCCATAGGAAGAACTTCAGGACACACAGTTCATTACTGCCTGATACATGAAGTCTTTCTGAGTTACCCAGAATATAGGGAAGAAGTGTATGATCAACAAATCATACACTATGATCTATGTAATACCTTTGGTCAAGCTTTTAGTTATCTCTGCTTCACTGTTACTAGCAAGTAATGCTAACATGCGATACTTGGGTAGATGATGCAAATATTTAGTGAGTGACTTCTACCCTTACATCTGCCGTTCTAGATTATGTGTAATCCAGCATTAAAATGACACTGGTTGTCATATATGTGTTTGTCATGGGTACAGTAGGTGATGCATATTCAGTGAGTGACTTTTACCCTTACAGCAGTTCTAGACTATGTGTAATCCAGCATTAAAATGACACTGGTTTTCATATATGTGCTTGTCATAGGTAGGTGATGCATATTCAGTGAGTGACTTCTACCCTTACAGCAGTTCTAGACTATGTGTAATCCATCATTAAAATGACACTGGTTTTCATATATGTGCTTGTCATACTGTAGGTAGGTGATGCATATTCAGTGAGTGACTTCTACCCTTACAGCAGTTCTAGACTATGTGTAATCCAGAATTAAAATGACACTGGTTTTCATATATGTGCTTGTCATGGGTAGGTGATGCATATTCAGTGAGTGACTTCTTCTACCCTTACAGCAGTTCTAGACTATGTGTAATCCAGAATTAAAATGACACTGGTTTTCATATATGTGCTTGTCATGGGTACAGTAGTTGATGCATATAGTGAGTGGCTTCTACATTTAAAGAAGTTTCATAATATCAGTAATCCTGTATTAAAATGGCACTGGTTATCATATGTTGTGGCAATCATCACAAAAGAATTAGTATGATTGTTTGCAGTCAGTTTGTCCTCCCAGGTTTAACTCTCTGAAATGATGGCTAATAAGATTAAACAGTCATTTGTATTTCTGATATTGGCATAATGTAAAAATTTGTTATTCAGGTCGTAAGGGTTTGGATAAATACTCTTAACGGTGGACTTTTTACAAGTCTGTACGCTCTCTCAAGTAATTTATGTTTTATGAGAGAAGTTACTTTTTTTGAATGTCATGAGCTCTTGTAAAGGGCCATTTGTTCCTATATTGTTAAATATGTGTATGTTCATCAGTTCAATAAAAGTTCTAATTGAATTCAAATAGGGTATTTGGGGTTTGGCTTGATAATGCTTCCATGATAAAATTTGAAGGGCAGAAAATGTCGGCAAAGGTAAAATGTGATAATGACAGAAGCCTACCAGATCCTGCTTTCCTGTGTTTTTAAGGTTCTATTAGAATGGAATTTGAGACAAATTTGTTGAATGCCTCTCTCCCTTTTCTCCCACACAAAGGTCTTCAGTGGTGATTTACAATCTTGTTGCAAGAGTTGTCAACTTTGACATTTAGTGCTGGTAATTGTTACAGAACATTACATGAAACTCTCAGAGGGTTCTGTCACTCAGGAGCTTTTAACTGCTGCATAGTGAGCTAGTCCAATACCAGTCAACAACAACCATTAAATGCCTCCTATACCTCACACAAATCTGTTTATCTGTGCCCGTCTTAATTTACACTTTCAAAACAAGAAGCCTAGAATGGAGGCCATTTTGTTTTTATTGTTCTGTATTGTATGCAATACTCTATAGTGTTGCCTACAGTAGCTTTTAGGTTGCAGAAATTCCACAATGTAAATGCCATTTTCTATTGCTTCAAGGCTTGAATAATTGATTGAGTATGCAGTAAGGTGATAATTGATTTGTACTGTAAGCTTTCTAAAGAAGTAGGGACTTGTTAGCATTGTCTCAGAGAGAAGTAGGACATTACAATTTATGTAAATCAAAGGATTCATTGTCAGCTTAATTCCAAAGGTTTGTTTTATAATAAATAGAGCTGTGGGAACTCTTTCATGTTTTGTAAAAATACTTTGCCATGAATCACAACCAGAACTTGAAGAAGCCTATACATATTTATAAATTTTTATATTTTGAATCTTCCTCTGTGAGTCCAGCTGGTAAAATAATCACCCAAGTGTCCTCCATCCATGCATGCCAGATGATAGCTGTCAGATATAATAAGTCAATGATGGGAATTCTTGTGTGCCATATTGCATGTTGCAATGTGGGTGGGGCCGAGTATACCATACAAACTTACAGTATCTGGATGTGTTCGTTTTTACAGACACTTATCCAGCTTTGGTTGTATGCTGATGAGATGATGAGAGAATACCAAAAAAAAAAAAAAAAAATTAAAAAACAAGGGGGAAAAAAGAAAAAAAAAAACATATAAGGGAATATTAAGAGGATGTATGATGTAGACAGTTTGTCTGAGGTGAGAAAAAAAGTTACATAAATTTATAGCTTGTATATGTTGCGATGTTGTGATAATGCCACAGCTCAGCTGTTTGCGGTTTCAATTTCTAGATTTGGCTTTGGTTGGTGGATATTTAGACATCATCCTTGGGGAATCAGAAAGACTGACAGCACCATTGTACTTGAATCTCTCTTCATGTCAGATCTGCATAACTTTTCTGGTGAAAGGTATCTTTAGGGAAAATTTTGACACAGCGCCCTCGCTCTCCTGCAAGTGATGCTCTTACCGGTCAGTTATGCATGGTGGAGTTCTTTTGTAAAAGATTTTCTTGTTTGTCACTTTACAGATGTTGTGCAGAAGGATATCCTAGTTATGCTACCAGGTAGCACAACAAAGGTTTTACAAGAGGTCATGGAACTCAACAACCATGTCAACACATTTTTAACCAGTAATGAGAGGTAATTAATTTAGGCTCTCCTCCTAGCATTTTGTGATTTTTAAGGATTCATGTGGAGAAGGTTTATTAGAGTGTTTATTAGAGTGATTATATGTAATCCTCCCATGAGACTGAGTTTTCTTTTAGAATTGACACAAACCTAGACTTTTTGTATTCGGAGTTACGTACCATCCAGTCCAGGTACAGGAGGGATACACAAATTTTAGTGAAAATTCCTTGAATTTTTTGGTTAAAAAGGAACCAATGACCACCAGTAAAACGGACACTAATGTCCCCTCACTTGTTCCAAGTTCGCTTTCTTTGAAACATAATAACAAACTCACCTCCCAGTATACTGAGAAGTGAAAACCAGACATGGCAGTATTATTGATTGCAAATTTTACTGCAGTGCTAAGAGTTGTCGTGGATCCTCTTTCACTTGTCAGTATTTACCTAAAACCTTGTAAATAAATATCAAATTATGTGTTGTTAACGTTACAAACTTTTCTTTTGTATTTGATTTATTTATTATGTCATTTGTGAAAGGCATGAAATTACTTTAAAGTCACCTTATGCCAAGGGTTTTGAAGTGTTTGGGACTGAGGGCCACATTTTCTGGAGTTTTTACTTTGCGACAGTTGTAGTAGCCAGAAATGAATTACATTGTTTGCTTTCTCCTTCAAATTTTTGACTCCTTGAATCTTCCATGGTCCTTCGTATGTCTTGCCACTTGCTGCAGATGGGCCGCCACTGGAGGCCACTGTGCGTTGCTACTGGAGATCCTAGGCCTTATGCATTAATTGATCCTGGGAATGTCTTGAGGTTAGGGGAGGGGAAGAGGGGGCAGGGTCAAGGGTTTCTTATAGTGAATATGTTAAATGGAACATAACAGCAATATAGCATTATCCTTTGATTTGTGAAATTCTGTCATGAAATATAATCAATTTATCCTCCATCTTATAGTAGCTCTGTGGTGATGTCAGCTCACTCAGAAGTTAACAAAAATCTTGCCAATCTTATTCACTGGGCTGACAAAGTCGTCCTCCATGGTCGCCCCCAGGAAGGGCAGGATGAAGCCAAAGATAGGGCAGAAGCTGCTCGTTTGAGCATCACATCCCTCGTCACAGCATACATGGACAGACTGAAAGATAAACAGCAGAAACTGCAGGTTACACAGGCTGCAGACCCTAGACCAAAGAGGACATCCCTGCCAGCTCAAAGGTAAGTTTACTGGTGGATGGGGGTGGGGATAGGAGAAGTGAAAGCCCTTCATAAGGGAATGTACCATTGATGTTTCATCTGAGTATTAAGCAGGGGTAGACTCTGGAAAACCTGAAAATGCTTGGATTTCATTTTCTAATATTTGAAAGTAATTGGTGGAAAATGATATCTTTGGTGGGTTATCTTGTGCCACATTGTTATAAGAGTTATGAGATTATTTTTAATTTAAACATGTTATAGCCAAGTGGAAGATAATTTATGCAGCATTTGCATCAGTGAGGTGTAGTTACAAATCAGATAAAAGTTAAGGTACTTGCCGAGTTATATTAGATGGGTATTTCTGCAGTTTTCCCATGACTTCTTTTGACGGCATTCCTGCAGTTTAGCATATCTCAATATCTAAAGTCCATAATGAGAGAATTCTAAACAACCACATCACTCTGAATAATGTTAAAGCCTGTTTGCAAAAATGGTATACAAACATAGTAGGAGGTACAGGTAACTATCTGAGCTCAGGTCTATAGACTTCCAAACCTGTGGAGTTTTGGGAATATTCACACGTTTTTGAGGGATTTGGAAATCTGTACATTAAGCTTTTCAAACATGTAATACGATTACACTCTACAGATATGACAAGTTACTCCAATTTTTAGTACCCCCTTCCTGCCTCCGTAAAGCAGACGTCCTATGTTATGTCATTCCTATGTGTATTTTTATGTTAGTGTTGTATATTTCATGAGTGTTAATAATATTGTCAAAAATGTTCCTTTTCATCAATTTTTCTGGCTATGTATGTATACCATCAGCATTTCCCCCATTTATATGCATCGTCATAGCATGTCATCACTGTGGAATGCTATTTACATTCACAACACGTCCTAGCTATCTCACCGCAGACTGTGAACACTCAACATTCTTTTGATATCTTTCAGATAGCGAAAGGGGTATTATATACTGTCTTTGTTAGAAGAGAAACTTGGCAGTGATTCTGTAGACACTCATTGAAACTTTTCTTGGGTTAATGTTACTACTTCATCCAATGTTAATCAACACATCTAATTGCTCTTAGTCCTTCATAGAATCGGTATTAGTCTGTGAATCATCTTGGAAATAGTTAATTATAAATATAATATTCCGCTTAAAGAGAGTCAAGAGTTAGGCGAGCAGATTGACTTTTATTTTAATACTTTAAGTGAAGTTATATGTGATTCAAAACCTTCCACAAAAACGACACATTATGAGAGATTTATACCACATGATAACCTTCAGTGTCACAGTTTTCACCTTCCGTATTTGCTCTATTGAATGCTCTGGCGTGTGAAATTTTCCAAGGGGGATTGGGTGATTACTAGGGTTTAAAATTCAAGTTCTTACCACACACATGTTAACCTACACTACATATGCAAGCACATAGGCTTGTTCATCTGTTATGATATTAGGTTCACTAAGTACAACTTAAAACTAAGATCATATGTAATATGCTGAAGTTGGGAGTTGGGAAATTATGCTCAGGTCCCCAACAGGTCATGTGGTACAAATTTTTTGTCTGATGAAAACAGTCTGTTGATTCTGTTAAAGGTGCAGTGCATGTGGAAAATGTAGAGGGGAGGGGGTGGGAGGGCATGTATTAGAAAGGGCCATTTAATTGAGTAAACATGGTAATAATTGAATAGGAAGTACTCTAAAAACAGAACTGCACAATTTCAATTACCTTAAAAAATGAGCAAGTTGGAATGCAAAATTGTGATGAAATGTTCAGTTTCTACTCAGTTTACTTTCTAAAGAACATGAGAGAGAAAGTGTGTTCATTTAAGTCTAGCATATCTAGAGACATGTAATTTGTAGTTATAGGAAACCAGTGAGTCTATGTGCAGGTTTTATAGGTATGTTAACATCCTGGGGTGGCAGACAATTTTATGAGGTTTGTTGACTTAACCTGTGATATGTGTTTAGAACAACATGCTCTAAGTTGTAGAGTATTTGCCTATTCCTGTCTGTGGGCAAACATAAACTGTCTCACAGTATAGTGGATCTATTCTTGAAGTGGTTGCCTCTTTGAAAGCTTTCCACTTGAGGTTTGAGTTCCGCAGGGAATATGTTCGGTAGTACTACATAATGGAGGGTGAAAAAGCTTCATATTGAACAGTGGCGACAGCTGAACAGTGGCGACAGCTGGGAATTCATTCCTAAGTAGGATGGCTTTATGGATCAGATACCATTGTGCAACCTGTCTTTCTACTGCATGAGGAAGGAACAATATACTAAATCCCCAATTTAAGTGGATTGTCAAGTTTTCATGAGATTGAAATAGTAATAGGATGGTTAATGAGAAGATAAAAAAAGGAAAAACATGATGGATGATAAACGAATTTAACACAGCCACTGTTTTAAGTAAACATTGATAGAAGTTTTTTGCAAGGAAAAATGCAGTGAAGTGAGGTTGGAGTTGGGAGTGGGGGTGGGGGGAGGGGCAATATCATTTTGATTAGAAAGGAAAAATCATTGGTGTTGTCCACACGTGAATTTTTGAACACCCAACATTGTCCAGCTCAGAGGAGAGGGCTTTCTAGATTTTCTTGCAATGGAAAGGAAAAGGGAGAGGATTAAGAAATGGAAGGTGTGAGACAGAATGTGGTCTGATAGTAAATCTGAATGTATTAAAAGAATTAGACAGGAATTTTTTTATACAGAGAGTGTTTCTGTTTCTTGCACAATATGTAAGATTGACCCAGAAGGAATATAATTAACCTAAGTAAAATAAGTTGCATTATTAGCCCCTTATGAGGTGTTTGTAATATTGCTACCATACTTGGCTGTAGCTGGTGTAGATGCTGTGATGTGTGGGCTGAATAACTACTAAAGCATTCTCTTCCCTGTTACGGCAGTGTGGAAACTCCACCGAGCCCCCAGGAACCTCAGATGATCCCCTCCACCCGAGTTTCGTCACTAGATTATAACAGTAACTCTAGAGAGGACCCAACTTCATTACTTGAGCAGCCTGACAATGGTATACCAAGCGGTCACCCTTCTCCAGAGAGGTCCTTCCTTAGTTCATCTCCCGATTGTGATGAGTATGACAACATTTGGCATTTTGCATGGCTTGGATTTAACACAGCACTTTATTTTTGCACCTTGTCTCTCTCTCTTTGTTCTTACATTGCTTAATCGCATGTGAAAATGAAACCCCTAAATTCTTTTTACCGCATGCCATCTTAAGCATGCCCTGGTGAACCCATATCTGCTTGCTTGAAGCACTGCACGTAGTTGGCAGTAAAAACGTGTAATTGGTGAACTTTTACGTGCTTGCTTGTAACACTGCATGTACATGGAACCAAAGATTGGGTAGGTGTATAGCTGCACATATTTTGTAACAGAAGTAACTGATGCACAATTAACTGTTGTTCATTATGGTGCAGGGACATTCTTCTGTTCCTTCCCTCTTCCTGCTTTTTTTTTCTTTCTGTGTCTTGTTTATTTTTCTGCCTCTTTACCTTTGTCTTATCTTGTTTCTTCCTTTAATTGTAACTTTATGGTAGGGTTTATAGTTGATCCTCTCAACTGACATATCCCTTACACACTTAACAACCTCTGTTATCCCTTTTCTTCCCCTTTCAGCCCCCTACCCCCACACCTTGCTTACAATACACCTATACTAGTCAGGTGCACATGATAAGATGGGAGTGATACCCCTAATAGCCACCTATGAGCATTGCAAGCTTCGTTTTAACATATTTCCTGGGACGTGTGTGTATGTTTAACACTTTTTTTGCCCCTTACTGCTGCACATTGGATGACACATGAACTAGTGTAGTAATAAAAGTAAGCACTTAAGTATACATGCTGTGATTGCCATCAATTTAATCCTTGTAATTTGGAAGAGGGGTACTGAGTATTTCTGGGGCTGCAGCCCCCCTCCCCCACTGGATTTTCAACAAAACCTATTTCTCAGGTAGATTACTGCAATAATCAGGCAATTTGTTCTGTGTGTATGTTGTCTTGAGCAGAAATAGCTCAGCCCTAGTAGGAAAAATATCCTTTTCACCTACGAATTCATCCTGATAATTATTTCAGAACTTAGTCTGAACCATCTTATACCTTAACAAGAACAAGCTAAACCAACAGAAGTCTCAATGAGAGCATCTACACACACATATGAGGACAAAGGAAGGGGGATTCTTAGTTGCACAACTGGGAAGATACTGCTGGTGACATTGCTTTGATTGAAGGTTATTTCTTATATCAGTGGAACTTACATAACCCATGGTCCTTCAAAAAATTAATTTTCAGCCTTCAGGTTGTTAACTTTGTCCTGAAGTTGGAAGAGCGGTTGAAGTATATAAACCTACAGTGTTGCTTTTTCTTTATAATAGGCTGACTGTTTAAAGTGTAAAAAATAATTTGACAGGAAAATATTTGAAATCTTTTTGAAAGGGGAAGTACCCTTGGTTAATGTTTAAGTTTCGTTATGTTAGTTTTGATCTATATTCATAGTATCTTTTATAGGCCATTCAGACTTGAGTGGCTGTTATTATCAAGTGATACTGTTTGTTTCGGGGTCGCTGCAGAGTTCCTCTCAGCTGTTTATTCATGGATTTTAAGTGGTAGTGTAGAAGTTACGTTCCTGGAATTTTTTACCAGGTGGAAAAAGGCCTTTTGTGAAATTTTTTGCAGTATGGTATTAGGTATTATAGAAAAGTGGGGGCTTAATGGATGATTCATGTCAATTTTGGATGAAAATTTTTTCTTTTCAAATTGACTTAAAGTGAGATCCCTGGTGTCACATGTATTTTAAGTAGGGCTTTAAACATCTGAAAAATAAAATTAATAGTTTAAAACAAACTGGTGATTGTTAGTTTATAGCAAGCCTTCCTGGTCTGTGGAAAGCTGAATAAGTCAGACAAGAAGGTCAAATGAGTGTAAATGTATAAGTACTAAGCATTTTTTCTGCACTACACATACGTTTTGAAGACTTGAATTAATATGTTTCTTTAAAATGGTTGTGCTCATGAAAAGGGAGGAAATGCTTTGCAGTGAGCCTTTCTGCCATACAGCAGAGAGTTCACTGCAAAGCAGTTTACCCTCTTTTCTTGAGCAAAGCATTTTAAAGGGAGAATGCAGTCACCCCAGTAAAGAATTGTATAGTAGACTATCCTATTTCCTGAATGGCTCTTGAGAATCATGTGACAGTATGTTTCTCACTCAGTTGTAAAATTTACAAGAAGCAACTGCTTGATTTACCTTGAATATGCAATATTTATGTTCTAAAATATCATGAAAGATACTTGGAAGTGAAATAAGAAGAAATTTGTGACATTTAGCTATTGTTTCAAAATAAGTTTGGGGCGACTGCTTCTGACCTTTAAAGAAACATTAATTCAAGTCCTCAAAATGTACTGTACAGTGTATGTAAGGCTTTAATTCTACACGAACAGAAGCACAATGTAAAGGTATACAAATGTTGCTGAATTGTTCCATAGCATTATACAGCAAATTTTAATGCAGACGTGATTAACTGAAGATCAGGAATTATAAGTTAGTATCACGGACTGCATTGTTATGAACCGTTGTCCTTAGTGAAATTGTATTAATACTGTGCATGTGCAGTTTGAAAATAGTTTATTGGGGCTCGAAATAACCGGCAGCACTGACAGCCATGGCTGTCGGGCCTTTACTGATGGCGGTGGTGGCCATCGGTCAATGTCCTATGAAATAACATAGACCGACAGCCAGTTTGCTCATTTTGGCTGTGTCCTTTAGCAAGCTTATTTCGAGCCCTGGTTTATGTCCTAAGCTCTCAAGTGGTGGTTCTCAGTTTGTCAAAGATGTAGGTATCTTGAAATTTAACAAGATAAGAATCTTATTAATGAAGACCTGGCTAGTGCAATGAATTTACTCAAGGAGAAGTGGCCCTTGGGCAAAGCACTTGATATCCTTGGTTTGTGTATTCAACCTATGTAACATAAAGCAAATTGACTGCAGAAACAGCACGCTTGGCCATATTTCTTTCTTCTTCCATATTCAAAAGAACTATGGGAATCTAGAAAACTTTTTTCCAGCTTCTTTATCTGATCATAACTTTTCTTCTGTTGTAATCATGCCATCTTCATTACTATTTCTTTAGTTACCCTTTTAATTCTTAAACATTAGAAACTTTTCTTTCATCTCATTCTGTCTGTTGTCATTAGCTTGCTGATAAAGCAGATAATGCAATATACTGCACATGCACTCATTCTTACATATACTGACATAAAAAGGGAACCTCAAGTCAACCTCCATCAAACCCTCCTTACATCATCACATCCTTCCATACTTTGTATATCTACAGGGGTCATATGCAAATGGCAGTCGGATGGTCCCCAAGCCCCTTCCATCCTTTCCCAAGGGTAATTGGGTGATCACCCATCCCCCCCCCCCCATTCTCCAGCTGCCACCCTCATGGCTACAGAAAAAATTTCTTTTATGATCAGTATGAATGGATGTAGTTGTGAAAAATTATTTAGAAATTATTTAAATTATTAAATTGAAGAAAAGCAAAGCCCCTCCCCCCATTGTTAGCACTCAAAATTTTTGGGGTGTGACTTTGGTTTAAATGGGGGGGGGGATCTCAATAAGTTGTGACATAAAAAGTAGATTCCCAACATATTTTCCCAACAGGTGTGGAATATCCCCACACACCATTTTAAACTTGCGGGATTTTTGAGAGAATCACGCGATCCCACTACCAATGCGAACACTGCTGCCCCCCTCAAAAAAAAAAAAAAAAAAGTGGTTTCTAGTGCCAAATCTCTTATCTTTTAACTCCATGCACTTCTTCAGCTAATCACAAAAGCTCTGATACAGTTGTCACTAAAAGAAATTTGACAAAACCAATGTATACCCATGCATGGCACCTGGAAAGAGTTAACGTTTTGTGATAAAGATGTTTTATTAACTTAAATCTTTTCAATTTTATGTTTATTAATGCATCTCCACAAATAGCTGTCAAACTTTTTCCACTGCCATTATTTCTGGGCAAAGTAACCAGGAACGAAACTGCTGATCTAGTGTTGCTTTGTTTGAACTACCCTGGATGAAGTTCTGTATTATATTGTGTGTGCTATTAATTATTTATAGCACTCATCAGTTCCAGGCATTTTCCCAGAATGCACGCTAAGTACTTGTTTACGAATGCAGTTCAGGAACACATTTAGTCGCTTAATGGTCGATACAGTTTCATCTCTCTCGCACTTTGTCTTCCTTGTAGTCAGAGACTTTCCTTTATATTTACTACAGTTAACTTGTTATGAAATTGGGTGAATTGAAGAAACTGCACATTTTTTTGATATTGTTCCTTTTTCTGTTGTTTGATCTTTTTGAACAGAGCATGCTCATTTACAGATACAGAAGTCCATTTTTTAATCACAGTGTAGGCTTACTTTAGTATGCTATTGAATTCAGAAAATTGCTGATTCACGCTTTAATTCTGTAAAGGAGTGTTATTGCGAAAAGCACATAATTTTACCATCAATTTGTGTAGTAGCTTGCTAGCACGCTCTTAAAGCACTTTTGTAAATTTTTTTTAATGTAGAATTAAAACATTTAGTTTTGAATCCATAAATCCATGGCATCACAAAAAGTTAAAGATAATGTCTGCTTAAAGATAACGTCTGCTTTAAGTCTTCATTTTGTGCTGCTAATCTGTTTCCTTTTGATCAAATTGCATGGTCTAGTATGCAAATGGACAGTTCCATTTTCTACAACAACTTGGAGCAAGCGTTTAGTTAGGAAGGCAGAAACCACTTTATAATAAAAATTGCCAGTGTTAATTTTCTATGTGGATGAGACTGTCCATTTGCATTTTAAGTGAGGATAGGGCTCATAGATTCGCAAACCATGGTTGTGGTAAGTTTTGTTGAATTTAGCAATTAATGTTAAGTCTCATGTTGTCAGTTATCATCTAAAGAGAGAAATAGAATATCCCAACGAATTTTGGAACATCCGTTCAGAGTATCAAAGCATTTCTTGTTTCCTGTCAAAGTCTTCCACAGACCCTTTTCCAAATAGCAGTTACAAAGGATTATGGGATAGAGTTTTGGTACGCATCGTTTTTGTCAATGGCATTTTAATGTGGCCCAAAACAACGCACACCAAAACTATCCTACAATCCTTTGTAATGGAAAGGATCTATGTATTGCTTGAAACAACCCATATAATGCATCATCATAGAGGAATGCAACAGTTGTACTGCATACAACATACTTACAGATACACAGATGTCTGTTGACAAGATTGAAATTGTTCTTCTATGTGAGACTTGTACCTTGAAAAGTGATGACTACACCCTGCTGTTTTAAGTTCTGCTGGCTTGAGTGCAGTATGGGATACATTGCAGTAAAACTGAGCATTTTAAAGGCTCCTCGATAGTAAAATTTGCCATGAATTTTGAAGATGACATGCTGGTGATATCAAAGATAGGGCTGACACCTCTTTAGACAGCAAAGGGCCCCATATTTTGCATAAGCTCTGAGCAGTATGCTGCATTGTAGAGCACAAGAACATTTGAGTGCTGCACATGAGAAAGCATTGCTCTTAACTGTATTTGATACTTCCTGTGCTAGTATTATAACAGGGATGTGCATTCAGTGTGCTCATATGTGAACATGTGTGAACAAAAGTAATGATATAACTGTATATCCTTAATGCTGTTTGTGGCCCCTGTTTCACAAAGATTTGTGTGCCATCTTAAGTTTGATTTTTTATGCAGTAGGTCCTCAAAAAATGAAACTTCAAGATTGAGTTTAACTCTTTGTGAAAGAGTGCCTGCTACCTCATCAGTTGTTAGAGTATCTGCCTGTATACATAGGCTTAAGTTAAGGAACATTACTATAAAAAAAAACCATTAAAATCATCTTTTTGTGATTATGTAGTACTATTCTTGCCAAACATTTTGTTTCTCCTATACTTCAGGACACAAGATCTCGCCCCACCTATACCCCCCAAGCAAGGGAGGGCTTCAATGTTTGAATTTCCGACTAATTCAGAACCAATCATGAACCAGTCAGGTTTTCTAGATCGTTCTTTTGGTGGAAGCTCCATGTCTGTAATGAGTCGGACTAGCCAGCAGTCACAACAGTCAAATTTTAGTAGTATAAGCTCGCAAAGTAGCACGTCGGGTACTTCAATGAAGAGTTTCACCTCCTCGAGTCTTCATATGTCGGACTTTTCCTCCCACACATCAGTGGAGAGTAACTTTACAAGAATGTCTGTCCAGTCAATGGAAGTCTTAAAATCTCAGTCAGGAAGTATGGAAATTACTCAGTATTCAATGCATGAAAGACCCAAGAGTGCTATGGAACTCAAAAACAGTGTGGCTATCCCTGCCGTGGAAATAACCGACCCTCCTGCACTGCCAAAGAAGGAGCGACATTACCACGAGAGAAAACTGTCAGATTACGACAATGTGGACCCATCAGAGGCCACAAGTTTAAAGGAGCGTTGTGCTAAACTGAAAGATGAGGAAATGTTGCACTGGGAAATGGGGGATAATGAAACATTTCAAGTAAGTGATGAAGATGAAAGGAGAAACTCAAGCGGTTATGGGAGTGTGTGTACTCAAAGTGCAGAAGAACCGCCGCCTCTTCCACCCAAAATAAAGCATAGTAAGTTCTTTAGGGATGGTCCATATTTTTCATTTTCCCTAGTGTACAAAATGTATGTGAGGTGGGGAGGAGGGGTCAAGGGAGACCAATTTACTTTTAAATTCAAAATAAAATAGTAATTTTGGGGCCAGTGTTATTTTTTTTTACATTTTTTTAAGTGACTTGGGGAAGGGTGGCTGAGGGCAAAGGAGCACATTTTGTATTTTGTGGAAATTATGATAAAAATGGGATGACTTCTAAGACAACCAATCACAGTTATCTGCAAGTTATGTACATTATTTAAATTGTAAATGGTAAAACTCCCAACATTTGCTTCCCGGACGTGGCCTGTCAGTCTCATTCAGGATGCTTTATGCAAGCTCCTTCAGCTTTAGCATTATTATTAAATTTGTAAGACTTGGCAAGTCATTTCGTGAGGTGAATGAGTACTTGAATTTCACTTGCACTCTGTCTGCTCTGTTGTGATGAGATAAGTCATTTTAGTGGCTAGTTTTAATCAAATACCTCCCTGTGGATGGAATAAGCCATGTCTTTTGATTCCAGTTGCCATGGTAACAGCAAATTGAATTAGAGGTGTTCCTGTTTTGTTCTGTCTGTTCTTTAGTCACAAAACAGGAAGAGTAGAAACAGGTAGAGGTACTTGAATTCCTGTCAGTAGTGACAAGATTGTCAAAATTTGGAGACCAGAAAACAGGAAAAGACTTGTCATGGGAAAAGGAGAAAATCAAAAGTGGAAATACTCTCAGCTTGAAAATTTGTTGCAGGCTCATTGATGTAGAGGCACCAAGGCTTTGCTATTGCTCTGTTCCTTTGCCTCCATTCAGGACATAGTATAGCAATTCCAGTTTTTAATTTCCTCTCCAATGTTTTCGGTTACATGGATGTGTGCAAAGGAAGAAAGCAATGGCAACTCCCATTATTCTTGGAGATGGGTATCCCATGCCTGAAGAGTCACAACTCCTGCAATAGACCCTTTTCCAAAATAGCAGTTACAAAGGAGGATGTGGGACACATTTTTGGTATGCATCGTTTTGTCAATGGCATTTTACTGTGGCCAAAAATGACACTCACCAAAACTCTTTCCCACAGTCCAATGCAAATGCTATTTGGAAAAGAGGCTATGAGGTGCTAACTGACATAAACATGTACAACTGCAGTATTAAGTGTCTATTACTGGCCTGCAGTGTTGGCACTAGGTCTCAGAATTTTAGGGGGGAAATTTCCCCTTCCAAAATATTTTGGGTAGGATCTTTGGTTCAAAGGAGGGATCTCAAAAAGTTGCAACACAAAAGGTCAACTTTTCCCCATCCGATTTTCCCAGCAGGTGGTGGATATTCCCACAGGTAAGTTTAGAACATGTGGGATTGTTGGGAAAAGTACGGGAATTGTGGAATCCCTCTGCCTTAAGCAATGCAAACACTGCTGACCTATCAGTGAGTATGAATACAACATAGGGCCCACTTTACACGCTTTATCAACAACTGAGATTGCTGACTTGCAGAGGTCGAAGTATTGTATCAGCCAGCCTTCAGGAAAATTATGATGGAATAAAGAAAAAGACTTAACATGCCAGTATTTCATTAAAACATTTGAAAAAATGCAAATGAAAACCCCAAAATATGATTTTCATGCTGGTTTTTGACAGTATTGAAAATTTCCCCAGAGTCACTCACTACTCTCAAGCCTAGTGCAAAGCCCCAAAAGATTGTATGATGTAACAGATTTGTAAAAGAGTAATATCATTGTTGATACAAAACAACAGTTATGGCATGATGAATCTTTTCACATGAAAGTACCTTATGCCTTCCTTTCTCTTATTTAAGTTTTGTGTTTTCAATTCTACCATGGGGCAGACAAATGAGAAGAGAACTTTCTTGAGAGAATGTCAGATGTCACAGAATTCCTTTGGGATATTGGAGTCTTTGTGTTCTTCTTTGGATCTATTTGTGTCTACCTCAGATAGTTCTAGAGTTAAAGATGTGACCTAATCTTTTCAAGATACAGCAGCATATTTGTGTGATTAATAGCAGTAAATTATAATTTGAAATAAAAAAAGAAATTTTAGAAATAAGAATTTAATTTTCTTTGAGTTTCCACCTCACTTGATATGTTTGCATTCAGTCTGTGGCAAAAGAAGGTGGAGATATATAGTAGTTGACAGACTTTAAAAACCTCCCCACCATTTTCTGGTAGATATTTGAAGTGATTAAATGCCACTCTTCTTCTTTGTACAGTCGATACTTATCTAGATCTTCTGGGGGGTTATAATGAACACAACTTTCAGATGGAGTACTACAACGAAAACAGGCAGGTTGAATACCATGAAACAACGGACAAATACAGTTTGAACAATCGAGAGAACTTTTTCCATGAATCATATAACTATTCCTCACGATTTCCAAAAAGTCCCAGGAATTCTTATGGATCAAGTGTGGAGACCAGCTCAGAAGGGTCTTATGAAGGGTCATTAGAGGGAATGCCCCCAGCCCTTCCTTTGAAACAGAAGGATATAATCAATATGAGCCCGGTAAGTACAAGTTCTGTTGTTAAGATGTATCGGCTGAACCACAGTGTGACATAATTTAGGAATGGTTATAGGATGTACTGACTTGGTTGTATTCTTGTTTGTCAATGTGAAGCCTGCTGCAGACTTTGTATCAGACTTGTATTCAAGTTGCGCCTCGAGTCACATCCCGCCAACACTACCTGACTTGAAAAATTCTGGGTAATTTTCCCCTATTGAAATAACACAGAGACACGAGTAAATGACTTGACTCAAGTCCCTACAATAGCTCCAGTTGACTTGACTCGCTGAGAAAAGAGTGACTGGAATACATCTCTGCTTTGTACTTGCACATTTTTTTTAGGCCAGTTTTAAGTTGGGTTCATCAGAGTGGAGAAAACATGGATGTGTGCAGTTTTGCAACTATAGCTATATGGTTTTAAGTAATTCAACTAATGTGGTGTCAGAGATTTTCATGAATCGGAAGGTGGTTTCAGAAATACCATAGTGCAATCTCATCAACATAGGCTATTCAGCCATATAGTGTGTGGGTGTCTATGGTACAATTTGAATCATAACGAACATTCAAAACAAGGTCATGATAGTTTAGTTAAAGTGCAAAGATGTAGTACAAAGTGGTCTTACAAATTCACATTGATTTATTCATAAAAGCTTTAAATCTGTGAAACGAGTATTTTAAAATGGTGTACAAAAATTACAAAAGGCACAGTTAAGAATCAAAAAAAAAAAATGAAACAAATAAAAATGCAAACAATGTAATGTACTTCGCAATACTGTAAATAGGAGGTAAGTATCGGGGCTCGTAGATTCCTAAACCAGGGAGTTTTGGGAAAAGTGGGATACAAAAATATAAGTAGAAGAATTAGGAGTGATTGCTTGAAAATTTAGTAAAAAGATAAGGTTTCAGATTCTGTTTAAAAACAGCAAGGCTGTGGTGAGAACGAACCTGCAAGGGGAGTTGGTTTTAAAGCCAAGGAGCATATATGGGGAAGGCATGACCACCAAAAGTTGGACTTTTAAAACTGGGGGTGGACAGTTTGAAATCATCATGAGATCTTTAAGGTGATAAACAAACATTGGTCAGCACTTCAATCATTTCTTCGAGGTACTGAGGGGCCATCTTACTTAGAATCTAAAAGGCAATCAAAAGTACTACAAAGGAGTTTTGATCCCTACTAAATAGGTTGAAATATATCTCAAAGCCTTTTGTTAAAATGGTGTGGGGAAAGAAAGAACATGACTGGGTCAGAAAATGTCAATGGATTGTCCCAATTAAAGAGGATCTGATGGTGGATGCAAACTGGCTGAGCATGAAGGAAATTGAGATGGTGTAAGTGGATGAGACCACTGCAATTGCTGAGATCAGTTGTATTCTACTCTTTCAAAATGTAGCTTGGCTGCCACATAATTTTAGGATGTTACGTATAGAGGGATTTCATGTGACGTCAGGCATGTGGGATTCCCAGGCACTGAAGGGCAAAACACACATGCATGAAGCGTATTTACAGCACACGCGCACAGCATAACCTTAGTTACTACTGTGACTCAATGGACAAGTGCCCGTCAAAACCAAAGAGATGTACGAACTTGCCCTTCAACACTAAAGAGACGTGTGATCACATGATGTCAGTGAAATTCCTCTATAAACAATTGGTATTAGTCTAATAGCAATTGTTTCTTTCTGGATGGTGCAGTAACATTTTGGTTTGTAGTTTCCAAGAATATTTTTAAAAAGGTCACGAAAGTGAAGGTATAGAGAAGTAAATATCATGTTGCTTGAGACGTTTTGATATCATTTGGATTGAAAACAGTCTCAGGAAGTGAAGTTACTATATTTTTAGGATCATTGAACTCTTGTACAAACATTACATGGCAGAAAACTGCAAGGAAAGGTGACATGTGCACTAATATGATATGTTGAGGAAGTCAAGCTACCAGTACTGGTTGTTTTGGAAAAAGTAACATGATAAAATGGGGAAATTTTGTCCATGTTGTACAGTACTACACAATTGATGCTCGTCTCATGATATTTTCAAGCCTCCATTTTGAGGGGAAGATTTTAATATTAGATGGGAACATTTTGTACTGTATTTGGTATAAGCTGTTTCTTGACTTAGTGTTTTATCACTGGTAGAGAGGAGACTTACACAATAAACTAATGTGTGGATGTTTTCTTTGATGGTGAATAATCAGGGTCGTGTAGTCTGTGTAGAATCATGTTCCCACCATATAGCCTCGGATCATAGAGGTGTAGAGAGGTATACTAATTATAGGAAGCATTCTTTCATTACATTCCAATGATTTAACTTCCCCATTGCTTCCTTTCATTGTGTGAGTCATTGATATATGTACATGAAAATGTCAAGTACCTAAACGGGGTTGACAGAGCTAGTGATGGTTCTATTCTTAGCTCTGTGATCACTGCTTGTCCTTTTGTCAGGCATCATGTGTGAAAATGTATGGCCTGGTGTAACACATCATCTATTGGCTGGTGTAAAAGCCAAAGCAGCTCTCACAAGCAATGTTTTATGACAGAGATGCCACTTTTCATATTTTAGTCTGAAATCAGATTTTTTTGGAATGCCCATCAAAAATTCAGATTTTTTTGACATCAGAAAACACATTTTTGATTCCCAAATTTTTGGTCAAATTTACCAAAGAAGTCCGCTCTGTTGCATGATCCGAGAGTTAGTCCAACATAAACCACTGATAGTAGCAAATGTATTTGTTGTACCAAGTACCTTATGCAGATGTCACTGCATGGAGAATGGTTAAGTACTGAACAGACTTTGTATACTAGTGTACTGTGATTGTCTATCCAGCAGTTTGACACCTTTACAAAATTTTCAGATTTTTGGGGGTAAATGCTGGTAGCATCTCTGTTATGAACAGTCAGTAAAAACATTAGTGATAGCTGTGAGAGATGAAGTAACACAAGGTTAAATCAGAAGTGTTTCTAAACTTTTAAATGGAAGGCTGGGGTGGGGGAGGGAACAGAGGAAAATCAGAGGAGGGAGAGAGAGGTGACAAATAGGGAAAAATGCTACAGAGACACCAGGAGCTTACAAAGCACATAATCCATTCAATCTCAGTAACCTTTTGTCATGTCATTGTACATTGTCACATTGCCAAACCAGGTGGGACATAAAGGATACTTTGAAATTACATGTCAGTTTGAATTAAGAGGACTGGAGTGAAGTTGAAAGGAGTGGGAAAGTAGGTTGAAAGGGGTGAGGGAAGGGGAGGCCATATGACCATGTCTTTTTCTTGCTCCTGTATGTGTACAACTGGATTTGGTTATGCTACTTTGGGGGCTTTTGGGAAATCCTTTGCCAGTGACAAAGGGCATCCTGAACTTGTATCGGGGTGGGGGAATAGGGGTAGGAGGAGGTCCTGATCTTTCTTTGAAGGCTTTCCAGTTTTCATTTGTTGCTTTCTTATCTGGTAATACAGGAACACCTACCAGTGCGTGGGCGATTCAACACCTGTCCAGATATGCCAAGACCCCCGCGCCTGGACTTGAAGAAGAAATCAGAAAGTATTACAGAAAATGGCAGTGAGTGCACTCTCAGGTATGCTTACATCCTCATTTTTGTGAAAAACAGTTTAGTTTTGGTTCAGATTAATGAACTGGTCATTTTTTATATCATTTCTGTATATTTTTCAACTCAGGTTTTCAGTGTTTTGAAAGATAGTCATTCTGTCTTCATTTTGGTTTGAATGAAATCAGTCTGTGATTTACTTCAAACAACCATTTTTATCTTCATTATAGGGCTGTAGAAGAACCAGCTTCTGATAACACCTTGAAACCGTCCAGTGAAAAGCCAGAGAAAGGGCAGCCTGGTCTTTTAGATCTCCTCAGTGTGACAGATCATCTTGTACAGAACACAGAGGTACTTTTTTTTCCTACCCTAAGATACACATCATATCTCAGTATTTTCACTTTCTCTTACTGTAAATTTAACCTTTATCCCAATTTTAAGCAAACCTACAGTAGTTCCTTGTACCTTCTGTTGGTCTGTGTAAAATAAATGGTATGAAATTTCTGCAATGTTCCTTAGTGAGACAAAGTAGGAAGACTTGGTAGGAGACTTAAAGGATGAAATGTGTCACAAGAAACAGCTGAGATGTAGGGTCTTGTAACCTGAAGAAAACATGGTATGGGTGTACAGCACCATCAATACCATACATGAAGTGAAATAAGAGGTTATTTGTTAGATTTGGAGCCGTTGTTTCAAAATAAGTTTGGGCGACTGCTTATGCCCTTTAAGTACCATCAGTAGTGGATAGAGAAGTAAGGCAGAGCAGTGTGGAGAGGCAAAAAAAAAAACAAAAAAAAAAAAAGATCACAGCTTAGAACCATGAATGCAGGATAGATCTGTAATTTCCAGACATAAATTTTTAATATACTAGTGGACACACTGAGTGTGTGATCAAAGTAGCAGACAGTCAAGATTCTGGTCATAGTTATCATGAATGTTTGAGTCCTTGAGATGGTACAGTGATGTCTTTACAAGCTATAGCATAGCTTACTATGTGGTACTCTACAAAGGCATGCATAGAGCAATACAAATAAGGAAGCAGACATTGCCGGTGCTCACTGTTGTCAGTTGTGTGCAACTCTAATTTGAAATTAGTAATTTGGTCACTAAAATAATTACTTCTTTAAAAATATTTCTAAATTGCAACTGAACATTGTCACTACTGTTGGAACTTCTTCCCTGGATAAGCAGTTGCAGCAAGTCTCATAAGAAACATTGCGTGCTGGCATTACTTCTTCCCACAAACTTGAAATCATTCTTCATGAGTTTTAAAGTTTCCTGCTTTACACTTTACAGGCGGGCGAGCCTCGCGTCAAGGGTGGACCTATTGATGCCCTCATCGTTTTTGCGGCTGATGTGGATAGAAAAGGTATTTCATATTCAAATGTTTCTTTGTACTGCTTTGGTATGTTTGAATTCTATTTTCAGCTTAGCCTAGGATTTTCCTAGATCCCGTAGTCAGTCATTCGTCTGGCTTGGATACCTTGTGCATTTTGTGTCACTACAATGCATGTTATACCTTGTTTATGCTTCGTCAATAAAGATATCAGGCTTATTTTTTGATAGTCAAATGATACTGGAATTTAGGGATATAATTTTCATCACAAGTGTCAGCAAGTTCAATCTAGGAGTGATGAACCAGTATTGAAGATAATTGGCTGCAAAACTGGTGGGGGAAAGGAAGGGGGAGAGAGCGGCAGCAACAAAAAAGAAGACACAATTGCTGCGTAATGTGCTTGTAAAGTGGGTTTTGTAGGGCTCGATCATAACAAAATGAAGTTCATAATGATAGAGTTGTCTCACTGTAGAGAAGTGTGTTGCACTTTGTTATCAGGACGAAAAAAAACTTTTGTTTATGGGGAAGGGAGTCAAATTTTCCACATTTTTTTGTGAACAAGCAGGCCGTTTTCCCTCCATTTTCCAAAATCCCTTCCTTGAAATACGAAAATTTTACCAGAAGAAACCTTTCAGCTTCCAAGACCTTCCTTCATATTTATTTGCAGATATTTGTCGCTTTTAAAAACCCAAAATACCATTCTTGTGTTAAGTAAATTTTTATTTTAGCTGAGGAAGCTTTAAGATTTATCCATTATTTTTAGTTGATGTTCTCATTTGCTTATTCCCATTTCAAGCCACATGACTGACCCTTCATATTTTTGGAGCATTTTCTAAACCAGTGACCATCATTCTAACCTGGCTTTGAAACATTGAAACATCATATTTGGGAAGTCTGTCAAAAAAGCTTGTATTTACCTGTCATGGGATGTGTGTTGAAATATTCCTTTAGTGTAGTAGCACTCTTCACAAGCACACAAAAACAATAATATCAACACCATACAAAATGAAGGAAATAAAAAATAAAAAATAAAAAATAAAAACACATACACACACACACACACACACACGTAAAGCCTGAGCAACTGAATGATGAGCGAAGGTTAACCTTAAAAGGTAACCCCATACTTACTAGTTTTTATGATGTGGGACATCATCTTGTTTGAGAGGCATAATTTTTGGTTGTTTTTCAAATGTTGGAGGTAAGTGGTTGGGGAACTACAAGCATATGTAATTTCAAATTATGAACAGTTCAAATTTTACCATGAAGATAAACAATAATAGTGTCATAAATGAGTGTGATAGGTCAAAAATGTTTGAGGGGGTTTTGATGTGGAAGGAGTTTTGTCTCAAGTAGCTTTACTTGCAGACTGCAGTATCCGAGCTTTCTTTTTAGAATCATTTTGCAAATGTAGCCTTTGTCTGTAGAGTTGACCTTGAATCCTTAAATGTCATTTTTCACAAAACTCCCTAAATAGGCACATTTCACTGAATTCCACTGGAAAGGTTTGAGAGCAAGATCAACCTTACTAACAACGACACCTTCTTTAAAGGTCACTCATAGTCTTCCATACCCCTGACTGTTGCTCAGATTAGCACTTTGCACTGGATATGTACTCACAATGTATCCTTCTTTAATATGCATTATATTTGAATATTACTGATTAATGGAATTCACTTTAAATTGCATGAGGAATCATGTGGTTTTCACTTGCCTAAATGCATGAAGAATTAAGGAACATGCTTTAACAAGTATGTACCTAGGTTTTTTGTCCTAATCTACAATATTAATCAATGGAAGGCAGTGGCAGTAATTCACTTTTGTATCATGAATTTCCTTGTTTAACCCAAATGCTTTGTTGAGTGTAATCCGCTTTCAAGCTGTGTCTCTTTCATGTTTGTTTCAAAACTTCTCTGGTTTTTACTCCTCACCCTTTTGTGTCACCACAGAAGAGAATGAAGAGGGTATGTATTTCCCGCTTCCTGGCGGTGAAGCTGATTCAACAAAACCAAACATTTTTATCTCCACAAACTCCCATTTACGTTTTGCCAATGTTGTGTTCTGGAACCATAGCCGCTCCAAATCTCATATTGGCTTCATTTTTGGCCTCATTTGTTTCATTTCTGTCTGTATGCCATGTCAGTCCTTTGGTTTAGATTGTCCTTTATATGTTTAAAGGTCTTTTCGTCTTTGTGGCTGATGGTACCTATTATCTGTAGCAGTAGAAATAGTGTTTAGAAGCTCATTTCCTTGTATCCAATGCTCTGTATATCTCTCTACTGTTTGTCCTTCTGTTTGTCAAAGAGCCAAGTGCTTTTTGTAATTAAAAACTCTATGGTGATTAATTTATCTGGTTAGAATGTTATTTTATCATCGACTTTTACTTTCTAATGGCTGATACTGCCTTGGGATGGTCAGCACAGCCAGTATTTAAATTCTTTTCTTGTGAAATTCATCATGCATGAAGTTGCTCAAATTTTAGCAGAAATATATATGTAAACTGAAATTTTGTCCAGTTTTATTCCTAGTTTGGGGTTTTTCACCTTTTATTTTAATTTTTTTCCAAATATTTTATGGTGTAATACACAGTTTAAAATGTCTGTCTGTGTTAGGTTCATGAGTTGCTCTTTTATTTCACTGCAATCTATATAAGCATGTGGATCAGCCTTTTGTGTTTTTTCCTTGTGACGGATGAAATTTTGTAAAAAAATGGCTGCTTCAGTTACTGTTCCGAAGTACTCCAAGCAGAAGATACATAGCTTTAAATGACTGGTTTTAAGTTTAATTCTTTTGTATTTTTTATTTTGTTCCTTCGGTTGGAATGTTTAAGTTTTTGGCATGACAGACCTTTCAAATTATAAATATAGAGCAATGCAAGTCTCAAGTTCCTGAACACAAAGAAAAATATTTAGATGTCTTTATTAAATACCAGTGCAGTAATAGGCAGCTTGTATGCAGCATTGTAATTAACTTAAACATTGTATGATGAGGAAGAACCCCCTTTGCCTAGTTATAAATGAGGTCAAAAATCCTTCTTATGCAGTACAAACAGCTAGACAATTTCTTTTTCCTGCATGGAGTTGTAGTGCATGGTTTTCTCCTCTCAGTTTACCAGGGTTTGTACAGAGCTTTTATGTTTGCTTGAAGCTTAATTGTATCGGCTATTTTGGAAATTTTAATATACTGTATGACAGTTTATAAACTCTTACAAGCTTTAATACTGATGTTATATCCAATGAAAGCTCCAAAATCTTTGGATTTTTTTCACATATTGTGATTAGACCCAGTTCCTGAAAAAGCCAACTTTTTGCAAAAATAAAACATTTTGTAGTAGTTTAAATTTTCAGAAATTCATTTAACTCTTGTACAAACCCTCTCAACCTGTCCAGCCACATGCTTTTCCCTCCTATTCTTTCACATTTCCTCCAACATTCCTTTATACCCCCATCAATGTGGAGACATTAAACGAATAATAAAATAATCCATTCTTCCATTTTAAAAGGTGACATTTGTGACTAACCTTCCCATCCCCCTTACCGATAAGATGGGTCGATATGTTCAGCATGTAAATTTTATTAATTTGTAGCATTTACTGGATTTCTCTGTTTCACTAGAGAAGGATGTTTTTTACAACTTTGATTTGCTATGCAACTAGTGGTGCAATTGCAGAAAGAGCAGCTGTAGTAAAGTGATGCCATCTTAACTGTAAAGTTCTTGTTGTATGAAAAATTTGGTACGTGTAGTTGTTGTGTAAATTCTTTTTGCCAGGAAATCATTGGCGATAGTCCCCTTTCTTGAGTCTATTCTTAGATATAAATGAATTCATTTTCATATTCAAGATGTATTCAGAAACTGTCTCTATTAAAATTACAAGGTATGAGTTTAGTGGTAAAACTAAATTTTTATTCATATTTGGAGTTATTTTGATTTAATTGACATGGGTGTTGTGCACGAACAATAGACCCTTTTCCATATAGCAGTCACAAAGGATTGTGGTATAAAGTTTTGAAGTGGGGCATTTTTCTCAATGGCATTCTACTGTGGCCAAAAACGACACACACTAAAATCCAGTCCCACAGTCCTTTGTAATTGCTATATGGAAAAGGGTCTATGCAGCACCTTAAAAAGAAAGTTGAAGCTGGCTCTCTTGCATGGCACCTAATATTGCTCACTATGCAGATCTTTTGTACTGTAATAATGTATTGTTGTTATTGTATAATATGTAGGTTTCAAGTATTGATGTAAAAGCCCTTTTCGTGAAAACATTTCTGGAAAGCAAAAGGACAGGTGATATGTATCTATTAATAACTGTACATTGTTGTTGCGGAGTGTAAGAAAGCATTAAAATCAACAAGTCTTCTGTAAATAATGGATCCACATATCTGTCTAATGTGTGCCATCTCAGGCTGCAAGAGCTTGGTAGCATGGTACTTATACGGTGGGGGGTGGGGGGGGGGTGTGGGGGGTGGAAACCTAAGCACTATGTTAAGGAAGTTGAATTTTTTAGAGTAAAGGTTAGATCAACTATTGTTTTGCAGTGGAACTGCTACATGTTGTTATAAATAATAGATTAGTACTTTAAAGGAATAGAAGTTTCTCAAGGGCCCACAAATCCATAATGCAAAATTTTCCAAACTTTTCTTTTTGGAGTGTGGGGTGTGTGGTGGGGGGGGGGGTGGAGTATGCTCCCTGTTGGAGTACAAAAGTATTACAATTGAGTGGAAATTACTCTGTTGAATTTTGGAATAAGTTCCCTCCCTCTTTAAAGCAGTACAAGCTGCATTCCACCAGTAGAGTCATGTCCTTAAAGAGGGCATGACACGGCCAAAATAACTTTTGTGTATTGCAAGATTGAGTACAGTGTTCTATAAATATAATCTCATACACAGTTAAAACCGATACCATTCGTCATAAATGAAATTTGAAGAAAAATGTTCAAAATCTAATTTCAAAAAATGCCGCAATAGGTCACATGACTTTTATGACGCAATTGGAGGCACAAACACTGCGCTATTAAGGACACACGCATCTAGATGTGGAACTAATGTAACGCTTGATAAAGTTATCATATCTTAGCAACTTCATGAAAAGGATTACATCACAGTACCCGCCCAACAAACATAGAGCAAAGCGCGGACCATGTTAGGGGCTTCGAAGCATATCATTGGCCAATATGTTCGCGTGCATATGCGCCCATGGTTTAGCTTCCCTGCATATAATAAACAGCTTTGTTTTTTGCAAAAAGACGCGGTCCGGGCACGCTGTACAGAACAGCTATAAACATGTATGGACAGTTCATAACAAGCGCGCCTTTACTGAGTGAGCTGTTCAGTAACGTTGCTATTGTAAATGGTAAGCAACGACGCATAGTTCACAATGTGGTCACTGGTCACGCGCGCTGCTGTAGTATCGTAGCACAGGTGTTTGCAAAGATGTACCCGCTAACACGCGTTAGCTACATGCGCATGATTCGACGTGTAGAACGATGGGTGAGCTGCCTGGTACAGTGTTACTAACCGTGCCTCCAATGACGTCACGATCTTGAGACGCGCTCACATACGTTTTTTCGCTTTCGGATTTCAGATGGGCTGAGTCTGGCCTGTAATTGGGAATTCACAAGGTCGTATTACTGTGTTTATGGACGTAGTTTAGTCGGGAAAACATTCGCTCCATTTCAAGCTGTACCCACAGAATATTTACTGAGAAACTTACTTTGGCCGTGTCATACCCACTTTAAACTTTGGGGGTTATGAGGACCTGCCTAAATAGCAGAAATGGGTGTATGGGGACAGTCAATTCATGGAAGGGGATGGTGGCAAAGATGTGTGAAGGTAGTGCAGGTTTTTGTCTTCTGATGTGGTTGTGCCATTGTATGAGGACAGTGACTCTACACTATCACATAATTCAGGCCTTGAAGGGCAGCTGTTCTACGATGCTCAGTGACCACAAATGTGAGAGAAGCCTATGTGGCTTATGAATTACTTCATGTCGGATGGCTAACCAACTCAACAATTTAGGTCAAATTTGGTTTCTTTTGAAAAGCCAGTTCAGATCGGAAAACCATAGATTGCCCTTGGTTGAAAAACCCACCTTCCTTTGACCTGGCCAGGGATCAAACCCAGAACCTGGCGGTTGCCAAGTTTCATTGCTTCATATGCCACTGCCTTTTATCTGCCTTTATCCACTCGGCCACTGCACCAGCACAGCACATACTTAAAACCAGTTCATCTCTTCTTGACATTTTTGATTAGGAACAGAGGACATGAAGATACTATTTTTGTGGGTGAAATAAATTGAACGTAAGGCAAAAGTGTTGAAGCAGAAAGAAGTCATTGTCCATTACAGAAACAAAACAGTCAGATTAGAAGAACTTAAGTAAAAATTTGACTATCTGTTGGTCAGCTTTGTGTGTTTGAAGTGTTATTTTTTAAATGTGAAAATGGAAGTTACGAAAGAATCACCTAGTCAGTTTTATGGGTCTTTAAAACAATTAAGTCTTTCATGGAAAAAGAAACTTACATTAGCAATGGAGAACTGGTTCTATTAAGTGTTGTTACAAATTAAAACAAGTTTTGATATTCTTGTCAAAATGAATTGCTTTAAGTGAATGAAGGGGATTTTTAGAACTTTGGTATTTCAAAGTTAGTTGTGTCTGGTATTTTTTTATTGTTGTAGAAACAAAATAATTCAATATTTTCATCTCTGGGGAAGTGAAATTCGTTAAGAGCTACAGTTGAAGAGAAAGTAGATTTGAGATATCAAGACTTTTCTTATCAACATTTGATTTAGTCAAAATTTCTTGATTTTGAAATGTTTTATATTATTTAAGACAGTTGATACTTGACATCTCTTTTACTCTGTGTCTTTTCTTTCCTTTTCAGAACTTGTTCTTTCGGAGGTTTTCTTGTCAACATACAGAACAGTAATATCTGCCCGTGAATTACTGAACAAACTACTGTACAGATATCCTTTATAACTATAATCAAATAAATATGTATTAGTAGAGGTCACGTTTCCCAGTAGAGTCGTGTAGTATAATGGTTATAGTCGGGTTGTAGTTACACAAGTCTTAGTGGTGGGATGCAAGTAAAGAGTCCAACCAAAAGTGTCCATAGTGAAATGTAATTGTTGAAAAGAGTGGGGTGTATTCTTGGTTTATTGGCCTTATACAGGGGTACTATGTAAGTAAAAGTGGGCAAATACAGCAAAAAGGAAAATTTTCCTTCCAACTTTTGTTAAAACCAGTTGAAACCATCATGTTTACTGCAACTGGTAGTGAGGTTGGTATCAGGCGGTGTCAAGCCTTAATTGCTGTTAGTCCTGGGTACCAAAGAGCATTCCTGGGTGGCACCGCAAAATGCCTCCTACCATAGCTGCATTGGTGTAAACATTGTTTTAAGGAATTTTATTGTAATTTTGATGGTTAAAGCAGCCAAAGGGTGTTGAAAAGGGGGGGGGGGTGAGGAGGTGGAGGGCAAAATGTTCAGCATGAAAACCTTTTTCTGTTAAGATTGAAGGATTATCAAGCTGAATGATGTTAAGAGAAGTGTCACTTCACAATTGCACCCTTCGAATAATATTTTAAATAGGGTTATTACTTCCTTGACAGATTACTCACGTATAGGAAATTCAAGAATAAATCTGACATCAAAGCCAGACAGGCCAACAGGAATGCTTTCTTTCTGCTTCTCAGAATAGCTGGAGAATTAATGTAAGTACCATGCCTTAAAGGAAATAGTCATCTTCTACTTGGGAATTCTGTGGTAGGAGGTGTGTGTGTGTGTGTAGAGGGGGTTGCTTGATGTTAATCTATAATATTTCAATTGTCTACATGGTGGCATGAAACCGTCAATGTCAAAGTTTGACATTGACATTTGAGTGAAGTTTACAGTATTTCCACCCTACAAAATGCTGATTTTTGCATCTAAAATATTCTGCAACTTTGAAAGTGGTCTCTGGTTAGTCACATGATGAATCATGTGATGTTTCATACTCTGTCTCAGTTAAAGGTAGTGCACCACTTATATTTCTTCCATTGACTTTCACACTAAGTCTGGTCCTTTTCCTGGCCTCTTGAACCTTGCAGAAGTTTTCAACAGGTACAAGCTACCCCTCATGTGAAAGTCCACAAGTAGGTTCTCACACTGATTTCAAATTTATTTATCATGGCAAGGGCTGGACAAAATGTTTATTTCTTGCCAAGCAAGTCAGATATCCCACAATTTTTACATGTTTTTATGTACAATATGGCACTAGCCATATTTCCCCTTAACTGCCCCATATTTCTCTTCAAGTACCAAACTTTGCTGGCAAGGAGCTACCCACAGTGCTGCTGTTTTCCATAATCATGATCGAGATTTTGAGCTAAGAGAGCTAGAGTACTGTAGGGAGGTGGTTCCTGCTTCTTCACTTTATTCACAATGCTATTTTGCATTGTGGAAGGATATTATGCAAAAAAAAAGCGCCTGAAATGCCATTAATTTTTTTTTTCATTTTTGCATAATCAGTACTTCGATTCCTTTGCTACCACATCCATGTCACATTTGGAGCACATTACTTCAGCAACATGGTGTGTATACTGTGCCCCTCAAATTTTTTTTAGGGTGTCAAATTAGTGGTGTGCTACCTAAAGGAATGACGCAAACATTTAGGTTTTGGGTATGCATGGCTTGAATGTGTTTCGTTTTATACTTCCTTTGTCAGAGGTCAAGTAGAAGATGACATACTGGAGTTGTTAATGGATCTGGTGTTCCAGTTGCTGACTGAGGGGGAACTTATGCTTGCCAAACTCCTTAGGGATCAGATCCTGTCAAAGATAGAGGACAACAAAAAAGCCCAGCTGATGAGCCACAAGTTACCAATCTCATCCCTGGGAGTCTCAGTTTCGTAAGTCACCTTCGTATTATAATTGAACAGAACTGATGATATCCATTACAGCCGAAAGTGAAAGAGAAATCAAATAGTAACATAAATGCTTAACATGAACAAGGGAAGTTTGATATAGGATGAAAGTTTTGATTGCAAAATCAGCTTATTGTTTCTCTTACTAGTGATAATTGTATCTGTTGTTTTAATTGTTCATGGTTGAAACGAAGAGTTGCATTTTCATAAAGATTGGTAGGGTTGTTTACATTCAACCACTAGTAAAGTACAGAAGAAAGAGTTAAAATAATACTGATGCCTAAACAGTGTCTCTAATAGTGGGAGAAAAATAATAGAGGGTGATTATCCCAACCTTTTTAACATAAAAAAAAGAAAAGATGGTATGTACAGATCACTAGTTTCCCATACAAGTTGGTAAGGCTAGTTCGTCATGCAAGTTGGTAAAGCAGTTAGCATGCAACCACAGGAAAAGTGCAAAAGAAGAGCTAGAATTATTAATACTGATGCATGTGCAGTAGGGCTGCCACAATAATCTTTTTTCATTTATTGATATCTCAAAGGTTTCCACGACGTTATCGCGATATCGCGTACCGAGAACACTCAAGCCTAAATGTAGGCTATACTATTAAGGGTACATTTGCCATGACTTTGACCATGCTAACAATCATAGCCATATCAAGGCGTAGGTATAGTACATTGGACAGACCCAGCGGAATTTAATTTTAAAATTTTAAGCTCAAATTACATCCATAATCCATTTATTTCAAGACTTAGGCCTTTGTAAAAGTAATAAAACTAAAACAGATAAATCTGAATGCACAGGGCTAGCATAAACAAAGAAAGAAGTAGCTTTAATACTTGTAGGCCACCTACGTAACCAACATAAGTTGAACCTAGCCCTAACGTTATGGACTGAAATCAAAACAAACATCGATTCTCATCTCTTAAGGATCTCCCCTGCCCTACTAAAAGGGTGTCAGCATGAGAAAAAGTTAAAAAAGTTACAGTATTTACGTTCCCATATGAGCCAGAAAAATTGTCTAACCTCATGATACTGTATAATAAAATTTATGGGTAACACTGAAATTGTTGTGCAATGAAACTGTAAATTCTTTAAATTCACATTTCAAAATTGCAATGATTGCCGACGTAACTCACCATATGCAGCCACAACTGAACATGTGTTCCTATCAACAATGTGTGTGTATACTACCGTAGGCCCTACTGTATATTTATGTGTGTGGAGATAGATCATGCTCATGCATAATGTTGTAAATGCACAAGTCCAAGTTGATTGGGCTTTGGCACTGGCAGCCTGCATTATAGTCATTTTAAAGAAATGTTCGGATTTTATATCATATTTTGGGGTTTGTAAAGTAGTGTTTTTCATTTGAATTATTATCATTTTATCTTAATGACTGAAGCAGAAATTAGAGAAATAAGAGAGTTCACAGAGGTTTACTCATTTATTTGATTCTGTTGCGATATCACGATGTGAAAAAACTTAAGTCAATATCGTCATGGCAAAAGTATATCGACAATATCGCGATATCGCGATCATCGTGGCAGCCCTAATGAGCGGTGTATCTAATAGTGTTAGATGATGGAGGTGATTATTGGAACCAAAATAACAAAGGAAGACAATGTGTGCATATCATTAGTCTCCCCATGCAAGTTGGTAAGGCTATTTGCGTAATAGAATGACAAGAAAAGTACCAAAGAAGGGTTAGAATAATTAATACTGATGCATAAACACTGTCTTTAATAGTGGTAGAAGAGTGATAGAGGGTGATTATCCCAACCTCTTTAACAAAAAGAAAACAACATGTGGAGATCACTAATTTCGCCAAATTCATCAGTACATGAAGACAATGTGATTAGAATAATATCTATGCAAGCTGGAAGCAATGTCACTAGTTACTTGATAAAGTTCCTTAGGCAACCTGCTAGGCCCAAACATATTTATAAAAACATCAAAGTAGCGCTGTGTGAAAGGGACTCTCGGCTGCAAATTCAGTTGATTTTCAGTCAAGTCACTAAAGCATGGTAATTTCTTCTCTTATGTTTTGAATTGCAGGAGAGCAACACTTCTTGATTTTAGGAGTCATGAACTGGCAGAACAGATGACTTTAATGGATTCAGAACTTTTCTCTAAAATTGAGGTATGGCTAATGTGAACTTCCTTACCTGGAAATCAATGCTCCCTTAAAAAGGAGTGGAATGTTGAAGGTGATATTTACTCAGGAATATCTGTGGTTTTTGGCAATATAGCTTAAGATATCAGTGAGAAATTATGTAAAGTTTATTTTCTGAAAGTTGAAAGGTATGCAGTCACTTGGTCAAGAGATTGAAGGAAGTGTCATGTTAAACTTCTCAAGAAATTGTAAAAGCAGGGATTAACTAACTCATATAGAAAGGTTTGCATGTGGTGCAATGAAATGTCTACCATTCTGCTTTCCATTTCCAAACTATGAAAACCTGTCGATAATTGTAAGATGGCTGGGAAAAAAAAACCATGACTGATGTTTAAGACAAAGTTGCAAGTTGGGAAATTTTACTTGGAGATTTTGAAAAGATTTTCTTCGAACCAGCCAGAATTTGGAATATTATTTTGCCAAGTTTAGTGGAAAATGTGAAGAAGTCTTATGCGTCTTAGCAATAATAAAACAGTATTTGTGGTATTAAGAATGAGTTAGTAAACTTAGTAATAGGGTATTAAATTGTCAAGAATTGACATGAATATTCAAACACAGATCCCTGTAATCACATGTGTACCCAGTTTATAAAGTTGGTTGGTGAAACTTGACTCCCCCAGGACAGCAATATGTTAGAGTGAAATGGGTGCGTAGTGTGTAGTGTGCATATATTGCAGACTAGTACTCATTTCCACTTCAGTCACATGGTGCACAATGGGTTTCCATGGTCTGTAAGGAAACATACTCCCTGACCAACTCCATTTAACCATATGGTCAGTTCTTGTTTTCATTTCAACGCTGCTAGGGTAACAGAACAACCTAGATGATGGGCTGACCCCATACGTTTGTAGTGTGTTGTTATTATACTGTCGTTTCCATTGCAACAGGTATTTGATAAGATGTGTTAAGTAAAATTGTATCGTTGCCTTTTATCTGCATATGTTAAGGTTTTCTGGGGGCCACCCTTCAAAGATCATGACTTTGTTTCTACACAGGTACCAGAGGTGTTACTTTGGGCCAGGGAACAATCAGAGACACTGAGTCCAAACCTGACAATATTTACAGAACACTTTAATAAAATGTCTTTCTGGTAAGTGTGACTGAGCACTAGACTTATACAAATGGTTTACTAGCCGATTTGTTGTGTGAGTACCATGTATGGATGGGAGGAGTGCAAGTTAGTATTAACTATTTTATCATGAGTGAAATCTGGTACCATTGCATGAAAAACAAGGCCAAAATGTAACAGTAGCACCAAGGTCTAACTTGAAACTTTCTGCATATTATGAAATCTTTCACAATTGAGTACAAATGAAGTTTGATTTATTGAAAGGTGGAGATGAATTTGGACAAAGAACAAGTTCACCTAAAATATTTTGAAATGAATGATCAGATGATTGGTGGACACTGGTGTGATTAGGTGAGGTATTTCAATGGAAGGCCACAAATGGAAAAAAGGTCGTGGCCGGCCCGACTTAAACCAATCGGTTAGAAACTGAGCCGTAAAACCTCATCTAACTCTAACACTCAATGGAATAATGGTAGGCTTATAGTTTAACCTGCAAGGTTTTATCACGCTGATGCAGTGTTTGCATGAGGCAGGGTGATTGCACGATTCCCACACTTTTCTCAACAATCCTGCAAGTTTGTAAAATTGTGTGGGGAAATTTCCCACAACTGTTGGAAAAAAGTTGACTTTTCATGTTGCAACTTATGGAGATACCACCTCTTAGAATCAAAATTCCCTCCCCCCAAATATTTTGGAAGGGGGAATTCCCCCTCAAATTCTAATACCTAGTGCCAACATTGCTATGATGTATTACACCAAATGCCAGTCTTGCAGCAAATTTTGGATTCACAGTTTTGTGTGTATTGCAAATTGCACCAAGAATGATTAGTTGCACATGGTCAGTATTTATCCAATTGGCACAATGTTTTGTATATTGTAATGTGAATCCAGAGTATGAAATGTAATTTATGCATCTCTTCTAGGGTAGGGTCCTACCACTAGTAATAGTACAGGTTAATATCAGCCTGTACTTCAATATCAGTATGGGTTGATAAGTTAGGTGCAAAATCTGATCTTTTACATTTTGAACTGCCTTCCAGTATCCAGTGTTTATGTCACAGTAAGTGTATATTTGTTTGATAAAATGAGTCCCACTTCAAGCATCCTGAATTGCTGGCCATGTAATTCTTAACTCTGATTGTCAACACCAGCTTCTTTCTTTTCACAGGGTGAGGTCATTGATTTTACAAGAAACAAAAGCTACAGACAGGGAAAAACTTCTTATCAAGTTCATTAAAATTATGAAAGTAAGAATATTTTGTTGTTTTTATTAGATTCGTGGAATGCTCATATATTTGAGTTGTTTAACATTCATACCATTTTGCATACTCTGCAAAACCCTGAAATTTGTACAAAGTCTCCAAGTTGGAGCTGCAATGGCTTGACAAAATATTATGGCTCATTTTCAACACGAGTTTAATATTTTGGGACTGTTGAGTTAATGAATGATGTTTTCATCAGTTCAACAAGCAGTATATAGTAGCTCTACCAAAACTATGTAAAAGTTGAAGAGGCTTGATGTTGTGTAGTGACTGTGCTTTAGTTTGTCGTGTGTTTTGATGGATCAATAGATTAGATGAGAAGAACAGACAATGAGGAAAAGCCTTTAAGTAGCAAAATAGTTGGGACTCTCATCTGCGAAAGGTTTCTAAAACTTGAAATCAATAGTGGCATTTGATTGCTGTCCTCCTTAAAACTATTGTTTGGGAGGGGGTCATGATTCAGGTAATCTTCGATTGCATCCTTTGTAGATCATTTTATAGATGAGTTCATGTCTTTTACAGCATACTTACATTTATTTTGTTCATTTTAAAACATCAATGATTGTTTTACTTACATGATCAAAGAACATGAAGTACCCATGTAGGGATTTCATCCCCCCTCTCCATTAGGGCATTTGCCCCATTTCTCTAACTCACACTTTTTTGTGCTGTGTGCTCCATGCCTTTGTACCATTGCCTCTTTTTGCCATTGTACCTTTTTAACCGATATCACTGTAGTTTTTAAAGGACAAGTGCAGGACTCAGAGCAACACAGTCCAATGCTTATTAACTTATGCTTCTTAAAAGACCATTTGATAGTGTTGTTTCAGAGTTTGCCACCCCTCTACTCCAATTTACATTCGTACCTTCACTTACTTTGCATGATCACTCCTTAGCTTTCTTTCTGTATGCAGTGTATATATTCCTGAAACATAGTGAAAGATGCTTGTTAGGGGCATAAGTGGATGTTTGAAAGATGTAGGCATTGGTTTTATGATTCCTGTAAGGTTAAGGGGATTTATTTACATCCTGGAATTCTGGATTGTGGTCTAACTTGAACCTGTTATCAAAATTTAGAAAACAAAAACAGCTGTGGAATCAAGTTTAAATGTTGGTAGGAAGAATAAAGTGTTGCTATATTTAATTGTTTTGTTTTCTTCATAGAATTTGAAGAAATTGAATAATTTCAATTCCTACCTGGCGGTGCTTTCAGCTTTAGACTCAGCTCCAGTCCGTAGACTAGATTGGCAAAAACAAACAGTGGAGGTATGTGATTGTTCTCTCTGAATCAGGGAAGAGAAGGATATCGTCTAAGGAGAAAACCTGTTATTATATTAGTGGAAGCTTGGGCCTCAAGACTACCAGACACAGTCATTTTAAACTTGTATGAAGTGTACAAACTAAAGGTGTACATAGACCACCCAAGACTGGGATCAAACCAAAACCACCCAAAACCGAAGCTGGGTTTGGGTGGTTAAGGAGCAAAAGTTTGGTAGTCGGACCTGTCTTGAGGCTGATGTCATTTTGGTGTCCGTTGGTCTGTTGGTTTTGACACAAACTGAGAAAAAAACTTGAAGAAACCCAACCATTTAGTCAGTGTAATTTTACTGCCTTTTTGCAAGGCACAGATTACTATCCAGTGCCATACCAAAATGCCAGAACTATACAGTATACTTTCTGTGTGCAGGAGTAAACTCTATACGAGGTCCAAATAAAACTCCTAAGTATTTTTCTGAACATTTCATGCTCCTTCAAGTTGCATCTATGGAGAAGATGTTGTTAGCTATAGGACGTAATACTTGTTGTTCCATGAAACTACTTTGGTTTTCATTTGGGTTGGTCCTAGATGGTCTGAAAGCTTTGTCCCCAAACTGATGCCAGTTTGGTCTTGGGTGGTCTGAGTGTAAACTTTGTTGCTGTAGGTGATATGGCTTACCCCCAAACTGGTGCCAGTCTCGTTTGGGTGAGCTGAGTTTGAAGCTTTGTTGGTCCCAGTTGTGTCCAGACCAATGATTGGATGGTCTGAACATAAGAAACTGGACCAACACACTCTTTGAGGACTAACCAACAGTTCAGTAGTTACAGTAGTCAAAAGTAGTAAAAGACTGTGGTATAAAAGCATCTAAAGAAGGCATCCCTAGCTTTAGAAAGTCAGCATTGTGCTGGTATATGGTCTGTTCTTGGGAATTAATAAATGAATAGGACAGAATAATCTGAAATGATCCTGTGGAGCTTGCAGAATTTTACAAAACTGAGTATTTAACCTTTGATAAGTGTAACCTGTAGTATATACTGTATTTGGCTTTATTTTAGTATGTGGTAATACTCTTACAAATGGATAGTGTGCCATCCACACTCCCTGTTGACACACTTCAAGGTATGGTGCTAGCCATACTTTGAAAATTGTCATTAGCCATATACCCAGAACCCTAAACTCTATTGACTGGAGGAAACCAAAACCATTTCTGAATACTTGCAACTAATTTCATTATATAGTCTGTGTGAAATGGGTGGGGTGTCCACCTATGTGTAGTTACCAGGCATATGGCAGACTTAAATCTTGGTTTAATTTCATGCTAGGATAAAAATAGGGTGCTCAGTGTGATATTCAGTACGTATCAGACACACTGACTACTCCAGATAGTTCTATCAAGATTGCATAATGGTATCGTCCACGCTGGACAATACTTTTACACAACGAACAAATTGATGAAATTACAAATTTGCTGGTTGACTTTGATGACGGAATGTAATGATTCTGCTTTTGAGTTTATATTTACAAATTTCATTTTTTCATCTTTTCAGTGGTTGAAGGAATATTCCTCATTGATTGACAGTTCATCATCTTTTAAGTGTTACAGGGATGCCCTTGCAACAGCAGAGCCACCATGCATCCCTTACCTGTGAGTCTTTTGTTTCAGTTTAACTATCTTTGCTTTATGAAAACCCAGGGCTCAAAGTGACCAAAGTTTAGGAGATGATGGCATTCCTGAACTATTTAACTTTGGCTTAATTTCTCATGAAAATCACTTGCATAGAAGCCGTAATGACCTTACTGCCCTTTTGTATTATCTTGATTAAGTGCCCTTTGATTCCAGATTGTACCTTACACATCCCACCCTGTTTGTTTTCCTTTGGTGTCATGGCAAATTCTGCCAGTACAATGCCATTTGGGCTCAACTTTCCTAGTTGTTATTTGAATCTGTGGTAAGATTGCTAACCCATTATGGGATTCTTACTTAAATGGACTTGGTTATGTTGCATACCCTTACTGGTATGATTAATTTTGTTTCTTAAGTTTTATTTTAGGATATTTCTTAGATACTCCTCCGGTATATATGGGTGTGGAAATGTGGTTGATAAAGGGACATGTCGCTAAGTGGAAAAGTATTGTAATCTTTGTGTACTTGAAGCAAAGTGTATGCTTTAGAGGTAAATTGTCTGTCTATAGACCTTATGCATATGATGTCACAAAACAGAAAGTGCGCCATTGACAGAGGTAAGGGCGTATCACTGCAACTCACACGAACAAATGTAGATAGCTAATTTTTGCGTGTGCGAATACTGCGTTGTGTACGTGCATTCAGTATGTGCACCAAAGTCATGTACCATATCTAGTTAGCTTCATTGTTTGTCCTCTAAAATGATTTTGTGTGATGTCAATGTATAAGGTCTGTTGTGAAAAGATGGTTGTATTCTGTAAACCAGACTCATGGAATATGAATTGTGGATTTGGAAAAGTTTATCAGTCTGCAAAATATTTATAAGCATACTTAATATAATATCATTGTATAAACAGTGAGTAAATTTCTTTATGAAAGTAGTTGTTTGGTAAAAAGAAGAATTTTTTTTTCCTTCTAGGGGTCTCATTCTTCAAGACATGACATTTGTTCACATTGGCAACCCTGACAGGTTACCAGATTCCGAAAATGTTAACTTCATCAAATGCTGGCAGTTTTTCAACATTATGGACAGTATGAGAAGGTTTAAACAAACGTAAGAATCTTGCTCATGGCATTTTGTGCCTGTTTGATCACTCATGTTTGTGAAACCATTTTTGGATTACAACTCCAAGACAAGTGGCTTGAAATTCAAGATGATTTTTATCCAAAGTTTAAATCTTTTAGTTTTAGAAGGTCACCTAAATGGTAAACTGATACATTGCATGGGTATCAGGCTTTTCATCTTGGCATGATCCAATCAGGGTTAGAACCCTGACCCTTACTACTGCTTTGTGTGGTTGCCTCAAATGCCATCACGCATTTTATACTATTGGCCATACAGGGGTCGAAATAAGCCTTCAACCTTTGGGGCCAGCTGGGCCCCTAGTCCATGGAATCTAGGGGCCAAATGAGAAATCAAGGGGCCCAAAACTAACCAAGAAAAAAAGACTTAAAGTGTACGGGTGCTTTTTATGTGCTTGGAAATGTGTAGTGTAGGTATAATTAAGGTAGGCTATAAGTACTGTAGATGCTGAAACTAGCCTGAAATCTGTCCACACCCTCTTAGACCAGTACTTAACAACTGTACATGTTGCATGTAATGTACATTTTCAAAATTTTCTCGTAACTTCGGAATCTATTCCCTGGTAAAATGAAGGGCACTGTCCAATTCCCGCCAACCAGCCAGTCATGAAGGCTAAGTATTTGCCTGAGCAGCCTACCCGTAGTACGGCAGGTTTTGCAAATCCCCTCAGTCACTCAATCATATTACTGTTTATTGTAATCTGATTGGATTAACCCAACATCATGCATATGTGCAGTCAATGATCTAGGCCTACAGTGTTACGTAACCAGGGAGCTGCCCACTGACGCAACAGTACACAAGCCAACTTGCGATATTAGAATACCACCTCGGAGGTAACTCCATGATTAGAACCCAGGGAGCTGCCACTCTAACAGCTCCCTGGTAATAGCTAATTTACTATTCTACTTGTGAGGCTCTGCCTACATTACTCATGAATGACATCGGTGTGCGTCTGTGTGAGTGATCTTCCGTGTTGTGACAAAGCAGAACGTTAATGAGCGATGTGAACTGATTTCAGAAATAATGTGTTTCGCAGGTTTTTAGTGACTGTCAGGGTACGAAATACTGTACACAGGCCGTGCGAGATACTGTATAAGATCGTTTACTTGTGGGTGGAGAGGTTCATGTGCAGACTGTACAGTTATACTTGAAATATTTAGGAGCCAACCCGGGCCCCTTTCCCTGTAGAAGCTACGGGCCCGAGCGAATTTCTAGGAGCATCGGGCCCACGGGCCCCCGTTATTTCAAGCCCTGCCATAGCACCAGTTTAGCCATTGGAATGGAAGCACTTGTAATGCTTAGTCAAAGGATTGATATTTATGTCTCCTCATTTTAGGCAATACGACAATCTGAAGAAGGATGAGAAGATCCTGGCCTTCTTCAATGATTTCAATGACTGCTTAGATGAGGAGGCCATGTGGCAGTTATCCAAAGAAATAAAACCTCAGGGGCGTGGAAAGACCAGCAGAGTCAACTGAAGGTTCCCACCTAGAGGTCATCGAGACCCAGGAATCTGCAGAAGTAATGCTAGTAAGTCAGGTGACAGGTGTGCCTGCTTAGCAGACTTATGGATGACAGTTAGAGCCCTTTAAAATCCATCCTTGAAGTGGTGCTGAGAAAAGTGATCGGCAGTAGGTGTCAAAGTTTGTGCTGTTTGTGCAATCAGAGGGAAGAGGAGGAGGAGGAATGGAATGAGAACAACCATCAGGTGGAGATTTTGGGTTGTGATTGAGTTTGTGATGTGTTTTTGGTGGATTGATAGACTGGATGGGCAAAACAGACAGTGAGGAGTGGGTCATGTAACCAGTGATACTTTGGTGAAGCTGTACTTGTGGTGATAGACAGGGTAGTTCAGCTGGTATAGGATCTTGTTTCACTAAAAGAGTGCCCTACATTAGGTGACATCAGACAGGCTAAATAATTTGATATTCAGAGCTATCACTTGTTCATTGGTTGGTTTTAAGTGTTTGTTCCAGCATTCCAGCAGTGAGTGCACATATGCAAGCAATTGCTCACAGATTGTCCTACAGTTAGGGGATAGAGGTCAGCAGATAATATTCACATTTCATTGGTTCAGTATTCCTATTAGCACGTGCTTGCAACCATTGGCTCATTCAGTCAATTGTGCCCTTAAACAGGAAATGTTACAGCATGTCATATGATTATTGCTTCCTAGAGAAAGTGTTTTGATTTATTGACAAAAGTCAGGAGGGGCTTAAAGGAAAAAATAAAGTTTGTTTGAATGTTAGAACCAAAAAGAAATGCATGTGTTTTCTAATAGAGATTGTGGTATATTTTGAATTACAATTTCAAATATGGCCTAAATAACTTACTTTTATATTTATTACTTAAATGTTGCAACTGAAGGAAGACCACCTGTAACTAGAATTGTATTTTTCTGGAACAATTGACTCCTTGTTGTTATGCAATCTATGCATTAGGGGGAAAAAATAAGACTGTGTTACAGGCAGAAATGCTACAGTACCTGGCTTCAAGTTCAGTGCCACTGCTTTTGGTGACAGTGAGCAAGGCATAAGCACTGAGGTACCTGGCTAACTATTTAGTGCCACTGCATTTAATGACAGTGAACAAGGCATGAGTACTGATGTATCTGGCTAACTATTTAGTGCGACTGCATTTGATACAGTGGTTAAGGTATAAGTACTGAAGTACCTGGCTAAATATTTAGTGCCACTGCATTTGATACAGTGAGTAAGGCAAAAAGTATTGTAACAAATAAATTAGCATTTGATGACTGAGTGCTGTTTATTCCAGTCATAGAACAAGTATAATGAAGGAAAAAAGAGTTCTAATGATTTTAAATAGTGTATATTAGATCCAGCTTCTTCCAGTGCTCAATTTTGTGTCCAGAAAAAATGATCAAAAATATGCTTTTGATTATCTGATAATTAGAAAGAAATAGAAAAGAAATCTGCAGTTAAAATGCAAATATGTGTAAGGGATATGAAAAGTGTATAAATGGTAGTAAATATGTAAAAACTGGATGTCTCAAAGAGTTAGTGCTAGTATATTTTCAGCTATTTGGTATCCAGTATGTTAAGATTCAGTGTTATTACTATCAGTTGTCTCATTTTGGTTTCAACTTAGGGAATGAAGGGACCATACATCAGGGAGGTGTTATTAGCTGGAGATCCTTCAAAAATTCTTTCTTTGAACCCTACTAGTTGCCGACAATAATCTCTTTTGTGTGTTGTTCTTGATGATTCAATAGACTTAAGAGTTGTTAGGAACTAAGAACAAGTAGGACACATCGTCTGCTACGTCTCAATGAGCAGATTGGGAAATTAACTCCCTTGCCTTAACATTGCCAGTTGCTTAAGATGAAAATTAATTTGAGGATATGGACACATTTTGATGCTATTTACAACATACTTGACTAGTTCGCTATAACTTGCTCAATATGAGTGTGCCTTTTAAATCATGCGAAAGAATGCGGAAAATGGTCAAAATCCGACAGTGAAGTTTAAAGAAGGGTTTAAGCAAACATTTACTTTTCATATGTGAAAGAGGAACTAAATCTAAGCATTTTGGTAAAACTTTCATTCAAATCGGACATGTATTTCTCGAGATATCAGCAAAAGAAGTTGCTAAATTTGTAATGCAAATGAGCTTGAGGCAAGAGGGAGTTATATCACTAGGCAGCTCCCTGGTATCGCTTCCACACTGTGAATAAGGAATGCTTCGTTTCTTTTGTTTTTTCAGTATGTTGTGTTGACCTTGAAATTAATAGGGATATGCCCTCCCCATTGGGAAAGTGAAGTTTACAATTTTCTCATGCCTCTCATGCAATCATATTCCAATAATATTTGATTGTTGAGGAGAAAGTTGGCGATGATGTTTAAAGAAAAACAAAAGACTGCTCATTAATGTGAGGCTATGACATCATATGTGCTTGCTTCAAGTTCACTTTGTTGAAAATGTGACAATTTATCTGCTGATATCTTGAGAACCATACATTGGATTTCAATGGAAACTTCACCAGATTGCTTACAATAAGTACCCCTCTAATATATCAAAGCTTGATTTGAGCTTAGACCCTTCATTTTAGTCTTATGCTTCCTTTGCTCATTTGCATAAATTATGAGCATTGGTTTGGTTAATTGCCAGGATCATTAGACTCCTTGGCAATTACCAGTCATTTTGAATGTCAGAAAAGTGCTTCGTACTTGACTGTCGGCAACTAGTTACACATTAAAGCTTTGTTCCAAGTAATGCTTTTTGTTGGGGTCGGCATGGATGAGGTTGCCTAGATAGTAGACAAAGAAATTCAATTCCCTTTAGTTCAATAATCCTCAATTAAAGGATTTAGTCTCCACTCTGAGGGCAGTCTAATAGGATTAGCATAAATTAAAGTTTTCGATGGATCTCCAGCTTATAACACCTCCCTGCATAATACATCAATAAGAATGCTAATCCCCAAACAATAAGCCACATCTTCATAATTTGTGCAGTTGTCAAGATACCACCGTTTTTGTGATATTCATGGTTGTTATCTTCAAGAGCCTTGGAGTATTGCTCTATTTTCTTTTAAAGGGCATCAGCATTTGCCCCAAACTTTATTTTGATACAACAGCTAAATATCACAATATCCTCTTATTTCACGTCCAGTATCTTTCATGATGTTTCAGAACACAAATATTGCATATTCAAGGTAAACCAAGGAGTTACTCTGTGTGAATTTCACAATTCATTTAGAAAAATATTGTCAAATGATTCTCAAGGGTCATTCATGAAATAGGATACCCAGGTACCCGAATCCAAATTGGGGTGACTACATTTTCCCTTGAATGTTCTTACTACAGATCACAAATTTCTTGGATGTGTTGTCTTCATTTGAAGTAAATTGTTGTACATAGGAAACGGTTGACACCATTCGTGCAAATATCTCATATTTTGAAGAAATAAATTGAATACTGAATGATCAAAGTCTTCCCTGTGAATGATGGGAAGTATGTTGGCCAAATTTGGACAAGTTTAATGAAGAAACACAGTAGCCCTGACTTACTCCAGTCTGCTGATGTATTTGTGGCTTTCTTTGTGTGACATAGTTGTGTTGGTGAATTGTTTAAGCCATACATGATGACTCTCCAGTTTACTTTTATAAGATAATAACTATTTCTGAAACCAATGAAAAATGAAAGGGAGAAAAGGTTTGATCCTTAAGAGCCGGAAGGTCTAGGGTACAAATCCTGGCCGGGTCATACCAAAGACTTAAAAAATGGAACCTACTGCCTTTGTGCTTGGTGCTCAGCATAAGCAATGGAGTAGGAAAAACAAGCCAGTGAGCCACAACTGGAAAAAAGGCCATGGTTGTCTCGACTTGAACCAATTGGTTGGAAACTGGGACGTTAAACCTCATCTAACTCTAACTCTAACTCAACTTGATCCTTAAGACTTAGTTGATCTTAAGTGATGGCATGACTTTATGCCCTTCAGTGTAATAGTTTTGCTCAATGTTTGCTTCATGTGCACAAGTTCTTGACATGTAAATCCTAGGCATTTGCAAAACATGTGCAATGAAGTGTTTTGTGAGATTAAAGGGCCTGTAGCATCCCCCAAATATATTTAGGAATAGCCCTATAGTTCCAAATACAATTGATGACTGCACTGTGATTGACTGACATAAATTTGAACAATTGCATCACTCTGATTGGTCTGTCAGTGATAACTTGTACAGATTACTCTCTCAGTAGTGTACCCTGACATCTCACACACAGCCTGTGTGGATATGGCTTTGAGCAATTTAAACTCAGTACAGTATTGTTGCTTTGTCTGAGAGGTGCACTAAACAGGTGTTCTTTTTGAAATTGGGTGAGGGGCTAGAGGTAAATTTAGTTGGGACAAGTTTTACTGTTTGGGGTGAGATTTGTTGCCCTTAAAAGGACTTAGATACTTATAAGCTTGAAATTGAATGACTTGGAAATCTTTGTATGCAATTGATGAAACTGCTGTCTGTTCTACATAAATTATAAGTGGAAAGAAAACGGGTTTAATTTCTTGGTCATCTCGAGTCGAGCAGAAAGACCTGCTTGTATGAATGCAATCTTGTTTTTGTCATGTGCTGATCTTAGTCCCATGCATCCTTTGTGATTTTCCAGATTTACTCTCTGGCATCTGTTTTGAATAATTGGCTTTCTTGTTCTATCTTGGTTTGCTGTTAATAGTTTTAGTTACAGGTAAATCACACAATGATAAGTTAACTTCTGTATTCATTTCTTAAATGAAAAAAACTGCCATTTTTATTTAAGGATGCAAAGTTAAGCAATTTATGCAAGTTCATGTTGATGAGAGAGTGAGATGAACTAATACTTTGACGAGTTATGGATTGCACCATAGGAGTAGGAAGCTGTGTACAGCTAGGGAGACCTGAATATTGTTTCAGACCGCTGCACTGGGGGAGTGGTTTAAGGGTTTTTCCTCCTGTGGAAAATTTTTGAATATATGAATATCCTTAGATGCAATTTGGAGACTTATTGTGTAAATTTTCAAGAAAAATTACTGAAGACTTTGGACCCTTTTTTACAGAGGGAACAAATACAGGTTTCATCCTTTTATGGTGGGGGAAGGAAGTATGCTTCCACTTGCCATATTTTTAACAGGGGGGGTCTTTAGTCCCCTCCCCCTGCTTCGTATGCCCATGGGTTGGACATTTTCTCAAGTAGGTATCATTTCTGTATAAATGCCTTTTCATGAAATGCTGAAGACGCAATGCTATTTATTGCGAGGACAACATGAACTATATTTACTTTAACTTTCCTGTAAAGTTCAAAACTTAAATACCAAATCAGAGCAAATTCATCTTACAAAATCATACATGGCCACATATTGAGTCCCTCAGTACAGCTTTGTTGGGCCTATCTTACTGTGGTGTCAGCCAAGTAAAGGAATGAGTTGGCAATGTGCCCTCTGTTGGGCTTTTATGGTGATCATGCTGGGAGGTACAGAAGTACAGGACCCAATGGCAAATGAAAATTGCTTGTGCTGCCAAAATATTGTAAGGTGCCTAATCGCAGCTCTAGGTGCCACGTTTAGACATGGGTGGAAAATGGTGATTATTTAGGAGTAACTTTATGGTAATATTTCAGAAAGAGTTTTAGTAAGTATGAATACAGAAAGTGCCAAAGTAGGAATATGACTATGTACTTACTGTAAGTCTTAGTGAAGTATAATTAATTTGGTTTGGTTGGGGTATAGACACTGGAAACAGGTTTAAACTGGTCATTTAATGATCTGCAATAACAAGATGGCTTAGTTGAAGAATAATTCATGTATTTTTCACACCTTGTGTTGTATCTTGCGGTTGTATCACTATACTTTTATTTTTCAAATTAATTTACATTTCATGAGTTAATTATGGTTTATAGTCATTCTTTTACCATACATTGGACAAAATTGATACTTTACCTGCAAATTGTAGATGTACAGTTTGCAGGGAGGTGTACTAAATGTTCCCCTGGAATAGACAAGTGTTAGGTTCACTGTAAACTAGGTTGACGTAGGACTGTGTTGTTGCTACTTAATGTATGTTGCATTTCGTTAGGATGTGTTGCAACAAATTTTGTTTAGGAGTATGTTTGTCATAAGCACCATCCTCTGTGTTGTCAGGCCTGTTGCTGTTACAATGATTGCATTGCAGAGAAAACTATTAGCATTTGTGGGGACCCATTTTAAGGATACTCAGTTTTACATGCTTTAATGCTTTTATGATGTTTTGGGAAAGGTGATAAATATTTGATAATGGTTTCTTCTTTCTATAGTTTCTCTTAAGTTTTGAATATTAAAGTTTCTCACTCTTTAGGACGATGAGCATTTCTGTGATGGTTGGTAAGTAAGGATGGAGGGGTGGGCTTAGTAGGTTGGCTCAGAAAACCAGTGAAAAGGCATCTGGAGTAATCAACCAATTAAATGGATCTCATTTAATCCCACCTTGAGAGTATCCCATATAAGGGAGACATCGTGCAAATGAATGGCATTGTATGTAGTTAGGAGCAAATTGATGGTTATGGAAATTTCTAACAACATATTTATGTACAGGAACGGCGAAACATCCTGTATAAACAATGGAAATTTCTACAAGTTTTTAAAGGTATACCCTAAGGACATGAAGGCTTTTTGTTAGTAGTCTTATTTTCTTTTATCTTTAAAAAGTAATTTTGCAGTGGCTGGCCACACTAATCATTCCACTGGTTGGAGTTGTGTGTTATACTTTATGTTATTCCATTTTCGTTGGACAATGTTACATAATGTACAGTTTACATTTGTAAAGTAATGAACAATTTTAAATGAGAATGTTAGGAAGGTACCTAACAGTTGTGAGAACTCTGTATGCATTGTACACTATAAAGTGTCCTGATTGTAAATGTTGGCTGTGAGAGGCAAGACATATATGTATTTAAAAGTGTTAGCCCTTGCTTTCAGTAAATCATGTATTTACTCATTATATTTGCATCAATATACAATATGCTGTTAATTAAAAGCGATATTATTGGACACAGCTGAAAATTGGTGGTTTTTGTATCTTTGTCTCTTGTCCAAATGAAGTGAGGGCTGTCTATAAAGGAAGTAGCACTTAGTGATTGTCTGGTTTGAGTGAATTCTTCATCAGGTATCTTCTTTGGCTCTTAAAACCACTATAAGTTGACTATGGATGAACAATGGCAAGCTTTGATTTTCTTGTGATTGTTGCCCAGAGGGTGGTAAGGCAGAGTCTAGTCACTTTCCAAATTTTACTGGAACAACCCTGGATGTAAGTTGAGTATACTGGTATGTTCTCACATTGACACACATCTCTGAGTGACAGATTCATTTTTTTCATTTCATAAAGGTATTTAGTCAAATGGCTTCTGTTGTCAACCCTATCACAACCCTACACCTAACCCCTAACCCTAACCTTACAACGCCACTATGTTCTGACACCCACAGGTGTCAGAACATAGTGTCATTGGAACCAGGAGACATGGGAATAAAAAATATTGGCACAAAGAGCAGTCATCAGCTGAAAGACAAGACTCTCACCACCCCAAACTGCTCCCCAACATTTGTCACTGAAATTGAAAGAGGATAAATTCAAACAGTCCCTCAAAGTACATAGAGTATCACTTTGTTTGGTCAATGGCATGTGCTGACAAGTGGGTGTAGACTACATAGCAGAGAGGATATACAGAGTGGCAACAAATCCAGGGCCTGGTTTCATAAAGAGTTGTCTGATCTTCAGTTTAGTCTGTAATACAATAGTCCTATTGAAAAAAAACAAAACAAGTGTAACTCTGTGAATTAAACAGGGCCCAAATTTAGATTCAGAATGTGCTATATAGAGAGTGGCAACATGTACAGAGTAATAACATGTTCTGACTTAAGATTTAGATTCTTCTTCACAAAGTGGCAGTAGTCCAGCTTAAGGATGGCATTCTGCTATAAATAGTGAAAACATGAACTGAGTGGCAACATCTCCAGATTTAAGAACAGATTCTGCTTTACAGAGTAGTAACATGCACAGAATGGAAACATGTCCAGCCTTCAGGCCAAATTATACTCCCAAATTGTCACAGGCTTTAAAGCTCTACGAACCATATACGGTCGGTCATCCCTTGATATTCGGGGTCAATCACGGACATACAGTAGCACAGACTTCAGTACAGTGTTCAAGCTTTACAGCATGACACCAAAATGTGAATCAGCCTTGAGACGAGATTCTGCTATAAATAGTGAAAACATGAACTGAGTGGCAACATGTCGAGAAATAGATTTCCATACAGCAACATAAAGTAGCAACATGTACAGTATGGCAAAATGTCCAGATTTAGATTTGGATCCTTCAATTTTATGCAAGTATACAGTTTATTGTTAGGAAAGGTTTGGTAAGCCATGGGAGTGAAGTCATCAGTAGGGAACTGACCTGAGGGCCTAAGACTATAAAATTAGGTTATGGGAGGGGGTGAAGAGAGTTTCTGAGATTGAAGGGGGACTAAAGTAAGCTTTGTCGTGAGAACCTGAACCATTTTGGACGAGTCAACTGGCCCTTTATTAAGGTTTAATTTTCTGTGTCAGAAGGGCAAAATCTAGTAGTGCGCACAGATTTCATAGTGGTTTGTTCTGACCTCTTCACAAGTTCACCAGAGTACTAATATTTTCTGCAGCAAAATCTTCCCTTTAGGAGGAATCTCTTTAAACATGAGAAACCTTTCCCTGTGACAATTGACAAACATCACAACCACAACTTCACAGTCATGGCCATATGCAGGATTTGTTTGGGAGGTGGGGGGGGGGGGGGGGAATCAGTTGAATTCGGCATAGGCGGGAGCCTGAAGAGCTTGTCCTAAATCACAGTTTGAGTGTTTTTCACTTATAATATTACTCTGTATGACTAATAACTGGCTGGGATTTATGCAGGGGGCTTGAAGAAGGAGGCGAGGATGGATTATTCTGAGGGTTTCCCAGGGCTTTGGAACAATAATTTTACCCAAACTGTCCTAAAGGAAGTAAGACTGGGATAACTTGAACTCAGAACAAGTCTGTGCCAAGCGAGCCAAATAAAAATCACATTTTGCAGACTTCTTAATAGTCATATAAGGTATAGAAAAATAAGAAGGGGAGGTTGCTTCCACCCTCCCCTTTTGCTACAGATTTGTCTCATATTACCAGAAATGACACTTTTGGTGCCTTACAAGTTGCATCTAAGCAATCTTTATTTTCAGATGCTGGGAATTTACACAAAGCTATGGTGACCCAAATTTTGCTTGGGACATTTCTCGGGGGCAACTGCCCTCTCCTGGGTACCGACATGCTTACAATTCTCACTGAAAATCACAAATCATAATGTCTATAATTAACAAACTTTATTTGCTGTACTATGTACATTTATGTTAACTCAAAATTGATAGAAATCATCCCATAAATAATGGAAACCATTTTTCCAGGAAATAGAAACGATGTTGCCAAAACTACAAACAAGGAAAATTGAAATAATGACACTTCATTTTAGCAGAGAACTGAATTTGCAATAATGATTCTTCACAATGAACATAAATATTCAACTAAATATGTGAGCAGTTTGACAGCCTGACTGGTCCATGACTGGACTGGACTGTAAAATCAGTGCTTTCTTTACAAGTAAAACTTCTAAGCTTCTAAATAAAATTTAGAATTACCAGTTACATTCAGACATCCCAAATCAAATAGTCTATGCATCTCTTCACTGTCTGTGGTTGTGTAATAACCAAAACAGCTGTTTTACTAAACGATAGATTAAGGGTAAAGATCCCTTGTAATTATTTAAATATCTTCTACTGTTGGCAAGATACATCTTTTCAAAGTTTGACCATTTCTGAGATTCCTCATCTCTAACACTAACAGCAATTCCCATCAAAATCAGTCAAAATTGGCCATTTTACAAGAAAATGTTTTTGCACTTACATCATAAATAAACATGAGCTACACATGCAATTTGTGATATAGAAAGAGGGACCCACAGGCTGTGTGTTACGTTATCCATTTTTTTTATTATGTTCATTCCGATGACACTTATAATGGTAGCATGCCCTGAGGTGTTTATTTCTAAATAGCTATATTTTACTTTGAGAGTGTCCACATTTAAAACCAAACCAGAAACTAGTTTGTAAGTAATTAACAGATAATTTACAAAGGATTCACAAAAGAATTAGACCCTGTGCAACACTCCACATCACAATTCTTGCATAGCAAACAAGTAATCTCAGAAATGGTCAAACTTTGAAGAGGTACATCTTGAAGCAGTAAAGAATACTCAAGTAATTCCAAAAGATTTTTTTTCATCAGAGAATCTTAATTCATCACTGTTGAGTAAAAAAGAGCTGTTTTGATTTCATGTCCACAGACTTTTAAAAGAGCCATTCATAAATTAGGATACCCGTGGGCTCTATTTCATAACAGTTAGGAATATTCCTGTCATGGACTTAGGGAGAATTCATTCCTATCTTCATGCTGAAGTTTTTCCTAGGCTTAGGAATGATCTTTGGTAGATTTAGAAATGTTCTTAAGTGATTTGGCAGGAAATTTACAGATAAAAACAATGTCACTTTCAATTTATCCCTAAATATTTGAAGAAAGGAATGATTTCGGAGGAATCGTCCTAAGCGGTTTAGGAACTTTAAGTTTAAGAATATACATAAGTTTTATGAAATGGGGCCCAGGCCATACTAATTCAGTTTGAAGTGCTGTATAATTTTTTTCTTTAGTTACCTTTTCTCAACAAAATTTCCACACAAGACCTATGACACATTATTCATCATTGTGTAATGAACACTTGTTAAAATAGGATAGACAAATGGATGAATTTTGGTTCAAGCTAAATAAAAAATTAAAAATAATAATAATAAAAAAAAACATGACCATCACAGTATTAAGTCAATTAATAACCTTAGCAAGCAATTAATTAATTAACCTTAGCACAAACACTGCTGGTGAGTATCAGATTTCATTCTCAGTAATGTGATGTATGGTAATGCAATGCAGCATAAACTATCAAGAACTGCAACATGCCTTGATAAAACTAAGGCAAAAAAAATACTGATGGGCAAAAAAAAAATACTTGATACTACATACAGGTACACAGAGAGACCAGTTCAGTGCACATAGATGCTTGATAAGTAACACAAATCACTGTAATCACCTCTGCCTGGGTTACCACAAATGGATGCAGAATATCATCCTAAGTGCCTCACAACCAGACCATGCAGATGTGTGACTACTGTGCCGTTGTCTGTCACACAAGAGTCTAGCATGGATAACTGCCAGAATAGCTAGAAGCCACAAATAATGTTGCTACATTGTGGCATAATGCATGGGAAAATTCTCTCCGGTAAGGCCAAATCCCATCTTTCAACAGCTCAAAATTTAGTGACTACTTATTTTCAGATAGTGCATTGTCAATTCTTCACCAAACCGAGAAGGTAATGAATTGCCCCCTAGCTGCTAGGGGGCCCTAGTAGCAGTAGGAGTTGAAACACTCAGGTTTGTCTCTGCCATCTGATACAAAACCTAATATCTTCAACTGTTTTTGTCCTCATGGGGCATTGTCTATCAGGGTTCCTTTCTTCAGTTTTGCCTTCCTCTCAATTTCCTCTGTAACCACCTATGAGGAAAAAGAAACAAAAAATGATTGGTAGGTTTCACAAAAGAAAATATATAACAAAAGTTAAATTACTCAAAATTACTATAGCTCTAGAAATCAAACCAAATTAAACAATAAGACTCTTCAAACTATTTGCAAGACTGTATCAAAGATGTTTCTAATGAACTCTTTGTACACTTTGTGTGCACTGTAACTCAGCAAAATCTATGATTTAATTGCTTTGAACTGTTTAATGGTCCAGGAATCTGGGGTATGGTTTGTTTTGGAAATGTCTGCAAACAACATGGGTAAGGAAAGATGTCAACACTAACCAAAACACTGATGACCATACAAGAGAAATGTAAAACAACTATTTCATCAAAAAGCAAACATTTTTTCCATGATGTCTGTCTTATAAATGTAAGGCCTTTCTCTTTAAATATTATTTAGTTATTTTCAAAAGTATTTCCATCTTGTTCAACTGTTGCACTGCCATATACTTAGAAACTGATTTTTGTATTTACATCTTGTCTGTAAAGTTTACTACCATGCATGTCTGCAAGATTTTCAATTACAGGCAGTTTCCTGTCGTTCATAGAGAGTCATACTGTAAGTACAGGATAATAGACACCTCACCCCAGGTGCTGGGCCAGCCTTTTTTGTGGCGAGAACAAGTCAAATTTTCTGTCCTCGTTTTAAGATTTAACATCTCAATACTTGAACTTACACCTTTCCCATTTTATCTCTCCAAATTAAATTTTCTTGTGAACATAAAATTGAATAAAATCCTGACATGTATCATCAATGAACAGTTAGAGAGACAACTGTATGTCAATTGCAATTAACTGAAAGTTACTGAAGGATAGTCACAGATACAGAACTTGTTACCAGCTAGTACAATGAGGTAACCCTAAAATTTACTCGTGAACAATATTCCTCATCACAATTACAAGTTGAAGCCACAACTGACACTGTTTTCAAAAGACCAAGAGAGAGCAAAAGAATTTATTTGCATCCTTCTCTGAGTATTGAATTATTTTTGACAGTTCAATCTTGTGGCCAACAGAAAATGATTATCACAAATTGAAACTTAAAAGGAAGGTTTTTCATCATACTGCCAATTTTACTATACATCATAGCAAATAAAAGCATACTGACAATTTCACTATAAAATGAGGTTAAATAAAAAGATAAATCTTACATCTTCAGCTTTCCTCTTATTCAAACCCTTCCGGTGCATCTGTTTACTGATGATACGAGCATTGCTTGCATACGAGTCAGCAATTTCTTTCTGCAAAACAAAATCCAATCAACCTGAACAATACTTGCTATTTGAAATTTTATGAGCCATTCTTGACATATCCTTATATGCAAATATGAAACACAATGACATTTGTTTGTTAAGATCTACCAGTCCAAATAGGCAGCTGTATTACTGATAGCCTTAACCCTTCCTTGGCCGAGACGTCGAATTCGATGTCCAATTAGAGACCTTTTTTAAAAAATTATAACTTTGTCTTTTTACACTCCTGAGCCTTCATTCAACCACCAAAGTGAAGCTAACAAAAAGATATGTCCAATTCTACTACATGTATTTTTGGGGTGGGTTGTTATTGACAAGTTTGTCTAAAAATTGAGTTGAATTTGTTATTATTAAAAAAAAATAGCAAAAATTCGGGAATTTTCCGTTATAATTTCAAACAAATTATTTTCAGCAATATAACATGGGCCAACACCCCCAATTTGCATATTTGCACCATTATTGAGACAAATTGTCAAAAAATAGTATGCTACATCGAATCCTCAAACTCTGATCTTTCCAATGATATAAAGGTCTCTGTACAAATTTTTTTCAAAATATCAACTAAAGTAAGAATCCGTGGCATAGGTCAAGAGGACTGTTGCAAAGGTCAAGAGGTCTGCAGGTAAAGGGTTAAATTAATGAGTATTTAAAGGATTAAGACATATCACTAGAGGACCCACTGGCTATATGTTGCACCTCTGCAGCTCTCTCCACATGTCCCCACAGCTGTTATCCGTACTTTCATCTCTTGAGCACACAAGCTTCCAAGGCACTATTGACCACAACTCTCTTATCAACCAGTAGAACTACTTGGCTTCCTAGGTATATACTGCACAGACTATTGTTTGAGATTAGGTATGCACCACTGCACAACCTTTTCAGTGAGGACAAAAGGGGAGAGCTAGGTGTGAGAGGATGACTAATGCTCTAATAAAATAAGTTAGAAAACCAGCCCAGACAGGCACACGAAGTGTTTTCTAGTTCTCAGAAGGTGCATCATATTAGTAATGGCAAAATTAGCAGCATGAAGGCTTCTTGTGATGAGAAGGAACCTGCTATTCACTTATCAATCAAAACCTATTGGTAATATGAACCCCCTACCTTGGAAGTACACCCCTCTTATTTCACAAAACTCGAAAAAAATCCCTCTTATCATGGATCAGTTCTGTCAACCCTTACTTAGGAATTTCAAAGAAATGTTTGCATAGTCTGTCATATTGCAACCCACTAATTGGCAAGCAGTAAAAATCATTTAAGACCACTCTTATTCCCTGGTAATTAAGGAATGAAAAGTGAGAATGATACAGTTTTACTTCTTGTTCCAGTGCATCATAAGGCAGAAATAAACTAAAACATTACCTGAGTACAATTTCAAGAAATCAATGTTCCTCACTCATTACAAACTTAGGAACAATAATGGCTTTTTGTCAACTACAAAGAAAAGAACTTTCTGAGAGTGGCAAATGCTTTGGTGGCCAGGTTCTATTACAACAAAGCTTTCCATACCTTGGGAGGGTATACCCTCTCACCTGAACCTTTGTTATGTCACATAAATCTCACAAACCTCTTATATCCCTTGCAAGTATCTTCCATAATGTTTCAGAATACACAAATTGGATATAAAAGGAAAACCAAATAGTTTTTTCCTATTCAATTTAACAATCCATTTGCAAAAATACCATACATTAAAAATAAAGATCCACGCACATGAATTAGAAGTTGGTATGCTGATTAAAATAAGGTCGACTAAAAGTATTTTTTAGAGATGACAAATATGTAATGTGGGCAGTCCAAGTTTGTGTCATCTAAACTAAACAAACCAGAGTACTGCTATACTCACTGCTTCAATTTCATCTTCTTCATCTTCAATTGTGGAGACGGTAACTGTAGCGTACTTTCCCATTTCTTTGGTCTTTTTACTTAACATCACCTATAAAAAGGGAAAACATTTCAGTCAAAGACATTATTACAGTAAAACTTGGAAAGCATTTTTTTCAGTAATAACAACTCTAATACTTTTCTGCTAAACTTTAGCACATCAACTAATGCATTGTTTAGCAATTCTGTTCTGAGTATTAAAATGATATTACAAAGTGTTTGGTTAAAACAGTACCAATATTTATGATGAATAACTTAAAGGCTCTCTAGTCTCACCCCAGACAGTAACAATTCTCCTTACACAGTTTACTTCTAGCTCCTCCTCCAATTTAAACCAATCCACCTGTCTAATACACCTCCAAGACAGAGCCAGAGTAGCCTGCACTGAGTTTAAACTGCACGAGGCAATATTGTCAAACAAGTGTGTGTGAGCTTTACTGGGTACACAACTGACTGTACAAGTCATTGTTGACCAACCAGAGTGGAGCTGTGTTGTTTTAATGAATGTCAATCAAAGTGCAGTTATCAACTGTATTTAAAACTCTAGGGATATTTTCTATATGCTTAGGCAGAGAGTTGCTAGCAACTCCCTGGTTTGGGGAGGATGCCATCTTCCCTTTAAGTCACAAAGGTAATCAGCAAAAAAATTGCAAAAACTAAGAGAGGCAAACATCTTAATCCACCCAATGGCAAACTTTTTTTTTTAACATTTTTAATATTTCTTCTTCATTAGCCTACAGTACCAGGCAATACATCTCCAATCTTTCTCTTTCCAACTGCAGTGGCCAAGTAGTTAGAGCATCCGTCTTGCAGCCCGAAGGTCTAGGGTTCAAATCCTGGCCGGGTCATACCAAAGACTTTAAAAATGGAACCTACTGCCTGTGTGCTTGGTGCTCAGCATAAGCAATGGAGTAGGGAAAACAAGCCAGTGAGCCACAACTGGAAAAAAGGCCGTGGTCGTCTCGACTTGAACCAATTGGTTGGAAACTGGGACGTTAAACCTCATCTAACTAACTAACTAACTAACCAATCTTTCTCTTATGCATCAGAAGTACAGTCAACTACTGAGCTACTGCTCCATGACTGGATTCTACAGGATACAATGGGAAGCTGCATGGTTGTGAATGAAAATACATGGTTTCCATTATATTCACAGACAGTCCAAAAGCCCCCTATTATGACACAACTACAACCATGCTGAAACCATTATGTCAGCCACAAAGGCTGTAGCCTGCTATCCAGGCTGCAGATCCTTTTGGGGCCATCCAGACTACAGTCCCCTTTGAAGTCACTGCGCTGTTCACTTTTAGTATTGTGCTAAACAGGACATTTTAAGATCAACTCATAAAATTAAATCACAAGTGTCTCTCTGATAAACTCCACAGCTACTGACTTCTTCTTCACTTCATCAAACATTGTGATCAAAATTCTCATGGGTGGAGTTGGCTTGGTGGTTGAGTGCATGCTAGAGGTCCTCAGATCAAATCCCAGTGGAACAACTTCTGGGGACTCAAATTTGTTTGTGACACACAGCTGTTTGCAGTGATGCTGTAGGAGTTTAAATTGGTAAACTGAAACTGGTTATGTGATTGTTCATCTCAGGAAGTTTTCTGATTCAGAAAGTTGCTAGCTTTGTTCAGATCAGCTGCTGAGCAGTGGTGCTGAGCAAAGATTCTCTGCCCTGCTCAGCCTTTAGAAAAGTGGCTAAAGACTGGGGATACTCTGATGTAAATTGGATGGGGGGTGTTGACTGGCAGTCCCAGGAGCAGGACTGGACACCAGTAGTACACCCATGCCTCATTAAAAAAGGTGAATCTCAGCGGTGTTCATTCACGATCAATCTGGTATAGAGTCCTCTATGAGCCATAGTGGATTCCTGACCCTGAAACACAAAACCTTACACTCTTTTTATTTTCTTTTGTAAATTTTGTGGAGTTTTTAGAAGAAGGTAGGACTCCAGCATGACTGTCCACAATCTTTTTTTAAAGACATATGAATTTTTAACTTGGATGTATCACTACCAATTTGTAGTTTGCAAACATGAATAGTCAGGTGAAATGCTTACTTTAGAGCACACCGTTATGAAATTGGAGACATTTTCCAGCAATGTCCCCTCCTGCCTCCGCATTTACTTATATCCTCTTCTTCACATATACTTACCTTCTTGGGTTCTTTCTTTTTATTCACAATGAGTGGAGTTTTCAGTGGTCCTTTATCTGGTTCAAACAGAGCACCATCTACAATAAAAGTCACCTGGTGGTCTTTTTCTGAATGCCTGTAAAAGAGAAGCAGCCCACACCTACCAGGACAAAAGACAAAATAAAAAATTATGAGTATTTTTCATGTGTTACACTTTCATATTAAACTAACAAAATAGTATGGAAACAGTTTACAGTAGTGTGGAAATTCTGTCACAAGATGAAAGAGATTAAATATAATATTTCAGAACTTAACGAAGAGAATAAATGATATTTTTACTGCACATCAATAAGACTGCAACATTCAATTTAACTGGCTTTCAAATCTGTTTCTCTCTTCCCTTTTTTTTCCAAGTTTTTTGTGTGTGTTTCAACATTTCCATTGAGTTTATTCCTTAACCATGGAAACATCCCAGTTTTACCAATAAACAGAAATCATGAAGTCCATCTTTAATTGTACACCATCTGCGTGTTCACGTGTCTGTGTCTGTGTGTGTATGAATGAGTGTGTTGGTGTTTGTTTCATGAAAGCAATTGACCATCTAGGATTCATTTCTAACAATTGAACAAACTGAAGAAAGATAAAACAAGGACTGGATCCCAAGATGGACATGGACTTTACCTTTATGTATAGCCATAATACCTAATTGTATAATCATGTAGATCTTTTCATGTAATGACACAAACTGTGTGCCCTTCCCCAAAGGAAGGGATGAGTTCTTCTCTGGGTAACCAAGATGAAGACAACCATGAAGGAACTTAACTTTTGCACATATGACATTTATACTGTATATATGCACAAAGAGCCATGACATCAATTTTCAACCACAAAGTGGTGACTCCATGTTGAATCATGCAATGGCCAAAAGGATGAAACCTGGTATTTCTTAAGCTGTGAAGTTTAGATGTCCAAAGGTTGGTTTTGACAACGATCCTTGCAATAGTATAGTGTTTTTCCTCCGTTAGGAATCTAAAGTTTTCCACCTAAAATGACATTTAGCATAAACAGATTCCAGAATTGTGCTAATGTGTTTAAATTGGAGGCAGCATGATGAAAAGTATGAAAAGCTGTGATTCATTAAACCTTAAAGGTAACACAACCATGATAGCTATCATAATTATTGTAATGCAAGTTATCCTTAAGGATATATAGGGGACCTCCACTGCTGCAAATCTATACTGTACTTACTTTGTACACTTCTCTCTAAACTGCTTCTCAACCCCACCAGGTCTATAGAGAGAGAAACGAAAATATTTGTTTCATAAAATTCAAGATTTAGAGGAATGACATCTTAATATTCTGATACAATTATAGATAGCTGAGACTTCCTTTGTAATAAAAACTGAGTGGTGCACTAAATTTGTCATTTGAAGTGTTCATTTGTACTTGCAGTTATAACCAAATGTAAGTTAAACCTATCTTCAAAAGGAAAATGCACCCCAGTTTGAATTTTTATACCTCCCCACCCCACCCCCTTGTCTTGATGCATGTTTATATGGTCTAAGTCTTGATAACATTTTTTTTTTACTTAATTGTTAGATTAAAGCATGATAATCTTTGGTTCCTTTAAATACAGTAGACCTAAATATACAATTACATTACATACATATTTACTTCGAAATGTCCTACATGTACATTTTCTATTGAACCAAAGTCACTGAACTATACTGTATACACTGTGGCAGATCTTTCCCGGCCTGGCTAATGCTGTACTCTGGATTGCACTGGCAGACATTTTCATTTGACCTTCACAAATACTTTCAGGGTTCCCACCATTCCACGAAAACTTAATTCACGATTTGTCCTTGATGAATTTCAAAATTCAAGGATGCTTGTTCAATCTATTTCCAGTTTCGCAAGTTTTCATGCGGAAGGCAGGCTGTTTACACATGGGACAAAACATAACACAACTTTTCCTTTAAGGCCAAACAAATTCCCTAATTTATCAAACTGGAAAATGGGAAACAAAGTTTCAAAGCCTTCCCTGATTTACAGAGTGATGGGAAAACCATGATTTTAGCCTGTCCTGATAGCTTGTGGTAAAAAAGTTCAATACTTTCTTGCATGCAGCTTTGCCACAGTTTTTCCATTCATTTCTGGATGATTCATCATTTACTGTAAAATATTTTAATCAAATGGTAATGCTTATTCATAATTTACATTAGTGCTGTATAACTGAGATTTTTGTTGCATGACGGCAGATCTGGATACTGAGTTTGCTGTCTACACACTCTGTCAAGCTGTCCTGGCACTTTGTTTCTTTGTGCTGATGGATGGGCAGTATCTTTTTCCTTTTCTTTCTGTACAGCCCTACTGTCACACAAATGGGCCTAAATATTCATGAGAGTTACTACATTTAGTGAAGGTCCTTCCAGGCTTCTACTATCGATTGTACAGTAAGGTAGAAGTTCCTTTTTAAACTGTATCTGCAGTACCTTCGAATGTGAACAATTTCTCCTTTCTCTGATGTTTTCTTGTTGACATGTTTGGTTGAATCAATGACTCTGGCACCATCTCTGCTTCTGAGGGGGAGCTTCTCTAGAGTACAATCTTGAAGAGCAAAACAGAGAACAAAATTGGAGAACATAAACTTTGTTGATATTGGTTATATACTGTAACTATGAAAACTGAAACTGTAGTACTATATTGTACATCAGGGACAATAGCCTGCTGCAGGAACACTAACACTATATCCCTACACGAGCCTAACCCCTATTAGTTACTTGAATGTAACACACATTACCAGCCAAGCAGCTTTGCCAAAAAGGACTTTAACTCAGCTGCCATCCCCCTCTAAGAAAGTGCAAAATTTGAACCAGACTTAAAAGGTTATAAAATCTCACCCAAGACAGGAGCTTAATTGATAACACAAGTGACAACAGTACAGTACATCTTTGACCAACCAGAGTGGAACTGTTGTCTGAATGATGTCAATAAAAAGGCAGTAAACAATTGCATTTAGAACTATAGGGCTATTCCTAGACATATTTGGGGATGCCACATCCTCTTTAATGATATTACAATCTAGTCTATAACAGCAAGAAATATACTGCAGTCATAAATGGTCTGGAACATCAAAAAGAGGTGATTTGGATAGTTTTAACAATATTACTGTTTCTGGCTACCATTTTTGTACGCCTTGTCCCGAGAGAGCTATTTGAAAACCTGAAAAAACATCAAGGTAGCTTCTAAGTGCCTATTGGATTCTAAATTGTGCAATATATACAGTTATTTTGACTACATAAAATCTATGCATGTTGAATTGAACCACTTCACTAGTCTGGCAGAGAGCAATTAGTGTGGGTGCATCAATTTTGGGGCTGTGTCATTTTAGGCACCTCTAGGTAATACTGCATAAGGGCTTAACTGTTAGGTCTAGTGTCATTGGCATTGAACAATCAGAAGCAAAGCAGTGCTGAATTCCTTCCCAAAATACATTGCAGAAGTGTGCAGTTTGGGACTGTTGTGGATATTTACCAAACAAGCCCACAACTAAACAGGCTTGGCTGACTCCAATATTTTCAGAGTCAGGTAGAGTACCCACAGCACTATACTACAGTACAGGGTTTCCCCTGGGTTTTAGAGAGTGTGAGGTGGTATTAGTCCATGGAGGTAATAATAATGCCAGCTTTGGCACCAAAGGTGAGGGAGAACTGTCAATACATACTTCCATAGCTAGTACAGTAAAGGTGGCAAGTATAGCAAATTTCTGTGAGGTGGCCACCTCACAAAAAGAATGCCAGGGGGAACCCTGCAGTAGTATTAAAGGGCAACTCTTCTTATCCCAGACAGTTCCAATTCTCCCAACTAAGTCACTTCTAGCCCCTCCCATATTAACTGTCTTTATCTCCTCCCTGTGCAGACACAAACCTAGTTTATTGCTTGAGGGCATATCCTGGTGAGCATATAAGGCCATAATATGTAATCAGAACACTCTGTGCATGCTGTGTAAATGTGACCAACTCTGCATCTTCTGAATTTGATGTCATTCAGAGAGCAATCACCAATTGAGAATTTTGCTTTCTCCCAAGTAAAAATGTAGTTTGGGAAGATCAGTGTCTGTCTTTAAATAGTCACTAATCTGAATGGAGTCACAACTCCTCCAATGATGTCACAAGGTGCAGGAACGAAAACAGCAGCTATTACCGATATACCTTGATCAATAGCCTATCAATGAGTAACAATGCACCGGCAGGTTTACACTATCAATGACTGAGGTGCCAAACTGCCTGTGTCAGAGAATTGTAGAAGTCAACTGAAGAGAAAACTTGAGATCAACAAAAGAAAAGAAAAGATTCTGTTTCATTGCAATACTTCAATCAAACCTGGAAAAAGTAAAACCACAAACAAATGCAGACTCAAAAATATGATTTGCAATTTTTTGTATGTTTTGACAGTATCGAAAATTAAGCTAGACTAGGCTTGAGTTGCAACGCCCAGGGAAAATTGAGTCACTACTAGACTCCCAGTACTAAAGTCATGATCCTGAAGTACAGCTAATGTAGGTATCCCTCCCATCCCGCTTATCAGTCAAAACGTCCCTGTACCTAACATCCCTGTACCAAAACATCCAGACTATTGTACAAAATGTTCCCATGTCAAAATGTCCCTGTGCCAAATGCCATCACACTAAATGTTACCAGGTTTCTAGTTAATAGTTTTATGCTGCATAAAGAGTTTGTATGACTAATTCCTTGTAATGTTTTTGATAGTACTTAGTCTAGCTTTCTGTTAATTTAAGGAAAATGAGACACACACCACAGCAGGTCTACTGTATATTCATTTCGATGGTACATGCATACAAGGTTTACCAATTATCTCCTGTAAAGGAATTTTGTAGCCAACCAAGAACAATCAACTTAAGCAAAACAACCAAAATGCCCTACACCAATTTCTTAACATCTGAAACAAATCAATAACAATTGAATTTTTCTACTCTAGCATTGTACACTTAGAGGGTAAGTCCTAGTTCCTTGCTTAAACCTCCATTTTCTAATTCCCCTCTCTTTACCTGAGTTACAATTTATTGCTTATTTTATGGTCATGTTTTACATGTGGGGATGTTTTTTAGATATCACAAACATAATTACAAGGACTTTTTGGTAGATAAAAAGCAGGGATTTTTTTGACTGGATACCCTGGTGCCTACCCCATGTGCATTTTGTGCAATCTACACCAAAGATAATCGGGATAGATGAAGGAAACTGCTTTTGGTAGATGACTTATGAGGCACCAATCGAGTTGGTGTACAACTTACCTGTTGACAATGTATTTTGTACAGCAAACTAGCTCTAAGCCAAAACCACAGCTACAAAACATTCTGCTGCAGTGTGTTTCCACTTAATTCATACTGAGTCTCACAAAAATATATGATTACTTCCTGCCAAACTTGGCAAACTTTTTCAAAGGGATGCTATTTGAAGCCGAAATAACGCTATGTGTTGTGGTCAATGGCAAAGCATGTTCACTTACTGATATCATGTGGGTGACTTGCTTCTTACACATACACATATAGTATATGTTAACAATGCATTTGAAAGAACGTAAATTTATTGCATTTCACATATTAGTACATGTGTCTACATGGCCAACACTCATTAAAGAGTGATGACAGTCACCACGAAGATTTCCTAACACTTGTTATGAACAAGCATGGAAATCTCCTAGACGACCAGGGATGTAGCTACGGTAGGCGGCACTGGGCAGCCACACCCAGCACTCGATATTCCCGCCCGGCACTCCAGGCAAACACCAAATCTGCCTACCAAGACCTTAAACTAGCCACAAATTGACTCCCTAAAGTAAAATGAGGGAAAAATGAAAAAATTAATGGCTGGAAAATGGGGTAAATGCCATGAAGTGGGATGCCAAGCTTTTCCCAGATCAGACAATTACCCGGCACTCAAATTTGGCTAGCTACATCCCTGTAGACGACTGTGGTCATGCTACTGTATAGATATCTTGGCGTTGTAAGCACGTACATAGTACTATGTAAGATGTAATGACGTACCGCCAAAAGCATTGTAGACGTATTCTATACGTATGCGTAAGAAGCAAGTCACCCACGTAAGTGAACACGCTTTGCCGTTAACCACAACACATAGCCTGATTTTGGTTTCAGATCGCATCCTTTTGAAAAAATCTGCCAAGTTAAGAGTATTTGCAGGTGTATTGTGTGAAAGAGAGTTGATGGACAAAGTTTGAAGAGAAAATATTGTCATTTGAGTGTGTGAGAGGTCTTACGACATTATGGCCAAAGGATGTGAAAAATTTGTACACAGTGTGCAAGGGCTGTGATGGAGGAGTGTGATGGAAACACACAGCACTGTTCAAGGGCTAGGCCGAGTTGGCTTGGGGCCAAGCCAGACTGGAAAGTTTGCATTTTCGGCGGGCAAGTAACTCGTTATTTCTCGTCCAATGTGCAGCCATGGCCAGATTCACAGACCTCTATGTGCCAGTCAAATGTTGGTCAGGTCTTTCCACCATACTTTCAGGCAGTGAGTTTTGTGTTAGCTTTCAGGTAGGCCTAGGCCTACTTTTTGCCTTGTAGCGTTGCGGCCACGGCCAATTTGCATCGCATTTGTGACCAGATCTATGACCAGCAATTTTTTGTGAGGCCAGGCCAGACCATGCAGCAAGCTGAGCAGGTCAGATCTTGCACACACAAGGCAATCTTTTCAGTCTGGGGGCCGAGTTGGCTTGGGGCCGAGCTGGTCTGGGGCTACCTAGGCCTAGTTCTAACTTACACATTGTTCCCTGAACTAGGCCTCTTCTTCTTCTTCTTCTTCTTTCGGATCACGGTGACACATCCAAAGGACATTACTACACCGCACATGCGTCAGGGGTGCCCTAATTTGCCCTAATAAAATTGGTAATATATTGAACAGGATCTCTATGACTATCTAAACCATCAATCAAAGCAGCAGGAAGTTTATTCCAATCTTTCAGAGTACTAGGAAGAAAACTAAATTTATAACAATTAGACCGAGAGTAGAGTTGACAAAAATGGAGGTTGTGCATCCCACGAGTTTTCCGAGTTGGATGACTGAGTTTGTCCATGGGAATATTAGCCTTACCAAAAAAACCTTTTGAGAAGAGAATAAGTCTGTTTTGCTTGCGACGATCTGCTAGCGTGGGGAGATCAAGGTCCTTCAAAATAGATGTCATCGACCCTGGCTCGCGAGAAAATTCGGAGCTTACAAAACGAGCCGATCTCCTCTGGATGCTCTCTAGCTTATCTTGTAAATAAGACTGATGTGGGTCCCATAAGCAACAAGCATACTCCAAAACAGGCCGAAGGAGACCCTTGTAGGCAGCTAACTTCACATTGCGAGAGCAAAATGATAAATTTCTATAAAGTATGCCCAAAATCTTATTACCCTTATTGCAGATAGACTGAATGTGCTTATCCCAGTTTAAGTCGTTAGAAATCGTGACACCTAGGTACTTTATCGAGTCAACCTTAACTAACTTCACATCGTTCAAGACATAATCGAAGTTGACCGGATTTTTTTTTCTAGCGAAAGTAATGATGTTGCACTTAGAGGGCTGGAATCTCATGCCCCAAGTCTTGGCCCAAAGACCTAGATTATGTATGTCTTTCTGGAGCAAACAACAATCATTAACATTCTCTATGACCCGATAACAGACACAGTCATCAGCAAAAAGTCTAATATCAGAGGAGGCAGCATTTACAATGTCATTAATATGAACAAGGAAAAGAATGGGTCCTAGGACAGATCCTTGAGGAACACCAGAGACAACATCATCAAAAGGGGACCGAGTACCATTAACTACAACAGCTTGCTTACGATCAGAGAGAAAGTCGTCGACCCACCGAAGAACCTGTTTGGAAACACCAAGGCTAAACAGTTTGGTTTTTAGCAGTTCATGAGGCACGGTGTCAAAGGCCTTTTCAAAGTCCAAGATGAAGAAATCAACCTGCTTTTGTGAGTCCAGGGCCGAAGCCTAGTCTTCGACGACTGAAACTAGTTGGGTATCACAACTATGCGACTTTCTAAAAGCATGCTGCTTTGTTGAAAGTGTATTGTTTGCCTCAAAGAAGTCCATCAAGTTGGAACTTATAATATGCTCTAACAATTTACAGCAAATACATGTGAGCGAAACAGGCCGGTAATTACTAGGGAGAGAACTGTCATTTTTTTTGTAAACAGGGCAGACGTTTGCCATCTTCCAATCAGCCGGTATCCTTCCGCTTGTAAGGGATTGCTGATACAAGTGACTTAACATAGGAGCAAAGTCAGAGGCAATTTCACTAAGGACCCAAGGATGAATTTTATCAGGTCCAACGGCTTTGTTTTTATTCAAGCCCTTTAACAGTTTTTCAACTCCATGAGTAGATATGGTAATATCAGCCATTCTGCTACAAGCTGGTCTGCAAAAAGGGATAGCACTAAACAAAGTCTTGGTAAATACACTTGTGAACTGAGCATTGAAAGCACAGGCCTTATCCAGATCAGTAATAGCTAATTTGCTATTCGTCTTGAGAGGGGGGATGCCATGTTTATCCTTTTTTTGGCCATTTATGTACCTCCAGAAAGGTTTAGTGTCATGTTTTATATCACCAATCATACCATTAACATAATTTGTATGGGAGATATGGACCTCCCTTTTGATTCTAGACCGCAATTCAGCCCATTTGTCATGCATCTTGGTATTGTTAGTTTTTTTGAAGATAGCATGCAGCCTGTCCCTTCTTCTAATCAACTTACGAATACTATCGGTAACCCACGGGAGAGATGTTTTAGCTCCAGTTCTTTTGGTGGGAACATTCTTCTTAACAGTTCTTTCGAGAAAGGACTTAATCAGCTGCCAGTTTTCGTCCACAGTACGGTTATTTTGCCCCCCATTGAAATACCCCAATGTGAAACTCCGGGTATCGTTTCTCATAGCACCATAGTCACCCTTTGAGAATTGCCAGATAAGCCTACGAGGTTTCCTTTTGATCGGAAAGAGACACCTCAGTCTACAGAATAAAGCCACATGATCACTAAACTGATCTAAAGGGGAAATTTCAGTGAACTGATTTGGCGAGTTTGATATAACTAAGTCAAGGGTATTTGTGCCTCTGGTAGGGAAACTTACAAGTTGCTCATAGCCTAGGCTATTGCTGTACATAGTTTTTCCCGGGTGCTAACTGTGAGAGTAATATCGTCTGCATGTGTTTCTGCAATGACTGTTGCTACATTCGTGTATGTGCATGTATCAACATAACCATAGCTATGGACTGTCACAATTAACTCACCGATTAACTCACATATTCCCATCGGCAAAAGAGGCTGATGTGATCTTGAACCCTGGGGCAGGCAGCCGCTTTTGGCTTATACAAAGCCCCTGTCTTTTTTTTCAAAATTGGATCAATTTTGTTTTAAAACTATTGACACTTTCAGCAGTGACAGCTTCAAGAGGCAGGTTATTCCACTCAGAAATGACATGTTGACTAAATGAGTACTTCCTAATGTCCGACCTACAGTTGGGTTTATAAAACCTGAAAGGATGCCCACGAGTATGACAATCAGAGTGTTGTTCAAAAAAATACAAGCATCAATTTACTCTAATCCTTTGACAATCTTAAAAACCTCAATGAGATCTGCATGAAGTCTACGCATTTCCAAAGACAAAAGATTAGTTTCAAAAAGCCTGTCCTCATAACTTAAATGAGAAATTTCAGGTATCATCCTTGCATCCTCACCACCAATAAAATAGCTAGCCTTACTATTGTCATAACCAATATGAAGGCACCTACACTTCCCAGCATTAAATGACATTTGCCAGTCCTCCGACCATTTAAACAAACTATCTGCTTGCAACATAAGACACTTGTTCCATGGATGAAACATCAAAAAGAACTTTTGTGTCATCTGCAAATTTTAATACAAAGCTATTGAGGTTCAAGTCAAGATCGTTAATATATATGATAAATAAAGTAGGGCCAAGGACAGATCCTTGCGGCACACCACTAGTCACAGGAAGCCAGTCAGATTTACGACCATGCAAAACGACTCTTTGAGACCTGTTAGTGAGCCAGTTCTCATTCCAATTTAGGCTACCACTGATGAACCTATGCCATGTGCTTTCACCTTGTTAATTAGACGTTTATGAGTTAGAGTTTGATGAGGTTTAACGTCCCAGTTTCCAAACAAGTGGTTCAAGTAGAGACGACCACAGCCTTTTTTCCAGTTGTGGCTCACTGGCTTGTTTTCCCTACTCCATTGCTTATGCTGAGCACCAAGCACAAAGGCAGTAGGTTCCATTTTTAAAGTCTTTGGTATGACCCAGCCAGGATTTAAACCCTAGACCTTCCGGCTGCAAGTCGGATGCTCTAACCACTTGGCCACTGCAGTCGGCTAGACGTTTATGAGGAACTTTGTCAAAAGCTTTACTAAATTCTAGATAGACAACATCAACAGGGAGTCCTTCATCAATCTTCCTTGTAACAATTTCCATAAAATGTAACAAATTAGTAAGATAGGACCTTCCAGACCTGAAACCATGCTGAGAATCACTAACAAGATTGTATTTGTCCAAGTGATTTATAATACTATCCTTCAAAATGGACTCCATGACTTTACAAACTTGTGAAGTCAGGCTTACAGGCCTGCAGCTACTAGCTTGGTTCTTTGAACGCTTTTTGAACAATGGTTTTACATTTGCTAATTTCCAGTCAAATGGCACAACATTATAAGCAAGACTTTGACTAAAAATCAAGCTCAAAGGTTGAGCAATCATATTGATTCCTCAATACAACAGGATAAACATCATCAGCATTGAACAGCAATGCGTGCTGTTATACAATTGTGTGGGCGTCCAAGAAACATGATTTAGCGGTTTCATAGAATGTTTAAAAAACAAAACAGGACCACTTGTGTAAATCAAAAATTTTGGTCCCTTTTTGGACAATAAGTTCAAATAATAGGAGTATACATGATTTTGAGAAAGATCGAGACCTTCAAATTTTTGGTACAACTGCAGAATACAATGTCTCTCAAAGACATACCACTGAGACTCTGGAGGTGCAGTCGCAGTCACCGCGACTGCGCCTCCAAAACTCAGTGGACGTAAACAACGAACGCAAGACTCACACTGAGTCGTTCTCGAAATAACACAACCTTCATGTTCCACCACTGCGACTACGACTGGGCCTCCAGTCTAGGTTGGAAGATTGATGTTCTTCCACTGCGACTATGACTGCGCCTCCACTCCAGATTGGAAGCTTCATGTTAGATCACTGCGATTACGACTGTGCTCTAGTCTAGATTGGAAGCTTCATGTTTTTCCACTGCGACTACGACTGCGCCTCCACTTCAGGCTATCTTCCCCCAACAACATGAGCCATGCATTACTTAAGTTACTGCATATGTACGTAGGCATGCTGTTGTGGGGTTACAGACTTGAAAAGTTGGAGGAACAGAGAGACTGTGAACATGTACGACTCCATGATTTTTAAAAGGTTGCTTTTTGGAGGGACGTTGTATTCTGCAGTTGCTCCAAAATTTTTTTGAATTTGCGGAAGAACAACAGCCAATGGGTATAGGCCTATTCAGGGTTCTCCCTGGGTTTAGAATTGAACGTCGCGGCTCTGCCGCGTCCGACGGTGGATCGCCGGCCTGGGGGTGGGGTATAAGGGGAGGGGGTGTCCCCCTCCCCTTTTCGAAATTTTTTGAATTTTAGAAGTGTCTAAACGCAAAATAGTGGCACTTTTGAGGCGAATTAGTCAACAGAATTTCTTTAAGTTTCTGCCAAAATATTCACCATTGGTCTCTCAAACCCGTAATATTTTAACCTCTCCAAATGATAGCGATCATTGGCTATTGTTAGTAGTTACCGCAATTTTTTAACGCAGCACAGTTCAGGTACGTCAGAGAGCACACAGTACTTTACTACTGTACCCGCGGTAGAGTTTTTCAGCCTTTCCCTTTTGATCTTCGCGAAATAGCATGGTTATTGCAATTAACAAAATGTATTTACCCCCATCTCATTCACGATTATGTTGAAATGAAGTTGCTTTTGTGTTTCGTACCATGCTTTTGTTACATTGCATTTTTCACCAGAAACAAGCCCCGCGATGCGTGTTTCTAACATCAAGCCGCCCCTATACTAGATAACGAAACAACATAGGCCTACTATACTGTATAATAGCCTAGCCTATCTCTAGAAATGAATATCATAAATTTTTGCACGCAGTGCGTGTGGATGAGTAACGTTCCAAAACTATGGCCCAGAAGTAGCGCGAAAGACCGACTAGAAATTTTTACACGTATCTTTACCGCATAAACACATACTGTACACACATGGATATACGGCACGTGGCTCGACTTTCGATGTTGCTAGATTTCATACTTGTCAGGTTATCACTAACATTAACATGACATGATTTCATGATCTAAAGAAGTAAATTTTGGTGATACAGTTATGTCTACATAAGGTATGCCCTTATTAATATGACAATAATATTCTTTTGACTCGAATCAGTCGCCAAAACTTTGTATTTTTGGTGGAGAAACTTTTTTCTGAAGCAAAATTCACTCCATCAGATTTAAAATCGTACAAATTCTTTCAAGGTGTATTTTGCGCTGTGTGCACGAAAAAAAAATCTTCTTTCCTGTTACTTCTATCCTGGTACTACCTTACATACTAAAATGATTCCTATCTTAATATTGCTCGTAATTTTTTATTGCTATTCAAACTACTTGCAAAAGTTTTACGTCCAAAGTTTCCTAAATAATATGGCAAAATAAGAGCAAAATATTTTCCCAGTATTTTACGTACCCCCATTTGAGAAAAATGGAACTTGCCAAAGTCATGTGCTAACTAACAGCAGAGAGAGCACTCGGGCAGCGAACGAACGAACGTTCGTACGTACACGGTGTCTGCCGTATCTTACCGTACATTTTTAACGGTGCTGTGCGGGTGAAATCTCGGCTAGGAGATGCATTAGAAAGTTTTTTACTGTCATCATCACGAAGGTGGATTTTTCATAAGAGTAGCAAGAAAACAGTTTACGAGAAATTTGATCACATAGTTGAGGTACATTACAGTACAGAAGTTGCAGAGACAAACTGGATGTAATTTTTTGGTTCCGATGCACACGTTACGGCACACTTGAACACAAAGCCACAGGAGGTAGTGATAGGACTTGTTTAAAATTTGTACTAACTGCACTAAAATATGGTCAAATTATTAATTCCCGTCTGATTTCTAAACTCACGATGTTAAGAACCAACGGCACATTGTAGATATAGAAAATGTGACGTATTGTTTTCAACAGATCGATCCGACCAGAGATAAGCATGGTTTTCACTCATCTTTTTTGTCAGGAGTCACATACCCTTTAAAATAAATTAACAAGAGTCAAAATTACAAATGAAGGGGTCAAAATAAATTTGAGTTTAGTGCAACACACCTTAGGCCCTATTCCTGTTTTTTTTTTTTTTTTTGTTTACACTCTGTATTTGTGATGCGCTTTTCCGCTATCTTTTTCTTGTAAAATATGATAATCAATCTGTCCATTAACAATATGGGAACTGAAAAGGCTATAATTTGTGAATAAATTTGCACAAAGAATGTATTGGCGAAATTACTATACTTAATCATGACTGATTGTTGGGGTGAAAAAGCTATGCGTCAGATTGACCCCAGAGGTTTCGTGTCCGTGCGTCAAAATCAAAAGTTGTGCGTCATTGACCCGGGTGCCCGAGTCAGTGAAATCACTGGATAAGGGGCCGATGGGTGGAGTCTTGAATTGTATGTGCATACCATGCACTACTAAACTTAGGCTAGATGTTGCAAGGTTTACGGTCGGGTACCCGACGGGTAATGCTTTTTGGGTACCCGGGTACGAATTTTGTACCCGGTGCAAACACTAGTTTCGACACAAAAAATGTGTTCACATTGTGAAGATTTGAAACCAGCAAGATGCGTAAGTTGAGTAGATTGTTTGGCGGCCCTGATAATGCAAAGTTACGTATTTTTACAAAGGACACGTTATCAATAATATAGTCGGTCAAATGCTGATATTTCATTCATTCGTTGGGTTGAAAATTCTGAGACACAAGCCCCGGGGCATTTGGTTTTGGCTTTGCAAGTTGCGTCCACAGAATTATAGTACCTGTGGTTGCTTCTCACGGTATAGTTTACTCGGCTGCTCACGTTGGAATGTACATAATCACTACAAAATAATGATATGTAAATTTAAACTTGAGGGTACATATTCAATACCTGTTACGGAGGTTTAGCGATGTCACGACAGTCAACGTGACAAGTGTGCAAGGTTGGCAGTGCAGCTGAGTGAGAGTTACGTGATTGGTAATGCAGTTTTAAGTTTGGAGTTGCATTCCGAGGCGGGGCTTTATTTTTTGTGACCATGAAGATATGAAACTGGGGATTTTCAAAGGGTTGGGCGGGTCAGCTGGTTGAGGTGTTCAATTGTTCACCAGGTTTGTGTTGGAAGGCGAATCTCGCCGGTGTTCATCCACGCTCACTCTGCATATTCTGACCTCGAAATGTTTACATGTGGTATTACCAGTGCAGCCAATATAGATTGTCCGCCGAGCGGGCAACGTGTGAATGAAAGAGTGCCAACTCCGTGTACGTGTGTGGCATGCATACATACCGAACGCTTAGCTTAGCTTTCTGTTTGCATCTTGAGACTTGTGTGTATGACTGTGGGTACGTATGAGCACGAAAGTATTAACGCGAAGGTAGTACTACATGGCTCGTAATTTTGCCGTGACAAGGTTTCGGAAATAAGCTTGTGGTTTCACTGCACATTGTATTAACAAAAAGGCGATCGCTGACAAAGTTTAAGTAACATTTTTTCAGGGTACCGGAGGAATTTTTGAACATCGCGGCTGTTTTTTGCACGTCGCGGTCTTCCTGTTTTTGAAGTTTGAACGTCGCGGGCCGCGACGTTCAAAAGGCCCAGGGAAAACCCTGCTATTGCTGACCTTGACCTAACAGTTTCGTGTAGGTCACAAGACTGTGGACTAGTCTGGGGCTGAGTTGGCTTGGAGATGAGATTGCTCGGGGACTTCTTGGCTTGGGGCCGATTTGTTTTGGGGCCGACTTGGCCTGCCCCCCCCCCACACCCCCACAAACACACCATCCAACGTTAGGCTTAACACCTAACTTACTACTTAACGTTAGGCTACTTACCTATGATAAGAACCATTTGACCACATAAGCAGAAATACGTTTGAAGGGGTTTGTCTTTATCATATTCTTCTTTTTCTCTATTGTCTGATACAACAATACTTCTAGTGACAACCTTTGGCATTTCTTTTCCTTATTTCACAAAAAAAAAACAGAGAACGAGAACACGAAATGAAGCTTCGCAATTGCAGTCAAACTGAATTGACGGTGTGACGTCTCGGAGCTGCTGCTACATAACACATTGGACCTTGTTCTGCGATTCTGCCCACTGTGGAAAACCGGGCTGAAGGCAGCAGGCAAACCTAGCAGGCAAAACTCCACACTATTTCTACGTACATAAGTCACGTGAACAACAGGCAGGCGAGCGAAAACGAAATTGGCAAAGTGCGGTATCTCAAATAGACAAGGGATTAAGATGATCGTGGTATTCGTGCAGGGTCGTGAACTCAGTAACGAAAGTGTAAATAATAAGCCTCAGGCGTATATATTTATTAATAAATGTTTGAATACACTGTGCGCATTGGACAACGAATGGCGTAACTAATTGTAAGATAGTGTTTTTTTTTTGTTTGTTTTTTGTTTTTTTTTAATCTAAGAGCGGTTCTGTTTATATTCGACTGATTCTTGTGATAGTAATATGACAGGAAGGCCAGTGGACTTACGCAGGGCCATTGGGCCATGGCCCCCCTCACAGATGCCGATTTTTTTTTGAGTTCCTAAACATACCTACATTTTTAACACAAATTTTACTTCAAAAGGTAGCATATGTGGCATCAGGTTGTATCTAAGGACACCTAATTTTTCAAAAATTTTTAAAGGGGGAGGGGCTCCACTTAGACCCCTCCCCCAGACCGGCGATTCTTTTTTCTTCCTTAAAATAGGTGAATATTTTAACACAAATCTTACTTCAAAAAAGGTAGCTTATCTGGCACCAGATTGCGAGGACACCTCATCTTTCGAAAATTTACAAAGGGGAGGGGACCTCCGCTTACACCCCTCCCTCAGGCCGGCGATTCTTTTTATGTTCCTTAAATACGTAAATATTTTAACACAAATTTTACTTCAAAAAGGTAGCATATGTAGCACCAGATTGTATGGAAGGACACCCAATTGTTCAGAAAGTTTCAAAGTGTATGAGGGGAACCCCTCCCCTTACTACCTTCCCCCAGCTCAGCGATTCATTTTTTAGTTCCAACAATTACGTAAGAATTTTAACACAAATTTTACTTCGAAAGGTAGCATATGCGGCAGCAGATTACATGTAAGGACAATTATTTTTTCAGAAATTTGCAAAGGGGAGGGACACCCCTCCCTTACACACCTCCCCCAGGCCGGTGATCGCACATAATACTGCATACCCCTCTTGAGAGAATTCTGGGTACGCCACTGGAAGGGGTCACTTGGCAAACTTAAGGCGGATGGTTATGACCACCGCTGTAGCCCGAAAAAAAAAAACTCAACTGCTCCTCCGGCTATTTCGAAATCAGCGCCATTAGGAATTGCTTGAAGTAAAAAAAAAAGAAAAATCATCAAAATAAAAAGGTGTAACGAATTAAAAAAAAACAATTTTAGAGTTATCAGACATGACATTCCAACGGCTGATTCTAGCAGGCAAAACACTGTACAGTTTGTATAGGCACATACGACCTCAACACTCCGAGACGTGACCTCATTTTCAAGATGTCATTTCTCGGTGATGCAAATGTTTGTCACCTAGATTTCACCACGAATAAATTTCAAAAGAGTTGCTCTAACTGATTTATGATGTTTCAAGCAAGCTTAATGTTTCATATTGTCAGCCGACAAGGCGTTGTACCACGTGACCTCTTGAGATTTGAAGCCATTTTAAGATAATCATCAACTTTTAAATTTGATACTTCCTAAATTAGGGATCATGCGGAATTAATTACACCCGCAAAAGTACAAAAACTTTCTCCTCTTTAAGTTCAGCCTTTTTTCTTGTATACGGAGCTCGTTTTCTATTTCAAATTTAGAGATGTCTATGAATTCATGCCAAACGCTATCTTTGAGTGACACAGTGAAAAAACAATACCCATCATTTATTCATTACGAAATCTAACATAAAAAGTAAATGACAGTAATTGTTTTCTTGTGATAGTTGTTTAATGAAATTTTCTAAACAGTCAATTCATTTTGATCAATTGGGAACATTTTTAATAAGTAGCAGGCATGACATTCCAACGGCTGAAGCTAGCAGGCAAAACTCTGTACAAAGTTTGTATAGGCACATACGACCTGAACACTCCGAGACGTGACCTCATTTTCAAAACGTCATTTCTCGGTGATGGAATTGTCTGTCACGTAGATTTCACCACGAATAAATTTCAAAAGAATTGGTCTACCTGATTTATGATGTTTCAAGCAAACTTTATGTTTCATATTGCCAGCCGACAAGGCGTTGTACCACGTGACCTCTTGAGATTTGAAGCCATTTTAAGATAATCATCAACTTTGAAATTTGATACCCCCTAAAATGGGGTCATGAATAATTCATTACACCCGCAAAAGTAAGAATACTTTCTCTTCTTTAATTTGAGACTGTCTTCTTGTACACGGAGCTTGTTTTCTATTTCAAATTTAGAGATAGCTATGAATTCATGCCAAACGCTATCTTTGAGTGACACAGTGAAAAAACAATACCCATCATTTATTCACTATGAAATCTAACATAAAAAAGTTAATGACAGTAATTATTTTCTTGCTATAGTTGTTTAATGAAATTTTCTAATTAATGAACTCATTTTGACCAATAAGGAACATTTTCAATAAGTAGCAGGCATGACATTCCAACGGCTGAAGCTAGCAGGCAAAACTCTGTACAAAGTTTGTATAGGCACATACGACCTGAACACTCCGAGACGTGACCTCATTTTTAAGATGTCATTTCTCGGTGATGGAATTGTCTGTCACCTAGATTTCACCACGAATAAATTTCAAAAGAATTGATCTACCTGATTTATGATGTTTCAAGCAAACTTTATGTTTCATATTGCCAGCCGACAAGGCGTTGTACCACGTGACCTCTTGAGATTTGAAAACATTCTAAGATAATAATTAACTTTGAAATTTGATACCCCCTAAAATTGGGGTCATGCGTAATTAATTCCACTCGCAAAAGTAAGAATACTTTCTCTTCTTTAACTTCAGCCTTTCCTCTTGCATACAAAGCTCGTTCTCTCTTTCAAATTTAGAGATGTCTATGTATTCATGCCAAACGCTATCTTTGAGTGACACAGAGAAAAGACAATACCCATCATTTATTCACTAACAAATCTAAGATAAAAAAGTTAATGACAGTAATTATTTTCTTGCCATTTTTGTTTAATGAAATTTTCTGATTAATGAACTCATTTTGACCAATAAGGAACATTTTCAAAAAGTAGCAGGCATGACATTCCAACGGCTGAAGCTAGCAGGCAAAACTCTGTACAAAGTTTGTATAGGCACATACGACCTGAACACTCCCAGAGGAGACCTCATTTCTAAGATGTCATTTCTCGGTGATGGAATTGTCTGTCACCTAGATTTCACCACGAATAAATTTCAAAAGAAATGTTCTACCTGATTTATGATGTTTCAAGCAAACTTTATGTTTCATATTGCCAGCCGACAAGGCGTTGTACCACGTGACCTCTTGAGATTTGAAGCCATTTTAAGAAAATAACCAACTTTGAAATTTGATACCCCCTAAAATAGTTGTCATGCGGAATTACTTCCACTCGCATAAGTAAGAATACTTTCTCTTCTTTCACTTCAGCCTTTCCTCTTGCATGCAAAGCTCGTTCTCTCTTTCACATTTAGAGATGTCTATGTATTCATGCCAAACGCTATCTTTGAGTGACACAGAGAAAAGACAATACCCATCATTTATTCACTACGAAATCTAACATAAAAAAGTTAATGACAGTAATTATTTTCTTGCCATAGTTGTTTAATGAAATTTTCTGATTAATGAACTCATTTTGACCAATAAGGAACATTTTCAATAAGTAGCAGGCATGACATTCCAACGGCTGAAGCTAGCAGGCAAAACTCTGTACAAAGTTTGTATAGGCCCATACGACCTGAGCACTCCGAGACGCGACCTCATATTCAAAACGTCATTTCTCGGTGATGGAATTGTCTGTCACGTAGATTTCACCACGAATAAATTTCAAAAGAATTGATCTACCTGATTTATGATGTTTCAAGCAAACTTTATGTTTCATATTGCCAGCCGACAAGGCGTTGTACCACGTGACCTCTTGAGATTTGAAGCCATTTCAAGATAATCATCAACTTTGAAATTTGATACTTCCTAAAATAGGGATCATGCGGAATTAATTACACCCGCAATAGTACAAAAACTTTCTCCTCTTTAAGTTCAGCCTTTTTTCTTGTATACGGAGCTCGTTTTCATTTTCAAATTTAGAGATGTCTATGTATTCATGCCAAACGCTACGGTGTCTTTGAGTGACACAGTGAAAAAACAATACCCATCATTTATTCACTACGAAATATAATATAAAAGTTAATGACAGTAATTATTTTCTTGCTATAGTTGCTTAATGAAATTTTCTAAACAATCAATTCATTTTGACCAATAAGGAACATTTTTAATAAGTAGCAGGCATGACATTCCAACGGCTGAAGCTAGCAGGCAAAACTCTGTACAAAGTTTGCATAGACACATACGACCTGAATACTCCGAGACGTGACCTCATATTCAAGATGTCATTTCTCGGTGACGCAATTGTCTGTCACCTAGATTTCACCACGAATAAATTTCAAAAGAATTGGTCTACCTGATTTATGATGTTTCAAGCAAACCTTATAATTCATATTGCCATCCGACAAGGCGTTGTACCACGTGACCTCTTGAGATTTAAAGCCATTTTAAGGTAATAATCAACTTTGAAATTTGATACCTTCTAAAATAGGGGTCAGGAGGAATTAATTCAACTCGCAAAAGTAAGAATACTTTGTCTTCTTTACATACTTGAATACAAAGGTACACATCCTAAGAGTGTGAATATCACTGACCTTGAGAATCCCGAGATTACTATGCAGCTGGTCTGTAGGGTAACGCCGTTGTGAAAAAGTAATGGTTTTAAGAATTCTGTTTTGTAAGACTTGGAGGGGTCTCAAAATGGAGGCTTTAACTACTCCAAAGATTTCAATTCCATAAGATATTTTGGAGTAAAACGATGAGACATAATTAGAGTTGAATAGCAAAACTGCTAGGGGAAGCGAGGTACTGAGACGACTAGAAAATGCCGTTGTATTTTAACGAGGCTGTTACACAGGTCATCGATGTGATTTTTGACGAGGAGTTTATCAATCATTCAATAATCCTAGAAGATACTTAGCACAGCGCAGTTCTGCAAATTTAGTGTCGGTTATTTAATGTGAAACTGATCGGGACAGGTTATGAGCACCACTTTCATTAGAATGAAAAGATCGAAAAGGTAGTTTTGGCCTAGGTGGATGGGTAAGTGGCTGTTGGAGTTAAACCAAGTTTTTGAATTTGACTTGTAAAACGGGCTTTGTGGGGCTTTACAAACAAGCTTTAACACAGTCTTTATCATGAACGAAAACATTGGTCGTCATCAAGCAAAAAAGTCTAAAAGATCAAAAAGTTTTTGGTTTCATTTTTTTTGGGGAACAATATTACGAATATTATTAACATACATCAAGGAAAAATAAAGGTCCAAGAACAGAACCCTTGGGGGAACACCAATATTAATACTTCTTATAGTTCAGATAAAACACCGTTTAACATACATGAGTTGTTTTCTTCCAGAACGGTAGCTAGCAAATAAACCATCGTAAGCTTTACCACGAATTCCATAACTATATAACTTCTGAAGAAGAATGCGGGTGGGTCAACAGTGTCAAACGCTTTTTTAGACCAAGGTATAGGCCTAAGACAATTTTCCCCGTTGTCAAGATGCGTACGTATACAATTTATGGTTTCTAGGAGTGCGGTGGATCGGTATCATGACAATTCCTGAAGCCAAAACTGGTAATCACAATAGTGTATTATTATCTTTCAAGGAAAATCCTAAGACGTTTTGCGATAGTTCTTTTCAAGTAACTTATTAATAGAAGGTAACAGACTGATTGCGGCGATAATTCTCTGGGTAGTTGCGATTCCCTTTTTTGAAGATTGGAATGACTTTCGCAACTTTCAGAGCATCAGGGTAGACTCCAGTTGTAAGTACAAGATTAAAAAATATGGCTTAACATCGGAACAATAACATGACAAATGGGATTTAAGAATTGTGGAAGTAATTTCGTCTAGGTCCGGGAGATTTCCCATCTTTTAAAGACAAGATTTCCTTAGAGATTTCCCCCTCAGTGTACGGGTGATAAAAAAAATTTAGACTTAGTGTTACTAGGGACATAAAAACTGCATGGGGTGCAGCCATATCACAAGAAAATGTCTTCAGCAAGTTTGTTACCAATTTTAGAGAAATAATCATTGAAAGCATTTGCAATGCCAATATTATCCTTAACAATCGTGTTGTTGTGAGAAATACTACTTATTACGGGGCTTGACTTACTTTTCCTATTTAGGAGCTCATTTAAGACACTCCAAGTTAAGTGGTGTAAGTTGTGTACCACAGGGGTCAATAATTGGCCCACTTCTATTTCTCATCTACATCAATGATTTCGATTTATGCCTTTCACATTGTTCAGCTGATATGTACGCTGATGACACCACTTTTCATGTTTCTGGTAAGATTACTGAAGAACTATCTGTAAAGTTAAGCGAGGATCTCAAAAGTATACAAAAATGATGCAACGATAACAAAATGGTCGCAAATGTGGATAAAACAAAAAGCATGTTGATATGATCCAAACAGAAGCAACGCACTGTTTCTGAAGCTGACACCCTAAATGCTTATCTTGATGGAAACAGACTAAAGAAAACCCAGCAGGAGAAGTTACTGGGGGTCAGGGTTGATTCTAATTTAACGTGGCAAGATCAAATTGATTATGTGTGTAAAACCGTTAGCACTCGTTAAGCATTATTAAGAAGGATTAAGCAATTCATTGACGTACCTACAAGAATGTTATTTTTTAACGGATATATTTTACCCTTTCTTAACTATTGTAACCTTGTATGGAGTTCATGTATAAGCGCCAGTATGTTAATTAGGAATAGAAAAAATCTTGTAAAGAGTGCTGACCGAACTAATTACTTGATGCCCACATATGATGAGGAGATCTGAAGACCTTTTTAGTAAACTAGGATGGAAAACATTTTCACAAAGTTTTAAAGCAAAAGCGTTTAATTATGGTATATAAATCCCTAAATGGCCCAACACCCCTCCTTACATGAGCAGATAATTGTTTGAATACTAGCACACTCTGTTTCACGACACGGCCTACGGTCAAACTTCCTCGCTAGCTTTATACATGTCCGGGGACAGAATTGTGATTTTAATACCAAAAGGTTTCTCTATTATATTGGAAGCAAAAGAATGGAACGACCTTCCCAACAACATTAAGAGTGCAGCCACTTTAAATCGTTTTAAAACTTTAATCAAGGATACTTTATGATATTTTACTGACCGTTTACTCTCTTAGTCGTGGGTATCTTTTTATCGTGATATTTTTTTACAGTTTAAATGGTGTTCTTATTGTCTGTTTTGATGTTCCCCCTTTTGTCTACCTTTGTAAGATTTTAACTTGATTTTCCTGTTCTATATTTTGGTATATATCTAGCCTGTTTTCTGTTTTTCGGATCTTGTTATGTTTTAATTATGAATTTCTTCCTCTTTGTTAGGTTTATATGTTTTTAATTTTGATTTGTTTAACGTTTACTAATATTTTCTCTCTCAAGTTTATGTGTCTTACACTTTGTAACCGAGGGCCTCGGGGAAGATTAGCTTTGGCTAACGGAGTTTTACCCTCTTTTAAGCAAAAGTTTAAATAAAAAATAAAAATAAAAACTAAGGAGTTACTCTATACGTAAATTTTACAACTCAGTGAGAAACATACTGTAAAACGATTATCAAAGGCCATTCATGAAATAGGATACCGGCTGGGTACACTCATTCAAATTGGGATGACTGAATTTTCCCTTTCAATCAAATCTAACTTTTCTTCTGTGAAATCGAAATTTGTTTCTAAAGCATGAAATTTACAAGTAAAGACTGTTTAGATGCAACTTTAAGGTCTAAAATGGGTCATTTTCCTCCATCCGGGAGACATTTCGACAGAACATTTTCTTGCATGCCTGTGTATGCTACGACTACGCTCAAGCCATTGGTAGTCCCAGTGGCGTTCTAAGAGGGCTATACAGGGAGAAGCCTAAGCCAGGCCTTATATGTACCCTCCCCTCAGAACCTTCCCCCAGCATGGCACTCAAGGACAGGTGGAAAAGAAAGGTCCTCTCGGGTGACAACTATCTGTAGGTACGCCACTTGGTGCTCCGCTTGGGTAGTGTCGTGAACTGCCCCCTAGAGATTTCGCCACAGTACGGCGCTGAATCGTCAGTTAGTAAAAGTCTGACTCCTCTCAGGATGTACCTATCTATCCAGAAAAAAACATTTTCATATCGTTTATCTTGCTGCATAGGTGATTTGTGCACGTTACTGATAGTGCAATTCTTCTGTGCAATTTGCTATCAAAATTCTTCTCTGTCTATCATGTACATTATACTTTTGCTAGCCCCTCCTCCTCCCACACACACACAAACTGTCTATAAATGCCATACCCAAGCTACTGAGGAAGAGGTTGTCTTGCATGACTTTGACAGCTTGACATTGATCGGTGGCTTCTCTTCAGGTGGACTCATACGTTAGCTGGCCCTTTCACTCTTCGCCAACCACTTGGTAACTTCCTTCTGAAAACTAAATCCTACACACGATCAAATTTATTGCGAAAACTTAAGGAACAGAAAAACAGGTTGTAATGCCCTATCTGTTATTAGTCGGTTTTCGTCAAATTAAATTGCAACACATGAATATATATTTATTGGTCACTTGAAATGTCTGATGCGTCGGTTTACTTCTGCATCTTTTAATGGGAAACAGGCTATTGTGTTACAATTACACAACCTTGACAATGCAGTAATTAGCTATAAATAAATAAATATCCCGTGCCCGTGCCATTTGTTGACACTTGGAAGCTTCGTTCTAAGGACCACAGTTTTGTAAGCACAGCGGACTTCCGGGCTGTCCCACTGAACCTATTTTCACTCACTGAGCCCGTTCCCTTAGACATCCAGGTAAGTTTGACCCTGGCGCTGGCAAGAGGAGAACGTAAAGCCGTTCACCAGCGTAGCGCTTCACCAGTAGGCTACTGATGAAAATTGAAAATGGTTTTTGTTCAACACAGCCTATTCGACAGCTAAGATATTTCATTAGTATTGCAAATTACACGTGGGTAATGAAACATTTTTTTTTCTAAAACTGGTCCAGAGCATCATAAAAGCCATACTTTACGAAACATTTTGGAGGACCCCGCGGCACCCCTTCCTTGGACTTAGCGACTCCAGAGGCACTTGTGCTAAAGCTTCGTGGACCAGATTTGACGAAAATGACGCCTCCTTTGAATTGTCAAGAGGCAAGTTTACCGGCAATCATGTTTTGTAAGTCTTATTTATTTGTCCAAGTACCCATAATAAATGCACTTTATTGTTTTAGTATACATCCCCCCTCAAACAGTTATGAAACTGTATTTTGAAGTGTTAGCAGAACCCTTAAAATTCAAACACATGGCACCATGTTCTATGAGGTGCTGGGTTCTTCTTAAAGGAGGAGGTTAGTGGGAGGGGTTCTCTCCTCTTATACATTCATTCCCGGAACATCCCTTCACTAGATATAAGCTAAATTGCCCAAAACGTTTGCGAAGCAAAATCCACGTCCATGTTGCAAATAATTGAATAGCATAATTAGTTGTAACATTTTGGAAAATGTGGCTAGCGGGACATTCCCTCTCCCCCTCATTGATAATCAGGAAGAATAAAAAGGGCGAATAGAGGAGAAAAATGGATGGACGAAAAGAAGAAAAGGAACTGAGAAACTGTTAATACATACAGTTTCTATCACAAATTGGTCCCACACTATCAACATTTTCTGCAAACACTTTCCAAACTATCGAGATTTTCGCGCGCTCCATGCACGTTAACATTTAGACCCGTTTTTTTCTTAAATGCCATCCAAAACGTATTTCCTCACAGTTACGGATACGGTTTTCATAACAATTCTAGTGCAAAATTTCTGCGCGCTTTGCGCGTATGGTTTGGTTTGGTTTGGTTTATTCGGTACTAAGACATTAAAACAACAAATCACAGGAAAAGTAAAAGAGACATAAAACAATAAAAGGAGACAAAAGAAAAAAAAAACAAGAGTACAAAACAGAGTACCAGGGATAAGCCCAAAAAGCCTTGAAAAGGCTTAATTCCATTGGGGTCCCTTTAAGGACGGAACAACCGAGCAAGAGACAATTGAAAAAAAAAAATAAGAAGTATTGCACTAAAATTAAGATTAAGAGGAGAGACGTGGGATAGCAAGGGCTAAATTAAAGATTGATTTTGGTCTACTATGCGTGATTTATTGGCAAGGTGGGTTTTAACCTGCAATTTAAAACTGTGAGTGCTCTTAATCTGTTTAATGGAATTGGGGAGAGCATTCCAGTGATTGATGGCTGTAAAGAAGAAAGTACGATCAGCAAGGCCCTTGACTTTGGGAACAAGAAAATTGAAAGGGCTACTCCTGGTACAGTGTTGGTGAAATGGCACTGAATCTAGTAAAATTAAACTTAAGATATTCTGGACAAAATGTCATGAAAAATCTTAAAGACCAATTAAGCTTAAGTTGTTGGACCCGGTCATCAACAGATAAGAATCCTACACTGTCCAACTCAGCCTGCCCAATGTGAAAACGTGGACCCCTGTCAAGAATAAATCTAACAATTTTATTTTGCAATATTTGGAGCTTATTTTTATAATGCTGGGAAATAGCGGAGTACCAGGAGGTGCAGGAATAATCAAGGTAACATTGAATCAGAGCAGAACATAGAATCTTACGAGAACTTCTGTTTAGAGAGTTGGAATGTCTATACAAAAATTTTAAGCGAGCACCAGCTTTCTTTAGAATGTTACAAACAATATGTTCACCTGACAGGGTCTCATCCAGGACAATTCCTAAGTATTTAACAGAATTAGAAGGTTTAATCAAATTCCCGTTACAAGAGACAGAAAGGGGGGTGGATTTCTTTAACATAGCTTTGGATCCAAAAAGGATAGATTCGGTTTTTCCCAAGTGAAGTGAGAGTTTGTTATCAACCAACCACTCTCTGCAAGACTCTAGTTCATTACTTAAAGACAGACTGTCATCACCCCAAAGTATATTTTTAGTGTATGTATATCAAAATTCTCGGTTGGTGACTGCTGTTTGATTGACATCAAAGTTTGAAAATTTGAAAGATGCAGAGTAGCTCACATTCCACACAAGGCAGAGAGAGTACTTTTATTACATTTTATAGCCTTGTGTGCTCACCAGGACATGGCCTTAAGCAATAAAACAGGTTTATTCTTGCACAAGGAAGAGCCTCATACAGTTATGGGAGGAGCTAGAAGATGCATAGTTGGGAGAATTGGAACTGTCTGGGATGATGAAAATTCCCCTTTAAGCTAGAACTGATGTTACTAACATCTTTGTCCGAAACAATAAGGGCACTGTCATCGGCATATAGAAGAAGTTTACAATTAACACTTATAGGCATGTCATTAACATAACAAAGAAACAAAAGGGGTCCAAGTATACTGCCCTGAGGTACCCCACAGGTAATGATAGTAGGGTCAGAGTTGACACCATTGACACTGACGAGCTGCCTCCTGCCCCCCAAGTAAGATTTGAACCAGTCTACATTAGAAAATCCCATAGCCCGAAGTTTGGAACAGAGTATGTTATGATCTACAGTATCAAAAGCCTTCTGAAGGTCTATTAAGACCATTCCGGTATAGTTGCCTAACGAAGACTGACTGCGGATATAATCACTTAAATGAACGAGACAAGTTTCGGTGGAGTTTCGCGTAAATGTTTCGGTTTACACTCCATGCCTCATGTTGAAACAAGTTGACATTCGACACAGCATATCTTTATAAACTATTATTGTAGGTTACTATGCAGCCTGAATCACCTCTCCTGGTATAACTACCTTCAACTAACGTTGTAAACAACCAATAAAACAGATCTAATAAAGTAGCTTAAAATCTGATTATTTGCTCTCAAAGTAATATTATTAACAGTATAAAATTTTCTCCTTTGTATTTCTAAAACATGAGATATCAAAATTTGAAGTGTTTGCATACAGCTTAAAGATCATGGGAAGTGTCATTTTCTGTAATCTAGTATACACTTTTGTGAAATTTCCTCGGTATCCTCCGCGCCAACCCATTGATGGTATTGGGCTGAGATAAGGCCGGGCATATTTGCCCATCCGATCCCTTCCCCATAAATACAGTTGTGGATACGCCCTTGAATGTTAGTCTCTGCCCCAGCAACTATAGGCCTATGGGTAGCTATGCGACTGAGCGAAATAAGTTTCTTTGCACTCGGCCACTTAATCGAAACTGGATGAAGAACTTGCGCAACTTCACCACACATTCCTGTCGATAAACACCAATAGCCATCCAACATAATTCACCCAATGAAACGGTTTTCTTGACAGCTCCGTGGTAAAACGCTCACAGCCACGTACGGTATTCACTGTCGATATACTGCACTTTGCGTAATCGTTCTCACAACGACGCGAGCACGTGACATCTAGTGCTTTATATGTGTGTAGTATATACTTTTGTACGTAGTTTTGCCTGCTAGATTGCCTGCTAGCTTCAGCCCGGTGGGATTTGGAAATCCCACGGCCTTCTCATATATATGGACAGTGGATCACGTGACCAATACGAACGCCACACTGACAGATCAGTGGAACGCCACCGTTCGAAAAAATTTAGGCTTACCAAGATGGCCGCCGGGCTACTACCTTTTGCCCAATTTGACGATGAATCTGCAACATTTCAGATAAAAAATGAACATGAATGGAAGAAAAATATCACAGTTCTCCCTTCTATTGGTTGAATTTCACCTGAGCTTGCATTCTTTCGAGAAAATTACAAGTTTCTCACACAATATGTCGATAAGAGCCACTTGAGCAAGTCCAAACTTTTACACACACGGCTAGCGTAGTTGTTTTTTCCCAGGACGAGTCAGGCCAAATCTGGCCAATGGACAAATCAGCTTCTTGGAAATAGGCCACACCTCTAATTCCAAAATGACAGCTTTTCGACCCTTTTTGTAATTCTGACGCCGGATTATGAAAGAACGGGCCAAACAACCTATCCACGTAACCCTAACCTTAATTTTCACCCTGACCTTCATTTTGAAACAAATTTAAAATTTTTTGAAAACTCGATTTGCCCACGTTCGTCCTGGGAAAAAAAAATAATGCACACGGCTAGCAGGCAGCCATATTGGTAAGGCTACTCGACAATTTACGCATAGGACGTTAGTGCAATATGCTCTTTCCATACACATATTTAAGAAGTCCGTGGCAAATCCCATAAACATAACTTTGTTAGATGGTGGGTTAACGACACACCACCACGAATGTGTAATAGATAATGTCAACTAGATAAAAGGTAAAGTTTAAAAGCGGTTTGAAATACGGTTCAAGTTTGGTTCAAATACAGCTCAAATACAGTGCAAGTCCTTCTCTTTAGTCGCCTCTTACGACAGGCGGGAAATACCGTGGACATATTCTACAACCCCAGCCCGGGCCACAGGGGCTTTATTATCTTAAGAATGAAAATGAGCAGGCCTAAAAAAAAGAAAATTATCAGGTGGTGTAAGAAATGGTAAGATCACAGAGTTGTGATACAACGCCTTAAAGTTTTCATCCGATCGTCGTGAGAGGTATAGTTGCAATGTTTTGAAAATATCGAATTTTTAGACGGGACGAAATTAGAACTCAAAAATATCTCACTGTCTACCTGTTATTGAAGACCGTATTAATCTATGCAAATTACGATGTGCTAATCAAATACTTCCTGTTGTCACGGTCACTGGAAGACTCCCTAGTATTACTTTTAACGAAATAATTTGCCATTATAGTAGTAATGAGAAATTTAGGGATGAATTCCATTATTTGTTTGAATGTAATTCGTTCCAGAGGGAAAGGAAAAATTACTTAAAACATTTCTTTATTGTTTACCCTAATACAATAAAAATGAGACAACTTTTTCAGACTTGGCAAAAATCGGACCATTCATAGGAATCTCGCCAATTTCCATGATGAATTGTTTCAGTTAATAACATTAGCGGCTCGCCATAGGGGCACGGGGGGCACTTGCCCCCACCCCCCAAAGTTTGCAAAGCATGGTCTTCAACTTTCCAAAAAAAAAAATAATAAATAAATAAAACATGTACTTCAAGATAGGTTAGGTCCCCCTTTTCCTTGAGTGGGTTTAAAATTAAGGAAGTGAATAACTTTCCAATGCAATGCGAAGGTTAAAGGTCGTGTGACATGCCACCAAAAAGAGCTGTTTCACTTGTCAGTTAAAGAATTAAGTCCTCCAATCAAGAATCCATTGGAATTATTTCAATATCTTTAACTGTTCTCAAAATATACCTCTTCAAAGTTTGATGGTTTCTGAAGACACTAATTGCCTATGCAAAAATAATGATGTGGAGTGTTGCACAGTGTTATGGTTTCTTTTGTTAACCCTATATAAATTATCTCTTAATTACTGATCATATAGATTACAGTTTGGTGAGTGATATCAATATTTTTCAAGGAAAAAAAAATTAACTTTTATAATAAAACCCCTCAGGAAATAACAATGCTACCCAGTGTCCTTGAAATTAAGGTTGAAAAAATAAAGGCTAACATGTGCCCTATATGGTATGTCCCTCTTTCGATGTCACATATTTGCATATTTAACTCATGTTTATTCATGATGCAAGTGTGAAATAGAAATTCCCCTGTAAAATGGTCAATAATTGACGGATTTTAATGGAAATTGCGGCTATTTTCTGGATTTTTAATGCTTTTTACATCAAATATCCAACTTTGTTATTTTCATGTCACACGACCTTTAAACAGCAATAAAGTGCTTTCAAAACGACATTTTTTGGTGCGCTTCGCGCGCGTTTTCTTAGTTGCTTGTTTGCTACTATACATACTTCAGACATCACAAGTGGACCTGCCATCAGTGCGAGCTAAGGTAATCAAAACAAATGATCACGCTGTGATATTTGTAATCTGATTAGCTTAGGCATCATACTGTCATTTACAGAGTGTAACGGTAATGCTGGAGTTAAATGCCCATAGTTTTGCAGACCCTTCAGAGCTTTCGATGTCATTACATACACAACCCATTAGCCGTGTTGATTATCATCCGCGACTAAAAACAGTTTTGCCCGGGTGTCACCTGGCCAGATTAGCATCGGTATCTGTCTACAAAAGTTGTAACGGACACATGTAGCCTAAGCGTATTGTTTCCCATAGCTTGGTTTCCCTTCCCTTGTCTAAACTGACAGCGCTGTTGGCTCATGAGCGGTCTTATGACTGTCAAATGGCCTGTTGTAAGCAAAAGGTTATCCACCTCTGTGCTAAAGTATACCGTTTCAATTGATTTAAAACAAACACACCAAACAGTCAATCTAAGCTCAGTGTAATGAGACGTTTGGCTGCTAGTGGCCTAGCTATTTGTACATAGGATGAGACGTTGTTCTGAGTTACAGGAATTCCCTTCCCCCTTTAATTTCGTTTCGGAACGGTACTGAGATCCAAAATAGTGCTATCATTTCATCGTTTTCAAGTGTCTTCATGCTCAAAATTTTCGTTAGTTTAAGAAAACAATCCAGAAAACCAACATTTTATGGCTTCTTGGCAAAGTTGAAACATATTGTGACACAATGAAAGAAACAACAAAATATTTAAAGGTATGGCTCATTTTATACAAATGGATCAAGCCGCTTTGCCCATTTCACCTGCCTCTTACTCCACCCCTATCATGGGCGTAAATCCTGGGGGATGGGGGATATATCCCCCAAAATTTGACTAGGGAGTGGCCATGTAATCATCCCCCCCCCCCCCTCAATGTTTCAGTCTACAGATACGTGTATGATGGAAAGTATATTTTATTCTTCATTTTCGTAAGAAATGTTTTCAATCTCTCTTGACTTTCTATCACAAATGTTTCTCAAACTATCAGAATTTTAGCAAATCTTTGGCAATCTATCAAAATTTTCGCGCGCTCCGCGCGCTTCCAACCTTACGGCAGTGTCACTCATATTATCAATATCTTCCGATAGCAACTTTCGGAGAAGCACAGCAGCCAAAAGTTGAAATTTTACAAATTCATAGGTAAAAAATAGGTAAAAGACTGGCTTATGGCAGTGGCATGTAGGTTTGTTGGACAATTGAAAGTGTCTCGATGTAGAGTCTGAATGCAGGTTTTGTGATGGAAATATTATTCGTCACTGTTTACAATCCATGTCATGACCATTATTAAGGTAATAATACACGAAACTGTTCTGATGACAACACTTTCCGAAGAACAAAGATACATCTCCAAACATCTGTGGGGACCTCACATCAATATCGGATCTTTCAATCTAATATGTAGCATGATGTAGAAGGTTGAAAGTACGTATCTGCCGTTATACATTTTTCAAAAATTTTTACCAGAGCTTCGCCAGTTCGCGCTGATGGTATAGATGGTGATTCTAAATACACTTATGACGAAAACAGCACTCTGTAACGCTCTTGTTGGTCCTTCACCCTTTTGCTACACCTATCAGGGAGGTCTAATATCACCTCCATGCACCTATACTCTCCCTCCCTCTCATTTTCCATTGCTGGCAGCTGTTTGTCCGGATTTTAGTTCAAAAGTAGTAAAAATACGATAGTTGTAAAGTGTTCGGCGTCGTACTCTATAGCCTATTATCATTTGGATGTCAGGTAGTATACGCATTATGTCATTGCGCCCCCCGCCCCAATTAATATGATTAATGCAGAGCTTCCAGGAGGTCCTATTCAGGTATCTGCGAGCCTTAGATGCTCTTTCATAATGCACAGTGAAGGAAAGGACATATTTCGTAATAACTCAAGAATGTTTCTGTGGATTCCACGCACATATTTTTGTGTAAAAAAAACCTGGCGACGCCACTGATCTCAAGCCAACTTGCAGGTCTTGTAATGATCTCCGAATTCAAAATCCAGTTGTGTGGGATGACCCTATATGTTGATCCCTGCTTTTTAAGCTTAACAGGACATTATTGCTCTTGTACAATTTCAGTCCAGTGCAGCTTACCAACGAGTTTTGTGCTCAAAACAGCATTTCCTAAATGTGTGAATATACCACCAAAGACCATTACCACTGAAATTAACCCCTTAAAACAGTCTTCCTGGCACTTCTGAGACATTAAAACCCAGGAGCTTCCGGGGGCTTCGTCCCCTGGACCCCCAACAGGGCTTTGTCCCTGGACCACACCAGGGGCCCTGAGGCGGGCCCCTGGATCCCACTATCATGGGCTCGGGCTTCGCGTGCACATTTTCCACATTTGCGATAAATCACCCCACCCCCCAAGTTGAAAGGAAATCTACGCCCCTAACCCCTATGGAGTAGCGATCGGTTGATATGGTTGTATTTATTTTTAAAGTAGTCAGTTAATGACTGACTGCCTGATACGGTGTTTGAAGAACTTTTGAAAACTACATGGGGCATCGCTGTAATACATAATAATAACCATACTTCTATTGTACTATCAGGAGCCGACCATTAATATTGAGGGGGAGGGGGTCCCTGAATACGGACTTGAGTTTGCCCCCCAACAAAATTTCTTAGAGCCGCCCATGTTAACCATTTCATATTCCTGCATAGGCTGGTGCTGGAATAGTTATCTCACTGCCTTCTGAGGTTACATTTGTGTCTGTTTCTTTTTCTTTTTTCTCTTTCTTTTCATTTTACCATTTTTCTATACTTTTAATATGTTATTTGTTCCATATATGTAAATAGATAAATGTTGTATCATGCCTATATGACTCTTATACTTCAAGTGAGGTTAAAAAGAGAATGAAGTAAAACTGGAAACTGAACCAGTCTTCCAAGGGGATATGGTGGGATAGGGATGGAGTTTTAATAGGGCTGTGGATGAAAGTGCACTGAAATATTTTTCAATTTTCATATTAGGCCCTACAAAATGCTATCAGACAATGCCTTTAAATTTTAAGCTTAACCGACCACCCAACCCCCCGCAAAACAAAATCGACGCCCCCTTTTATATCAGAATTAGTAGAGAAATTGTTATTTTGAAGACTTGCAATCTGTCAGAAAATTTTGCTCTATGCCAACAAAAAAATTCTGCACAAAAAATATCAAGGTATAACTTTATGAACAATTGGATGCATAGACCATCCATAACCCGTGGACCAAACCAGGGGGTAGCTTGGATTAAATTTTTAGAAGGGCCTAGGTAACAAATGGGGAGGCACCGCCGAGGGTCAGACTTGTCAAGACTATCTAAGCGGAGCGCCACCATCAGTTAGCGCGGAGCGTGCAAGAAAATTTTTGGCTTTACAAACCCTCCAGATGGCAGGAAACGGCATTTCCCACGTGTTTAAGCCGCGTGTACCCAGCCTTGAAATTCGAATCTCATGTCTGCCATTTCTCAAATAATGGGAAAAAAATCAATCAATGAAGAATGGTAATACACAAGGCCGCACATACACTTTTTTGCTAGGGGGCAAAAGTGGGCATTACTGATCTGTGGCCTGGGGGAGGGGACTAAAGGGAACGGGTGTCTCCTTCCCCTTGGCGAAAATTTGTAATTTCAGGAGAACGTATAGATTGCAAATGGTGCAATATTTGAGGGATTTCAGCTTTAATAGGAAAACGAAAAGTAGTTGTGACTAAGTGCGACAAAAATCATTTTTGAGAGCGTGGTGGATATGATGTGAAGCATGACCTCAGACTGAATTTCCCTTCTGGGGGAGGGTTTAAGTGAGGGGAGGGAGTGTTATTGGTTATAAAACGTTTTTATGACTAAACTGGCATGGTTTAAAACGTTTTTAAGCCATTGATGATTGAAGCTACCTATAACAACAACAGCAACATTGTAGCTGTGCATAATCGCGCGTAGCGCTAGAATTTTAGAAAAGTAGTCTAGAAATACATCCTAATAAAGCTATAAATGATTGGTGGTGTGTCCAGATATAGGATGAAAATATTGATCTGCCTATTTGAAATTGTTTAAGTTCTATCATTACGATCACAGCTATTTCTTATATTTTTACTGCGTTTTCTCTGTATATTCTCAAAGATGGAAACGGTGCACTTTGAAAATTTCTGGGGGTAATTGACCACCCCCTCCCGCTGAGTACGGTCGTGGATATAATACGAGCTAAGATAATACAAGAATCATACTGAATTATGCATCCCTTTTCATTTATTCTGCCTGCAATTCTCCTATATTCACCTTCTAGTATATCTCTGTTACATTTGTCCATCGCCCTATCCATAGGCTACATGTCCACTACACTCTAAAAGCAGTTGGGTAAACTTTTACGTATGCCTCCTGCTTTAATAACTGTTGGGTAAAAATTTACCCTCATTGGGTTAAACTTTACCCAGCAATGGGTACTTTGTAACCAACTTGGGTTATTTTTGTTACCCAACAGTTTAGCAGGAGGCACAGGTACCCAACAGTTTTTAGAGTGTACTTAATTACATATCCCCTAGATCATACCATTTGTCTCCATCCTAGGGTTACCATATTTATTTTCAAGCAAAGAGGACATAGATCACTGTCCTGATGTAAGGGTCTAAGTGTGTCCCCTTCCCTTTGTAAATTTTTCTGGTTTTCAATGGTGTCTAGATGGAAAATGGTGCTGTATTTGTTCACGGACTCAAGTCATCGGTATATTACTTTTTCAGACCTATCACCACCAGTAAATCTTTCAAACTATTTAACCCGCAAAGCAGAAGTAGGGATCATGTGGGAAACACATGAAATCCGGAACTTGTTGGCAATTTTACAAATCCGCCCGGACGCCAGTGCGAACTAGTTAAAAGAGGACTTGTCGAAAACAATCGTTCTACAGTGCACTTGTTATGGGCAAGGAGAGAGACACGACATACTTGTTAAGGATAGAAGAATTATTCGAACGAAGTACCTTACCGTACGGCATATTTTGTGTATGATACCGTATAGGAATGGTTGTGTAAGAATGGTCTTCAGTGTATGGTTGCCATGTTTTCAGTAAATCAACCAGCAATCCGAAAGGCAGAAAGGGTCTAATCCTGACAATATCACATCCGAATTTGTCGTCGGGACGTTCGTTTCATCGTCCAAGTGAATTATATGCAAATTAAATGACAGTGCAATTATGCACCTAATTTAGTGAAAGTAGGCATTTTAAAGTTATAAGTTGATTTCACACTTGCGCAAAATGTGTTTTTTCACACATTTACTTTTTCTTAATTCTTACACATTTTATTTATTTATTTTTTAAAGGAAATACTTCAAAGTTTATTTCCGTTCAAACATTTATTTTTTCTTCTTACACATTTTATTAGGACACGAAAATCTGGGGGGTGGGGGCTAGGCTCCCTCAGGCCCTCTCCGTAGCTACGCCACTGGACCAAACGAAATCCATCCAAACATTGTTTTGGGTGCAGGTCTCGGTAATTCCGGACTGACGGTTGGGTAGTTTTACACGTCATTGGACCTAAGTCATTTTGGTCTAGGGTGGTCTGTCCCTTTTAGACATAAACCGAAAGACCCGATGATTCAGTTGGTGAAGTTTCATGTGTTTAAGGCAAAAATTACCATCCAACGTCGTATACCAAAATACCAAAACTTTAGGTTGTAGTTACCCGTGCACGGGATTAAACGCTGCTGAAGCTTAGAGGTCCACACGAATCTACCTTTCTGTACAGGCTTATTTTGTGATCAACCAATTTTCAAACAATGAAAGAGATCCTGAAATTAACTAACTTGGCCCTATACTTTTATATATACTTTTGGTTCGATGAAAACTAAGGATACTTCAGTTTTTTTTTCGGGTTGGTCCGAGACGATCTAAGAGCTTTGTCGGTTTGGGTAGTTTGGCTTACCCTTAACCGATGCTGGTTTCGTCTATGCAGGCGGCCTGAGGACGCCGCTTTGTCGCGGATGTTTTCGGCAGGTAGTTTGACCAACGAACGGATGGTCTGAACCAGGACTGTAACCAGTGGCGTAACCAAGATTTCTGTCACGGGGGGTCATACAGTTATGTTCTGCGATTGCCGGTCGGGGGAGGAGTCTCTCCTCCCCTTTGGAAAAGTTTGAAAAATTAGGAGTCCTTATATGCAGTCTGGTGTTACATATACTACCTTTTGAAGTAAAATTTGCGTTCACAAATTTACATATTTTAGGTACTAATAAAAAAAAAAATCGGCATCAGTGAGGGGAGCATGACCCAATTTCCCCTAAATACGCCTCTGAGTGTAACGCTTGTGTCTGGACTCGGACTCAAATTCGGACTGATGTCCGATTTACACTTGACTCGGAGGCTTGCCCGGAAATAGGTCTCGCAAGCTGAAATTGGCCGGAGTCATGTGGATTGTAACTGCCAGTGGAATCGGACTCGAAGCCGAGTCCACAAAAGTGACACTTTACATTATGAAGATCACTCAGTGTGAAAGCTCCATTCTTATTGATGACTGTAGGGGCGGGATTTGATGTCTGAAAGTGGGAGGCTAAGCCGGGTGGACTGTTAAACGGCGCAGAAGGCGCCGGGGATGGCAAAACGCTCCCCCTAGCGGCGTGGGATCCAGGGTCTCGCCTCAGGACCCCTGGTGGGGTCCAGGGGCAGAGCCCAGGTGGCTGGAGTCCAGGGGGCGAAGATCCCAAGAAGCTCTGGGGCATTTACTAAATTGTAGGCATTAAAATGATGCATTTTAGCTTCAACTTCAAATGACATAAGGTGGGCAATGAACATATTCCACAAAAATCACAATTTGACTTTTTTCAATTATTGTATTCTCACTCCATGAGACTTACAGTCGGCCGGGATCGGTAATGCTAAGGGCTTGAGGAAGTAAGGGAGAAAGCATTATCTTGAGGGTTTCCCGGGAACAATAATTTTAAGAATGGGAGATTCAGAATGGGTGCGCCCGAAGCGCGCTGAAAAAAATCGCATTTTGCATAATTTGTAGTGATATGAGTAATACAATACTAAGAAAAAAAAGTATCTTCAAGGAGAGGGCTCTTGCCCCCTAACTTCGCTAAGCGCCTGTCCCTTAATTATTACGTTACCGAAAATGACACTTACCGTGCCTTACAACTTGCATGATCTAAACAATCGTTAAAGAGTCGGTAAATTTACACAGATCGACGGTGATACAAACTTGGCTTTGAAAATTTCTGGGGGAGGAGATGCTTTCCCTACGCAGCGTACGGCCATGCGGGCATTGATGGTTTCAATGGTAATAGAAGAGTTTGTAGGAAACCATGACATGCAGGATGTTTTACAGGAAGGAACCCCGAAGCGTGCAGAACTTAGAAAACAGCGTTGAGACATTTACTTGTAGCCGCAGTATTGTTTTTGTTTAGTTTTGAATGCAACATTTTTATTTCATAAAAAATTTTCCTTCTTTCCCCAGGTGCCTGTTCTTTCCATAGAGCAGGATATGGGAACATCTATCCTGTTCTATGGAGGCTCTCTCAGGCGCGTAGCCAAGGGGCAGCCAACCCACCCCCTTTGAGCATATTTTTGGTATTTTTTTAATTTTTATTTTTACAATATTGCTAGGGTTTCCCCTATTTATATGAGGTAAATAGGCCTGAGAAGTGCCATTTCCAGCGATATGTATGACATAGATCATGTACTGTCATACATATACATCAGCAATGCACAACGGATGTGTGCGAAGTACGCTGAAAAAGCAGCATTTTTTTAAATCAATGGTAAGTAATGGTTTACTTTATTTAACACTCAGTATTTAAAAGTTATCAATTTGATAATCACGGAAAAAATGATAAAACACAGCATATCATTTGTGGTAATCTAGAAAATCGGCGGGCATGTTGTGATGTTTGTGTAGGCCATTCCCCTTTGTCAAAAGTGGCAAAATGTACACCCCGCCCGTCCCCCGGGAGTTTCGCTTATGCTGGTTACTTGACACTCAAAGTACTCAATGACTAATGCAGGGAGAATTTTAAGCAGCCTATTGTTGAGTTTTATCAGCTACAAGTACAATTCTTAATATCTGCTTACCCTTAATGTTTATGTACAGTATACAGACGGAGTTTAGTACAATACTAAAGAATATATGCAGAGTGTATTATGATTTCTGACAGAGCGCCATCTTTCGGATGGCCGATACAAAGTCTGCTCCGCAGGCTAGGCAAAGAGCAGCAGAAAACAGCTGATTGACAGTTTGCTCCGCCTTGTTAATGACATCACACGATATACACCAATCACATTTCGATAGTCAGCGTGCAAGCGTTCTATGAATGACACAGAAAGTAAACATTTCCGTATCGTAACTATCTAGGCTACAACCCTACATACCGCTAGCGTATGCTACTTCATCGTACAGCCTAACTTTATACATTAGACTGCCTGAAACTGCTGTCCAAATATATCCTGAACAGCTCGTTCCCCTTTCTTCTATGGAATGATGCAAACATCTCATGCAGGTAGGCGTAGGCCGCTTGCTGTCTAAAATCAGTATTTTACTTGTTAGTGCCCGTAATGATGGCCCAGACACGTTAGGCCTACAGTAGGTCCAAGTTGTTTGCTGTTCTTACGCCTAACACTAGTAACAGTAGGCCTAACACTAACAGTTATTGAGTTAGGCCTAACTTAGTGTTACTCCTAGGCCTAGGCTAACTTAAGGTTCTAGGCCAACGTCGCCTATGTTAGATCTTGCCCTTATATATCTCATACTATGAAGCATGAAACCAGAAACTTTGCCATGCACTGGTTACCTAAATGGCAAACAAGATAACCGCACAGTTGAAGAAAACTGGCTCCTCATAAAGCGTTTGCACACAGGCGTTGGAAACATTACATATATACTACACACTATACATATATATATTAACAAGGTAGGGCATTTCTCAGTACCAAGCACGAATCTTGGCCTATTTTTACACTCTCACTCTTACCGCGAACCTCAAACGACTTTGTGAATCACGTCATCTGTTCCAGTAGAACATCCAGCACGTACCTCATCGGATACAATTTTGTGCATAAGATTAATTCCAAACAGTCAAAAAATGTGAGAAAATAAAATATGGAGCACAAGCAGTCGCCTCGCACTTCACTGCCAGCGATACAGATGATAGTAGCCTGCGTAGCTACGTAGGCCCCTATGCTGCCTTTCTCACGGAAACACGTAACAGATGATGATGCGAAGCAAAAGAACGAAAGTTCGCTATGCAGAATTAGGCATATTTCACTATTCGCTACCATCACACGTAATGTGTGCTGTGATTGGCCAAGATTCATACCTGTCCCTTTATGGTATGAAGACTCAGGTTCACTACCCTTAGCCAATCACAGCGCACATTACGTGTGATGGTAGAAAATATGCCTTAATCTGCATGGCGAACTTTCATTCTCTTGCTTTGCTTCATCATCAGTTACGTGTTTCCATGAGAAAGACAGCGTCTTTTTTTTAGATTCACGGCAAGAGTGTAAAAATAGGCCAAGATTTGTGCTTGGTACTGAGAAATGCCCTACCTTGTTAATAGCTAGTAAGGCCCCTGGGCCTGATGGGATCCATCCTGTCATTCTCCATGAATGCTCCGAGATTTTGTCAGTTCCTCTTTGCATTATTTTTCAGAAGTTTCTGGATTCAAACTTTGTACCTGCTGACTGGCGGATTGCTAATGTTACTCCAATTTTCAAAAAGGGGGATCGGAGCTTTGCCTTGCCAATTATAAGGCCAGTCAGGTTTAACCAGTGTTGTGTGCAAAGTTATTGGAATCTGTAATCAAGGATTGTTTGCTTAAATATCTTTAGATAATGGGTTACTAATCTGCAACAGCATGGTTTTTTACCGAGTAGATCTTGTGTTACTAATTTACTGAGCTTTCTTGAAGATGTTTTCCTTATCTCTTGACTGTGGTCACAGTGTTTGAGGTTCATTTACCTTGATTTTTCAAAAGCACTTTGATCAAAGTTCCGATTAGGTTAGACTTATGGTTAAAATGCATAGGTTAGACATCAAGGGCAGTTGTGCTGACTGGATAAAGTCATGGCCCCTCAATGGTAAGATCTCAGAGAGTTGTTGTTAAATGGTAATTTCTCTTCTTGGAAAGAAGTTACAAGTGGAGTTCCACAGGGTTCTGTTCTTGGCCCGCTTCTTTTCTTAATTTTCATCAAGGATATTGATAGCGCTCTCACATCTCGTATTGTAAGTTCGCTGATGATACTAAGCTCTATAGGAAGGTTAGTGATAAGGATGATGCCTCATTACTGCAAAAAGACTTGGATAGGTTATTTTCATGGTCTCAGGACTTGGCAAATGTCTTTTAATGCAGATAAGTGCAAAGTCCTTCACTTTGGTCCTAAAAATTTCAGCTAGTGATTATAACGATGAATGGTAGTATTCTTGAGTGATGTGACTTTTTGAGAAGGAATCTGGGTGTAGTTTATTACAGGTGATTTAAAGGCCCATCTAGACGGGGTGTGTTCACACACAGTGGTGCGTGTGGCTGGTGTCCGCTAGGCTCGAGAATAGGGTGCTTGGATTGATCAAAGAGGAATTTCAGTAGTTTTAGTAAAGAAATTGTACTAAATCTGTATAACCAGTTGGTAAGACCCCCCCTCGACTATGCAGCCCAGGCTTGGAGTCCCTTCTATGAAAAAGGACAAGCTTCTTTTAGAGCAAGTTCAGAGGAGAGCCACTCGCCTTATACCCGAGGTGGAGACCCCTAACCTTATCATGTTAGACTTAAGCATCTTGCGGCTTACCACCCTGGAGTTGAGAAGGATTAGGGGGAGGACATGCTTCAGTTGTACAAATTTCTCTTTGAAAGGAATCCTTTGTCCTCTTTGCAATTATTTAAAAGGTTCAATGTAATTCTCGTAGTTCGAGGCCATTGTAATAAGCTGGTTAAGAAATTAGCAAGGATAGACATTAGGAATATCAGCTTATCTCATAGAGTTGTTAACGACTGGAATAGTCTTGCCTGATGTGGGTAGTTAACAACTCACACATCTTGTTGCCACTGCTTTAAGGTTAACATTGACAAGTTCTTCCATAAGTGCGGTAGAATCTAATTGTGCTGGGCTCGTTTGGTATTGGTTGGTTCTTTGTTTTCAGTTATGGTTGTTTGGACTTCAGGGCATCTAATGGGGCCTTAGCCCTCCTTTGCCCTTTAACCTGTTATGTTATGTTAATATATATATAGGCCTATGTATAGTCTGTAGTAATGTTTTGAACGCCTGTGGTGTTTGCACTGGGTAGGCCTACCTGACCGATGATGTCAGGACCCGGTTTTGAAATTGCTACCCGGATCCAAACTTTCACTAACATAGATTGCACGTGTGACAGAACACCTAACATGTTACTTTTTTCAATTTGTCAATTATGTTTTGCTTTGATTATTACAAATCTTACAGATACATATTAGCATTAGTATGCAAGATTTTTGAACATAGAAATTCATAAAATTTGAAAACCTTTTGAAAAGTGGAAGGGCTAGCATTTTCTACAAGCACTGCCACAAATGCTCATACAGTAGTAAATGCAAGCCCTTCCACTTTTCAAAAGGTTTTCAAATTTTATGAATTTCTATGTTCAAAAATCTTGCATACTAATGCTAATATGTATCTGTAAGATTTGTAATAATCAAAGCAAAACATAATTGACAAATTAGCCCTTCCACTTTTCAAAAGGTTTTCAAATTTTATGAAATTTAATGTTCAAAAATTGTTCATATTGATGCTAATATATATCTGCAAGATTTGCAATTATAAAAGGTGAATTATAATTAAACAAATTTTGGAAGAAATTTAGAAAGTTAAGAGAACTAATATTTTAGGAGTATTTGTGGAACTGCTGAATGCTCTCCTATCAGCAGCTACCATCCTCAGACTGTTACTCCATCGAAATTTCATCCTTCAGACAACGCCCTGTGAAGTTATTTGGGAAAAAGAGCTGCCTTGAGGTACCTTATGATCAAAAGTCGCGACACAGACAAATTTAGAGAGAAAAGTGCAGTAATTGTGCCAGAAACATAAGTTGTTTGTTCGAGCTAGGAGATTTGTGACATACCTTTCCGTCTATATATACTACATAGTATTATGGTATACTACACAATGTTAAGGGGCGCCTGTGGGTGGATCATGGTTACTAAAATATGTGACTCAGGGTGCGTCAATGGCACACGGATGGTACGTCAGTTAGTCTGAATGATGTGCGTCATGGTGAGTCAAATGTCCAACTCCAAACCAGTTGCAGTAGTCTCGCGAAACTAGGCCTAGACCTAGGCTACAAGGCCTAACCTAGTTGTTTCTGGAACATGTTAACAAAATACCGTGATATTTAAATACTTGAAACCCAGAACCTTACCTTTTTTTAAGAGAAAAAAAATCGGGAATCTTACGTTTTCCTCATTCTGGACTGGACCAACTAAAAATTAACATAGAGGCTAGGCTAGGCTACTTCCAACCAATCCGGTAGAGTTATGAACTAACGAGTCAAAATTTTGATGTTTATTCAGCCAACGTCAACAGAGTTTTGGTATACAGTATTTAATTGATGACATTTTTAATGTGTACGTGTGTTTTCACTGAGAGAGGTTTATGCAGTTGTCCATATTGGCCGTCCATATGCCCTGTACATCATTTCAAAGAATGACAAACCAATAGGCTAAATAGTTGAGTAGCATTCTGTTGCTTCAGTGACTGATGATTGAATATTTGTGATTTTATTATTTATTTTTAAACACGACATCACTGTTGTATATATTGCTATAGCCCAGGGGTGTGCGACCTGCGGCCCATGGGCCAAATGCGGCCCGCGACTTCCTCCTGTGCGGCCCGCGAACCAGTTTCGAATTGCCTAATTTTTGGCCCTTGTATGACATGTTATTTGACCACAACTTAAACTTGACTTAAGTAAAGGATATCATGAAAACAAAGAAACGATCACTTCCTTTGATGTAAGGTGGATATTATCGACCATTTCATTATCTGATAAACTAAGGAATTCACTGGTAAAATGCATTCTAAATCTGAATTAACATATTTGTCGACAAAATAGAGATACAACACACAGGACAAGTTTCGCCAACAATTAGTAGGCCCATACTACAATATTATTCGAGCGCATGTGGGTCTGCCTAGATGGGCACATTGGTCACTAACAGGGAGGGGTGGGGGAAGGGGTAGGGAAGGGGTGAGGGTGATACGCCACCCTTGTATACACATCTCTGTTCCACTGCGGCCCCCAGATGACAGCAACATGATTTGGCCCGGTGTTCGAAAAGGTTGCACACCCCTGCTATAGCCCATGCATGACATAGAGCACAGTGTTTATTGGGGACTCAGAGTAACCTATAAACATTTAACTAGTTTTAAAATCAATTCTGTTTATGATGCATATCATGGAAGCTTCTTGTGGATGTGGGTCATGTAGGTAAGTCAAAATCCGCCTGTGTTGGGTCAGATTTTTCTTCAGAGGTAAGTCTAAATTCACAAATGGTGCATCATGTAAGGGACTCGGGTGCGTCATGTTACCTAAATGGTTGACTCACCTAGGTACATTTGACGTACTCTGTCCGGGGGTCCGATAGTCTGTCATACAATTGATAGGTGCATTATGACTTTACAACAAACTTGTAGCTTAACAGGAGTTATATTTTCAGGTACCTGACCGACCATCGACTTCGGGTACCTGGTTCCAAATTTTGGACCCGGTGCAAACACTTTCCGCATTAACATTGAGCTAGGTCTTTTCTGGAGACACGCTTAAACGTTCATAAAATGCAACATAAAATTCTACGAGGACACATTGAGTCAAACATATGAAAATTCCCCCTATTCTATGATATCGTTTCGACCACATCTAGCAAATAACCATAGTCAGTAGGTCACGGTCCTGTAGACCTTAAAATATAATCCTGACACCTTTTCTTGTTTGGTTTGGGAAGTTGGAAGCTGACTCTAAGTTTTAAAATCCATTTTCAAGGGAACGATGTTCCATAATGCGCAACGCAACTTGCAGTGAATGAATTGCAGACTACCTGCATAATTGGTGACTGGAATTCAACCAACCACTTCAGTTCAACCCCTGCTCCTGTAAAATTGTTGGTAACAAGGCTGCATCTGCTCCAAGGATATTGAAGGAAATTTCGCTCACAGCCCTTACAGTACAAAATTTTGACAATTATACTTTTGGAAGGTTGGAACGCACTTAAATGTTAGGGTGAACGAAATATAGTTCCCCCCTCCATGCTACTACTAGCCTAGATTGAAATTGCAAGCAGTAGATGTAGCCTAGGCCTATGTGATTAGGCCTAGGTTACAGGCAAGTTACCAAGACTATCAGTGCTGTGGAAGTATTCTAACAGGGAAGTTTGTGACTGTTTTCCCTGTCGTCGGTGAACAGGTTTTTTTTACTCAAAGACAAAGAAGGACTGCTACTGTCGGCCTAGCCTATATTTTTCTGTCAGTTTCAGGCGTAACACAAAACACAAATTAATGTGAAGTATGAATGAAAATAAAAATGTGTGGGCCACGAGGTCTGCACGGGAATTCCCCTCAGAAAATTATTTTTGTTGCGGGACTTCGAAAGTCAGTGCAGGAATAGCTCAATCGTGCACTTTAGCATGAACACTGGTCTAAGACACCACCCTGTAAGATTTACATGCAAAAAGCTTAACATGGAAACTTTGAGCTGACAGAGTTACTTCAAAATAAGCTTTTCTCTTCTAGTATAATGCCTTAATTGGGTCGAAGGTTAGCTGTTTTTTTTTTCATGATGAAAGCCAGGTAAGTTTATGGTCTCCATACTGTACCATTCAAACTGGTGAGATCCAACAAGGGCTTATCTTGGATGACAAAAGCCCAGAAATGTCATAGTAGCTGGAAGAGTACATGGGTTAAGAAATCAGAAGAATCAAAAAGCCTCAGGGTCTGGTTAAAGTATTCAAAACTCACTGGAGAGAGGATGAGGAAAACTTACCAGGATTACTGTATATGAATCAAATACTACTAACACTATGCAGGAAAGTGAAGAAAATCTTATATAGAGATTTATTAAATTTACCTTAAACGAGACTGGAGAGGATAGCTGCTCTCAGAGATCGGGGGTGACTGATCTCAGTCAGTAAAGGACAGGCTGATTACAACAGCTATTTCAGATCGATGTTCAGGACTGAGCAGACAAGGAATATCCCACATAAAGGAACACGGACCCCATATCCAGAAATGAGTAAACGTAATATGAAGGCATGCTTAAACTACTTAATGAACTCAACTGTGCAAAGGGTGAGGGGGGGGGGGGGGGCAACTGTCCTTGCTGTCCTCCTGCTGTGTACAGTATGGCCATGAGAGCATTGCATGAGTTTCTCTTCCCATTGATGACCCTGTTTTGAGAAGAGACCGTTGGGAGGTTGGGTATGCTTTTCGCTTTACAGTATACTGCAACACAGCATACTGTAAAGATCTTATGCTCAACAGCGTTAACAGTTAAGACAAGGATAGTGTTTGTTAATTGCTTTCTAGCCCACTGATGTTTTCTTTCGGACTAGATGATGACCATTGATAAAGGGAAGAAAGTTCCAGTATCCCCTCCGCTGCATGTCCACGTGGATGAGGAGACACCGGTTCATGTACACATCAAGAAAAATGCCAAGAAGTCTGCCACTGCCAGAGCAGCAGAGGTATGTCAGCATTGGTATCTTTTTGCCAAGATGCAATCATAGAATGCTCATTTGTATGGTGTTGGAATTGAAATAAATTAGGCCTATTTTGTTACAGAAAGGAGTGCACAACTTATTTTCCTGACACACTACTGTGTAAGGTGAGATCTTTTTCAACTTAGGGGGTTTTGTCTTCCTGATTTCAAATAAAAACATAACTCCTTCAAATTCATGTATTTCCTGGGATTTCCAAAATAATTCTCTGTTACTGAAAATAACCTGAAAAAGCTGATATTTCCAGAAATTTCTGAATCTGGTTAATAGGAGCTGTAAAAATTGTGCATCTGTGCTGTGGGAAGGAATGGAACCCAGAATATTTATACATGTAGCAATTAATAATGTGCCATCAAAACATGGTGCACTACAGTGGGCCTACTTCATATCTTATTCTCAACTTTGCACGCAAATTTACGTAGTCGAGTTCTCAAGAGAGTCAATAATGTGAAAAAGATTACATTGCACAGGTTCATAAAATCAGTCACCCAATTACTGTAGGTGGGTTGCACAGATGGAGGATCCGACAAACAAAGATCTACTTCAGATGCGATTATCAACACTTCCTTTGAACTCTGTACAAATGCTCCATTACAATTTTGAATTATGGTTGTGCCATACAAATTTGCTGACAATTAGCAAACTGTGATACAGTAAGGGCAAATTGACCATCTCTTAAGCTGCAATAAAGTTGCTCAAAAAGATTATATCCTAAAAAATGCAGTCGCGTTGTCCATGAATCACATCAAGCCATGACTTACAGCGTAAGCCTAAACACTGAACAGTAAAACTAAATCTGAGGGAATGGGGTGTACAGCCTGGATGTCTGTTAAATGGGCATCTTACCAAAACATCAAGAACTTGGCAGCTTTTTGCCATTGGTGCCAGTGGCTAAGTATGTCAGGCCCTGTCACACTTTGGACAAAACTTTGTGTGGACAATTATAAAGATTAAAGACTAAATCTAAATGTGAAATTCTTTTTAGATTGCACACTCTTCTTACTATTAGTGAACAGTAAGATCAACATCTAGTGAAATATGTGATAGGATAACTCCCAACCAGACAGCTTCATCCTGGATGACTACCAGGACAATTCCCAACCAAAGGATTCCCACTCTGGGCAGTTTTCACCTGGACAGTTCCCTTCTGTGACAGTACTGTACCTCTCACCTATAGGATATCCTGAATTAATCAGGGTGAGAATTGTTCTGGTGGTGATTGTCTGTGATGGAAGTTGTCTGGGGCAAATCATCTGTCAGACATTGTCCAGCCCAGGGGGGTTTACCAATAGTATGTGAAATGACCCCTGAGAGACAAGTTTCTGGATCATGTGTCAACAGTATTGTCTGAAAAAATATACAGAACCATACTGATATTACAGTAAGTTAACACAAATTCAGAGGTGTTAGTTGATATGAGGTCTTGAGGCAGTTTTATGATACTGTTTGATTAGAGAAGCTCATCTCATAAGGGTTGTTCCACTTCATATCAGGTAACATTTAATTCAACATTTTAACTCAAATTTAGAATGTTTTTAAATTCAGATGGAAAAACTATGCAGCTTTCTTGGGTAAAATCCCACTGTACCAGGGAGTCCTGACTGTACTATGTCCAGCTGAAGATCAAATACCTACAGTAGAATGAGCTTGATTGCTTCAAGTACCGCTGTCTTATACACTCAGGGATAGAACTGTTTTCTGTGATTCTAACTGTTATAAAGGATACATAAATGTGTGGATTCTCTTCACAGTTTGCTACCAAACAAACATGCCCATCCTATCTACTGTACCAGTACCTTGTCAGTACTGTGTGGTACTGTACAGTATCATATAACATGTGACATACTGGTATATTACATAAACAAATATTCTCAAGATGAGAGGGGAGTTGTCACAGTGTCACTCTCATATAGAGTAATTCCAGTGCCAGGAGGCCATCTGGATTCATCAAGGACACTTATAAGTAAGGCTGTTAAATTCTGTTTGTCTGAGTCACAAATGACATTTGAAGAACCTGACCTGGGAATGAAGTCCAAGAGTCACATATATTCACCTCATCCCTTGTTTTTCAACACATACAGTGTACAGTACAAGTACATTTGAGTTCATCACGATTTATGCTAAATACTAATGCTTCATGAAACTTACAGGAACAATGATTTTATGCTCCTCTCTTCACATTTCTACATTTTGAAAACAATCTATTATTATAATTTTATGAAATCAGTTGGAGATATCACAATTTGTGCAGCAGCTCTAAGCTACTGTTTATATGCAGAAAAAATGTTTATGTATGGCTGTCTCCTGTCATCAAGGCTCTTACTCTGATTGTGTAGTGTTTGGCCAATCCACCTGACTTGACTGCATGTCCATGGAGAAATATATTTGGGACTAGAATTATTCGATACCATATATGTGAACGTTATCAGAGACCACAGTAACTGGCATTATCAAACAGTAACCAGGGATTCCGCCAGAAATTTGAAAAAGGGGGGGAGGGGGGATTTATTACTGCTAAACCCTGAGTCCAAATTGATACTGTCCTTAACCAAAGTTACAAGTGGGTTCAGGGGGGCAAATGCTTGCTTCAAGTCCCCTTTAAGGTGCAAAATGAAGGGTTTTAAAGGTCATTTATTCATTGCTGCAAAAGTGTCCTCTTCAATAAGTAAGATACTCAAATGTTGAAAATTTTTTATATTTTTATGGAAGTGAAGGGGGGATTTTACCTCCCTTCTTCTGGAAAGGTGGAGACAAATCCCTGGAAATCCTGGTAACAGAAGCAAGTAACAAATTAGTTCAAAGATTATAATCACATTGTCCCGAAATCGTTTGTATTACCCTTTGATGTTCATTTCTTTACAGGAAAGGATGAAGACTGCAAGAGCCTCAAGTCTCAGGAGTAGTGGCTCAGGTACATTCAGGCCTACCTCTAGCTCATTTAGATCCTCACCAAGTAAAGAACCCTGGATTCCAGCACCAGGAAAATCGAAGAAGAATAAGAAGTTAATGTGGCAGGTGAGGGATTCCTTTTTTATTCCATACATTAAAGTTATTATGGCTCAAATCTCAGAATCAAACTGAGGAAGCCTGAATGACTTGAGGCAGCCATAAGTTTGCTAGTGTATCAGGTCAAGGCCAGGAAACTTTAAAGCACATACATGGGGCCCAACTTTGATGGCTTGATGGATTACGTAATTTTGTTTCAGTATGTTAGTTAGTATTGTGTGTTTTTGTTGTTGTTTGGTACTGTGCATTTTACATAGATTGTATCTACAGCCATGTGATCAAGTGACAATATTTTCTAAATGAACTGACAAACAAATATGCAAGGTACGTCTTTTTTACCTTGAATGTGTAATAGTTTTGTTCTGCTGTATCATGAAAGAAATTTGTAAAGGAAGTAAGAGGATGTTTGAAAGGCTTTAAAGTAATGTATAAAAATCAGGTGCTAAAATGTGACTTAAATTAGCTGTTAATGGTGAGTGTGAGATGAAATATGATATACAGGTATTAATGACTGTATTTTTCAGAGTGGAACGCATAAACTTGACATCAACATTCCAGAGAGAGACACAGATACTGTACACTCCACCCTGAGGATGGAAGACCTGGATGAAGATGAAGAAGAAAGGAAGAATTTAGAATATGAAAAGAAAATTGACAGCTTGATGTCTGAAGTTGGTAGTCTCAAAGCTGAGGTACTAAGTGGAAACTTTTTTATATGGGTAGAGTCATGTTTTGGACCCTCGGTAAATTCTTCTTTTTTTTTTTTAAATTTTACAGTAGTGTTGAATGTTTTATAAACCAAATTTTTGTACAATAATAAGTCTACAGACAGGGCTCCCACATAAGAAAAGATAATGAAAAGGTATGAAAACCAAACATGTGGAAACCAAAGGAAAGCAAAGAATACAGAATTGCAGAAAGGTCATTATAGCCTTCTAAGTCCCTTTTAAATGTTTGATGAACACTAAAGCAGAGCGGTTGGCAAAATGGTTTTGGTCAACTGTGCATTGGTAGTTCAAACTCTTGTAAAATTTGCATAATTTACAGGTTTTATGTGGATTTAATTTCATTAATGGTACCTAATGTTATCCTTCTCTAACTGAAGTATATGTTTTTGAAATCCTGTTAATTGTATGATGGTATACTTTTTGGTCTGTAGAGGAGGATGAAGAAAATTCGGACAGAAGCTGAGAGAGCCAAGGATGAACTGGAGTTATCCAGGAAAGTCTTGGAGGATCAGGAAGGGGAACTGCTTGACTATAAGGAGGAACTGAAGCTATCAGAGATGGAAAACAAACACCTCAGAAAATCCATGGAGAAATTAAAGGATGACACAGAGTATAGCAGGTAGAAACTGGATGTCATAACATCAGCATTACCATATAGTATGCAAAGTACTGGAAAATGTGGAAAAGTCTTTGTGGTTGGACTTTCTGAAATAATGTGGAAGTAGAGAATAATCAGAGTTCCCTTTGTATACATGTTGATGTTCTATATCTGTGTTGGTTGAGATAAACTGTATCAAACATTAATAATAGAAAAAGGACATCAATATTTGTTTTTTTTTCTCCAACTGACTTCAGAGTCTTTTGGGTGGCGCTTAGGGTAGTGTCCATGTCCATGGGCCTTGGCCATTGGTTGAGAGACACTGAAGAATAGCTGGTTCAAGTACTGTTCTGTGCCTTGAATGTTCTGTAGAATTTATGCAGATTAAAAGCAGATCTATATGTTGTCTTATTCTAAGGTCAGCTGGGTTGAGGTTGTGTAACTTTACATGTACAGTATGGTCAAGCTTATTTGAATCAAACAATTTGCAATTCTTGTTGCATCTCACAGCTGAGTTAACATTAATGTAGAGAACAGCAGGGTTGAGTAGTAGTATTGTGTTATTGCACTGATTTGCTAGAATAATTATGATATTATGGCATGGAATTGGCATGTATGTAAATGAAATTTAGTGTTTGAAATTAACAAGGAAAGGTATTTTAAAAGTTTTTCTTCATTGCCAGAGTCAGCTGATAGTACAAATAGGAGTGTTGAACAATATATCCCAGCTTGTTGTATGATTAGGGCCATTGGTCACTTTTGTCCATTGTGGTTTAGATCCGTGGTCGGCAAACTAGGGGTGGCGACCCTTTTGAGGGTTGCAAAAATATTTCGGAGGGTCGTGAAAAAGATCCGAAGGGGAAAAATAAAAATTGCCAAATTTCTCATTAAAATAGGCAATGGAAGTGATTCTAATCTAAGAGCCAGTGATCTGACTCGTGTCGTGGATACTTCCTTACCAGTCAGATCATCCGTCCCCAGCCAAGCGACCGCGTTTGCCATTATAATAGACTGATCTTGAGGTCCTTATACCAAGAGAGCCCCAGAATAATTTTTGTAACATCAACAAGGTGCTTTGAAAAAACGTTAAAGTTGCCTGTCTACTTCTCAATAAACCAAGGGGTGAGAACGCTGGGAAGGGTTGTTTCCGGCGATCTGAGGAGTATTTCTGTCAGAAAATTTTATTGACATGCTACGCGCCAACCTATGGTGGCTCTCTGCTGAGAATGTGTCATTGGCTGTTTCAGTGTGTTGCTTGGGTGAAGAGCTGTCATGACTTTCTTGATGCAGTCACCTGCAACTATCCCTATGAAATTTACAATACTGAAGATAAACTTATGCATTGTACATATAGCTTTAGCTTCATTGGTTCAATATGAAATGATGATGAGGATGCAAAAAATCCAGTTCTAGACTGCATAACAAAGTCAAATCAAACTCCTCCCACTGACCTGTCATCGAGGGTCACCAAGATTCCGGAGTAGAAATTTGGGCCACCAAGCGAAAAAGATTGGAGACCACTGGTTTAGATCATATCTTTAATTTACAAGATATTATCAGACCATGCAGCACTTTTGGAAAATAAAGTAAAATAAAAAAAATGTAAAAAAATAAAAAAATGAAAATCTGCTCATAGAGGTAACAGTTGGGAATTTACTGATACCTCGAAATTTGTGTTTCGTATTGTAGTACCGTACTTTGTGTCACTTTTGTGTTACAACTGTTACGTGGACATTAATTTTAGATTGGGTACCAGGGTTCCCAAGACTTGCAATTCTGAATGGAGTCTGGACTCCTACAATGAAGTCATAACTGATGCAAGAACATAAACACCAGCAAATATGAAGAATTCATTACTAGCCTATCAGTGAGAATTAATTCAACCACATTAAGTACAAGCTTGCTGAGGTGCCCAATTGTCAGGGTAAAAGAATCATATGGGTCAACTAAGGAAAAGTAGTCAAATAAAAAGATGGAAAGAGCCTGTTTTGTCATGAAACTTTAATGCAAAGGCAAACCACAAAATGTGTTTTTGGGCATATATTTTTAATGTTATTGAAAATTTTGGAGGAGTCGCTACCCCACTCCTTGCCAGGAGTCTTGACTGTGAATTATGTTGGGTAACCTGCACAGGCCTGCTAGTAGCAATGAAATATTTACATAAGCAGGGGTAATTCAAAAACAATTTTTCTAAAATTTGATGATATTTCTTCCAATTTTTATCCATGTAGGCTTGAAGCAGATATGGCTCAGTCTGAGAGGGGCAGACTCTTGAAGAAACTTGTTGAAGTTGAGATGGATGCACAGGCTGCCGTCCAGCAGGTTACAGATCTTAAGGATACGGTACATAGTCTCAGAGAGGTGAGGTTATAAACAATAACCAAAAATTGTACTTTTGTTTGAAACTGAAATAGATTACATGGCCTTTGTTGCTTCTGGACTTAAGGATGACTTTGTTCTTTCCTTTGTTATCACTATAATGAAACTCAATTTTGAGGATTTGGGGATTCAGAAGACTGAATTTGGCTTTGGTCCTTTTTTGTTTCCCAGACAACTCCCTCACCCAACAGTTGTCTGAGGGGTAAATGTCGTGAGTGAGAATTGTCTGGGGAAACTGCTTGGGGTGGGAATTGTCCGGGGGGGGGGTAAGTCCTGTGGAAAAATGTTCAGGGGAAGTTGTCCAGAGGGAATAATCCAGGTGGGAATGGGGGAGGGGGAGGTTGTCCGGTCATGGGTGTGTATAGATAACCATGTTGCCTGCCATGATGAATGTGTTTAGTTCTTCAGTGTGTACATTTTGATATTTTTTATAAAATGCTTAAATTTGGTTAACCACATTCAGGTGAGTTAAGTCCTGTAGAGTTTGTTTCCTGCTGTTAAAAGATGTGAAAAATTCCTTAAAGGTTTATTCACAATTTATGGTGATATTTAAAAGGGTGACAACTGAAATGTGATAGTTGTGTGCATTGCAAAAATGGGTCTAAAACAGGAAGTAAAAAGATCCGCTAAAAATTGATGTATTTATAATTTTTGACTAGGAGAAAAGAATGTCTTCACATGACAGCAAAGTTCTTGCCAAACAGAGGGAGCTCTTACTGGACCGCTTGCAAGATTTTGAAAATACAAATCGAAGTTTGAGAAAAATGCTGAAGGAGCAGCATACAGTAGAGGTAAATTGTTTTGTAATCATGGATTTGTTTGGAAAGAGACATGCTTGTTTGAAAAGATGAAATTATGTTTGTTTTTCATTATGTAATTTGAGGTGTAGCAAGTAGTTTTGAAATTAATATTCACATGTTTGTTTAATGTGTAAATGAATGAAACTATTTACATATTAGATTCAGGAGGTGACAAGAGTGTGCAGTTTGAGATTATCATGCACTACAATGGGAAAGGGAGGGTGGGGGGACCTGCCATCTTGGTAATTATGGAAAGCTTGGAAAATGAGTTTGCTTTTTTCCAGTCAGAGAAATGTCAGGGAATTTGATCAGCTCAAAAGAAAAGTGATATGTCAAAAAATTTTGTTGCATGTCCAAAATGGGTGTCTGAAGCATGAAGGTGTGTCAAATTAAAATCAGTTCAAAGCAATTATCTTGAAGCTTTGAAAATTTTGTTGGAGGAAATTTTGCAGAATTTTGCTTCCATCAAATTCTGTGAATTCTGTTTAAAAAAGTGGGTTAAAAATTCTGAAGAGTGGGAATTGCTAGTACACAAAGTAATGCACTTATCAATTGAATGATGCACCTCACTACCCCTGGACAGTCATTGTGCAAAACTTCATCGACAAAACAACAGACATTGAGGTACTGCTCAGTCAGTTATGTGACTGACAACTTAATATTAAATGATGCACCCCACAGTTACCAAAGTGATGAACATTTCATGATTTTGACAGACTTGTGCATCACGAAAATGACTAACAGAAGTTATGGTTATACATAAGGAGCAGTGCTGAAGGTTGGCATCTTTTTTGATTGAATAATTATAGGCAGCTAGGGATAAAACTCTAGAGCAACGAGATGTTCTCCTCCGGAAGCTTACTGAATCTGAGGCTGAAAACCAGCAGCTGAGAGTATCCATGATGGAACAGGAGAGAGAATTTAAAAGTTTAAGGGCAACCTTGGACGCAGAACGAGAGGAAGCAAGGACCTTTGCAGATTTACACACTTCTGTGGAATCCACCCGAGCTCACTTACAAAACCAGCTGAGGAAACGAGAAGCAGACTGTAATCGTATGGCAGTGCAAATCCGGGTGAGTATTTATAATGATACAGAAACCAAGCTTTGGTCAAAGGGCCCCCTCACTGACAAGTAACTATCAGCTGAGCTCTTTTACAAGAGTGGCTGCAATTTCTTCACCAGTTAAGGATTCTATGGAAATAGATATTTCTGGGGTTCTCACGATAGTTAGATGGTAGAAGCTACAGTTTCCACGGAAATTTTTCAGGTAAATGTAAGTCATAAGCTTCTTTCATCTCTGTGATTTAACAAACAATTTAACTTCCTACAAATTGACCGATTGAGAAAGCTAATAAAAAAGTTGCTCAAAACATAAGTTTACTATTTTCTTTCTATTATGATGGACTTGATCAGTGAAATCCATTTTCAAGTCGAGTTCCATTCCAACCATGCTACTGGCATGTTAACTTTATTGACCATTGAATGGTTTGTTGAGTGCCATCGATGGCACCTGCAGGCCTTGAATTTTGAGGCATGCGAGTGCGATCGCACACCACCACTCGCCTCAAATCACTGTGAGGAGTGCTATTTTTTGCACACCTAGAACTCAGATAAATCTATTAAAGTTTAATAAAACAGCACACCTACCACACTCCTTGATATCCTGAGGAGTGTCATTTGTAGCACACCTGCAAAATCTAAAACTCAAGGCCTGCGGGACCTGGACTTCATTTCTATGTACCTAGGGCATTTGTCATCAAGTAGAGTAATTGTTAAGTTTCTGATACTTTGCAATGACACTGAAGACTTTCTTTTGCGTCACTTTTGTTACTCTTTTAATGACAGTACAGGTGAATTGCATACTGTATGTTATGTTGAGAACCTGCAGATGACATATTTTTTACCATGTGATTAATTTCTCTGGACGGCGAAACGGCCTCTTATTTCATTGACTTACTATGCAAGGCTGGTTTAAAAAGGGCCTTTAACCTCTCTGTTCAATATAATATGTTTGGCCGAAATGTCATTTATTGCTTATCATTTGTTGCACATGTCTCCAAGAGCAGGAAAAAAAGTTTCATTTAAAGAAATTCAGGCTTTGGAAGACAGCGAAAGGAATTAGCAAACAGCTGTATTACCTGAGTAGGTGGCGGTGGCAGTTCCTTTTTTTCCATCCAAAATGACTGACAAAATTGTGTGCTATGACGTCAATGCACATCCTCTATAGTGATGTTTATCTTATATTTGCTGTAACTCAGAGGACAGTATCTTCCAATTACTTCACAGGTATGGGAGGACGCACTAGCAGTTTGTAATCAAGAAACCTAGTATACCTCTTGTGTTAATAAAATTTTTAAGTGCCTAGTAAAATTTAAGGATGCCTTTTCCTTCCTTAGAACTTGGAAAACCAAATCGAACAGGAAAAGCTGGAAAATGATCACATGCAGGGATTACTACAGGCAGCCAAGGAAAAGTCAGTTGCAGATAAAGAAGCTTTAAAGAAAGCTACAAGGTAACAACATTTCTGAGAAAAGTACAGATTAATAATGAGCCTCTTTAAGAGATATAGAGGGTGTGCTTCAAAGAATTGTGTCTCAGAAAAGTGCTTAATACCTTCAGAAGTAGTGCTGCAACATTTTCACTGTTCTAGCTTTACACTTAGACTAGGTGGTAGATGAATCCAAGTGGAATTTTGATACTTGTATTCCTAAGTAAAACATCCACCCTCATAAGTTTGGCTCATTCTGTCATATCTAGAAACAGAAGTTAAAGTAGTTACATAAAAGCAATTGATGTTGCAAGCATAATGGATTCTGTAGTCCAGTGGCTCCTGGCTAGTTGGCATTTAAAGGTCATGTGACACAAAAATAACACAGTTGGATATTTGATGTAAAAAGCATTAAAAATCCAGAAAATAGCCGCAATTTCCATTAAAATCCATCAAATATTGACCATTTTACAGGGAAATTTCTATTTCACACTTGTATCATGAATAAACATGAGCTAAATATGCAATTATGTGACATCGAAAGAGGGACATACAATATATGGCACATGTTCCTTTGTTTTTTCAACCTTAATTTCAAGGACACTGGTAGCATTGTTATTCCCTGAGGGGTTTATTATAAAACTTAAAATTTTTTCCCTGAAAAATATTGATATCACTCACCAAACTGTAATCTATATGATCAGTAATTAAGAGATAATTTATATGGGGTTAACAAAAGAAATCATAACACTGTGCAACACTCCACATCATTATTTTTGCATAGGCAATTAGTTTCTTCAGAAACCATCAAACTTTGAAGACGTATATTTTGAGAACATTAAAAGATATTGAAATAATTCCAATGGATCTTTGATTGGAAGACTTAATTCTTTAAGTGACAAGTGAAACAACTCTTTTTGGTGGCATGTCACACAACCTTTAAAGCAGTGGGGTTTAGCAGAGAGAAGACCAGGTGTCTTTTTCTCAGCTGAGTCAGAAGTTTGGTAGGCTTTTAGAGTAATCTAAGGTTTCACTGTCTGAAGTGACTTACAATATTTAAGTTGAATCCAAATTTAAGGTATGATGTTGGCAATTTGAAATTTGGGTTTCTGTGCCATAATGGTTGCATATCTTCAGTAAATAACTGATATTCAAGCAAGCCTGTACTACTGTTATCATCCTGTACTTTATATTAAATGGCAAGTTGTAAACTATCATGAAAAATTTTATACTTGTGCATTGGGCACAGGTCAGAACTTGATGGCAGACTTGCACTTTCCTGTAGACTTGACTAGAGCACTGCCCTTCACAGTTTCAATGACTCAGGATTTAGCTTGCATCAGTGGCACTTAAAGACTTGATAATAATAATTCAGGCCTTGAAGGGCACTTGTTTTACGACTTTAAGCAACCACGGATGTGTGAGAAGCCTATGTGGCTTATGAATTACAGCTTCACATCAGGTGGCTAACCAACTCAACAATTTTGATCAAATATGGTATCTTTTGAAAGGCCAGTTCAGATAGGAAAACTGAAGATTGCTCTTGGATGAAAAGCTTACCTTACTTTGACCCGGCCGGGGATTGAACCCCGAACCTCCCAGTTGCTAAGCTTCATCGCTTCAAATGCCAGTGCCTTTATCCACTCGACCACTGCACCGGTTACACTTGATTCAAGTTGATGACTGCCTCTAAAACTTGACTCAAGTGACAGTCTTATTGCATTATTTGCAATTCCTCACAAAACTGTGAGCTGAAAAAGGTTGTGTAGATGTGTGATCAGCTTCATGACTCAGTTATAATTTGTATTGGAATATGTCTCTTTTAATGGGGATAGTCTAGCCATCAATAAATGACATAAAGTTAGATCCATTTTAAAATTTAATAGAAGGACTTAACCTTAAAGATAGCATATACTATGTACACACTCAACTTATACAAAGATGAGACTTGACTTGAGACTGATCTTCTTGTGAAGTGGTTCTAACACTGACACCGTTCTACCCACCTGTTTGATCGTATTCTTTTCACAGAGTTCAGAAAGAGAGAGCATCTCGAAGTGAAGATGCTGTGGAGAGGTTGACATCAAAATTGATGGAAAAAGAAACAACCATTGAGGAAAGCCAGGCCAATCTTGAAGGGATGAGAGCAGAAATCAATCAATTTATAAAAGACAAGGCCCAGTTAGAGGCCTCAAAAGAACGTCTTATTAAGTGAGTCGAGTTGGGTGGAAACTGCTGAGTGTGGTAGGATATATGAAAAGTAACCTCTTCTCATTGGCAGTCAAAAGTATTCTAGAGTCTACAAAAGCAATTGTTTTTATGTGTAATGCAGATTTAGGGCCATTATCATGGTTTTGATATCCTGTGGGTTTTTTATTGTATTAATATGAAATTAAGGTTTTTTTGTCTTGTAAATTGGCTTTCATATCAAGGAATGCACTCTGAATGTGTGTGCACTGTTTAATTTTAAATTTGACAAATTGTAAAATTTATGTTGAGATGTGATGGACTCTTGAAAAAGGCATTGGACTTGTGGACAGAGGAGCACCGTCTCAATTTCTGCACAGTTCAGTATGTTTTAACCTTTAGCAAAATACTTTTTCCCAGTTGCCTGTCTCTAGCCAGTGATTTGGTGAGATTTGTTATCATTTGGGCACAGCATAACTATAGTAACCTGATGGTATTATATCTGTATATGATGTGGACCATTCCAAAGAGATTACCTACTGTGTCTTACTTTAGAATTACCTCAGTTTCTGTGCATTTTAAAATGCAAAATACAATTTTTTACTTATTGCTTAGAAAGTCATAGTAAAGCTTTGTTCTCTGTTCAGTTTGAAGGAATTGTGGTATTGTGTAGGTGAACAAACATTTTCTTAACAACTTTTGATAATTTTTCTGTTTACAAATTATTAAGTTGTATCTGTGAGTGGGTAGCTTTCCCCTTGGATCAATGTGATCTAATGAGATGTAAATAAGGAAAGGTTCAAATTATTGAATCTTGTCTAGCATAAATTTGTGGGCTCAGTCTTACAGAAATTTACAGATGACGATGCTCATCATTAGCATATAGTCAAGTTTTCACATCCAATAGTTATGCAAAAATTTCATTAGTATGTGAAGAAAACTTTACAGGTGTGCAAAAATTTGGTGAATTACACAAACCAACTCAATGTGCTGCTTTAATGGCCGGTTGCACATACATGTAAAACATGAAGACTATTATCTGCTTTTGTTGATATTTATACAGGCAACTTGAAGATACAGATGAGAAGTTCAGGAGGTCAGAACTTTATTTTAAAACAGAAATAGATGGTTTAAAGGAACAGTTACATGCAAAGACCAGTCATACCAACAGTATGAAGATGGAAAATGATCGGTTACAGGTCAGTGAACTTTGACCTTTGCCGTTTACCTTCAAGCAATTATTTGCCATATACATGCCAGTTGCAGGTAATTTGTTAACACAGACTTGTCTTTAGAAAGCTATGTCACTGATTTGAGGAAAGTCTATGATAGGTTCTTTTGAAAAAGAGGAAGTGAGGATTGTTTCCTTTTTTTATTTACTGAAATGAAGTTAATTTTTTTTTGTATTCATTGAAATAAAGAATGTTTTATGTGGCAAAATAGTGCTGCAATAATGGATTATTAATTCTTACTTCTGAGCAGGCTCTGAGAGTGGGATATGAAGGAAAGCTTTGTCTTAGATTGTAAACACTGAAGAAAAATCTACGTCAATGAAGTAAAGTGATCAGAATGGAACATACTTTCCTGACATGTTAGTAAGTGATTTACTGTATACACCTCTGAGATGAGAAGTTTGAGGTGGTAATAACTATTGCAATTCTAACTGCAAACAAGAGCAATATCATATGTTGTAGAGGTCATTAGACTAAGGTATTTTGTAATAATGTTTTTGTTTTAAAATTTTGGCTGAATGCAGATGTCATTGAAGACTATTCAAGATAAATTGACTCAAGCTGAGACAGAAACACAACAATTAAAGGGAAGCATCCAACATTATGAGAGTATGACGTCAGAACTGCAGGCTCAGGTAAATTTTGTGACTTCTAGTGATGATTATAATCCTAGTCTGGTTGATAAAACTAAAAACAGGTGGAACCTTGCCCACCTGGCAGAGGCAGACACATTCACTCCTGCAGGTATATTTGTTTTTGTCTATTTTTCAGTTGCAATACACACTTGTTTAAACAGAATGAAGAGCAGACAAATAATTGATGTACATATCAAAGGGAAAAAACAGAGCAAGATGAAGCTAAAAGCTTTTCTAATCTGGTCCTATCCAGAGGTTTTCATTAAAAATAAAACAAAAAACCATGCAGCTATGTGCAGAAATGTGCAGCAATGAATCGTAAGGAATTTAATGCTTATAATACACAAGAAACAAATTAGAAAAGATATAGGGAAAAGAGAAATTGTTTGAAGTATTCCTTAAACAAATTGATATTGAGGGCAGTGTTAAAAAGAATTTGCAAGCTTTTACTCGAATTCCTTATCAATATACGTACAGATTGAATATAGTGAAATTCATATGCGATCACAACAACCAGTAAATCATGATTAAATATTCAATGAAAGGTAGATTAAAGCAAGTCTGATTGTCATACACTTCAGATGACCAAAGTTAATGGGGGTATTAGTGTGTGATATCTCACGCTTGCAACTCACCCGATGAAGATGTCCCTTTGACTTACTGTGTAAGAGTGAGGTCATTGAACAATGTAACAGTTGAAGCTCCATCTTACAAAAGAAAATTCATTTATCAAAACTCATCAACAGTTAGGAAATACCTTCAGAGTAGCGACGTGAATGTAGTGGAATTGGGTGATATCTGTCACTGTTTGCAGGTGTTACAATATGTACATGAAAAAAAGAGATAGATATTCGAAACCTGCTGGGGAAGGTTATGTGCAACCCAGAAAGAAATGACATTAAATTGATTTGGGAATCAAACTAAGTGAAATTTGTAGAAAATTCTACATCTAAAGAGCAACTAAATTCTCTTTCAAGAATAAATTTTTTGGATGTCTGACTATTTTTCCATGCAAAGTTTGGGACCAACTGGGACTCTACAAACAAGTAGCAAATTCTTCTCTTGTGGTAGTTCATGTCATTTCACCTTTGTAGAAGATTCTGTTAGGATTGAAATGTAACAGATTGGACATTAGGGCTGTGGTCATTTAGCAAAATTACTGATTGTTTAATCACAAAATTTTACGATCGTTTAGCGATTAATCGCAAGTACTTATGATCAACATAGAGACTTTAAACGTGCTCGTGAACATGATGAATATGTAAAATGCGTTAGTGACGTCCAGGGGACATAGTTTCCATGAAACTCAAACAGGGATCCTCATAGAAGCTCAACTTTGATGTCGTATGTTTACGTGTGTGCCATTTGTATATGTATTTCACTTTTTCAAAAAAAAAGTTAAAGGGAACATCTAATTTTCTGTAGTGACTGCAGATAGTTTTTTACTTCGTACGGAAAAATGGATTTTGCGATTAATCACTGGTAGCTTTGTACTAAACGTTTGTTACACATGCGATCGCTTAGCGAATAATCGCTAAACAGTCACAGCCCTATTGGACTTTACCAGATAAATGATGAATTCATTTCAAGATGATTCATGTTTCATAATTATATGGAGACACAGGTACTTTTCAGCCAAAGTAGAAGTTTGTCATTTATTATGCAATCTGAAACCAGAGTTACACATGTGCTTTTTTCACGTCATTTTATACCTTCAGACACTCTCCCAATCTCAACCCCTACTTAGAAAGGTTAGATTAGTGTAGTTTTCATAAACTTCAAATGTAGTTTAAATCTACAAATACAACAGATGCATATTCTAAAGTTAAAAGTAAATTTCAGTTATCCAACTCCCATCTTCCCTGCCTATTCTGTTGATGAGATATTAAATGTTGAAGTTAATTCACTTTATTTGAAAAAGTCAGTTGTGCAGTAGTTTGTGATGACCTCCTTTGTACAACTCACATTACCTGCTTTTGTTTCCTTGTAAACTTAAAATGCTAATATGACCTTGGGAAAGTTAATGTTTTCTTGCATAGCATGTTGTAAGGAAAGGGCTTGTATAGTCATGTCACCTAGTAAAAATAAGACTGATCATGTTTTGGCACAAAGTGTGGTGGATTTTGGAGAAGTAAAGAAAAGCAAAGACTATAATTGGAGTAGTACAAGATCGAGATCCCAATTATTGTGCAATGTACCATTTTGTTTTCAATAGTGTATCTAATTCAGCACAAGAATGTCCTGTGAAGATGGGAGTTGGACTAATGGGATTCACATTTCAAGTTATTTAACATATGTTTTTAAAATTTAAGAATTTGATACACTGTAAAACACTAGACACACTTTACTTAAAAACTTGCTTCTTTTGGAAACAAACCAAAAAAAAAAAAAAATTTTAAAATGAAGTGCAAATGTGCACATGCACACAAAGTGACCAATCATCTAAAGTCAAGCAGTGGTGCACACCCAAACATACCCATGTATGCTTGCTACTACATGTGCTATGGTGTAGGTTGCAGAACTCACACAAGCTCTCTCTCTAGGTGTGCCTTGAATATAGCTCAAAAAACAAAACAGGATGTCAGATGTAATGGGTCTTTAATTGTGTGTATGTTTTCAGATGAGCTCTGCAAGACGTGAAGCCATGAGTGCCTCTCTCAAACTGGAACAGGAGCAGCATGACGTGGCTCGTAAACAAACTCAGTCTCAGGTTGAGATGGAGAAAGTCAGAAGTTCCCTGGAGCAGAGGTTGAAAGAGCTAGAGCCTCTACCAGAGATGCTGAGAAACTCAGAACAGAAACTTCTGGAGGTGACAGAGAAATTGCTATCTCATGAACATAAAACAGCGGATCAGACAAAGGCATTGGCTGAGGTAACAACCAAGGTATGTCGTCACAATGAGGGTAAGAGCAGTTTCCCCACCATCCCTTTATTGAAGTGTCAGCCGCACCATTCATATTCCTAATTTTTTCCGTACAAAGTATCTTACATATTTCAGAACATGAATGTTGCATGTTTGTTGTAATCCTGGAAATTTTCTTGACTGAATTAAACAATTAAGTTGCAGAATTGTTTACACATGATTTAAAAGATACATGGATTGAGCAAATTGTGGCAACTGTGTTTGCCTTTGTGGGGTCGGAAGTTGGGAGCTAACTATTGCTAGTCAATCACTCATATAATGTGTGCTTATTGCCCAGATGCTTAACTGCAGTGACCTGACTCCATCTAGATATTATCAAATGAGAACCTGTAAGGTACCTTGGCTGCAAAAAGCACCTGCTTGTCTAGATTGTCTGTAGGGTAGGTTATCACTGACCTGGGGTTATTTGTATTTGTTGTAACTTTCACTAGGATTGCAGGATATTGACACCTATATAAATGCATGCATTAGCACTTAATTATGCTAGACATTGTGTCTTATTTGAGACATTGTGTCTTATTTGTTTGTTTGATTGCATGTATGTTTGGGTCAGTACATTATGCTTGTGAGTCTCTAGTTCATACTTCTGTACAGTGAATGACATACTGCAAATGGAGAGGGTTGTGGGGTATTCAGAGTTTTATATTTTGTATATTCTGATAGAATATTAACACTGAAGTGAGTATTAAAATGGCATGAATGGCCAAAAAATATTTGAGCTATGCAAGGTAGCAACAGACTTGCATTCTATTATAATGTAAAGACATATGAGATGGATAAATATAGTTTCTCCTGCAGTTTCTTTAGTCTTGGCTTCATTAAACGGGATTCTAGAAACTTCCTCTCTTAAAGTCAAGCAGGCCAAGCACAGAGAAGTAGAAAATATCTTAATAGGCCAAATGAAAATGGCATGTGGCTGAAGTTTGCACTTTGCAACTATGATGCTGTGTAAGGGGTTGTTGTGTGGTTGTTGTGTGACCTTTCACATGTTTAGCTATTAGACTCACTCATGTGTACAAACAGTTGACATCATGGCTGGTTGGCAAAAAAGTTGATAAGGGGTGCTTAAAGCAGCACATTGAGTTGGTTCATGAAATTCACCAAATTTTGCCAAACCTGTTAAGTTTTCTTCACATACTAATGACAAATGGTCAAACTTAAACAATTCCCACATCTTGCATACAAATAAATGTTTCTTAAGTGAGTAATAAACAGTTCAATTCTGTTTTCAAAAATTCGTGACCAGACACTTTTCAAATTTTGCACACAACCGTTACAAGCCAGGATACCAAAAAACTCAAAATTTTAACTTTATGCATAACTGATGAATGTGAAACGTGACTAATTATGTTAATAATAATCATTGTCATATCCTTCAACACCCTTGTTAAGTTATCAGTATCAACTCAATATGCCCCTTTAAGCATATCATCACAATGAAAAGTAGATTCAGATTCGTCTACTTTCAGTGTGCAATCAGGCCAGCGTTAACATGCGCAAACCCTAATATGTACGTATATGTTTAAGTGCTCTATGCCAACCAGTGCCTACAGTGATGTAACGGTGAACGGTGTAATGATATACAATTTTTATGAGAAGTGTGCAAATGGTTGGATGATAGTCCAACAGTCATGAATGGTGACGTTTTCCTGTTTCTTTTACAACTTGCACAGCTATCATTTTCTTTCTTTTCCTTTTGTCAAGTTGGAACACCAGACTGGTCAGATGGAAGTACTGAGAGAGAAATTACATGCTTCTCAGGATGAAAACAGGTTACTTAGTAGCAAGTCTGATGTTATTCAGAGGTATGGCTTTTGGATTTATTTTGTTGTTTATTCCATAACCTGTCTTTGCATTGAGTAACTTTAAAATTATTGCAATTTTTGTTCTAGTAAAGTTGACGATTAGAATTTGTGGCTACAGTTTAAGTGACCATTTTTATCGTTCTTAACCCTTTTTGCTTCATATTCTTTTGCTGTGACAGTATAATTGACCTTCAGTTTGTATGATTACTGGGACTGCCTCATTAGTAAGATCAGTTGGTTACATGTGTCCTTCAGTACATGTCGCAGGATGATACACTTAATCCTATCTATGGGAGACAATCTAAAAACAAAACAGTACCATCAATTTTGCATGGCAAGACTCTTAAAGAAGCTAATTACAGGGCTCAAAGCATTGTGATAATGTTTCTCATGATAAATTTTGTGAAGGGGACTTAGACTTAGGCCAATGACATAGGCTAGGCCTGGGTCGTCTTTAGTATCCATGCATGGTTCCCATGTAGTAGCCAAACAGTTAAAAGATCTTGGACATGTAAATGTCATACCTACCTAATAGACTCTTTTCCCAATAGGAATTACAAAGGATTGTGGGATGGATTTTTGTTGTGCATCATTTTTTGCCACAGCAAAATGCTATTGACAAAAACATCGCATATCAGAACTTATCCCAGAAGCCATTGCAATTGCTATTTGGAAAAGGGTCTATTGACATGAAAATTATTGATGCCAAACATCCACTATTCCCATATCAAATATTGACAGGTTTACAAATGAAGGTAATATCCAATTTGTATATCTACACCATTAATGTAGAGCTCAATATGCAAATCTGTGACACGGAAGAACGGATTGACAAGGTATATCTATGTTATCCTTTGGTCGTCATTTAATTCCAGGGTGGTTGCAATGTTGTTATGCTATGTTGAGTTTGTTTTAGGAAGAGCAGTTGTTTTCTCAATAAATGTCATCATAACAAAACAAACTGCAAAGTTGCTGGCAAGTAGTTAGGGATAAATTATACGAGGGTTAAAACTGTTTAGGATGCCACATCATGCAAGTTGTTTCAGAAATGAAGAAAAAGAGTAAAAAGAGGTCTGTTTTGAGAATGGTAAAAGATAGTTATTGAAAAAATCCAATAGATATTGTATTGAGAGATCATTATCTATTATGTCTTTATACAGTAACTGTGAAAGCTCTTGTGGTTGTAAATATTTTCAGTATTCTAGACCTCTCATCCAGGAAGGGCATATACACTGGCTGTAGCTTAAACTGAACTGCCATAGTTACAGCTCATACTCAGTGGCACCACCAAGGGAAGGGGGGGGCATTTGACCCCTAGTCATGGCCTTTTCCCCACTTCCCCCAGTTTGCTAGAACAATGAGCATGCACAGCATTTTCCCCATGCACCCCCCAAAGTTTGCTTTGCCCCCCCCCCCCCCCAACTTTTGAATTCATTTATTTTCACCCATAATTTCATGCAATACAACACCATTTTGTTTGGTTGATGAAGTAACATTGCTTTGTGTAAAGCTTGAACTGTGCCAATTTGAGGGTAAGGAATCACCAACAACTGTGTTGAAACATACAAGGTGACTTCAGCTGTTACCAGGCTGTACATTAAACAAGTGTCATTCAGTTTTTAACCCATGATACCCAAGATGTAGCTCCTAGTTTGACTTGAAAATTAATAACCAGGTGACTCCAAATTTTTTGCTTCAGCAGCTAGTTAGTTTGCCCATGAGTGCTACACCCGAAACTTAAGTCTAAAGTCAGTGGTTTAATTACTCAGTGAGAATTACACCCCTGTAGTCACTTGATTTGTACAAAAAACACTGACATAAGGCTTGTGATCTCATAGTCTCATTTCCTTTTGTTCTATACATAGTGAAGGTTCATTGTCATTATGCCATACATTGTGCATAATTTGTATTATTTATGTGTTTTTACCTCAAAAACTGACTCCTGGTCCAGTCATGGAAAAGTGGCACCTTGTTCTGCCACCTAAGCTACACAAGCTGAGAAGCCATCACTTAAAAAATCATATAGTCATGTGGTTCATACCGAGTTGCATCACTAAGAGGTTGGGGGGGGGGGGGCATCAGTGACTATTTGTAATGTTTTTAGTGCCTTTTACATCCAGTGGGCAGGCATGACATTTACCAATCTACAGACCTTTAACATCAGCCCAAGCAATGTTCTGTAAATGTTTTCACCAGGAAACTGGAAGACCTAGAAGATAGATATCATGACCTTCAGACAGCAATGGCCAAGAAGGAAGAAAGCCTTCATCAAACACAGGTCAGTAATATATATTAACATAAGCATTAACAGGTTAATTGACATTTAGATTGGTCAGTTGAAATTGTATGATACTATAAAACTGATTGCCATTTTATCCCAAGGTTACTTATGCTTCATTCATTTCTTTTTCAGCAAGGGTGTTTGTATTGCACAATTTTTGCATAGAATGTATATTTTGATTACTTTGGTATGGTTTACTAAATCTTTGGGAGATTTTGTGGACTGTGAAATATCTTTACAAAAATGTTGCATATGATACTGAACTTTAATTAAAGTGGACCTAAAGTCTAAAAATTCAAAAATATATATTTTAGAGGTTACAAAATTAATCTTATTGGTCCAACTCCCATTGTCATAGCTTATTCCATTGCTGAGATATTAAATGTTAAAATTTATTCACTTAAATCCAAACAGTTCATTGCGCAATAATTTTTGACATTCTTGTTGTACAACTCACATTAAATGCTTTGTTTTCTTTTAAAATTAAAAATGTTTATATGACCTTGACCGCTTCCTGTTTTCTTGCATGGCATGCTATAAAGAGAGGGCTTATATAGTCAAGTCACCCCAAAGCAGTAAGAACGCTATCACATTTTGGCACAAGGTGCGGTGGCTTTCAGAAAAACAAAGAAATACAAAGATTGTAATTTGAGTAGTACAACAATGACATCACAAATTATTGTGCAATCTACCTTTTTAAATCGAGTGAATAAACTTCAACATTTTATATCTCAGCTTAAGAAAGTCCTGTGAAGATGGGAATTGGACCATTGGAATTCAGTTTTCATGCTCTGTAATATATATTTTTGAATTTTCAGACTTTAGGTACACTTTAAATAACAGGGTTGCCCCTCAGCTTTAAAGAGTGTGAGTTGGTATTAGTCCATGGGGGTAATAAGGTGCCAGCTTTGGTACTAATAGTGAGGGAGAACTATCGATACCTTCAGCTAGTACATTACAGGTGGCAATTATAGCAAGTTTCTGTGAGGCAGTGGTAAAAAACTGAGTGGCTGACATAAGTTACAAATTAGTGTTTCTTAGGTCATAACTGTAAGTTTGTGTTTTGTCTGCAAATCTAGATGAGACTTGAAGAGAAGACCAGTGAGGCTTCTACGCTATCACGGCAGCTTGAACAAGCTATGAATGATGTACGCAGGGTAGAAGAAGAGGCCAGAGAGAAAGCAATCTCTCGGGAACGCAACTCACAAGCTCGAATACTTGATCTGGAATCTCAGCTGAGTAGAGTCAAGTCGGAGGTGTTACAGACAAAACGACAAAAGGAAGATGTAAGTATTTTAACAGTATTGAATTTGATAAAAGAAGGATACCAGTGGTTCACTGTCATCTTGTTGGAACTGATAAACGAGGAGTAACTGTGGTTCACCTTGTTGCATTTAATGGCAGGGTACCCAGTACCGATGGTTGAATATCTTGTCATGTTGAATTTCATAGACTGAAGGTGCCCTTGTTCAGTGTCTTGTTTTGTTAGCTGTGGCAGACTGAATGTACCAGTGGTTCAGTCTGCCATCTTGTTAGATTCAGTAGAAGAAGGGTATCAGTGGCTTGTCTTGTTTACCTGACAGTGGAAGGTACTGGTGGTTGAATATACTGTCATGTTGAATCTGATGGAATGGTACCATTGGTTTAGCATCTTGGTGAATTTGATAGAAGGGTGCTAATGGTTCAGCATCCTGTCTTGTTGGGTATGAAAGACCAAACCAAACCGTACCAGTGGTTCAGTCTCCTGTCTTGTCAGATTTGATACAAGAAGGTACGAGTTGCTCAGGTTTCTGTCTTGTTACACTTGATATAAGATGGTACAAGTAGTTCAGTTTCCTGTGCTATTGGCTTTGATAGTAGGAAGTACCAGTGCTTCTGTGTCCTGTCTTGTTGGGTTTGATATAGGTGGTGGTTCAGTCACCTGTCTGGTTGGACATGATAGAAGGTATCAGTAGTTAAGCAACCTGTCTTGTTGGATTCGATATACCAAAAGTACTAGTGGTTCAACATCTTGTGTCCTTGGATTTGAAGTAGTCCATCCTCCTGTGTTCTTTGATTTGGCAGACAAAGTACCAGTGGTTTAATGTCCCTTTCTCATTTCTGTTCTTATTTGGTAGACAGGAAGCACAACAGTTTTTGTGTTCTAGTAATGTGTTTTTAACAAGTCAGTACCTGCAAAGGTTCTGATCTTCTTAGCAGAGGCAAAAATTAAAAAAAAAACTTTACAAAGGCCAGGATGTTGAGTTCAGTTCTTTTTTATTGACATTAATAAATTCATAAAGCAAAATATGTGGTAGTACAGTTACTACAAAATACAAAGAACTGAGGAAGCTATTACTTAGTTTGCAGACATTCTCCTTCCTTTACCTGTAAAGTTTTCAGGAATGCCCCTTCCCTGCAGAAAAAATGGCCAAAATGAAATTAAAAAGGAAAGAAAAATAAGAGAAAATGGAGCAAATATTTAATTGGTATTCATTCATCAGGCTTCTTTGAAAACGGTGATAAAAGAAGACAATGTTGATGTCACAGACATGTGTGGTCCATATTTTTAACTATCATGAACAAAATAGGGTTTGTGTTGTGCCTGGAATTAATCATTTTTGCTAGGCCCAGAACTTGGAAGACAGATGAAATATGGAAGATAATAGCAAGGGTTTTTTACAAATGTGTCAAAGCATGGAATTATGGACATTTACACATGCATCCATAATCTAGTTCATTTCTTTGAAATGCTGCTAGGGATTAAAATTAAAAAAAAATGCATGATTCCAAAGTTAAATGAAACTTTAGTAGATGATGATCAAATACATGGAGTATGTAGACTTTTCTGTGAGCTGGAAAGAAATGTTCAGAAAGAAGAATGCTTTTGTGGTTTAGAAGTACTGTGAAAGTAATTCTCTTTTGTTGTATAAGGGTTTTTTAGGGATTGTTTTGGTGTTAAAATAATCAGCTACATTCTTTTGTACACTAATCAAGGATATGATTAAGGTCCTGCAATGAAGCAAAGAGAAGGAATGTCACTTATGGCAAAGTACAGTTATTTCAGGTGTTTAATCTTTTAAGGCTTTATTTTCTTCTCCTTCTAATTAATTAAAATTTTGCTGCTGTTGTCATTACAGCATTATCATGTGAAGCTGATATTAATGATTGAACCTTCACTCATTGTAAATATGGCTCCAATTCTGTTTCATTATTTTTCACAAATCTGTTTTGTTTTACTTCTTCTACAGGCTGAACGCAAATTTAGCTCGCAGCTGCAGGACTTCAAGGATCGTTTGGAACAATCCCATAGTACTAATCGTAGTATGCAAAACTATGTCCAATTTTTAAAGAACTCTTATGCTAATGTGTTTGGGGATACCTCCTTCACAACCAGTTCACCGTATCATACAAAGTCACCTGCTCACCTTCTCTGACAGTCATGAAATGTATTGTTTTAAGAACCCTGTAATTTCCCTCATTTACTCACCGTAAATTTTCCATTATTTATTATCCTTGAAGGACATTTTAATTAAGTTTAGCTTTTAGCTTTGACGATTTTATATATCGTCAAAATAACCATTTTTGTTGGTTTTGTGCAACTGTGAAACATTTTCAGGCTAATATTTTAGACACCTTGAGTTATTTAATGTATGTCTTAATAAGTTTTAACCCTGTAACAGACTTCATAGTTATATTCTTTTACACTCTTCTAAAACCTTAATATTTAATGACCTTCTTATCCTCCCTATTTATTCCAGTATGGAACTTCCACATCTTATGTTTTTAAAAGTTTTTATTTCATGACTTTTACCCAAAGCTTGGCTTTTTCCCTGTGTTTTGTTGTGGTCTTCCAGCAGGTAAAACTCAGCAACATGCACATAATCTTGTATTTTTCCGTGCCACCTTGCCAGTCATGTGAACTCCCACCTTGGTTATTAAAACTTGCTTCAAGTCTGTTTTCTGAGTATTTATGATGACTTAGTCGATCTAAGTAGAGACCATTCTTATCATTTCCCTGTTGTGGTAAAAATATGATCATTTTGTTAAGGCATGACTTGAAATAATCATGTCTGTGTTAATATATCTCTTGGCAAACCTCTCTTCAGAAGATTCCACAGCATGGTTCATTTTTAAGTCATTGCTGGCAATAAAAAGAGCCAAAGAAATAAAAAATGAATTAACAGAATTCTTCATTAGGAAATGATTTTCACATCTTTTACAAAAGTAGGTCATTATATAATTTTTGGTGCTGACAGAAGCTTCCTATGTATCTGTCTTTGGTTGAGTAAAAATTTAATTATTTATGTAACCTGTAGGTGAAACAAACTGAATGCATGTTCGTATCTGTATAATTTTATGGTCAATTGTACAGAAATTGTATCCCCCCTGCATGGTGCATTTGCCATTTTTGCAGGAGCATATTTTAGTAGTGCTTTGTAAGTAGTTTGTCAGGGATTATTGTAAAGTATTTCTACAATTGTGATGTTTGAATATGGATGCCTGAAAATACAAGTGAAATTGGTTACAAAGAAAGACATACTTCTTGAATCATTGTACGATTTGTAATTAATGAAAATTTGTAGACAAAAGCATAAATAATAAACAAACGTACACACACACACATATATATCATAAGTCGCGTGTGATGGAAAGTTAATTACACAAAAGTCAAAAGAAAACAAAAAATGGATACATTCATGTCCAACTATAAATATAATACAAATCAGTGAAATACAAAATATTTCGGGTTGTCTCAGCCTTTCCTCAGTTGTGTATAGGAACTAGTGCAAATAGTAGCGGTAGGAAATAACGCTACATATATAGGAGAAGCAAGCACCAAATTTAGACTTGGATTTAACAATCATAAACTTAGCATAAGGAATAATAGCCCTGGATTCCACGTTGCTGAACATTTTAATCTACCTGAGTGTAGTTTGTCCGATTTAAAATGTGTGTTGTTGTACGGATTGTAAAAGCACACAGGAGAGATGCAACCAAGAACTAAATATGATCATCTCTCTAAATACTCACAGGACGGGTTTAAATAGGGATTTGGCTTTCGTGAGCGGTCAAGCAGTTGGTCTCTAAAGAGGGGCTTGTAGCTGTGAATAAACATGTGAGGCTAGTTTTCGTTTGCACTGGTTCCTTATACACAACTGAGGAAGGGCTGAGACAGCCCAAAATATTTGTATCTCACTGATTTGTATTACATTTATAGTTGGAAATGAATGTATGCACTTTTTGTCTTCTTTTGACATTTGTATATATATATATATATATATATATATATATATATATATATATATATATATATATATATATATATATATATATATATATATATATATATATATATATATATATATATATATATATATATATATATATATATATATATATATATATATATATATATATATATATATATATATATATATATATATATATAATACGAATAAAAAAAGAGACAAGAAATATGTCATTGTTGACAAGAGTACAATGATTTAATATCTAAACGAAATTTTCGACTCCCCTGGAGTCTTCTTCAACGAATAATGACTACACTATAAATTTACAAGCAAAGAAGGACTGGGTATGGTCAAAAAGCGAGCAACAGAAAACCAACATAACAGAAATAGAATTACAAGGAAGCAATAGACTTAAAGTTACTTAGCGGTCCCAAATCTCTGTTTAACCCGATCACATTAGATTCAAATTTGAGAATCCAGTGGATTTCGGATTGTTTCCGTTGTCTGGGGGAATTAAAGTTGGAAGCTATCAAGGTGCATCGTAAGTTACCTTTAGAGTGATTTGGAAGATTAAAGTGTTCGGCCACGGGAAAGCCTGATCTATTGTCTCTAATGGATTTCTTATGGTCATTAAACCTTACGCGAAACGGAGTTCCAGTTTCTGCTACGTAAATACCACGGGGACAAATATTACAATGAAAAATATAAACTAAATTACTGGGAATCGCACGTGAGGGGAGGGGGTTGTAATGTGAGCTTAGCACTACTAATGTGCACTCGAGAGCCAGTGGTGATGTTTGCAAATATGGCAGCGCGATTTCATGCAGCCATAGTTGCTCCCTGAACCGATCTCTGCTACTGTGGTGGGAACTTTTGAGGAAGTGAGAAGGGATCTAAGGTTAGGTGGTTGCCGAAAAGTAAGGATGGGGGGTTCCAAGAAAAGGTCCTTAAGATGGGTGTCGTCATGAAGGCTGGTAAACTCTCTGTTTAAGTTATTGGAAAGAGCAGAAATACAGGGGTGAAATTGGGCAGCAAATGGTATATATATATATATATATATATATATATATATATATATATATATATATATATATATATATATATATATATATATATATATATATATATATATATATATATATATATATATATATATATATATATTATATGTATATATATATATATATGTATATATATATATGTATATATATATATGTTTATATATATGTATATATATATATATATATATATATATATATATATATAATATTGTTTCTATAAATTTGGATTTAGGCGAAATATGGTATGAAAAAAACGCGACTGTTGGGCAAACTCAACCTTTAGGCGAAAAGACCGTTTTGCCTTAACGTTTTACACACTTGTTTTATATGGGAATGCGTAACTCTTTACGCAAGTCCCATTAACCACATAATGTGTATGCAATTTCTTCACTGAACACCAACTTATGTTCGTGTATCCGTTAACACTAACGACTTAGGGCTATTGAAATAATGTGCATGTATATCTCAAATTCTACCACCTCTAGCCATCCGTTATTGAGAATCCTGCATTGTGATTGGTTAATCACTGACCTGTTATTCCACAACATACGGTCAGTAAACGTCAACACTGGTAAAAATGAATTTTTTCACACATTTTTGGTGGTAGAATAGGAATAAACCACATTTGTCGGACTAGTATTGTCTCGACTCCAAATTTGCAAAATAACGGACTCGGCTTTGCCTCGTCCGTTATTTTGCCAAATTTGGAGTCTCCACGGTTTATTCACCAATAATAGTCCACCAAATGCGATTTATTCTTTAAACGTAACGGGGAAATATAATCTTCCGCCTAACAGGTCGATCTAGCATTATATACATATATATATATATATATATATATATATATACATATACATATATATCATATATATATATATATATATATATATATATATATATATATATATATATATATATATATATATATATATATGTACACATATATATATATATATATTCCAGAAATAAAAGTCACCTTTTCCAATTCTTTTGTAACAATGCCTGTATGAAAAATAACAAATTCATTTTAAATAACATTAGGAAAGCCTCATGAGATAAGTTTTGAGTAAATCAGAATGAAGTAGATGTCAGGGGAAGATAACAACTAATTTGAAAGTAGGGTTTCTGGAGTGGTATCAGTACTTAAAGTTGAAAGACAAAACAGTTCTACCATGTTCAGGTAGTTAAAATGTCAGTTAAGGGAACAAGCAGTCGCCTTTCGTGATTTTGAAACACGAGGTAAGTATTCCAAGTCCCTACTTTTTTCTCTTACTAGTAGTTTTCAGAAAGATTGTGTTTCAATGGTAAATCAGGTAGTGATTCTGATTGAGTTTCAAAAAAAAAAACAGTAACAAAAGTATTGTCACATGATAGAAAAGAGCCATACATGAATACATGAATAAATTAGCCTTAGGAAACCAGGGTACACTAATTCAGATTATTGTGACTGCATTTGGCATTTTAGATTGACTGGTGATTAATGATAAAGTGATGCATTAAGAAAAAAGAAAAAAGTTAGTTATAAGACCTCTAATTTTAACTGGCGATAACTTTGAATCAATCAGTGGAATAAAAGCCAATCAGTTCAAGGTGGATGGAATTATTTTTCTTCACAGGTTTCATATGCAAATAGTGTGGCAATTAAAACAAATGTTAAGAAACAATTCTCAGACTAAACCTGTGGTATTAAATTGAAGGCAAGAAAATGTATGGCAATGTATGACAAACCTGTGTCCACTCTCCAGAGGATTCCAAATAAGCAAGTTTGCCCCATGTTTTCACCCAAGTAAACTGAGATTTCTTTGTACTGTTTTCCACATGTGAACCTGGGTAACTAAAGGCAAAGATGGACACACGTTTATTTTTTTAGAAGGTATGTGCACAAAGATTATTGTTGTGTTGTCATATCATGCAAGGTAATTGTTTTTCTCTTATGCGATATTTATGTTCTGAGAGAAACTAGTTTTGGAAATTGGAGGAGATTTGTAACATTTAGCTGATGCAGGGCCGCATTTACCCAGTGGCCCAGGTAACCTTTTGGTTAGGGCCCACCATATTTCTACTTCTCATAAAGAGCTTCCTTTCTGAAATTAACTGTCTTCACATTTGCTTTGGAGTGAGAAAGGTTTTGGAGTATATGAAATTGCTGCAGTATTTTAAATGTATCAGGGCGCTGTTATTGATGGACGGTAGCCTACGCGGGATGCGTAATTCAGCGTAATCATGAGAAGTTGATCCCACAGAAGACACAGTCATACAAAGCAATAAAATATTCGTCAGCCTAAAATGTAACTCGTCATAAAGCAAAGCTCATGAACGAGGTGTTCTCTAGCTGCACCTACTCCCTCACTTGAGTTTTATTGACCTAGCAGATCGTTTTTCAATATTTCATTTTATTTACCAAGTCATTCCAACCACAGAATTCTGCATGGGCGGCTGTAAGAAATTTTGTTTGGGGGGGGGGGGCAAACTCAAGTCCGTATTCAGGGAGGTTTGGAAGACACCCCCCAGCAATATTAATGGTCAGCTCCGGATAGTAATATAGCCTCAATAGGAGTATGCATAGTTGATTTTTTTTTTTGGGGGGGGGGGGGCTGCAACGATCTGCCCGAAAAATAGAAACAAAAATTTCCGCGCGCGTCCAAAATGTTAATGTACATATCATATAGGCATGCATACGTTATCACACCGCATGCCAAATACATACAATAATTTGCCACGTTCCTAGCTATTCCATGTTGGTTATAATTCTGGGGGAAGTCGTTACATAAATGCTGGTAATAATCAGTGGTGTAGCCAAGATTTCTCTCATGGGGGTGGGCAGGCACTATGTTGTGTGATCGCCGGCCTGGGGGAGGGGCTTAAAAATTTTTTGAAAAATTAGGTGTCCATACATGCAATCTGGTGCCACATATACTACCTTTGAAGTAAAATTTTGGGTTTTAGTCTAGGTACAAAAAAAAAAAAAAAAAAATCGGCGTCAGTAACGGGGGCATGGCCTAATGGCTCCTCAAATACACCACTGATAACCATAATATATAAGTTTAACCATTAAAAACACACTGGTGAATTAATACCGAATATATAGGTACTGGTGCAATCCAAATCAGAACTATGTTTTAATTACCAAGGAAGTTTTTTTTAAAGTATCGACTTCCGTTAAGCTACATTATTGCATTATTTTTCTTTCATAAGTGCCCGAGAAGTTCTCAGAATATCGCCCGAATTTTCCCCCAGCCCCCTGCCTCCTACGCCTATGGGAGTATGGTTATTATTATGTATTACAGCGATGCCCCAAATAGTTTTCAAAAGCTCTTAACAAACCATTTCAGGCAGTTAGTCATGAGCTGACTACTTTAAAAATAAATACAACCATATCAACCGATCGCTACGGTACTACCCTAGGGGTGGAGTAAGAGCCAGGTGAAATGGGTAAAGCGGCTTGATCCATTTGTATAAAATGAGCCCCACCTTTAAATATTTTATTGTTTCTTTAATTGTGCCACAGTATGTTTCAGCTTTGCCAAGAAGCCATAAAATGTTGGTTTTCTGGATTGTTTTCATAAACTAACGAAAATTTCGAGCATGAAGACACTTGAAAACGATGAAATGATAGCACTAGTATTTTGGATCTCAGTACCGTTCCGAAACGAATTTTTTTACAGGGGGAGGGGAATTCCCCTAACTCAGAACGACGTCTCATCCTACATACAAATAGCTAGGCCACTAGTCAAAAGTGTCATCACACTGAACTTAGATTGACCGTTTGGTGTGTTTATTTTAAATCAATTGAAACGGTATATACTTTAGCACAGAGGTGGAGAACCTTTTGCTTATAACAGGCCATTTGACAGTCTTAAGACCGCTCGTGGGCTAACGGCGCTGTCAATTTGGACAAGGGAAGGGAAACCTCTCCTTCTGTGGGAAACACAATACTTTTAGACTACATGCCCGTTACAACTTTTTTGTAGACAGATACCTATGCTAATCTGGCCAGGTGACACCCTGGCAAAACTGCTTTTAGTCGTGGATGATAATCAACACGGCTAATGGGTTGTGTATTTAATGACCACGAAAGCTCTGAAGTGTCTGCAAAACTATGGGCATTTAACTCCAGCATTACCGTTACACTCTGTAAATGACATTATGATGCCTAAGCTAAACAGATTACAAATATCACAACGTGATCATTTGTTTTTATTACCTTAGCTCGCACTAACGGCAGGTCCATTTGTGATGTCTGAAGTACATATACGGTTGTAGCAAACACGCAACTGAGAAAACGCGCGCGAAGCGCCCCGAAAAAATGGCGTTTTGAAAGCACTTTATTAATGTTAAACATTCGCATTGCATTGGAAAGTTATTCACTCCTTTAATTTTAAGCCCACTCAAGGAAAAGGAAGGGCCTAACCCATCTCGAATTACATGTTTTTTTATTTATTATTTTTATTTTTGAAAATTGAAGACCATGCTTTGCAAACTTTTTAGGGGGCAAGTGCCCCCCCGTGCCCCTATGGCGAGCCGCTAATGGAATTCTGTGGTGCAATTCTGTGGTGCCAACTCTCTCGACAGCAGGGAGTAAGTTTAATAGCTGTCGAACAGGTGTTAAGTTATTGTGATATATTGCTTACTTTTCTTCTATCATTTATAATGTTCTTGGGGCTTAAATTTGACAAAATTTAGATCGAGGAAGGTGTAAATTTTCCATAGAATCTGATTTTTACACTAATGTTATTGACTAAGGCATTCTTTTGAAGAAAACCCTATATACCCAGTACCAGTCAACCTTGAGAAGTCCATAAAATAAAGCGACAGTGAAGGACATATCTCCCAATTCGTTGCCAGACTTGCCCTGTTCATTGCCAACTCTTACGACCGTCAGTTCTGTGGGATCATCTTGGCATAATGTTTAAAGGGGATAAGGCATCCCCCCCCCAAAACAGGGAGTTCCTAACCCTGCCACTTGCAACTCCCTGCCCAGACATATTTAGGAATAGCCCAACGAGATGGTTCTAAGTGCAGACGATGGCTGTACTTAAATTGGCATTCAGTCAAACAACAGCTTCACTCTGGTTGGTCGATGATGACTTGTACTGTTAGTTGTGTTCCCTCACTCTAAAAATCAACGGTAACACTTTTTTAACACTAAAACACGTTTATGGTAAAAAACAATAGAATACATAAGCGCATTAAACACTATAACGCGTCTTAGGCTCCATAGTAAACGCGTTTATGTGTTTAATACTAAACGCAAAACGGTGCTAATAATAAACATTATGCGTTTAAATTAAACACATAAACGTGTTAATCATGGAGCCGTATAACGCGTTAATGTGTTTATGTTAGCAATATATGATTATGCATTTTATTGTTGTTTCCTTTGCCATAAACGCGTTACAGTGTTAAAAAAGCGTTAACGTTAATTTTTACAGTGCAATTAAGCCCACACACAGTTTTGTGTCAATGCAGCCTTGAGCAATTGAAACTCAGTGCAGGCTACTGTGGCTTCGTCGTGAAGGTGTACTAGACAGGTGTATTTGCTTAAATTAGAGGACGAATGGCTAGAAGTAAACTTAGTAGGGAGAATTTTTACAGTCTTCGGTGTGATGAGAAAACCTTTGAGCGGAATTTTAGGGGGCATGCGTAATATCTCCTCCCACTTTTTGGAGATGCTCCCATTGACTTATTGACTTACACATTTTCTGGCATGTGTGTTGCATGAGAACCGCGTATAGCTCTGTAGAGCCTGTTACAACTGATAATGTAGTAATTGACCGATAATGTATCACGAACCGATAATGTAGTAAAAATTGACCGATAATGTATCACTCACCGATAACGTAGTGAAAATTGACCGATAATGTCGTAACTTTTTAACCGATAAGGTATCACCCCAAAACCGATAATTTAGTAAAAAATTTTTAACCGATAATGTATTACATTGTAAAAGTTACTACATTATCGGTCACTTTTTACTACATTATCGGTCAAGTTTTACTACCTTATCGGTTGATGATACATTATCGGTCAATTACTACATTATCAGTTGTAACAGAGACTTCACAAATGCCACGAGCCCAAGTTGTATACATACCTTACCATCGTTCACACTTCAGTTTGTAAGAAAGAAATCAGTAGAAGGGCAACCATGACAGGCCACTTTATGTCTGGAGTTGTACTATAGGGCTATCATGGAAGTACTTCCTCGACTATACACGTTTTTGTTTAAATGATAGGAGAGGCTTTGTGGTGAATGGAGTAGAAAGGGGAAATTTGGATGATACGAACTGCTGAGGAGTTTTTGAATTCCGATTAGGGAGTTGCTATAAAGGCCTACCGGTATGTATATATAACAAACTCCCTCTTCCGATTCGATGAACAGGCTCTTTTTTCTCTCGTTCATTTGGCGCACATAATCTACATCAATGTCTAGTCCCTTGGCACTTCATAATAATTTACCATGCCATAAAAATGCTTTTTGACTACTAAACTTAGGGATGTCAAGAAAACACATTTTACATTGTTTATTATCAATATTTTTTCCAGTTGAAACCAGGATTAGCGCCTCGGTCATTTTGTGCAATACTGTCATAACACATTTACTGCCAAACATATTCCAATATTCAGATCCGAAGCGTTTAAGGTGTTGAAGCTGGTCGAAATAACTTGCATGGGGCAAGCTATGTTAAGATATGTTAAGAAAATAGTAATTTTTGTCCCAGTGGTGGCGCCAGGTGGGGGGGGGGGGCATGGCCCCGTCGGGGAAGGCTGCCCACCGTCGGGGAATTTTAACAATTTCGTCGGGGAGTCTTAGTCGATACGTTAAAGTATGCAGTCCCCGACGGTTTACCTGTTTTTAGCTTTCAAGAGGACAGTTTCTCTAATAAGAACCCAAAATTTTCGCGCTGCAGAGTCACTCCATTTTCTTCGATAGTTCCATTCCACATAGCTAGAAAGCATAACCTTACAAAGTAACATCTAGGCAGAGTGCACAGTTTATGTAGAGGTCGTAAATTTCATCCCATATCTCAGTATCTAGTTGCTGTTCTCTTGTGTGTGTCATGCTGTAAGCTCAGTTGGTGAGCGACTCACGGAGCATAGTTTGGCTCTTTCATCGGGTAGTCCAGGTAGTTTCGATACAATGTATGTTATCCCCGATACGGTCTACAACACCTACAGTGTGGGAAAATCCTGGCGCGACCCCTGTTTTGTCCTGAAAATTTCTTAGTGCCAAATTTTCTCTTGGTGAGCCTGAGGTACCCCTTGCCCTGTTGACTACGGGCCTGCCAAAATTGCAGGGTGGTCACACTGCAAAAAGTCTTTCGACTTCTTGAAAATTTTCTGTGTGTCCCTGATGCGATTAAATCACAGCATCTAACAGTGCAGTTTTTCAATATTTCCCTTATCCTGGGTTAGGTTAGGTTAGATGAGGTTTAACGGGAGTGGACCGCCTAGCACCCCTTGCTTCATGGCTTTGACTCTTGTTTAATTTAACCTTCACTTGCATCACCAGCCTCAACGGTTTTTGCAAAATTCTGGATACTTCGCTCCGTCAGAAAACTTGAATTGTTGAGCCGATTTTTTTTTTAGTTTTTATTTTCTTTATCTCGTATTTTGCATTTCCATCATCAAACATAATCAATGGAATGTCTTGATTTACATCAAGTCTATGTGAAATCGATATAAGTAAACTAAAATTTTACTTCTGAATATGATAGTTTTAATTTGTTTATATTTGCATGATACACAGTCATCTTTCTTTAGAATAATTCAGATCACTGTGTACTTGTACCGGAGCCTTCCAAGTCAACTTCTTGAAATTCACCTTTTACTTAAATAACCTTTATATATGTAAGATAATTGATACCTAAAACGTATTTTGCAATGTGGTGGAGAACAAAAAGGAATCACGCATTTGAATTGACCGACGATACACACATAGCAATAAACAGATTAGGTACTTACCTGGCGCAGGAGTATCCGTGATCACGACTGCGGAACTCCCAGAGTGGGTATCTGTTATATTCAGCTAGTCTAGAACAAGAACCACGCATGGTCAGTTAAGTTGTCCTTTAGAGGACGTACAGTGTCCTTTTGGGACGTAGCTCCTTAGGGGAGCAGAACTCCGTCGGGAGTAATGTGTGGTTTCGCCCCTTGGCTCTTCGCCTGAGACTCGAGGGGACTTTTGAAAAAGTACAGTTAGAGTAGGCACTCTCCTAAAAGTGAGATAGGACATCACTACATTCACTACAATATAAAAGCTAGACTGCATCGACGCATCCGGAATGTGAATCACAATGCATAAAGTAATTTTAACGATTGCAAGGAGTCTCTAAGCATCTTGATTTCATCATAACGTTTACTCTTACACGTTTGAAAGAATTGATTTCTCCTATATTCTAGTCTGTGTAGGAAAGTGATTGAAAATACATGGCACTTTTTCGTCGAAATGTTTTGTGAGAGAATGTTGAAAAGGTTCCAACCGAGGAACCAAATGGAAAAGGATTAAAAGCACTGACGGAGAGCTTGTTGATGCATAATGCTAATGACAAGATTTGGCTACCAAATTGTTTTATATTTAACCGAAAGTGGTAAATTTTAAATCAAATCTAATCAAATACTTGACAAAATTCCAGTTCGTGCCCCAGTGGATTAGAATTTTTATTACGATGGGCAATACGCAAGGTTGCATGGAAATAACCCAAGTCAGTGCGTTAATTTAATCTCAGTAATCACCGGGGATGTATGTGGTAATAGATGCGCCCAAAGCCCACCGAAAATTGGCCTTTCATGGTCGATTCAAGCTGTAACCCAATTGAGCTCAAATTCTTCAATGTTCTTACTATCGTTAAATTACTTTTCAAGTCTTAGTAACTCAAAGCTCTTACAAAATTGAAAATGTTTCCCATAAGGTCTATTGGCCTTACGAATCTCTTTGCCTATGGCCACAGTGTTGCCATTCCAATCGTGATTGCGAAGTTCCTTCTGTCGGGAAGTGAATTACGATGTAATAGATGCACGCAAAGCCCGCCGAAAATTGGTGGTTAATAGAGCTAAATATTACGGTCTTTGACAAAAATTGAGGGGGGGGGGGGATTGAAAGGCATTGCGTCCCCTCAATTAACCAAACTACTAGCGGGACCATGCCCGTACGGCATACTCAAGTTTCGAGTTTATTTTTTTCCACCCCAAAGTAATAACAATTCATGGCATTATTTTACAACACAGCATACTTCAAAAACATGTAAGCACTAAGGGTGAGGGAAGAAGAGATACTCAAAAGTATAAGCAAATATTGCGGGTTTTACGAAAAACACTGAAGGTAATCTATCCTCACTAACCAAATATTTACAGTAAAATTGAATGACACAATTTTAGCAATTTAATATCATTGCAGTTGATCAACTTTAAGCTAGGATTGAAGAAATGTATTCCCTTCCCAACTCAGTTATGTAAGGGATGTACTTTCGTGTCCACGAATGTCTTGTTAATCACCGAATATACCCCTGACAAGTATGCACTTGTAGCGAAGATTTCCTGACATTTGAGTCTTCGGAAAGCAAGAGCGTAGCTAGGATGAAATTTTTAGGGGGGCCTAGGTAACAAATAGGGGACCGGCACCCCTGAGGGTCAGGCTTGTCAAGACTATCTAAGCGGAGCGCCACCATGAGTTCACGCCGAGCGTGCAGTTAGTTAGATAATATTTAACGACACACCAACACGAATGTGTTATATAGTGTCAACTAGATAAATTCGTTTCAAGTCCTCCCCTTTAGTCGCCTCTTACGACAGGCGGGGAATACCGTGGGCATATTCTACAACCCCAAGCCACAGGGGGCGACGCCGAGCGTGCAAGAAAATTTTTGGCTTTACAAACCCTCCAGATGGCAGGAAACGGCACTTCCCACGTGTTTTAAGCTGCATGTACCCAGCCTTGAAATTCGAATATCATGTCTGCCATTTCTCAAATAATGGGAAAAAAATCAGTTCATGAAAAATGGTAATACACAAGGCCGCACATACACTTTTTTACTAGGGAGCAAAAAGTGGGCATATTGATCTGTGGCCTGAAGGAGGGGACTAAAGGGAACGGGTATCTCCCTCCCCCTTGGAGAAAATTTTTAATTTCAGGAGGACGTATAGATAGCAAATGGTTCAATATTTAAAGGATTTCAGCTTTAAAAGGAAAACGAAAAGTAGTTGTGACTAAGTGCGACAAAAGTCATTTTTGAGAGCGTGGTGGATATGATGTGAAGTATGACCTCAGCCATTGAACTCCGTTGTGGCAAGGGTTTAAGGGAGGGGGGGGGGAGTGTTGTTGGTTATAAAACCTTTTTATGACTAACCTGGCACGGTTTAAAGACGCTTTTAAGCCATTGATGATTGAAGCTACCTATAGCAACAACAGCAACATTGTAGGTATGCATAATCGCGCGTAGCGCGAGAATTTTAGAAAAGTAGGCTAGAAATACATCCTAATAGAGCTGTAAATGATTGGTGGTGTGTACCGATATAGGCATGAAAATATTGATGTGCCTATTTGAAATTGTTTAAGTTCTATCATTACGGTCACAGCTATTTCTTATATTTTTACTGCGTTTTCTCTGTATATTCTCAAAGATGGAAACGGTGCACTTTGAAAATTTCTGGGGGTAATTGCCCGCCCCCGCTGTGTACGGCCGTGGATATCATATTGAGCTGAGATAATACAAGAATCATACTGAATTATGCATCCCTTTTCATTTATTCTGCCTGCAATTCTCCCATATTCACCTTCTAGTGTATATATCTCTTACATTTTTTCATCACCCTATCCATGGGCTACATGTCCACTACTCAATTACACATCCCCTCAATCATACCATTTGTCTTCAACCTGGGGTTACCATATTTATTTTTTAGCAAGGAAAACATAGATCACTGTCCTGATGTAGGGGTCTAAGGGTGTCCCTTCCCTTTGGAAATTTTTCCGATTTTCAATGGTGTCTGGATGCAAAATGGTGCTGTATTTGTTCACGGACTCGAGTCATTGGTATATTACTTGGTCAGACCTACAATACCACCAGTAAATCTTTCAAACTATTTAACCCGCAAAGCAGAAGTAGGGATCATGTGGGAAACACATGAAATCCGGACCTTGTTGGCAATTTTACAAATCCTACCGGACCGTGACGCCAGTGCGAACTACTAAAAAGAGGACTTGTCGAAAACAATAGTTCTACAGTGCACTTGTCATGGGCAAGGAGAGAGACACGACGTACTTGTTAAGGATAGAAGAATTATTCGAACGCAGTACCTTACCGTACGACATATTTTGTGTATGATACCGTATAGGAATGGTCGTGTAAGAATGGTCTTCAGTGTATGGTTGCCATGTTTTCAGTAAATCAACCAGACATCCGAAAGGCAGAAAGGGTCTAAACCTGGCAATGTCACATCCGAATTTGTCGTCGGGACGTTCGTTTCATCATCCAAGTGAATAATATGAGAATTAAACGACAGTGCAGATTATATACCAAACTTAGTGAAAGTAGGCATTTTAAAGTATAAGTTGATTTCGTACGTGCGCAAAATGTGTTTTTCACACATTTACTTTTTCTTAATTCTTACACATTTTATTTATTTATTTTTTGAAGGAAATACTTCAAAGTTTATTTCCGTTCAAACATTTATTTTTCTTAATTCTTACACATTTTATTAGGACACAAAAAATCTAGGGGGAGGGGCTGACGAATATCTGGGGGGGACTAGGCCCCCAGGCCCCCCGTAGCTACGCCGCTGTCGAAAAGCCTACTATTCACGCAAATATCAATTAATATTACGGATTTGAAAAGCAACAACAAAGATGTTACGTCCTCCTGAATCAAATTATCGGAGGGGACTATGCCTCTCACTCACAACATCAGCAAATATTATGGTCGTTCACCAAATATGAGGGCGGGGGGTAGTCAGTTACACAACCAAATTATTAGGCGGACCATGTCCCCTATCCCCGCGATCGCCGCCCTTGGTGGGCTCGATTGAAAAGGTCACCTCCCGAGCAGCCATATTTGGTCATACGCCATGAATGTTAAACAACGTTGAACACAAAGTAGCCTACATATGGCTCTTTAAGCATGAAACTCCAAAGTTATGAAGCTATCTTAAGTCAAAGCAAACGTCGTGGTGACTTAAGCGATGTGCCACCTCATAAACATATCTCTTTGCACAGTTTACAGTTGTGGGAGCAAGCACACACCGCGACTGAAAGTCTACATCATTATGTAAGTCTTGTAGAAAAATTGTCCAAAAAGAAGTTGAATAGTCTTTCTGTGCTTCTTCAAGTGCTAGATGTAATATTCAGATGCTACAATTATCATTGTAGTTCAAGTTTATCTTTTTTTTTTTATGAAAAACTCGTTTCAATGACAAAACTCGTAACTTAAGTCAATGTTGCTATGTAAGAAGTAATTTAAATTGACGTTGAAATCAGCGTCCACACCATTCCATTTCTAAGTCTTAATGGTAGGGGAAATCACTTTGTACTTAGTTTGTGAATCGTCTTCCTGACGGAGGCTTATGAATTTCATTTTATTAACTCTATGAATGCAAAAAGATACTTTTAACTTCTAACACTATTCCATCACCAACTCTTACTGGTATGGAAAATCACTTTGTACGTAGTTTGTTAATAATCTCCCTTGACGGATGTTTCTAGTGCGTTCAATTTTATTAACTCTGTAGATGTAAACAGATACTTTTGTCAGTTGTGCCTTTGCTCAAAATAGAATTACTTGTGATAGCTTATATTGTATTTTTACCAGACCTGCTTGAAGTTTTTTCACTCTTTTCGTTTCCTAGCACCGTTTGACTGTTTATCCTAATTTTGTAATTAGACTTAATCTGTAGTATATCTCAACATTATTCACTAAAGTGATATCGTATTGATGCTAAACTTTTTCGAACTTTTTTAAATAATTCTGTGCCAAATATTCAAAGAATTATCAGGAAACAGAATTTATTTGCTTCAAGACATAATGCATGTAAACTTATGTTGTTAATGTCTTCTAGTGCATGGCAATTCTTTTGATACGGGGTTGGTATCTTTCACGTGAGAAATACATTCCGACGTTTTTTCTTGAAAAGAAATTCATCGTGATGAATATAAAACACCTTGAAGTATTCAGTGTCACATCGAATTAATGAATGCAAAAGAATACATAAATCTAACTGGTAACTTAAAAAAAAATTCATTTTGATACCAGAATGGTTATAAAATATGTGTGCATGATTGGTATGGCTTTGCCGCTCCGTCTCTGATTCTGTAAGAAATATCGCGTTGTTGGGAGTATACGGCAGGATCGTACGATCAAAGGTTTTAATGTCAAAAAGTTGCAATATCATATAATAGTTGTCGATTTAAGTTTGCTATTCAAGATAAGTGTGCTGGTACTGAGGTATAGTAAACTTAGGCCAAGCCCCTATCTTAAATTACCTTCAAGGAAATCCAGTTTTGGCATTCACTTAATAGAAATAATTGAAAAGGGAAATATGTATTCATTTCGATATTTTTTTACTAGCGTGGGTAGGATATATGCCTCACACTTATTTGGTGATGTTCCCAATGTCTTTGAATATTTTTCTCAAAGCACGTTTTGCTTTAAGGATTAATTATCACACAACATTTAAAAGAAGCCTCAGCCACGAACGAGGACTTACCGCCCAGTATGGACTCTGCTTTACTTTTAATATGTCTTTGGACAACAATTATGGAAAGCAATTCTTTCAACAGATATTGGCAAGATATATTTCAGGTTGCAATCACATTGATTATATTATTATTGAACATATAGGAGAGCTACCACCAAAGTAACAGTTTATGTAATTAGCAAGATTTTATTCATTGTTTTCTCATGTTATTTATGTTCATTTCCTTCTAGTTTAGTGCAGTTTAAAAGTGGTCAAAGAGGTTTAACTTCTTCATCAAGTATTCAGTGAATTACGGAAGTGTCAATATTTATTTCCTTTTCATTGTAAAGAAAAGCTTTACAAAGCCTCGAAAGCATGGAATAGGGCATTGGCAAACATTTTCATTCACCGACTAACCTCAGGAAGAAATACCCACTAATACAATTAATAAAAAGACGGACAAAGGTTTCAAGTCACCGATAACACAGTCTGTGGAAGAGGGTTTCATAATTCACATCTGCGGTGGGCAGTCTGAAGTTAACGACGATGGCCCTGGATTCCCCGTTGCCGAGCTTTTTAATCAGCCTGAGCATAGTTTGTCCGATTTAAAATGTGTTTTGTTGTACGGAAATTTTAAAAGCGCGCAGGAGAGATGCAACCGAGAACTAAATACGATCATCTCTCTAAATACTCACAGGACGGGTTTAAATAGGGATTTGGCTTTCATGAGCGGTCAAGCAGTTGGTCTCTAAACGAGGGGCTTGTATCTATATATATATATATATATATATATATATATATATATATATATATATATATATATATATATATATATGGCTAGTTTTTATTTGCACTACGGTAGCTCCTATACACAACTGAGGAAGGCTGAGACAGCCCGAAATATTTTGTATTTCACTGATTTGTATTAGGCCCTATATTTACAGTTGGAAATGCATGTATCCATTTTTTGTCTTCTTTTGTCTTTTATATATATATATATATATATATATATATATATATATATATATATATATATATATATGTATATATATATATATTTATATCTGTATAAGACCTGTGTATGTATGTATGTATGTATGTATGTATGTATGTATGTATGTATGTATGTATGTATGTATGTATGTATGTATGTATGTATGTATGTATGTATGTATGTATGTATGTATGTATGTATGTATGTATGTATGTATGTATGTATGTATGTATGTATGTATGTATGTTATGTATGTATGTATATATAACATTTGATAAAACATTTAAAAATGTTAAATATATATATATATATATATATATATATATATATATATATATATATATATATATATATATATATATATATATATATATATATATATATATATATATAACATTTGATAAAACATTTAAAAACTAATGGACTTTGCTTTACGGGAGAAATGTATCTTTGCCTTTTTGGGCCTACACACATATGTAGCGTGCATATGAGTGGTATTCATTAACTGGCATTTTAAGTATCTGTGAGTATTCCTAAACATGGCATGGCATAGATCAGTAGCAATCCCTTGAATGATTAGTTTTTATATGTACAGAGAAAAGCTAAAAGGAAGTTGCCTAACCTCCAAAGCTGACACAGTACTGTACATTCATATATATAGGCTCATCATTCATACATGTGTATTTGTTCATGTATGTTGTGTGATTGTGTGCTTTGGGGCTAACGGCTCATTAGTGTGTACATCTGTATGTGTCGGCTGTAAGTGAGGGTGTACGGTGTCCCTGTGAATATTTTGCCACTGGATCGATTTTGATGTAGGGTGTTTCCGACATTGGCAAAGACATCCATCTGAATTTGTTGGAATAAAATCATATAGGCCTAGTCCGCCTGTTCCATTTAGTTGTCCAGTCAGAGTCCTCGGCCAGGGGGCAAGAATATTGCTTTATGGTTTCTGGAGTTGTATTAGGTAGAAATCCAGTGCCTCGACAATATAAAAACGAAGAGTCACAGAAGGTAGCGTCACTAGCGTGCGATAAATTTTGGTACAGAACCTCCTCTAGATCTCCCAAACTAACCGTCATGGCTCGGTATAGAGGCTTCGACTTTAGTGTTATGTACTCTGTATCTTCCTTACATTCTACGGTCAGGCCTAAACCGTGACTGACGAATAGAGAAACCTGTTTTTTAAGCCTTTGCATGACCTTTCGCCAACCAGGAGATGGAAACCTATGTGCTTGAGTGCGTGTGTGGGTGTTTGTGAGTGGTATATATATGATCACATACTTTTTGTGGTTCAACAGTTCGTTCGGGTTCCATGAGGAGCGAAACACCGACTGTGGCAACAAGCATCGAATCCTTCAAGGTGAGTGAATAATCAGTGCATAAGCTAAGCTTAAAAATTTACTAAAGCGATCCTGAGAAAAGAATGTGTGGTATGAGTATAGATCTTCGTACACGTTTTTATTGAACATCATAAGTTATGTGACATTCCTGTTTCTTATTAGGTGTCGTCTGTTAGCCTTTAAAGTTGAGGAACCATGTATGTATGACTAATCACTAAAGCTTAGCGTGATCGGACAACATCAACCGGATAACTTTTACGCAGACGATTCAGGGGCGGATACAGAATGGGTGACAAGGGTGACTCCCCACCCAGCTGGTTATAATTTTCATTTTTTAAATTAATTTGAGATCAAATTATTATAAAATAACACAATCGGGCAATTGGATACATAAAATGTACAAACCTGAGGCATTTTTGATAATTCTTGCTGAAAACGTTTGCACCAGATTGTATCTACAGGCCCATAATTCAACAAAATTTTTCAAAAGGGAGAATGAAAAACCCTCCCCTTACATCCATCTCCCAAGCCTCAATAGTCACCCCCTTGGTGGATTCCTGGATCTACCACTGCGATTGCTCACGGGCAATTACCTTGAATGACTCCCCCGGATAATTCTTATCCCGGACTATTCCCCCTGACATTACCCACATGGACAATTTCCATTCCGGACATTGACAACTAGGACAATTCCCCCAGGAAAATTCAAACCCGAACAGCCCCCACACAGGCAAAAACCACCATAACGGTGGACTATCTCTTCACCGACCAGGGGGGTGTCCTAACAACTCCCTGCACAGACGGACATATTTCCATCTCGAATATTTTCCAACATGACAATTGTCTGGAATAATTCCCTCAGTAATAAATCCCATACAACTTGAATTTGTGTGACCGAAAATGTTGGTTAGGTAATGTTGAGGATGTGAACCCAGTAAGAGCCATAGGTTAAATGTAATTTCAACCGCGGATTTTATTGTTTCACACTTCAGCGTTATGCCAGAAATCAGCCTGAGCCAAAATCCTACAACGTATTGATAGAATCTGAAAATGGCAGCCAAAGTGACATTAAGGCCCTTTAACTCATGAACGATTGGTTTTATACTCTTTAACGTTCGGTTGCGTAAGAACGTGAGATGTCACTGTAGATAGCTGGTCAGTTTCTTTTTTATTTTAAAAATGTAATGGGTATTGTATTGCTGATCCGAATGATAGGACTATTCGGATAAACATCACGAAATGGTTCCCAATTTCTTTCATTCTCTGGAGTCAATTGTAGCTGTTTAACTTGGAAATGAAACGCATTAAACCAAATAAGTGACAGAAGGACAAGACTACAATCGAAGTGATAAACGTGATAAACTCCATAACTGTATTTTTTAGCAATGTATTATGCATGGTGATGGGTAATGGACCCACGTATTATTTTGCTTAAGCTCCGAGCAGGTCAGTCGCAAGACAAGGCGCTGAACGGGGTAGGGGAGAGATAAGTTCTAGCGGGGAAAGGGTTCGCTTAACAGAAAAGGTGGTCGTTGGAAATGGGGAGTTGCCAGACATTCCTTCGCAATACCTACGCGTATGAAGGCTATGTCCAAGTAAACCAAGGAGAGAAAGAGTGGGGGTTCTTTTCGAAGATTAGTAAGGACATCAGTCTGAATGTTCGATCGTTGCATATAAATAGATGACCTTTGAACCTGTTTTAAGGCAGTCTTTTTATTATTTTATCGTCTTTTTTTTTCTCACCTGAATTTTGACGTTTTATGTAGTAAGGGCCATAGACTGACCGAAATTACAAGGGGGACAGTTCATGACAGCGTCCAGTGACGTACTATGATAGTTAGCACCCAGGTGAATCGTCTAAATTTGGCTTTGTAACCAACTACCGTCCTGAGGGAGGGGGTGTAGGAAGAGAAGTCTAACAGGAGGAAATGAAATTTTTGTAAGGTCTCTTTATATGTGCAAATTGGTTCTGTCTTTGGTACAGCTTTGAAATGATTATGTGTTTAGAATTTCTCATTACTTAGTGTCTATTTTGGTATTTTGTCTTAGTTTGAGGGGGGTGCTGTCTAAGGGCCGGGTAGCCCACCTACTCTTTGAGAAGTTGTTGGGTACTGTAAGATGCCTAAGATGCAAAGTGCTTCTATGGGAAAGCTTAGACCTGGTTGTATTCTTAGAAACTCTCACATTTTAGTGCCTTTTCTTTTTAGCTGGGTTTAAGGGAGATGGTGCTGTCCAAGCCTCCTCCCTCCTTTGAGAAAGTTTTGCCCTTGTAAAGTTGATTGAATAAAAAATGGTATTTTCTTTGAAAAAGCTTTTTTTTTATTTTATGTACTCAAAATTCTCATTATGTAGTGTTTTTTCGGCTGTGACATGGCACGCTGCCATACCGCAGCCTAAGACTTAGCTGGTGCGAACCCACCCCTCTTAGTGCGCTTCTCTTAGGGCCACCGTCGGTTGGTGGGTAGCGTAGCTCTATTTTTGTTAAAAGCGCCTCCCAGATTGGCGAAAATGAAGCCTTCTAGACCTCCAAAGTTCTTTAGAAACCGAGACTTCAGGAAGAAAAGTTAAAGTTGAAAATGTTATCCAGTAAAATCACCTCGTAAGGGAAACAGGATTAAAAGGTACTCAAACAAGCTCATTGACTTCAGCATGAAATAAAAGGTTATCAAAGGCTATATATTTTAAATAGGCATGCTGTGCCAGAAACCGCGTGAGAAATAATACTGAAGTCTTCAACGAATAGTATTTAGCTGTACTGTGTGCATCATGCATGAAGAAGGAGGTTCATTGTTTAGTGCAAGTTACCCCCATAAGGACCTGTCTGGGGCGGGGTCCGGAGTTTTTAGTATAATAAATGGGTAACTTTATTTATAAATTAAAAGGGTTACTTAACACTGAAAAGTCGTAAAAATGCTGTTGTCTGTATTTACAGGACCACAACGACTTTTCACATAATGAACATGTAAACTTGGCATATGATACTCATTGTAGGATCGCTTTACATAAAATCCTCTCTCACATGAATTCAAGGACGGGAGCATGCAAAAGAGAGAGGAAGGTGCCCCAAATCCATTTTCGACAAAAATGTAAGATGTGCAAAGGCGTTTTACCAATATATATTTCTTCAGCTGTTATGGCATATCTACGTCCCTTCACCATGACAACCCGTATGGCACTCTCGAAAGTTGTCATCTGAAAATCCACCTCCGTTGTAGAGGCTTGTCTGGCGAATCCTCTTTCTCTCATCACATTGTATCACATACAGTGTTGTTCTTGCCGTGGACGTGTGTTAACACTAGGGACACTCTACGTTGGATGGACTATTTGAACATGTCCCAAACGAATGTCCACAGGAAAAAATCCTCCCCTTTTGCTTTAGTCCGACGGTGTACGACCACCTACCACCATCTTCATTAGACTGATATTTTGTCCCCATCACATTGGATTCCCATTTCCTGGAAACCGTTTGCTGTAGGTGATAGGCGTTTCACTTCTCCAGAGAGACGTCTGTTGTTGGCACAATCATTGGACATGTTGGGAAAAACAGCATTCCTAGTCAAAGATTATGCACGTCGATCCATACTCTGATGGATTTCAGGATGACGATTCTGCGGCGAACCGCGTGGTAGCTTGACTCCAACCCCCTGGAGGATGGATTCTTGCGACTTGAATAACTCCATGTTCCCTTCAAACAGGTCTAGGACACATTCTTAATTCTCTGAAGATAGTAAAATTCTGCACAGGAAGATCCACCATAGGTTAGATAGCTAACCGTTGGCTGGGGATTATCTTTATCATTAAAGATATCCTCGACAAATTGTGAACATAAAATATCTGGCAACCAGATTTTTTACGTTACGTTAGCTGAATACGTTGTGGATTGGGAAGAAAGGTTACAAAGAAGTTGACATATGATGTCACTACATAATAGACAAAGCCAGGCAGGGCCGTCTTAACGCATGGGCCCACTGGGCCCAGGCCCAGGGCCCCGCGATGTCAGGGGCCCCGCAAATTGACCTCTGCGCAAAAAATCATATCTCCCCTTGCGTAAAAGATTTTTGTGTGGAAATACTTTTATATAGTCTTGAACAAGATTCACAACGGATTCTGAGTGTTAACGTAACATGCCAAAAGTCCAGTGTTGTTATTAGGGATGGAGAGCAACTGGAAGATTACTCTTCTATAATGTATTTCAGCTTTTAGATATATCACATAAGTTATTCACATAAAAGTTCCAATTTCCATGCTTTATGCGCGACATGGGAGGGGGGGGGGGGTAAATGCAGGCATGTCTATGCTTGAGCGATGGTCAAGGATGTCAATTTTTCACGCAACTTTTTTCGAACACACTTGATTGAGGGGCCCCGCTCTAATGCCGGGCCCAGGGCCCGGTGATCTCTTAAGACGGCCCTGAAGCCAGGACCATTATTTCGGTTCCATAATATCGGGAGCAACTACAGGTATCTCCTAGCTGAGGATGATAACTCGCAACACCCGGCCACGAATTCGACTTGAACAATTAGTTGGAGCTATCGAAGGTACGACCTCTCATTTCATATCGTCTACGAACTGTGCGAAATTATATAATCTATGTAACTGGACTTGGAGGAGGTGCAAAAGTGCAAAGCGCCGATACCGTTTTTACTACACAATGGTTGAGATTTAAAAACCAAACGACCTGCTACAGTGAATTACACTGTATGAACCTAAGGTGTGTATTTATTAATCGCACTTTTTAATTCCTTGATACACTACCTGTTCTTTTCTGACTTTTCTAACTTATGAACAGAATTGAGAACAATGTAAGTTGAGTAGCTAGAAATGTAGATTATGTTGAATTTCGTATTTTCGGCTACATTTGACAAGTTGCTCGATCACCCTTTGAAAGTTTTATGGGCATACATGACTTTCCAGACCTTCCACAGAATCCACACCTAAGATTATAGCCTACCCCCTAAATAACAGCTCTAAAGAAAATAATGCATTAATTGTAACCATGTGGTGGATTTCCTTCCATCTTGGACGCCATTCTGAAAAGTGCACTCTCTGGAACTCTATTTTTCTTAAATTTTAATTTTATTATTGCGTTGTCTGATTGTGGCAAGCCTTCCAAAACCCTTATGTAGCAATTTTTAGGGGCAGCACATCTTTTTTTATAAATTGATTCTTCTTCATTGGAATCGACCTGCGGAGAGTTCAAAGCCTTTTCGTGTGTGGATGTGTCTTTGTCTACCTCAGCTCTGGTCCTCGTTCAACATTGTTACAATTTATTAAATTAATCAAATAAGTACCTCCTCATACTTTTAAGAGGGATCCTCTAACATTCAGATATTTGTGGATGTGCTGAACTCAATCACACCTCTTAAATTTATAGCCAGCATCATTTGTATTGTTGCGTCATATTGTGTTTATTTACAGACCACAGTGAGAATAGGCTGTGCATGGCCTTACGCGGGACTGGATTTTTTTTTTTTGTTTTGGTGGGAGGCAAAATGAGGCGAATTCAGTTGTAAATACGGAATGGCAACAGAGGCGGATAGGGAGCGCGAAGCTGTCCCTGCTACATCGCAGGATGTAAGGGCTCTCCTTAGGGCCCCTAGTGGGGTACTGGAGGCAAAGCCCCCGAAAGCTCAGGGGCATTCAAGAAATTGTTGGCATTAGAATGATGCATTTTAGCTTCTTCAAATATCACCCTAATCACTTTGGATGGGCACTTAAAAGAACACAAAAATTCACATTTTGACTGTTGTTCGGTTATACTTTTAAGGGCTGATGATGCAGACGGGTTGAAGAAGGGGAGGCTATATTATTTTGAGGGTTTCTAGGTGTTTTCAAACAATGATTTTACCCAATTTGTCCTACAGGAGGTAAGGATGGGAAAACTATAGTACTCAGAATAGGTGCACGCCAAGCGCCCCGATAAAAAATCGCATTTTTAAACTACACAGAGGTAGCAGTAATGTAAAAAATAGAAAAATTAACCTTCAGGGAGGGGGAGCTTCCCCCTTCGCATCGGGAATTATTTGAAATAGTCCATTGTGCAATACTTTTTGATGGTCTTCTTGTACAACTCACATAGCCTCCTTTTGTTTCCTTTTTATTATTAAAGGTTTAATGACCTTGAAAAGCTTCCTGTTGTTTCCATAGCATGATGAACAGAGAGGGCCTGTGTAGTCAAGTCACCCTATAAAAGTAAGAAAGTGATCACATTTTGGCATAAGGTACAGTGGCGTTTGGATAAACAAAGAAAAACAAAGAATGTAATTTGAGTAGTACATAAATGACCTCACAAATTATTGCACAATATACCGTTTTAAATTGAGTGAATAAACTTCAACATTGTATATCTCAGCTTTGAAATATCCCGTAAGAATGGGAGTTAGACCATCTTAATTCATTTTGCAAGCATATAAACATAGATTTCAGACTTAAGGTCCCTTAAAGTGATATAAACACCCTCTCCTTTTCCAATATCGTAACCCATAAAATTAATTTTTGTTGGAATTTCCTGGTCGGTAGGTTGTAGAAAGACTTTTCTTGCATGTGTATTACGTTTCACCAAATACAAAGTAAAAGCTTTGCACAGGACTGTTTTAACTTTGAAAATTTATCTTTTTCAATGTCTGTAACTTAAACATAATCTTGGTTTAATTGTATTTTATAGCAAACGTCTCGACTGATCCAGCAGTTAAGGAAAGGGTGTTACCATGTCTCGTGTCACCATTGCTACGGCGCTGTTCATCCTTAATATTGTTGGTGAAATTGTTCACGTAGCCAGCGTAACCTGCCGGGATATGAACGGACTGGATGTGGATTGGTTTGTTTGCTCCCAAACACTTTTCATAAACCTTATCCATTGACGTCACGGGACTTGATTTTGGACGGCAAACAATGAGGCACACTGTACGCACGACTTAGATTTCGTATGCGCGTGTTGTAGACTTAAAGGGGAATTTTCATCATCCAAGACAGTTCCAATTCTCCCAACTATGCAACTTCTAGCTCCTCCCATAATTGTATGAAGCTCATCCTTGTGCAGGAATAAACCTGTTTTATTGCTTAAGGCCATGTCCTGGTGAGCATACAAGGCTATAAAATGTAATAAAAGCACTCTCCCTGCCTTGTGTGGAATGTGAGCTACTCTGCATCTTTCAAATTTTCAAACTTTGATGTCAATCAAAGAGCAGTCACCAACTGAGAATTTTGATACCCCCACACTAAAATATACTTTGGGGTGAGGACTGTCTGCCTTTAAGCGCGTATCCCCAACCGGTACACAAATCAGCTGTCTGCATTTGTTAGTGTCAGTTGTAATGATACGCGCTTACCTTCAGCTGAGGACACAATTTCTGTTCTGTGACATCATATGCACAAGGTCTATATCACATTTTAATAAGCCAGTTCAGAGTTAGAGTTAATGATACTATAATACTATTATAATAATATGATGTCAAAGGTCAAAGGCATGTCCGTACAGGTCGCGGGTACTGGGGGGCGGCCACTCCCCCAAATGTTAGAAACATGACTTAATCGGGCAGATATTTTGTCTCAGTCGGGCGGAAAATTGGGCATTTAAATTAGGTCTGGAGTCGGGCAAAAATCATCGCCCTCCCTGAGAAAAACAGCCCCATACGGCCATGGTCAAAGGGGTAGAAACACGGATACGCACAATACCAGCGGCTTTTTTTTTCGAAGCTCACTCCTAGAAAGTTGCTTATCTTGCTAACATGAAACTTCACAAATATTACCCCCATACATAGAATAATAAACTAATCAAAGATTGAAGCCAATTGGTTCAGTTTTCAATGTGTTCTGAAAGCTTGAGTGAAAACCGCAACAGTAACTCTATGAGCGATTGTCTTGTTTATACTCCACAAGTTTTACTTCTGAACATGCTCGCTTGTAGCTCTTCACTGGCTTATTTAGATGGGTCCCGTTCAAACAATTTTGTTAGAATTGACATTAACGTACAAAAGATCTTGTCAAAGGTTTGTCCTTCCGTTGTCTTTACCGTAACATATCAGAAAGAAGTATTTTCCGGTGATTTACTCCATTTACTCCATGTCAGAATCTAAGATTTGTCATCTTTCTGCAATCGCTTCATCTTCAAATATTTCACAATTTTAAAACTTTTTTTCTGTCCTAACAATAGGTACTACATTTACAAACTTCCGAAGATTACGTCGAATCAAAATCCTTTGATAAATGAAGGCATCGGTTTTTACTACCTTGATTATAATCAACAATCGTTTCAACTATCTACAGCTGCAATGAACGAGTCGTCACAGCCTGTCGCTCAGACTCTTCAGGAGATCTATAATAGTCCATCTGAAAATGTAAATGTCTATTTAATTGTTACGTGCATGTATAGTAAAGAGATGTCCTTTAATGATCTTTTCTATTTTCTTCCACAACTGCCTACTAATCTAGATCTCCCAATGTATTTTTTTTTATTTAGGTAGCTCATATCATGTACAATGATCATCCTCCAGATGAAGAATATCAATGGTCATATGGGCACACAAAAGGTAGGTATGCATTTTCAATTTTCATCCCTCGTGAAACTGATGATTTTGTGAAAAAACGGTGGTTTGACCAGGGAGCTTTGACTTCGAAGCCCCCTCGGCGCTTAACCATGCCTTCTCAACTGTGAGAGAGTCAGTTTTCTGTCACAGTCTATACATGTACTGTTCTTTCATGAATACTTGTGGATGTACATATGTGTCTGCGTATGTGTTGATGCCTTTGCTTTTGAGAACGTACTCACGAAGTGCGCTGGAAAACAAACCTTTCTTTTTCAAAACCAAGTGATGAAAAATTGCAAATTCGGTTCTTAATATTAAGAAAATATTACGTTCGTGACCAGTATGGTGGGTTAGCGTCTTCCGCAACCATATTAGTTAAGGAAATTGCTCCAACCTCATTTCCCTCACGATCATCGTCCTTGCAAAAGCATTTCACATCACCACGTAAAACAAGAACCGAGTGTGATAAACGTTTTTCTGTTCCAGGGTGTTTCAATGGTATTTGTGTTGTCCCCATTTTATCCATTATTTGATAATTTCTACTGGTTAACTGTTCCCTTCACCCCTCCTTCTGGCTACGTTACAACCCTTGTTCCTTGAACTACTTTTCAAACGGACCGCGGCACCGTTTTGAAGTGTTAAGTCAAGCTGTTTGCATGGTCGAAAAGGGATAGTGTATTGTCAAAGGCTCAGGACCGCCTGTTGGGCAAGGGCTCAAATGGGAGCTTCCACTGCCAACGCGTTGCTTTACGACGCTAAGCGACCGCGAACGTGGAGGAAGCCTATGGGTTATGAACACGGACTTCAATACATGGACAGAGGATTGCGCAATCAATACGGTCGCCACCGTTCGAGCAAATTTCGGCTACCCAAGATGGCCGCCGGGCTACTACCATTTGCCCAATTTGATGATGAATCTGCAACATTTCAGACAAAATATCAGTATGAATGGAAGAACAATATCACAGTCCTCCATTCTATTTGATGAATTTGGCCTGAGCTTGCATTCTTTCGAAAATATTACAAGTTTTTCACACAATTTGTCGATACTCAGCCACTTGAGCAAGTCCAAACTTTTACACACAAGACTATAGCAGGCAGCCATGGTAAGCCTATTCGTGTACGTACGGTGGAGACAATTTACGCATAGGACGGTAGTGCAATATGCTCTGTCCATGTATATAAGAAGTCCGTGGTTATGAATTACAACTTCACGTCGGGTGGCAGCCATTTCAACAATTTATATCAGTTTTGTTTCTTTTCAAAGGCCAGTTCAGTAGTAGTGTAGTATGGGGAAGTGGCACCCTTTTTGGTGGGTAAATGTGGGTTAATCAAGAACGTGAACTGTTTTGCACAGACAGCGTGATTGTGCCATGCCATGTGTTGTTGCTAGTAGTATACAAAAAGACAACAAAGGGTTTGCCCCATTATGTAATTACAGGTTTGCATAAGTTTAAGTGGTGGGGCTCGAGCTGAATTGATAAGGTGTCAGTGTTTCTGTAATTTATTGGATAGTATTCATTTCGCCGAGAGGTGAATCTCGTTTAGGCAGCTTGATATGATTACCGTAAATGTAACGAAAGTACGAACCCTTACATTTGTGCTTTTCGTTTTATTTCATCGTCAAGATTATCAAACTCATTTCGATATCGTCTATGGTCAGTGAATCTTATCATCACCAACATAAGCTTTCTTCCCAGCGATCAGGGCTGGAGTACTCGAGTCCGAACGTGACCTCAAGTCCGGACTTAAGTCCATTTTTTGGACTCGGACTTTAACTTGGACTTGAGCTCTCTGGACTTGGACTTGGACTCGGAATCGGGCTTTCTGGACTCGGACTTTGGCTTGGACTTGAAGTCGAGTCCATCAAGTCCAGCCTTTTTCTTCATCATATTATTTTAAATTTCATAATCCTCCCAAAAGCAATGGCATTTGCCATGTAATAAAGCCTATAGTTTTCTTTGATGTAGTAGGTCTACTGTACTGTAGGTTATGAGGACTTGTACCATGAAAAGATCTTAGTTTTAGGAAGATTTATTAGTTCCTTATCATCATCTTTACAATCACTTAATTTGGTCTGTGATACAGAATGTAAGGGCATCAGGAAGGAATTGCATGCATGTCCACACAACTATGACAATGCTTAATGCTCTCTCTTTTATGTGTGTAAGTGTGTATGTTTCTGTCTTTTTGTGGAAATAGGGTAGGAAAGGCGAAGTTGTTGGTATCTGGAAGTATGTTTTCAGTGTTTTCCACAAGGGGTTTCAGGGGGCGGCTCACCCTCGAGTGGTAATTGCCGCCCCCTGAAATAGCGTCCACCCCCTAAAAATCCAGCCCCCTTCATTGGAAAAACTTTTTTCGGAGGTGGGGCGGAATGGAGAGGAACTTTTGTAAGAGTTAAAAGTCCGTCGATCTAGTCCTACCAGAGAAAAAACAAGGAAGCGTGTAACCATAAGAGAACATAAAACAGTAACAAAGCAAGCGTCTTTTAGTTTTCATAAAGGTTTGCATTTACCATCTGGGCTAAGGTGTCTGGGAAGGTGTTTGAATCTCTTCAACTCAGATGAACAAAAGAAATTGTTATTATGTCATCGCAAGAGAGTATATTCCACGTACCGTCAGGACATTTTCAGAACATGCGATTATTGAGCGGACTCTTATGGATGATATAGGCCATGGCATAGACGGGGTAACGGGGGGGGGGGCAAGCGGTGGCACTTGCCCCCACTTTTTCCCAGAGCTTAAAAAATAAAAATAATTAAAAAATTAGTGAAAGTATAAGGGAGACCAGAGAAATTATAAGAGAATTTTCAATAGCCTATTATGATTAAATTTTGCTATGTTTAATGAAGGAAAATATTAATATCAAAAACTATAAAATTGCTAGGAAAATTTTTCTATGCACGCTTAGAGCGCACCTCCAGAGACAGCTGACTAATAAAGTTGAAAATTTTGTCTAGCACAGTAAAATTTCTTTCCTCCTACCTGCCACACTATTGCGATTTGAAGCTCTGAAATAAGGGTTACTGAAAGTACTAATGTACGTCATAAAATGCACCATGGTCCTTGCAAACAAAATCCCAAACCCTACCATGTATAGGGAACCGCAATTCTTAAAACAAAGAAAGAAAAATGGGCGTGCTTCGCATGAGCCTTATATAAATGGATTTCTCATTCGTACTGCTGTACTGCTGTGCGTAGGAAAACTTTGGTGGAATTGCCTCGTTATTACTTCCTGTACAGCTTGACTAAATTACCATTTCCAAAACCATTGCTACACCTTTCGCTGTTCATTTTTCTCACCAACTACCACCATCCTCAGCAAATTGATTGACGGTTACTATCTTAAATTTGCGATAATCATATGAAAACTATTTCATTATCATTTCACATTACACCTGGGTGAAACAGGAGTTTCTCAAGAAATGGTCCAGAATGGCCACAAAAGCCGTCCGGTTTAAGAAAGATATCTCTGGAAGGACCCTCAGTCCCCTGCCTCCGGCTTCACGCCTTCGGCGATCGCGGTTAAAGGCTTCGCCGGCCACAACTTCTCAAGATGTAGCCTCCAATAAAAATTACATTCCTGGCACTTTGTCAAGTAACTGCTGATGCCCTTGACAATGTCCATGTAAAAACTACCCACAAAAGATTTTACTGGCTTCTTTAAGTATCACATAGTCTATAACCTTCAAAACCGACAGTAACCTTATTTTTCACACTAATAAAAAGTTGAGGGGCACTTGTCCCAGACCATCGACAAAATGAAGCACCAAAAGAGCCTCTATAAAGTAGGTAACAGGTTCTCATATCCTGCTCTATGGAAAGAACAGGAAAGAACAGGGAAAATTTTTTATGCAATAAAAATACTGCATTCAAAACTAAGGAAAAACAATAGCCTACAATTAAATGTCTCAACGCTGTTTTCTTCTGCGCGCTTCGCGCGCACCCATTTTTAATATTGCTTCGGGGTTACTTCCTGTAGAAAATCCTGCTTGTCATAGCTTCGATCAAACTCATTTAATATCATTGAAACCTACAATGCGCTCATGGTCGTACGCAGCGTAGGAGAAGTTCCCCTCCCCCAGAAATTTTCAAAGCAAAATTTTTATCGCCATCGATGTGTGAATTTACCGACTCTTTAGAGATTGTTTAGAAGCAAGATGTAAGGCACGGAAAGTGTCATTTTCGATACCGTAATAAGGGACAAGCACTCAGCGGAGGGGGGGGGGGCAAGAGCCCTCTCATTGGGGATACTTTTTTTCTTAGCATTTCTATCACTCATGTCACTAAAAATATGAAAAATGCGATTTTTTTTCAGCGCGCTACGCGCGCACCCATTCTGAATACTAGGTCTCCCATTTCTTAAATTATTGTTCCAAAGCCCCTGGAGACCCTCAAAATAATCCATTCTCCCCTACTTTCTCAAGCCGTCAGCATTGTCGATCCCATCTGACTGGTCGTCTCATGGAGTAAGAATATAATTGACAAGTGTCAAATTGTGATTTTTGTGGTATGTTAATTGCCCACCTTATGTCATTTGAAGTTGAAGCTAAAATGCATCATTTGAATACCTACAATTTCGTAAAAAACCCGGAGCTTCCGGGGGCTTCGCCCCTGAACCCCCACTGGGTCTCTGCCCCTGGACCACCCCAGGGGCCCTAAGGCGGGCCCTGGACCCCACGCCGTTAGCAGGAAGCGCCGAAGGCGCCGTTTGACATTCAACTCAACTTTGCCCCCCACTTTCAGACATCAAATCCCGCCCCTGGGCCATGGGATCCAATGTGTTTATGTCGTCAAGTTGACGATACGAGTCATCATGTCTACATTTTCTTGATTTTTCTGGGGCTTCATAAAGTCAAGGTTTACTGAATGCAGAGAGTTTAATACAACTTAATGGGCTCTCACATTACCTAGACCGACTGCATGGTCAAGTGGTTAAAGCATTAGACTTGCAGCCGGAAGGTCTGGGGTTCGACTCCTGGCCGGGTCATACAGAAGACTTTAAAAATGAAACCTGCTGTCATTGTGCTTGGTGCTCAGCATAAGCAATGGAGTAGGGAAAACAATCCAGTGAGACACAACTGGAAAAAAGGTCCTGGCCGGCCCGACTTAAGCCAATTGGTTAGAAACTGAGCAGTAAAACCTCATCTAACTCTAACTCACATTACCGGCATTCATGGGATCAACCGTGTATGTTTCTGCTCCAGAAACATGCTCTCTCCGCTGTGAGCGATGCCCCCTTGCTCTGAACGATGCTCCCCGTTCCGGACTGTTCCAAGGCGTAAAGTGTTCGATGGGTTCCTAAAATCAAGCAGATTAGCTAACCTGCTAACAAAACAAGTGTTGTTGCATTTCCGCTACTTGTCTGTTATACGGCAAACCCTTTTCTGTTTTTCAGCTTATGTTGGTGATGATCGGATTCATTACACATAGACGATATCGAAATGAGTTTAACAATCTTGAGGACCCAATAAAACGAAAAACAAAAATAGAAGGGTTCATACTTTCGTTGCTTTCACGATAATCATATCAAGGTACCTAAAGAGATTCACCTCTCGGCGTAATGAATACTATCCAGTTTAATTCAGAAAAAAACTGACACCTTATCAATTCAGCTCGAGCTCCATCAGTTAAATTTATGTAATTAATTACGAGTTATGGGACCCCATATAGTCTATGTGTTACACTACCAGCAAGAATACAGAACATGACACAATCACACCGTCTGTGCTTAACAGTTCACGTTCTTGATGTACCCAGATTTACCCACCAGAATAGGGTGTCATTTCCCCGTACTACGCTACTTGATAACAAAATATAAATATATCAATTAAAGCATGTTAAGAACATTTTCAAGTAAGGAAAATGATTAATTTGTTATTTCCTGTTGTAACCATGGGCGTAGATCGGGGTGGGGGGGGGGATATATCCCCCAACGTTTCACTAAGGGGATGGCCCGTGTAATCACCCCCCCCCCTCCATGTTACTGTCTACAGTTACGTGTATGCTGGGAATTACATTTTATTCTTCATTGTTGTAAGCGATTCTTCAATCTCTGCTTTATTCTCCATCACAAATGTTCTGAAACTATCAGAATTTCAGCAAATCCCTAGCAAACTATCAAAATTTTAGCGCGCTCCGCGAGCTTCAAACCTTACGTCTGTGTTATTCTTATTATCAATATCTTCCGATAGCAACTTCTGGAGAAGCACAGCAGCGATAAGGTGAAAAATTACGAACTAACAGGTAAAAGATTGGCTTATGGCAGTGGAATGTAGGTTTGTTGAGCAATTGAAAGTGTCTCGATGCAGAGCCTGAATGTAGGTTTTGTCATGGAAATCTTATTTAATGAAAAATTTCGGGGAGCTTCTCGCGCATTCGTCACGGTTTGTACTCCATGTCATGACCATTATTATGGTTATAATACATGAAACTGTTCTCATCACAACACTTTCCGAAGAACAGAGATACATTTCCAAACATCTGTTCGGACCTCGCATCAATGTGGGATCTTTCAATCTAATATGTAGCATGATGTGGAAGGTTGAAAGTACATTATGTGCCGTTATAAATTTTTTCAAAATTTTTACCAAGCCCTTCGCTCGCAACCATTATCGGTATAGATGGTGATTGTTAATACACTTACGACGAAACAGTATTCTGAAACGCGCTTATTAATCCTTCACCCCTTTTGCTACACCTATCAGGAAAGTCTAATATCACCTCCCTGCACCTATACTCTCCCTCCCTCTCATTCCCCATTACTGGAAGCTGTTCGTCTGGATTTTCGTTCAAAATTAGTAAACATATACAATAGTTGTAAAGTGTTCATAGTCTATATTATCATCTGGATGTCAGGTAGTAGTACGCATTATGTCATTGTCCCTATTTAATATGATTAATGCAGAGCTTCCAGGAGTTCCTATGAATGTTTCTGTGGACTCCACGCACGTATTTTTGTCTAAAAAATTTCCCCAAATAGAAGGCATGCAGTAAAATAGGCAAAAGGGAGGAGGCTTCAGGAGGTTTGTTGACAACGTATTTTTTTCTTAATAGACAACATATTCTCCTCTTTTACCTTACCAAAATTAGAATTTACTAAATTATGGACATTTTCCAGCCATATATGATCAGTTCCAAAAACATGCCACCATTTTACATCCAACAAACCTTAAATAAACAAAAATTTCGTAAGGGGAGGGGATCCCTTCCAAGGAAGGCACTTTTATGTAGTGACGAACGAAAGATCAAAACTGCTGTATAAAAATGCATGGACGCATCAAAGATAAAGTGCAATTTACGCAGACTTGGGGGAACTGAGGTATTATTACGACATCATCTATGGTGCCCCCCAATCACAAAAAACCTGGAGGCGCCACTGATCTCAAGCCAACTTGCAGGTCTTGTAATGATCCCCCAATTCAAAATCCAGTTGTCTGGGGGCGATACGCACTGTCTAAGAAGAATTTTTATGACTGGCTAACGCTAACCCTAATCCCTAAGTAATCCCTAACCTTAACAAAGGATACAATAGGTTCAGTTTCAGTTTATTCTCTTTTCATCCTCCGAAGAGGTATTAGAGCCAATAAATATAACATTAACAAAATTATTTTCAATTTACGAAGAACTTCAGAAAGAGAGAAAATGAAAAGAGCAAAAAAAAAAAAAAAGAAAAATAAATAATTAAAAAATAAAATAAAATGAGAACAGAAAAAAGGGATAAAAGTACAAATTAATTCCGGCCCCAACCTAAGACTTAAAAGCCATTCTTAACTTTTCACAAAATAGACTCAACTTCACTAGTTTTTTCTTACTTTTAGTTTGAAGTAATTGCTCTATTTTTAAAGTGTTTGAATTCTTACTAAAATAAGGTTTAATATACAATTTTCTGACATCTTTAAATGCATCTCACTCAAATAAATAATGAAATTCATCCCCGATACTTCTCCTACTGCACAACGTACATATTCTTTCATGGACAACAATGCCATCAAACCTCCCAGTTACTGTAGGAATCTTAATGTTTCCACAACGAAGTTTACACAAGTTAATTCTTTCACGCGTATTTAGTATTATCAGGCATTTTTCAAATTCAAATTTCTTCTTAAAAATTCTGTAAATTAAACATTGATTATTAGCATTTACTTCGGACAACCACTCTTGCTCATACATGTCATCAACCCTCTGTTTAATTACCCTTTTAAGATATGAGACTGGAAAAGCCATGCTGCTAGAATAAAAGCTTTGAGGATTCATGATTACGGCGTCCCACATATAAGATAAACCCGTCTTATTAAATACTGAATGTAATTTAAGAATCCAAGGTGATGAGTAAATTCCTTTATCATGTAAAGTTCTTAAAAGCCTGTACATCATACACGAAAGTTTATGTGTATCACCATTGACTAATCTACCCCAAAAGGACACCATTCTGACGTCAACCGTATTAACTAACTTATGTCTTCCCAGCTCCCCATATACCATACAATTTGATGTATATTTGTTTACTCTAAGGACGTTTTTAAGAAACGTCAATTGAAATGACTCCATTATTTTTAAATCTTCGAACCCCCATATTTCGCAACCATACATAATAATAATTAAAACTAATTTATAAACAATGACAACTGTAAATCAACAGGCAGATTAAGACTACGAGATTTAGTAAGAAGACTATACAATGCCCTGTGAGCCTGATTTACTTGCAACGCTTTTCCCTTTGTAAATTTATTATTAAAGTTAAATTGAACACCTAAGTAAGAATAAGATACAATTCAATAGAACCAGCCAATCAGAAAATACCTTCTTAGACAGTGCGCATCAGCTGGTTGTCTGGGATGACCCTATAAGTTGATCCCTGCCTTTTTAAGGTTAACAGGACATTGTTGCTCTTGTACCAGGGAGCTGTTTCGGATAACAGCTCCCTGCTTGTACAATTTCAACCCAGTGCAGCTTATCAATGAGTTTTGTACTCAGAATAGCATTTCCTAAATCATGTATATAACATACCAATACCCAAGAAAATTACCTCTGAAATTTACCCATTAGAACAGCCTTCCTGGCACTTCTGAGACATTAAAACCCAGGAGCTTCCGGGGGCGTCGTCTCCTGGTACCCCCACAGGGGCTCACAAAGCAGCAATAATCATTTGTAAGCGAAATACTATCAAAAGTAAGCTCCGCCCACTTAAGTACAATGTTGCATGATGTATTAAGGCTACAAATCTACAGACACTTTTACAGTGAATTTATGGGATATTTGATTTGCTCCAATTAAATGCCTAAGCCTTTTCAGCGTTGGTTTGACATCGTTACCTTTAATACCCTAAATATGAATCCCACATATTCTCGTGATCCAAAAATGTTTTAACTTGACGTAGAGAATCATTTCATACTAATGACCATTAACTGTTGCATTTGCAAATATCATGTTGAACTACTCTTCGACTAATACAATTGTAATAATACAAATGTTTTAAGACATTAATTCTAATACAATTGTATTGTAACCATACATCTAATCAAACCAAGATGAAAGATACGTTTACTTTATTTGCAGGAGTTGTTGCTTACGATAGAAATAATGGTTTCTGGATGATCCACAGTGTCCCCAGGTTTCCAAGGAGATTCGGCCCATACGCATGGGCTGATAACGGACGTCGGTATGGACAGAGTGTGCTGTGTGTGTCGTTCAAGTCGCCTGAAATGGAAAATATCGGTACGATTTGTGACTTCATTTAAAAGGAATTTTGAAAATTAGAAAATATTTCATTTTACACAAAACTGGTAGGTGAATGTCTAGGTCTCTGTCCAAGAATATCATGCAATCTGTATGTCACGCCTCGGATAATAAGTCTAAGTCATAGGCGTAGGAAGCTTTTCGAGACTGGGGGGCTGAACCTTGTTTCGGATTGCCGTCCTGGGGAAGGGGTCTAAAGGGAGGGGGTCCCCCTCCCCCTTCGGAAAATTTTTGGGTGTTTGAGGGTCCTCAGATGCAATTTGGTGCAACATTTTGGACAAACTTTAAGGAAAATTACTGCAAATTTTTGACATTCCTTACAGAAGAGACAAATAAGGGGTTTTTGCCCTTGGATCTGGGGGGGGGGGGTAGAAGCATACTTCAGCCCCCGCATTTTTGACTGGGGGCTAAAGCCCCCCAGCCCGCTTCCTATGTCTATGGTCTAAGTTATAGTAGAAATTTTTCTCTCCAATGCTCAGTCTTAAATTTACGCAACGAATTAAATACAAAATCATATTTACTATGTTAACTTTGCAAAGGTTAGATATACTTCAACCCGGGGTTGAGAGATTTGAAAGGAACACCTTACTAGAAATAAAAACATGAGGTGCTTTTCTAGTAATAAGTCACAGTCAACTGTCTAGGCTAGTACTGTTTTAACATTTATCCTACCATTTAGTTTAAAAGTGGGTGCAGTCTTTTAAATAATTTTTTTTATTGATGTGTTTTTATCCTCAAGTGACTTAGCTTTTGCTCTGACCTCCAGCCAAGCAATTACTCTACAACTACCCTTGTGTATATGGGAGCAATTTACCTTCGAACTTGCTGGAAATAGCTCCAACGTTTCAAGAAGTTGTATCCGGTTCCCATGTTCCAGGTGCACCTTTTTACAAACAAGTCACACTTCGGTCGCGCGGAGGGCAGCAATTTACACATTACGCGAAACACAATCATTTCGGCAAAGGTAACATTTTTTGTCTTTTCCCTCTCATATGTAATGTAGCATCACGTTAAATTTTGCACAAGTACACTTAGTGATCATATTGATGACAAAGTTATTTTAAGGAGCTAAAAAGAGTTGGCTCAAACCAAGTGTATCGGTACCAGACTTGCAATTCGAGTGCAAACTCTAGAGTGCGAGTACAAGGCTCTCAAAACGAGTACAAGGATATGAGACCAAGTACAAGCACCTGACTTCAAATTCTCTGAGTACGAGTACGAGTACACAGCAACATGGCCGTACGGGACTGTTTTCCTCAGGGAGGGCGGTGATTTTTGCCCGACTCCAGACCTCATTTACCTGTCCAATTTTCCGTCCGACTGAGACAAAATATTTGCCCGATTTAGTCAGGTTTCTGACATTTTTGGGGAAGGGGCGGCCGCCCCAGCCTCCTAGCCCATACGGCCATGCACAGCCATGAGTACGAGTATGTTCATGTGTAGAATGTAAGACTTGGACAGTTATTTTAAAGGTCCTTAAGGTGGCTGTTGGTTTGAGGTATTTGTTAACATTTTGACATAAAAATTTTGCAGCATTTCATTCCTGTATACTACTAATTTTTGTCACTGAATTGCTAAGTTCAGCCAGAATAAGTCCTTCTTTTACCTAAAATATTCAATGTTCGTGTTTAAAAACACCATGATGATACTTGCAAGTGAAAATAGTAGAAAAGCTTAAGATTTTAGCTGAGGTTTCAACGATCCTTCAAAGATGTGTTGCAAAGTTGCGATAAAAACAATGTTTGACTGCATTCCCTCCTTGACTGATCATTGTTTGGAGACATGGGCATTTATCTTTATCCCCGTCTGTACTCTTTGGAAATTTTAAAAACACAATAGCCAACGGTTTGTATAATCTTGAAAATGATGAAAAATGCATGGCCTGTCATAGACTGGAAGGGTGCTATAAATTGATGTACTCTAAACCCCCTTCATGTTCAAAATATGCCTTCTCATCCCTTTAAGATATGGTCCCTCACCATATTTGCATATCCACACTTAACAAATATTCGAATGTCTGCAGGTACAGGCAGGTACAGGCATCCACTTATATTAGCTACGAGCACGTAACCATGATGTTGCCACATTTTATGTATGTTTACCTCCACAGACCTTTACGCAAAGTTGGTAGCAGAGGACCTTGAGAGAGACCTATACGTGGAAACATGGAAACGTAATACACCCCTTCCTTCGGACTGTTCTGCCCAACATCATGCATACAACATTCTGGAGATTAAGTTTCCCTCTACGGATCAGTTCTCGTACAGAGAGGACCATTCAAAGTGGGCGATTTCAGATCAAAGTGCAAACGTCATTTGCATTGGTGATATCAACCGGGAGGTAAGGGATAACTATGTCGTGAAGTATGGAGCACCATTTGGCTGAATTGGGCTCCGCTGTTACATGATCCAAAAGCTAGAACGAAGATAAGTTAAAAATCGTGTTTTTTAAATAGAAATAAATTTCATTAGCTGAGCAAAATGTATTTTCTTTAAATACGGTGCTGTGGCCCAGTGACCGTTGCTGTGGCCGGTTGGATATAAACTAGGCGGTGGCATTTGAAGCGGTGGAGCTTAGCAACCGGGAGGTTCGGTAGTGCAATTCCAGGCCGGTCAAAGTAAGATGGGTTTTTCATCCAAGAGCAAAATACGGTTGTCCCATCTGAAATGGCTTTTCAGAAGAAACCAAATTAAATGCTGAGCAAGTTAGCCACCCTACGTGAAGTTGTAATTCATAAGCCGTATGGGCTTCTCCGACATTCGTGGCCGTTTAGGGTCGTAAAACATCTGCCCTTCAAGGCCTTAATTAAATAGGAAATCAAGAATCATTTCTTACTATCCACTTGGCAAACGAAATAAAGTAGCTTACATAATCTGTTAACTCAAAAATGTAAATGCTGTGTCAGCTTATTCGAAAAATAAGTTTTTGTTGAGATTCAGAGGAGGTGGTATCCAGTGAAATCAACTAAAAATAAGTTGACTTATTGAGAGGAAAAAACTGCTAAATCTTAGAGATCTCCTCTGACTTCCTCTGACTTCGCTCACAAGTATCTTTTATTATCTTTCTGTATAAAATATTGAGTATTGAAAGTATATCAAGGAGCTGTCCTGAATTGAATTTAGAAATCACATGATTGAAAGGACCCATTCCCGAATTGGGATAACGGACTAAATACAAATGTCCTACAATGCATTTTCATGTCGTATGGCAATAAATATTTCAACTTTTTGTATACAAATTTCACTCAAATTGCACTTAGTAGTGCAGTTTTTCGGAAGGAAAGTCATACAACCAATGCAGACTGTAGTAGGGTGACCCCAGAAGGGAAGCCTGCTTGAAACTGTGACAATGGTATAGACCTTTACCTCAGGCGACGTCATTTTGGAGGCAAACAATGGAGTACACTGCATGCACGAAGTAGACTTCGCACTCGCGACTTATGCACGATTTCCACCGGTACACAAATCAGCTGTCTCCATTTGCTGGTGTAAGTTGCAATGATATGCGCTTGCCTCCATTAGAGGGCGCACTTTTAGTTCTGCGACGTCATACGCATAAGGTCTACAGTCCTTCCTCTAAAAGACGTATTGCGTAAAGATCAATTGAAACTTGCAAAGTAGAAAACTTTAAGAGACGAAGTTGGTAAAATTGCAGAGGGGTACCTTTGGGAGGTTAATCCTCACCGGCTTTATTACTGTAAAGGTTATATTACTACATGACAGAGAGTGCGTTAATCAGGGTTTCTTACCACAATTACACTTCTTTAAAAGTTAGCACAAATGACGTGGATATGGGAGGGGGAAAATGGACTACATGTACCCGCAGCGGATTTCTGTCCAAAATTGTCGGAAAATTTATAATGAACTTGAGCTACGCTTTCTGTAGGGGATAGGGTGTGGTGAATCTTCGATTGAGCAGTGGAATCTACTTTGAAAGTGAGCTATCACAAACTTGCCAAATCTTTCGCAAACTATTAACATAGGCCTATTAGCAAATCCTTAGCAAATTATCAAACTTTTCCCAAATCCTTCTCAAAGTGCCACAGTTTTTAAACGTCTCGCGCACTTTCATCTTCATTGAGTATGCTAATTGTCAAACGTATCCGCATTTTAATTGGTGAGACTTCTTTATGTTTTTGTGCACAAGCGTGTTTACGGAGGGGTACAGCATTGTAAGAATGTCGAGCTGGGGAAGAATTTCCACCTTCCGCCTTAAAGATACTTTGTGAAAATTGCAAATGTTTTTTTTTATTGGGGGTGGGGTGGGGAGGGGGTGGGGTACGTATCAAACAACAGGTTTCCCCTTCAATAGGCAGGCATATTTTGCTAGGGAGCTGACAGTGTATCGGTGCTGAGTCTGCATGCATTTTTGTTTATGGAAGTGATTTTAATGCAAAATTTTGGAGCCCTTCACACGCATTCGTTACGGTAGGCACTCCATATCTCATGACCATTATAATAGGGGAATAATAAAAGGAATTTTCTATTATATATTATATATTCATACCCCAACCTTTGTAAGGAGAGCACGTTTAAAAGTAACGTAGAACAACTTTGTAGTACCATGAGAAGCCAACGGTAACACTTTTCGAGCATATGTGAAAGATTTCAAGTGTGAATTTATCATTACCCATTTCTTCAAATCATTTTACGGCGCTCTTTACGCGAAAACATCGGTTGATGGTGAATGTCAACGCATTTTTTACACAAAAGAAAAGCTTTCTAACACATGCTTACAGACCTTATGCGTTGACGTCACGAGACGTCAGTTTAGAGGAGACACTGAACTATATGCTAGAAAGGATCATTCCACAATAATGTTTTGAAGCCATCGTGGAAGGTCACGTGATGTAGGTTAGCTTACTTAAGTCGCCACCGCCGTAGAAACGCGTACCTAAAAGTGAAAACGCTTAGGCAACGATGTACATGCTAACGCGCCGTCTCTTCGGCCTCTTGGACGCTAATTTGCCGGCTACCACGCGTTAGCATGAACGCCATTGCGCCGAGGTAAAGTTGCTCTAGCAACTTCCTGAGAAGGCATACATCACAATAGCCGTATAACATACAGAGCACCAAACGCTTACCGTGTTGGAAGCTTTCAGGCACATCATTGGCCAAAATGCACGCCTACATGTGCGCGCGCGTGGTGCTTTCCCTTCGTGCGCCTTTTTTTGTCAAGAAGACGCGTTCGACGCGTTGTACAGATTATCTGTGCACAGCTGGTATGGACAGTCAGTAACAAGCGCGCCTACTCTGTGTACTGTCAGTGACGGTGCTATCGCGAATGTTACGCAGTCACCGCGTCTGGACGCACCATACAAAAAATGCGGTCACACACGCTGTACCTCAAATAGGCAGGACCACTCCTAAAAACAAGGAAAGTTCGTAAAAAAACAATCTTTTGATCACACAATCATGCATGAATCATAGTGTACAGATGTCCTACTAAGTAATTACAACAAAAGCACTAGAGACGTAATGAGTAACAAAGGATTGCTTTAGCGTGTATATACATCAATGATTCTGCGTTACATTATTTTCACTTGTAGCTGCGCGTTTCTAGGGCAATGGAATCGACTTGAGTAAGCTAACCTACATCACGTGACCCTCCAGGTCAGCTTCATTGACGTGCGTCCTCCAGTTATTTAGCTCAGTTGAGGAAGACAATGCAGCACACGTGTACGAACGGCGTAGATTTCGCACGCGCGTGCAGTAGACTCACGCGCGTATACGATTGGTTGACAAATCAGCTGTCTGCATTTGTTGGTGTAACTTGCAATGATACGCGCTTTTCCTCCAAACAAGGGAGCACTTTTTGCTCTATGACATTACATCACGGACTTCCCATATACATGGACAGAGGATAACGTGCCCAATACGGTCGCCACCGTTAGAACAAATTTAGGCTTACCAAGATGGCCGCCGGGCTACTACTGCCTGCCTAATTTGACGATGAATCTGCAACATGTTAGACAAAATATAAACATGAATGGAAGAACAATTTCACAGTTCTTCATTCTCTTTCTTGAATTTGACCTGAGCTTGCATTCTTTCGAAATATTTCAAGTTTCTCACACAATCTGTCGATACTGAGCCACTTGAGCAAGTCGAAACTTTTACAAACAAGGCTATAGCAAGAAGCCATATTGGTAAGCCTACTCGTGCTCGAACTGTGGCGACAATTTACGCATAGGACGTTAGTGCAGTATGCTCTGTCCATATCTATAAGAAGTCCGTGCATTATATGCATAAGGTCTATTAGTCCCTGAACCTTTGGTTGTTCCTCAATAATTTGCAACTGTACACTGATCGTCTGAGTTCGCACTGCACATGTTAGTATTTTACGTATGTCCTATTATAAATACCACACAGCTTCCAAGTTTCTCCCGGTAGACCCACTGGGATATTACTGCTGAAGAGCCCGTCACATGGCCCCTAGACTAGTACTTTTCGGAGAGAGCTCCGGGCTTCATAAGGCTATCTCATTTGCATACATGTAACAAAGAGCGAGTTGATGTTATGGTCTAAAATTCCGATTGTGTTAGTATGTAGTGGCTGGTGTTTGCTTTTGTGACAGGTAAAGCCAGGTCTGAGGTGTCTAAAGTCCTATGTGATTGTTTCTTCTGTTTTTCATTTTATTTTTGTCTAGCTTTCTCTTTGTATTTTGATGCTTTTTGCCATAAAATTACTATCAGTTCAAGTATTAATACTTTTTTAGACTCTTGTCCCTCTTTGAAGCGAAATGGAGTGTAAACTAAACTAAAACTGTCATTTTTTGCTAGCAGTATGTTAGAAAAAAATTACTGAACCACATACGTTGAGAACGATGTGGTACATTCTAAAAACTATTTTTTGGGGTGTTAAGGGTAGAGATCAAAGATCAAAATATAGATCAAAGGACAAATTGGCCTAAATTTTGCGAAAAAGTGTCGCAAACTCATTCTTAGCCGGAAGCCGTATCAAGCTCATACTTGGTGGGTAGGAATACTAACATACTATAGAAAAAAGTGCATGCGTAATTGATAACGTCTTAGGTAAAAAGTCACACGACAAACGTGCCCTTTGGAAATTTTCATTGTCTGCCTGATACCGTATGTCATTAAACCACATGATATGATTAGCAGCACTTGACAAAATTTAAAAAGGGCATTTTGGTTGTTAAGGGTAGTGATCATAGGTCGAAATGTAGATCAAAGGTTACAATGCCCTTAAATTGTGCGAAAAAGTTTCGGGAGCTCCTCGTAAACCGTAGTTGGTATTGATAATGCATACGTAATTGATGACGTCATTGGTCTAAAGGCCAGAGGTTAAAGGTCAGATTAGCTTGAAATCAGTATTTTGACATTATTTGTAGTATGTTAGAAAAATCAATTAAACTACATGATATGTTGAGAACCATGACTTAAAATTTAAAAAGTGCTTTTTCATTGCTACTGGTAGAGGTCAAAGGTCAAAATAAAGGTCAAAGGTCAATTCTGAATTGCAAGAAAGAATTTCACCAACTCTTTAGCTATACCCAATCCATGTTCAAACTTGTAGTTACTCAGGGTTAATAGATCTAAGTCTGATCTGTCCGATTAGCATGCAAACTCAAAAAGGTTATAGGGTCAGGCAAAATTACTTAGGGTTACCACTTTAACCCTAACCCGGACTACTTTTCACCCCAGCCCTGAGTTCTATAGAGGTCAGGGGTCAGTTAGGGCGAGTGGACCTTAAGAGACCTAACTATGTTCTTTACGATGCAATCGAGAAATTTCTGGGTTGACCAACTCAACCCTAACTCTCCGCCCTAACTCTTGCTTTAGGGCTAGGATAAAACGTAACCCTAACCGTTACAATTTCCAAGCCTGATTTCGAGGCGAATTTGTTTTTCAAGTCAGGGTTACTCAGGGTTTATAGACCTAAGTCTGATCTGTCCGATAAGCACGCAAACTCAAAAAGGTAAGGGCCAGGCAAAAATAGTTAGGGTTACCACTCTAACCCTAACCCGGACTGCTTTTCACCCCAGCCCTGAGTTCTAATGAGGTCATGGGTCAGTTAGGTTGAGTGGACCTTAAGAGACCTAACTATGTTCTTCACGATGTAATTGAAAAATTTGGGGGTTGACCAACTCAACCCTACCTCTCCGCCCTAACTCTCGTCTTAGGGCTAGGATAAAACGTAACCCTAACCGTTACAATTTCCAAGCCTGATTTCGAGGCGAATTCGTTTTTCAAGTCAGGGTTACTCAGGGTTAACAGACGTAAGTCTGATCTGTCCGATTAGCACGCAAACTCAAAAAGGTTTAAGCCGCAACGATTGCTGTAAGACGTAGAAAATGCCAACCAGAGAACGACCTACGCTCTCACAGAAGAATTCCGCCAGGGACAAGCCTTCAGCCACACCCCATAGGCCTCCACAACGTAAAGGTACGGTGTCCTCTTTGGTGGAACAATTGGCTGATGACAACCCTTCTTGAGGAGCCGCCCTAGACAACTTCAAAAAGGTAGTGGAAGATTCATTATCATCGTTACATGACGGCATCAATCAGTTAAAGGTTGAACTAGGGCAGGCAATTGAATTTCAGGCCAAAAGAGTCGACGATCTAGAATCCAAAATGGCGGACATACTGAGCGACCACACTGTATTTCATGCTAAAATATCCCGGTTGGAAAGCGCCCTTGAACAAAAGAAAAAGGAGTTGAACAAACTAGAAAGAATGTCTTGACGAAATAAATTCCGTATTGTAGGATACCCCAAGCTGCATCAGGAGAATGTTGAAGACATTGTCCGGGACGAAATAATTCCATTGTTCGGTGACTCAAATGGGATCGTGGTTGAGCGTCGCCATAGAGATGGTCGCGGTTTCAATGGACGCCCTCCCCACATCTTAGTCAGATGTCCGTCGTATCGAATGAAGGTTAACATAATGAAGAATTGCAGAACTGTCTTGAACGGAAAAGATTATTTTATTGTAGATGATCTAACCAAAATGGATCTGGCAGAGAGAAAAAAGTGGGCCGTTCAAGTTAAACAACTCTATGAACAGGGGACCAGACTGCGGTTTTCGGGAGGCAAATGGCGTGACGGTGAAGGGAAACCTTTCAACTTTACATCTTGAGTCATACAACTACTCTCCTTTTGGATCTTCTAAAAACATGAGAACCGGTTCTTTGATGCAACTAATCTATTTCATCTATTTCATTTCCTGAAGAAGTCAGAGCCACTTCTGACGAAAGCTTGACTATTTGAAGACCTTTGACGGCGTACTCGTTGAAATCATTTTACTAGTATGGATTCCCGTCATGAAATCCTTTCTGCTTACTTAACTACAGATCATTCCCCCTTATCACTATCCTTTAGATATTATTTCATACCAAAACTAGAGTGTTTTATAAGATTATTCTGTTTCTCAATCCTCATGGTAAACACATCAATAACTACTGAAAAAAAAAAACTAAACAATATCTATTTTTTACTAAAAAACGATACCATTGTTGCCGATGACCGTCAAAGTTATTTGTTTAAACATAAAACATTTGAAATTGTTTAAACCTCTTCCAGCTACTTTTAGTTTCACGTAAATCTATTCTCAATAAGCGAGTTCGATAATTCGTACACAGCATAAAAATGTAGTATACAAGAGGGAAAAGCTCAGCACACAGTATACTGGGTTCGCCTATTTTCGTGCTTCCCAATTTTAGTGCAGAATGTATATATAATGTCTATCTATCTATCCATCCATCCATCTATATACATACATACATATATATATATATATATATATATATATATATATATATATATATATATATATATATATATATATATATATATATATATATATATATATATATATACATATATATATATATATATATATATATATATATATATATATATATATATATTGTTACAAGACGACCCGTCAGGAACACCGGATTGAATCCATCGACGAGCGAATGGAAAGTTCCAGAGAATTCAACTTCAACGTAGCCTTTCTAGAATTTTCTCGAAGGAACTGTTTACGTAATGCGACACTTCTAAGAAATATTGGCATTGTTTGTTTACTACTGTGCATACAAGAAACGTTCTCGTAATTGCTCGACTGTGTGCTCTAGAAGTTTCTATTAAGGAACGTTCTTGTAATTGCTGGACTGTGTACACTAGAAGTTTCTGTTAAATTCTGGAGAGTTCTCGATTAAAAGCCTAGGGTATAAAAGGCAGTTCAGCAACTGTTGTAGGAGAGAGATATATCATAATACTTCATGGACACCAGACATCCTTGTTGAAAAGTTATTCTCTGAACGAATCACCTGAAGCCGGCCCCTGACACTGTACACTTGTGATAAATTGCTTTACGCCGTTTCTACGCTGTGTAGTGAGGTTGTTATCATCCATCGCCTACCTAGCCTTGTCATTATTCGCTCGTGGAACCAGTTCCTACGCTGCAGGTCTACTACTGTACCATCGTCGACGTGCATGCACTACCAGCCCTTGGACCAGACCAGAATAACATTAAGTAAAGGATTGTGAGTAAATCTAATTAATTATTGTAAATTTAAGTAAGATAAGGAGATTGTAAATAACCATTAAGTTGTTGAATTTCAATCTCGTTCTTCTGTGATCTTTCGCTGTATTTGGTTTGACTTGCGACCACAAGCCGTAACAGAATTGGGGGCCTATCCGGGAACAAAAGTACTAGAAAATTCGAGAAATTCTGTCGTAAATCGTTAGCAACTGTGCTTGTCCAGACTTGTTAGTTGTTTGTTGAACGCTTGATACAATTTCAAAATGCCATTCAACTTAGATAAATTCGTGGCTAGTCCCTCAGTCGAGGAACTTGATTCATTAAAGAAGTCTGAGATTGTAAAGGTCGCAAAACATTATGGCATTGAATTTCAGCCTTTAATGCGGAAAGACGAGATTAAAAGATATGTTCTAGAATATCTCGTGGATGAGAGTATCCTGCCTAGTACAGTATTGGAAACAGCTATCACTGTGCCAACAGACAACACATTTGAATTGAAAAGGCTTGAAATGGAAATGAACAAGGAGGTTAGATTAAAAGAAATAGAAAGAGAAATGCAAAAGGAAAGGGAGGAAAGAGAAGAAAGAGAAAGAAGGGAGGCAAGAGAACATGAATTTAGGTTGAAGCAACTAGAGTTAGGGGTCATAAAAGGCTCAGACCCTAAAATAGGCTTGGATACTGGGGGATTCGATGTTTCTAAGCACGTAAAATTTGTTCCCAAATTTCAGGAGGATAATGTGGAGAAATTCTTTAACCACTTCGAAAAGCTGGGTGAGCAACTAAAGTGGCCAAGAGATAAATGGTCCATACTCATCCAGAGTAATTTCACAGGCAAGGCTCAAGAAGTGTATTCCGCTCTGTCAATAGAGGACACCATGGATTATGATAAGGTTAAAAAGGCCATATTACTGGCCTATGAATTGGTGCCCGAAGCTTATCGCCAAAAATTTAGAAAGTATCGTAAGGCGGATACACAAACATATGTAGAGTTTGCTTATCAAAAAGAAAGGCATTTCGATAGATGGTGTGCTTCCAAAAAGGTTTCCACATTTGACGCCTTAAGACAACTAATGCTGTTCGAGGAATTCAAACGGTGTGTGACTGATGACATTAAGACTCACCTTGAGGAAAATTTGGCTAACAAATTGAAGGAAGTGGCAAATTTGGCTGATCAGTATGCACTTACCCATAAGTTTGGTAAAGTGGGTCAGACTCAAAACAAGGGTCAGTTTAGTAGGCCAAATAAGAAATATGACAATAGTAGTGGCACAACAGGTAACAGTGGATCTCAGTCTGGTTCTATCTCTCCAACAAATTCTGGTAAAAAACAACCAGATTCAAGTCGTCAAAAGAACGACCAGGTCAGCTCAAACAAAGCTGCCTTTAAAGACATAATTTGTAGTTTCTGTCACAAAAAGGGCCATACAATGGCAAATTGCTTCACATTGGCAAAATTAAAGGAGACTGAAACAGCCTCCAATGCCTTAGCCATTGTAGAGAACTCTCCTGAGGTAGTCGTGACTTTACGGCCTAATTCTAAAGACCAAATTAAGGAAGAATACCTTCCATTCGTGTCTGAGGGGTTTATTTCCCAAGATGGCAATTCAGCTCATCTACCCGTCAAAATTAAAATTTTGCGTGACACAGGCGCATCTCAGTCGTTGCTTCTTGATGGAGTTTTGCCATTATCGGACTCTGCTTCCACAGGGGCAAATGTACTAATTCAGGGGGTTGAGTGTGGATTTATTTCTGTCCCTCTCCACAAAATTAATTTGAAGTCAGATTTAGTTTCTGGGTCGGTGATAGTAGGGGTCAGACCTGCTCTACCTGTAAAGGGGGTATCTCTGTTGCTAGGCAATGACCTAGCTGGTGGAAAGGTAGTAGCCAATGCACTTTTAACAGATAAACCATGTGATTATAACAACACAGAGCAATTAGAAAAGGAATTTCCAACTTTATTCCCTGCCTGTGCTGTCACTAGAGCTATATGTCACAAAAGCTCGCCATGGATGATAAAATTAAACATCCACCCTCCAAAAGTGAGGATACAGTTCCCAAAAGTGGAACAAGTAGGGAATCATGTAAGGATGATAATCTTAAACATCCACTCTCTAAAAATGAGGGTATGATTTCTGAAAATAAGGATGATAAACTTAATCATCCGCCCTCTAAAATTGAGGAATTAGTTCCTAAAAATGGAACAACACTCCCAAAAGAGGAGTCAGAGTCTGGAAAAGATTCTAGTAAAAATATTCATGAAAGTGAAGATTCTTGGTATGATCTCAGCCAATCTTTTATGGCTAATCTTAATGATAGTCAGGATTGTGAGTCTCCTGGCCCCACACATAGTGAGGGGGTAGAACAGGAAAAATCAAAAATGTCTGACACACTCCAAAGAGACCAGTTGTCAGTCCAACAACAACATGATGAAGAGCTTCAACCATTAATAGCTGGTGCACTCACTGAGGATAAATCGAAAGACGTCCCAGTCTGCTTTTATTTGAAAAACATTATTTTGATGCGTAAATGGCGACCACCTGATGCACCATTAGATGAAGAGTGGAGAATTTACCATCAAATTGTGGTACCTAGGACTTATAGAAGGGAAATACTGAGTATTGCTCATGAAATGCCATTTGCAGGGCACCTAGGAGTCAATAAGAGTTACCACAGAATTCTAAATCACTTTTATTGGCCAAAACTTTAAAGTGATGTGGCCAAATTTTGTAAGACCTGTCACTCATGTCAAATGGTTGGGAAGCCGAATCAGAATATTCCGGCTGCACCCTTAAAGCCAATTCCTGCTTTTGAAGAGCCGTTTATTAGAGTCATCATTGACTGCGTAGGTCCCCTACCTAAGAGTAGGGCAGGGCATCAGTATATATTAACCATTATGTGTGCTTCTACAAGGTTTCCAGAGGCAATACCTCTGAGAAATATTAAGGCTCGGACAGTCTTACAAACTTTACTTAAATTTTTCACATTGTTTGGGTTGCCTAAAGAGATCCAGTCAGATCAAGGGTCTAATTTCATGTCAACTGTATTCCAACAGATGTTGTATGAGTTAGGTATAGACCAAATTAAGTCTTCGGCTTATCATCCTGAAAGCCAAGGGGCTTTAGAAAGGATTCACCAAACATTGAAGAATATGTTAAAGACATATTGTCATGATAATGAGAGAGATTGGGATGAAGGCATTCCATTTGTAATGTTTGCTGCCAGGGAATCTATACAAGAGTCACTTGGGTTCAGTCCATTTGAACTTGTCTTTGGACACACAGTTCGTGGACCATTGAAATTGTTGAAAGAGAAGTGGTTATCAGATCCAGGTGAAGACATACATCTACTTGATTATGTATCCCGCTTTAAAGATCGTCTTCATGGAGCATGTGAACTTGCTCAGGAAAATCTGAGGTACTCTCAGAACAGAATGAAAGCGTGGTATGACAAAACCACTGTGAAAAGAGAGTTTAAGCCTGGTGATAAAGTGCTAGTGTTTTTGCCTGTTTCTGGTCAGCCACTTCAAGCTCGCTTTTAAGGACCTTATGTCATTGAGAGAAAGGTCAGTGACACAGACTACGTCATTTTGACACCTGACAAGCGTAAATCTAAAAGAGTATGTCATATTAATATGATGAAGAAATATTATGAAAGAGAAGATTGTGACATTTCTAAGGATGAAAGTGTACATGATGTAAATAGTAACACTAATGATACAGGTGATCAAGTGTGTATTATCAATGCTGATCATGAACTCAGTAATGATGAGATCAAAGCTAATAATGTTCCTGACATGTGTATTAAGTTACAAAATTCTGATGTGTTGAAAAATCTCGACCAGAAATTAAGTCATCTGGATCACAAAGAAAAGTCAGAAATGAAATCATTAATCTATGAATATGCATGCTTGTTCTCAGATGATCCTACTAGGACAAATTTGACTGAACATGATGTTGATGTGGGAGATGCCACACCAATCAAGCAGCATTCTTACCGAGTTAACCCTAGAAAACGACAACATCTCAGGGATGAGGTTCGGTATATGTTAGACCATGACGTTATAGAACCTAGTAATAGTGAATGGTCTTCCCCTTGTATATTGGTCCCCAAGCCAGACGGTGGGTACAGATTTTGTACTGATTACCGAAAGGTGAATGCGGTCACAAGAACGGATTCCTATCCGATACCCCGTATCGATGATTGTATTGATAGGATTGGGAAAGCTACGCTACGTATGTATCAAAGTTTGACTTACTAAAGGGGTACTGGGAGATACCACTCACTGAGAGGGCTCGGAAAATCTCGGCATTCGTGACGCCAGATGGGCTATTTCAGTATAAGGTTATGCCGTTTGGTATGAAAAATTCACCGATGATCTTTCAACGCTTAGTAAATAACCTTACGTCATACTTAGAAAATTGTGAAGTATATGTTGATGACCTTATTGTATACAGCAACTCATGGGATGAACATGTACAACATGTTAAGGCATTATTTGACAAGCTTGCCAAAGCTAATTTGACTGTCAATTTGGTCAAAAGTGAGATTGCTTGTGCCCAGGTGATATACTTAGGGCATGTGGTTGGTCAGGGTAAAGTTAGACCAATTAAGGCCAAAGTCGAGGGCATTGACAAATTCCCTGCCCCAACTGATAAAAGGCAGCTCATGCGCTTCCTAGGCATGTCTGGTAACTACAAACGTTTTTGTCCAAATTTCTCTGACATTGTTGCACCATTGACAAAATTGTTAAAGAAAAATGAAAAGTTTGATTGGACGGATAATTGCCAAGCAGCATTTGAATTATTGAAAAAGGCACTAATGAGTTCACCAGTGTTGATTGCTCCAGATTTTGAAAAACAATTTGTTGGCAGTAGATGCCAGTGACAATGGCATAGGAGCAGTTTTGCTTCAAACTGCATGATGAGCATGGTGTTGATCATCCTGTTTGTTATTATTCGAAGAAATTTGACAAACACCAGAAAAATTATTCAACAATTGAAAAGGAGACATTAGCTTTGATACTTGGTCTTCAACACTTTGATGTTTATTTGGGAACTACTAGTTTCCCTATCACTGTATACACTGATCATAATCCTTTGACATTTTTATCTAAGATGAAGAATAAAAATCAAAGATTGATGAGGTGGAGTTTGTTTCTGCAATCATATAATGTAGATATTAACCACATTAAAGGGAAAGACAATGTTGTACCAGACGCTTTGTCAAGAATTTGATCTGATGCAGTATGTTGAAAATCTCACTCTGAGTTTTGAAATTTTGTGTTAACTATGGCACAATGTGTATTGATGATGCTACTGTATTCATGTATCATCACCTAGCAAGACAAATTGTATGTTATGATTATACCTTCCATTGAATATTGGACTACATAATATACATACTGTAGTTATTACTGTAAAGTTATACATTGTAAATATTGTAACTTAGGTTTTGTCCGAGACGTCCAAAACTTTTTCAAGGGGGGGGGGGGGTGTTACAAGACGACCCGTCAGGAACACCGGATTGAATCCATCGACGAGCGAATGGAAAGTTCCAGAGAATTCAACTTCAACGCAGCCTTTTTTAGAATTTTCTCGAAGGAACTGTTTACGTAATGCGACACTTCTAAGAAATATTGGCATTGTTTGTTTACTACTGTGCATACAAGGAACGTTCTCGTAATTGCACGACTGTGTGCTCTAGAAGTTTCTATTAAGGAACGTTCTCGTAATTGCTGGACTGTGTACACTAGAAGTTTCTGTTAAATTCTGGAGAGTTCTCGATTAAAAGCCTAGGGTATAAAAGGCAGTTCAGCAACTGTTGTAGGAGAGAGATATATCATAATACTTCATGGACACCAGACATCCTTGTTGAAAAGTTATTCTCTGAACGAATCACCTGAAGCCAGCCACTGACACTGTACACTTGTGATAAATTGCCTTACGTCGTTTCTACGCTGTGTATTGAGGTTGTTATCATCCATCGAAATAGGCTGACGTGGTACACTAATTCAGACTGGGGGACTGCCTTTTCCCCTTTAAGCTAAATCAACGTGTGGCCAGCCTAACTGCACAGAAGAGGTGTCTCAATCCCACTTTACAGTAGAACATTTTTACACCAAAATGGCAGTTTATATGCGAAACCTCACGTAAGAACCCTCCTTACACTGTTTTTTTTTGCGATGGATTTAACAAAGGATGATTAGACAAATTTCAAACAAAAAGTCGTACAGTAGTACACGTGTTGTAGGTACCAGAATGTAACGTTTAACCCGACGATTTTGAGGATTTGCGTATGTGCAGTCGAATTACTCACTTATTGGAATTGATCTGTTGAAAATAAATATCGTCTCGAATGTTGTTACAGTATCTCTTCTCCCACAATCACCTCTACTTTGAGAACTATTTAAGAATAAAACAATGGATTTAGATGTGATAGCATCTTACTTTTTTAACCATACATTTCTCTTTTCTTCAGAGAGATCAGTTTGACCGAGGCGGAGGTACATTATGCGCCAATCTACCCAACGTCTGGCAGGAGTATAAGGACTTAATTGCCCAATACGAACCATGTCCATAGCAAGGCTGGGAACTGTCCGTGTCTATTTCTTACATTACGAGCAAAGCTCACGCTTGGCAGAACCCTTAGGTTTTGATATATTACTGAAGGTCTCGTCTTCGCTTACATAAGCTTAGGAAATGGTTATCAACAAACTTTGGAGTTGCTCCGTGAAGACTCGGAGAGGGCGGGGGGTAGGGGCGTGCTAAAAGTTCAATTTATCTTTGAAAGTCAGTACTGTTTTGACTTAAATGAAATTCACGTAATGGAGAAACAATTTTTCCCTATGCCTTGTGGTCGTGTTTAGCGATTGTAATAATGGGGGCGGTGTATCCACTGTGTATTAGAACCTTACTCGTACAATAAGTAATACTGCTTGTTTTTCCATTCCCTTTGCAGTTGTTAGTTGTCTTGCTTACCTTCGTCTGTGGTATTGTTGTTTTTTTTTTCTGAAGATTTTTAGGTTGTTGTTCTCTTTGTTTTATTCCTTAGATGCCTTTTTCGTGTAGGCCTAAATGAAGTTAATAGCACATGAAGTAAAATGTTTTAAATTGAACTATTTTAGCATGTGCTAAATGAAGAGTAGTTAAAGTTAAGGTGACGGGATTGATTGTTATCCTAGGACTTTTGAGAAAGGAATTACGTGTAAGAAAGCCTGAATAAATGCATGCCAACTGGAAATACCGCCACACTTGCTCAATATTTTGACTCGAGTATATTCTTGGACAACTTTATAACACTAAACCCGAACAACCCGATCTGCTGCTTTCTCTGCTGAAAGACAGTTCACTGTGTTCCGCTCGGGAATCGAAAACCTCCTTTCCTTGTTACAAACACGATGATGTTGTCTGTCTTTTTCTTTACTAGCCTGCATAGCTGGCCGCAGGGTTTCTGCCTAAATGAAAGAGTTACTTTCTTAAGTCAGGAATGAGTGGACAAAGAAACAATGCTACGTCAGATATTCAGGCCCGTAGCCTGGGCGAAATCCTTAGGGGGCAGTTCATGACAGCGTCCAGTGGCGTACCTAGGATAGTTGGCACCTAGGGGAATCCTTTCTTTGTTACACAGTGCCGCCATGAGGGGGGATGGGGATCTGAAAGGAGAGATCTTAATGGAGGACGAGACATTTATAATAGGTCCCTTGGGTGCAAATTTGGGCTAACTTTGACAAAACTTTCAGCTTACTGTATGGCATTTAGAAATCTTCATTATATAGTCTTTTCTATTTGCGAAGGGAAGGGGGGGGGGGCGTGTATAAGAGCCTGGGTGACACACCTACTTTTGAGAAATATTGTGTACGTTAGATGGCTAAAATGCAAAATGGTGCTATTTTTCCTTTTGGGGAAAGCTTGAAACTGGTTACATGTTTACACATTCTCACTTTTAAGTGGCTTTTTTTCTGTTTTCTTTCGCTAGGTGTAAGGGAGAATTTGCTGTCTAGGGCCCCTCCCCGTTGAGAAATATTTGCCTTTTGTAGGGTTGCTGGGATAAAAAATGGTGCTGGTTTGACGAAGCTTTGAGTTGATCATATGTACTAGAAATTCTTATTATTAACGGTTTCTGGCTGTGACCATGGCACGGTTCAATGGTACAACAACAGCCGAAGACTTGGAGCGGACCTTTCCCCTCTTATTGCACTATACTTGGAAGGCCACCATCTGTTAATGCGTAAAGCATAGGTTTATATTTTTTGTGAAGAATTCCTCTCAGATTGTCTAAACTGACATTTCTAGACCTCCAAGTTGCATCAAACAGTTTTGAGATTACATCCTTCAGAAACTACGCATTCAAGAAGAAAAGTTAAACTTGATTGACGTATTGAGTAAAATCACTTTGTAGGAAGAAAGATAACAGAAAGTATTCTACAAACTCATTGCTTCCAGCAAGGCAATCATAGCCTCTTATATATAAGCATGATGTGGCACCACGTGGGAAACAACATGGACTTCAGCTATACTGTGGAATCATGCATGCATGAGGATGGAAATGCACTCGTCAGTACGAATTATCCACATAAGAGCCTGCCTGCGACGGGGGTAAGGGGACCTCCCCCGGAAAATTTTTGGGAAAAGGAACCTTTTGTATGCGATTTCACCGGTTTTGAGGGCCTTAAAGACAGATTTGCATCACCCCAAGTATGGCTTTTAGTTGGGGGTAAGCAAAAGTCTCAGTTGGTCACTACTCTTTAATTGACATCATAGTTACAAAATTCAAAAGATACAGAGCAGCTCATATTACACAGCACGCACAGAGAATGTTTTAATTACACATGGGGTCTTTTATGCTCACCAGGATGTGGCCTTGAGCAGTGAACTATGTTTGTGTCTGCACATGGAAAATCAGTAAAGACAATTATGGGCGGGGCTTTCCACCAAGTAAAAGTCATACTTGGGTGATGCAAATCCCTCTTTAAAAAAGAGGACAATGGAGTATTTAGCAATTTCAGTGTTGTTTTCAATCAGGATATTTTAATGTAGGGTTTCGAAATCTCGGGGAGGGGGCAACTGCCCCCTTGCCCTCCCCTGCAGGCTACGGTACTAGCATTTACTATTGACAGCAATGGTAATCTTCCCATTCTGTTAGTGAAAATTGTGAAGTTTATGCTTCCAGTGCCTAGTGTTGTTATTTAGTAAAGGTAAACGTTTTGGCACAAACTTCTTGCAAAATCGGTCACAATACCGTTAACTATCGGGACACTTATACAAGGAATCGTTGTTAAAACTTTCTGAAAACCATTGCACTGTATTGCAAGGATAGCTTATTTTCATAGCATGTGTTCCAAATATCTTAAGCTAGCAGAGTTATCTTTACAGATGGCTTCATTTGAATGCAAATAACAAAATCTTTTTTATATGATGTTACTCTCCTTGTTATTCACTAAATGACCTTGGAATTTTAACTTTTATTTTTTATGGATACCACCTACAATACTGAGAGCTCATGGGCATCACCTGAATGGGCTGCTCAGGTATCAGTTCTAGGAATTTTACTTGGAATGACATGCCAAGTTGGGAACTTGATATGTTCTTTATTTCAAAATCAGTTTGAAAAGAATATTATGCCATTCATCTTGCACATTTTTTGTCTCATTCAGCTACTATGTTCTGAATATACCATTGCAACCTTACTTGTCCTTTTGTTAAAAGGAAGTCAACACATGATTAACTATCAAAATACTGTTTTCTGAACTATGATCACATATTTTATTATTATAACTGAATAAGCAGACAATGTGTAAGCTACCGGTTTGTGCTATACGCAGTAAAAGGACCAAAAAATCACACTTTGACCAGTTTTGTGTAATTGCTTAACTAAGACCAAGTTTCGACCTTTAATCCAGGAGATTGCTCCCGTGTGTCGGTATCAGAGGACACCAGAGAGGACAATGAACTTTTGTGACCCTTATAGTTTTTTTTTCGTAATTTGAAGACATTTTCCAATATTAGCGTTAAAGTGAGCCTAAAGTCTAAAATTTCAAAAATATATCCGAAAAAAAATCCCAAAGTCTAACGCCAATCTTCACAGGATATTCCTAAGCTAAGATACAAAATGTTGTAGCTTATTTGCTCAATAAAAAATGGTAGATTGCGCAATAATTTGTGATGCCATCCTTGTACTACTCAAATAACAATCTTTGTTTTTATTATTTTTCTTTCGAAGGCCACTGCACCGTGTGCCAAAATGTTATCACTGTCTTACTGTTTTTGGGTGACTTGACTATACAATCCCTCTCTGTACGACAAACTATGCAAGAAAACAGTAATTTTTCCAAGGTCATGTAAACATTTTATTTTCAAAAGGAAACAAAAGCAAGTGTTGTGAGTAGTACAAGAAGGACATCAAAAATTATTGCGCAATTGACTATCTCAAATTAGGTGAATAAATTTCAACACTTAATATCTCAGCAATGCAGTAGGCTATATGACAATAGAGTTGGATGAGTGAGATTCAGGTTCCAACCTCTAAAAATAATATATATTCTTGCAACTCTAGACTTTATGTGCATTTTAAGAATAAAATCAATTTTTCAGGAAACATTTTCACAAAGAAGACATTCGGATGACGTGTGATATCCTCAATTGCTTAGTGACTCTATTTTTTAATGCCCAACTCTAATTACTAACACTCGCTGAAGAAGTGCACAGAAATGTTGCACTGGAAATTACCTTTTCCATAAAAAAGAGCCAATGCAACTCATTTTTCAGAAGCTGTCAATCTCCTAACAGAAGATGACTGCCACGATGGCTTTAATCTTGGACAAAACTGTTGGGACACTTTGTCGTAATATTCTTGAATCTCCGTTCCCTGGATTTCATGGAACCCCCGCTCCCTCCCAATGTTGTGCAGAAAGAGTAACTGTATGCCGTGAACAGGATAACTGTAGTCAGCATTGTGAAAGGGAGCGGGGGTGTCTCAACGAGTTTCACGGTCCAAGATTGTCTGAGCTCCAAGCGAGCCATTTATGAGAACAAATATAAGAGAAAAGTGGTTTGAGCCTTATGAAAGTTGAATTTAAAGTTGTTTCATGTGTTGTGTTGTAAATTTGTTTTTACTGATTTATTGATGGATGGGGCGATCATAATGTATAGACTGTTTCAGGTATTCGCAGGAAATGTCAAACAGAAATGTTTACGTTCCGTAGCAACGTCCATGGCAGCCATAGTGTTGCATTTTAGCAAATTAAAAGGAGGATGATAACTCTTCTTAAATTGTAACCCGGGAAGCAAAACAATTTCTACTATGGATAGAAAGTTCTCACTCGTATTGCAAACTGGAAGTAAGACGACGAGATATTAACTGAAAGAGCGCCGCGATCTACCATGAAGTGTTTAAGTCAGAACTGGAAGCCAAGCTTTCTATTATAACGATGGTAGATCGTTAGTTAGGGCTGGTTTTACACATATTTTGAAGCAAATTTGTCTTCTGTGACTACATTTTTTTCACGCTACATGAAGCTGACAACTTATCTAATATGCCTTCTTTTAACCGAAGCAATTTCTTCACGTTTTGCTTTCAGATTTGCTCTCAAAGCAAATGGTAGGACGTTTGGTTAACTCAGCCTTCACTGTCGGTCTCGTCAAATTAGTATGTATGGCATATTTTCTGTATAGTTTCGGCTAACTCCTCCATGCTTTCAACCTCAATAGTATTATTTTAACAAGAACTTTTATATGGACCCAGAATATGTTGATTATTCTCCGTTTTTGTCCTCTTATCCAAACAAAATGTACCACTCTTTTGCGATTCAACCCAGCTCAAAAACAATTTCTACTGTGCTCCGTGAGTAGTTATATGACTTTTCGAAATTCTCAGACAATCTTGGACAAAACTGTTGGGACACTGTCGTAATATTCTTGAATCTCAGTTCCCTGGATTACATGGAGCCTCCGCTCCCCCTCCCAATGTGAAGGGGGGGGGGGCGGGGTGTCCCAACGAGTTTTGTCCAAGATGGTAGTTTTAACTTTCAAAGTCAAGTAATCCGCGGAAGTTTTCAATTTTTAACAAAATATTATCTTCCCAGTGGCGTAACCAGCGGGGTGGCCGGGGGGGCAACTTGCCCCCCCGGACACAAAAAAGCGGGAAGGGGAGCAAAAAAACGGGAAGGGAAAAAAGGGAAGAAAAGAAAGGAAAAAGAGGGAAAGAGGGAAGAAGAGAAAGAGAAGGAAAAAGAGAAAAAGAAGGAAAAGGAAAGAAAGGAAAAGAAAAACAGGAGAAAGGGAAAAAGATGAGGAAAAAGGGGAAAGAAAAGAAGGAAAAGAAAAGAAAGGAGGAAAAAAGAGAAAGGAAAAATGAAGTTAAGAAAGGGAAAATGCAATAAAGGAGCTAAAATGAAAGACAAAAAACTACAGACACAAAGCCCTCGTTGGTACTGTCGGTACGAAGCGCTTAAAGCTGTGAAGGAACTGTACCCTGCACTCTTATTAGCTCTGGAAAACATTGTAAATGACGAAAGATCTACTTATAGTAATGTAGATGCAAAAGGGTTGCTTGAATATTTTAATAAGTTGGAGTGCTTAGTTATGATTGAATTGTGGACAAATTTTGAGAGAAGTACAAAGTTTCGTTTTACCCATTTTTGCTCTTTAGAGGACAATTCTCTAATAAAACCCTAAAATTTTCGGCGCGCTACGCGCGCAGGAGAGACATTCTGGTTTCTTCAGTGGTTTCATTCTACATCACTAGATAGCTCAAGTCCTTTCCCCCTTACCATAACACGTAGGAAAAGTACACAGTTCATATAGAGGTCGTAAATTTCATCCCATATTGCAAAGCCTAGCTACTGTTCTCTTGTGTGCCATGCGGTACGGCCAGTTGGTGAAGGACTCACCGAGCAATATTTGGCTATTTCATCGGATAGTCAAGGTAGTTTCGATACAATGCATATTATCTCCTATACGGTCTAGAACCCCTACACTACAGCTTTTCTTTCTTATTGTTTTTAATAATTACATAGGTCTATTTTTTTGTGAAAAATGACCCGAAAAATTTTCGCGCGCTTTGCAGTTTTACAGTTTAGACTCCGGAAAAAACATTTAATCAACTCGGAGCTTAGCTTTTCTAGTATATACAAATTTTATGCAATATATGACCAGAATGAAAATGGAGGCTAGTACACAGGCTTTCTTCAAATCCCACCTCACCAATACTCCACGGCATTGGGGCTGTCGGAGTTTCGGGTCGTTGGCCGTTCGCAGGGCAAATCGTGGGGCTACCTCTACTCAACTTAATAATAAGTTAACACATTCTGGCTGTAGAAACTCTCAGTTCCAACTAATCCACTGAAATCCATGGGGGATAACTCAACGCTGAATAATTTTGAATGAAGTCGGATAGATTGTAACAGACTTAAAGTGTTAAATTCAAATCAAACTTTACAAAATTTGCACAACAAGGACACATCTTGATCAAAAATCCTGGCAAGCGCCACTTCCGGTGATTGGGATGTATGAAAATCTCAGATTTTCTCAGTACGCTAGGTCCACGCAAACCTATGGTGGCGCTTTGCTTAGATAGTAAATGGGGTTCAAACTTCCAGTCTTCGGACCCCAAGTCCAGGCCAGCTCAACTAATCTGTCCTCACAGAAATGTGTTTTATAAAAAAAAATCAAATCAAGCTTTACATTTTTTCACGATGGCTGCTATCAAGCCTGACAAGTGCCATTTCCGGCGATCTGGGACGTATTCAAATCTCAAATTTTCTTGGTACGCTCCACGCCAACCTATGGTGGCGCTCCGCTTAGATAGTAAACGGGAGTCACCCCCACAAAATCCCCAGTCCTCCAAAAACACTCCTGCATGGTGTTGTTTTTGTTTCCTTTTGCTTTGAATATTTTTATTTTGCTCAAATTAAAATCGGAAGAATCACATTGAGCAAATGTGTTTTAGTGTGGGAAGGAGGTTCAAGGTCGAGAAGTCACATCTGGTCTGCCCCCCCCCCCCATGTCAAACATCTTCCTACGCCGCTGCATAATTGTCTTTACTGCTTCTCCTTGTGCAGACACAAACATAGTTGACTGCTCAATGCCACATCCTGGTCAGCATGTGTAATCAAAACATTCAATGTGCATGCTGTGTAAAATGAGCTACTCTGCATCTTTTGAATTTTGTAACTCTGATGTCAACCAAAGAGTAGTCACCAACTGAGACTTTTGATTACCCCCAACTAAAAGTCATACTTGGGGTGATGCAAATCCGTCTTTAAGTCCACATATAGTCCACATTCAAGAATTTCCAATGTCCTGCTAGGGGACCTATCACGTGTAAGAACACTAAGTGTGTAACTTCAACGTTTAGAAAAATATTAATTTTGATATGTTTGTCATGTTGACATTTGCATTGTTAAATTTGAGTTCGTGCAAATTTTTCATTTTGCCTGAACTAAGACACCATGACGTAAGTGTTCACCATATTGCATATATTTTTGCATGCATTTAGGATATAAAAATTCACAATTCTTTTCAGGTGGTGGTGGTGGGGGGTCCAGAACACTTCCCTTAAGGCCTACAGACTGGCAGTCTGAGACTGCCACAGTTTACTTCAGCTCAACAAGTACCGGCAGAATCGGAAATTTTCCGGGAAACCTCTTGAGTCTTGCCCCCCCCCCCCGGACAGTCAGGTCTGGTTACGCCCCTGTATCTTCCCATCTGTCAGGAAGGGATGTAATTCTCCTTCTTTGCATCCTTGGCAAAGTGTTTTCCTGCCTAACTAGGGGTAGCGTTAGGACTTTCTAAATGGAATGGGTTGGGGGAGGGTCAGCAAGCTCCCCTTTTGAGAGGGCCAGCACTCTGAAGCCCCTCAAAATACGACGGTTGCCGAAGGAATGTAAAAGGCAAAATCCTCAGCGCACGAGCACGCCGAAAATTTGGGCTTTCTATTAAAATAAAATTGGAAAATTTTGGGACTTTAGTGAGAAATTAAAAAACAAGGGTTTCTAATGAGGAAAATTTGAAATTAAGAGACTTTAATTTGAAGAAAGAATCTGCCATACTTAAGAGCAAAATCAAGTAGATAGTTGGGGCACTGGACGTCGTCGGAATTCATATTTTATAAGGCGTCGCGTTTATTAAAGCCAAAAAGTTAGAAATATTATTGAAGGAAAAGAAAAATTGATAGTTTAGAAAAAAAGTAAGTAAGTAAGTAAAATGGAAAACAAACTTAAAATACATCGTTCGTACGAAAAGACAGATCACTGCAAAGACACAAAGATCTTTTGCAGACGTTTTGGAATTCCTTCTTAATTTTGGTTGAAAATAATTGGGGAACCACCCTCTTGCACCTCATATCATATGTGATGGATGGTGGTAGAGATTTTACAGGGCACTTGATTATACTCAAGCTGTCCCGCATACAGCAATAGAAATAAGATAACTCCAAGAAGGTTCTCATTTTAAAGGCATTTTGGAAATATTTTACTGAAATGTAAATTGCAACAGTCTTGTAAAAAATGTCGTCGAAAATGATATCAGTAATTCACGTTAGTATTTTAGAGATACAGAAATCACTGTGAGCCTGATTGGCATGGTGAAGGGAGTAACCAGGACTTCATCATGGGTGAGTGAATGGATTGGCCAAGTAAAGTTAAGAACGCCTCACGTAATACTTCTCCCAAGAGTGTATGGTCCAACGATGGGCTATTAACCAGATTGGGGCATTAGAAGAATGCATTTAACATCTTCACAAGAAATCGAGTGAGCCTTAAAGGAACACAAAAATCACAATTGAACGATTTATTAACTATAGCCTAGCCTAGCCAGTCGTTCCGAGCTGTCTTATAGGAAGTAATGAAGCGACGAAGGGAATGAACGGAATAAGATTAGGCGTGCGTTGAGATCTCCATAAATTTATCTGCATTAAGACATTTTGAATGTTTCATATTTTTACATACAAAATTTATCTTTCTACATAACGCATTAGTGATATGAGTTACAGGAAGTATAAAAAATATGTCCATGGAGGGATTTGCTCCTCGGCCTCTTCCGCCGTGCGCGTGTTGGGTCTAGTGCCACTATATTCAGTCCGTTAACAATAGGAAATTCGATTGTTATGTCCGGCGCCGACTCAGTTTAGAAAGTAGGGGTTGTGTCCGTTCCCTTAAGTCCCCTGCCCCCTTTATGATTGACAGCCCTGCTAGTTGGAAACTGGTATTTGCAGAGTAGTAGGTAAAGTAGTTGTGAAAGTCTTTGCTGATATTTCATCTTTGTGACAACGAAGACATACTTTTAATAAAAATTCAGTCCCTTCAGAATTTATAACAGAACCCAAGCTACCCATGAGTGCTCGCCAATAACTCCAATAATTGCATTTTACCTTAAAAGTGTGAGCATTGAGGTTTTATTTTATGATTCCCATAAACGTTTTCCCCTGTTGTCAACACATCCTTCACACCTTGCATGATAATCTCAACTACAAGGTAATCAGCAGTCGGTCACTACACCCATAGGTGTACCTAGGATGTTTTCTTGGGGACAAGACTGCTCTAAAAGTGGACTCGTGTCGGAACCAAAGCTGACCTTAGTTCCACCATGTCTGGGGCCAGGAAATGCGATATTCCATAAAATCTTAAGCAGAACGTCGTCACTTCAGCTCTGTGTCTGTCATGTGGCTGGTGGCAGAATGGTGAAACGGGGCGTCTATTCAGGTCTTAGGTGCTTCCCCCCAAATTCACTAGCGACTACACCTATATTTCCCTTCATGGCATTTATGCGTCCCCTTTGTTGGTGGTGATCATCCACATTTGTATAAATTTAAAGGTCGTCTGTTGCAGCCATGATTACTCTAAAATGCATTTTGGCAAAAGACAAGTACTAGATTACCCAGACCAGGGAGTTGTTACTCCCTGCCCAGAATATTCTCACAAATGACTACTATTTTCCAAAACGAAAAAGACATGCTCGTAGCTCACAACTTATGACAGACTAAATCAGACAGGGTTTCTTTTACAAATGCAACTGACAATTGTTTTACCACCAAAAGTTCGAAGTTTCATTTAAACCTTTTCTACCCTACCTTTTTTGAATCAACTTTAACTTGATATAAACGTATAATTGGGTGGAGATTCGAGGCAGTTTGTGGCTAACATTTAGTTATCCTGTCTTTGTAAGCTTACGGCATGTGCTGTTTTTTTTCTAATGGATACAATGTTTGTTCCTCGAAATCGTATTCATATATATTAGCATTAGGAAAGCTTTATCAAGACTTAAACTAAAAGAGGAAACAAAATCTTTATTTAATGATTTGTCCCTCTTTCCATTTGTCACAAGGCGAGTCGCCCAGGGTGAGGTTAGTCCCACTTGTCGGCAAAAATGTGCTGTGGCCTGTTTGATACCCGACTAGAAAACACAAGAAGCGACTGTAACAACTTTTAAACTTCTTCTGAGTATATTACTCTTAGACACATATACGGTATACAAAATGTGTACAAAAATGAAAATAAGAAAGTGCAAACGTTACTGGTATGGTGACTTTGGAGGAAGGCTCTGCGTAGCGTCCTTGAGTTGACTTAAAGGCAAAGTGGCGAGATTACGCGAATCCCGATGTAAGATACCAGTTACACCACCGCGAGAGATTAGTATTGTCCAGCGATCTTTTGGCAACGCGAAAATCAGAGCTAACTTTCAGGACACTAGACCAGGAGTGAAGCAGAAGAATATAGGGGCATCTAGAATGGACGTCAGTGCGACGTTCAGGTTACAGGAAGAAACCCCTGTATTAAATCAAGTGAAACATTCCTGCTTTAAGTATATGACCTGACCTATTTACACGAGTGCTTCAGCCACACCCTTTGGAGGCAAACCCCTTAGCATGAAACCCCGAACACGAAAACTACATAATCTCGACAATTCAATATCATGACCATTTTTGAAACTTCATGCGGGCTTCCTGCTTGATTCCATAAATAATCAAGCAGGAAGCCCGCAGTCCGCAGTCCGCAGTCTTTTACCTCAGTAGAGAGAACATTAACATGACGAATTACATAAGAAACTCAACAAACAGGAGATGTCAGTCTATCTCTTAATTCTGTGACCTCTGGTCCTTATGGGTTTACACTCAAAAAATGGTTAACAGCAAAGTTAACGTGTACTTTGAGCACAAAGCTCTTCACAACCGTTCTTTTGAGACGTCACAGGACCAGAAAAATTGAAGTGCGCCCTCGGCTGAGATAAAACCTTTATTAACTGTGGTGTACATTACTTTCATTGCTTGTGCTCTAACATGACGTCACGGTCGATTTTCAACTAGATGGTGACTTCAATGGCTAGGGTCTCTTCAACATCTCCAACCTTACTTTGGAACATCAAAGATACCTTTCAGATTTAATGCCTTCATCATTGTAATACCCCAGTTACATAGTATATACTATATATTATGTACAACAAGTGTATTTTAATATTGTGTGTTACAGTTAGACCAGCGTGTAATTTTTCCCTCCAAAATTGCCTTGTAAACAAAATAATCCCTTGTAAATAAAATAATTGAGTAGAGATGGACACACCACGGGACAACGCGGATTCCAAGAGGCTCTTGTGGTTGATGCTGGAAAAATCGGCAAAAAACCCCCCAGAAAACCAGCTGGAGTACAACCAAAAAGAGGCTGAGAAGAGAAGAAACCTCCCGCACTAGGTTACTGGACTTTTAAAAGTCTAAACCAAACGGCTCTTTTAAGGTCACCAATTTACTCCAGAGGCTTCCTTTCTCTGCAAACATGCTTTGTCTTTGTCGTTCTTTACTCTTAGTGGTAACATACATTCTCCGTCTGTATAAAGATTTCAGCTTACCCGACTCCCAACGGTCATTAACTCCATTATACTCAAGTGTCTCCTTCAAAGGAAAGAAGACTACACGTAGTCACCTACACGCCCATAACCTGACATAAAGGCGAAAGACCCTCCAAAGCACATTCATATAACCTCTTGAAATATAAGTATCCGAAAGGAATATAATAGTTAAAAATGTAAAAATATAGCTCAGTCTGAGGAATCTCACAACAGATAAACTGTTCGCACTCTGTGGCGTACATACACGTATAGCCTGTAGAATGTGAATATCATGCTGGACTAAAAAGCTCAATTTCTCATAACATCCTTTAAATGTTTAGGCAGCGTTCTAATAGTTCGCCTCATTATAGGCACGGATGGGTATGTTAAAATTGTTTTGGTTAAGAGTAACAAATAAGCCATATTTATAATTTTCTTATATGGAAGGTTTGTGAGCATTTTAAATTTGCGAAAAACTTTTGAGTGTTTCACCGGGTTAAGTTAGCGCTGGCCAACCGAAGAGTGGCACTATTTAGTCTCTCTTGCGAACACTTAATGTGATTTCTGCCGTTGTGCGTGATGCTCCGCATCAACAATGGAGTCAGGGAAAACAGTCCAGTGCCCACAACTGGAAAAAAGGCCGTTGGAGCCGCTAGATTAAACCAAGAGGTTATTAGTTGAGACGTAAAACCCTATCTAACTAACTAACTAACTTCAAGGCTTACAAAAAGTGTGGAGACATAACCATATGATCTACACAGAGGTTAATAATTAAAATACTTTACCTTTGCTCTATAAAGCTTCAAATATAACCCTCAGCCGCGTACAACCGTTCTCTACTAATGAATTTGCTGCCATATTTATAGTAATATGAGCCCGACAACAGAAACCGGTCTAGCTTGGTCATAAGAAACAAACATTTTGCATTCAAACCTCCGGCCTCCTTTAAAAGCCTATTAATTTTTCGCATGAAATCACGCGCGTTGATATGGACCTTTCTCAAAAAAGAATGTGCAAGGTTCACCGCAGCGGTGGATTTAAGGAAAGGGGCCCTGTCAGCAGCTTGAGGAAAGGGCCCTAAACCTGTCCCCAAAGAAGGTGTGGTGGAAGTGGGGGGAGGGTGAAGGGAGTGAAGCGACTGAAGGGGGTGGGTTCTGGAGGTGGGAGTCCTTCCTCCCATCTCTAAGAAATTTCCTGTTTTTACGCCCAAAAATCAAGTTTTTGAAGCTCGTCTTAGGTACCGTTTATTTATTGATTCTATATTCCGACCTTTTTACTTGAAAAAGTCGTAACATACAGAGGTCGGAAGATAGAGAGGTCGGAACGTAGGACCGTCCCATTATTATTGACCCTTACTATACAGGATGTCTGGAAAGTTCATATCAAGACCCACCAGGGGTAAGTTTCGGTGATTTCCCTCCAAGTAGTCGAAACGTTTTGGGGCAGTATGATTATTGACCATGTTAAAATGGTGCAAATGCTTACATTGGATGATCATGAAACTGGTCAGTGACATAACTGACTGATGGTTCGTATTTTGTGGTCAGGAGCTTGTTATATGAGGCTTATGGGATTATTGGTGTTCTTGTTAAAACAGTCAAAGTGCTCATCAGAGCTGGTGAGGCTCATGATTGACCATGGTACAGCAAGCCTAGAGGTCATTCTCCACTTTTTGCTGCTATACTGTTTTACATCAAAGCTTTCCATTATCAAAACGTCTCGTAACTGTAATTTCTTGTCTTCTTCAATCGCGACCCCTACCTGCCACTGTCAGACTGCCAGACGAAAGTAGAGTGAGGAATCATCTACAGTTCTAAACATGTTTTTTCAAACGTCTTATTTAAGTCTAAACTTTTGCAGAGCCTTTAAACCATTCATTTCAAGATGGTTAGCAAAATGTCAGATAATACCACCAGTTTCGGACAAAGCACTTGACATTCAGTTATTAACCTTTTGTACATATTTTGTAACAAAATAAATATCTATTTGCCAATAATACTTCCAATGATCTTATTATTTTTCTTCAGTAATCTATAATGTAAACTTTTAACCGTGGTCGATCAACTTGATTTTTTTTCTGTGGTTGTAGGAGGCATAGGGCACTAACATATCCAAAGGGCAACATCCTCGGACTTCCGGTTCAGGAGATAGAAGGGGGCAAAATTCAAAATATTCGCTTTACTCCAAAATAACAAAAAATATAAAGGTGCGTTCGATTCACACGAAAATCGAGCTCGAGCGTTGCTTAGGCAACAGAACTGACGCCCCTAAAATTGGGCTCGATGACGTCGTGGGGTTCAGGGGCAAAAACGGGTCAAATTTTATATATCGTATCGACTTCGGCTTTTTTTTTGGCCCAATAGATCAAGTATGATGCACCATTTTGCGTAAAAGTTTTTTTGTCATATCTCTTACCCCTAAACAAAATGGCGGCCGTTTGAAGATTTCGCTAACCTTAGGAACAGGGTTAAAATGTTAACTAGGGTTCCATATTTCCACCAGTTGAGACAGTACACGAATACGAAGTTCAACATGGTGATACAACCATCGAGAGCTATAACGTGGTATGCGTAAATAGTGTGTAGGATGTCCACTTCCGGTGTGAGGACGCTCTAAAGCTTTTTGGAGCCATATTTCACTGTGGTTAAAGGTTTGACGAACTTGTAACCTACACACGTATGTAGAGCCATTAGTGCTACAATATATATTCAACCCAGTTGGGACAATTTTTTCTGTACTGTTCTCTCAATTCATGCTTCGAAGAATGAAAAACTGCAGAACGATGCAGTACGACGGAGATTACTTAAATTTTTGTTAATACCACATATTAGGTTAGCAACTGCAGAACCAACGCTATATAGCACGAAAAATTGCATGCTTTGAAGCATACCAGGTTTGTCTCAAGTGGTTGCAGCATATATTCTGGTTTTTCCGCCATTTTGTTATGTGCTGTGATGACTTATCAAAAGTGATACTCACGAAGGCAATGAGCTAGCGATCTAATTTTTGATATTAGGTGTATCTTGATCCCCTGTACCTCTCCACCAATTTTTGTGATAATTGACTGACGTCATCGAAAATGGTGGATGTTTCAATAATATTTTACAAAATCGATAAAAATTCTTTATAGCGGAGTCAAAGGTCAGCGACCTTACAAAAATCTTATTAAACCTCGCAATTCAGTTCTACATATAATATGTGAATTTCAAAATGTTTGAAGGAATTTCAATTTTCGCGCGTAAATTAAAAATTTACAGTTAAAATCGCTGAAAGTAATGTATTACATAAAGCCGGCCACGGCCTTTCGAATGGCGCAATTTTTAGGTCGATCGGATGTACCGTTTTTTAGTTAAAGACGCCAAAACGGCCAAAAATGGCATTTTCCCGTCATTTTTCGTCTTTTTGCGCGTTTTATTGCGCTAATACGGGGCGTGCTATGCGCAAGAACTATACATGTATTAGCAACTTTGACTGGCGCTATCAAAAGGTGGGTCATACTTTAACGTTTCGTTCTGATATCTCTATTTATTAACCCGCAAAATTCCCTGGGGTGGGTCACTCCATTTTTTACTGTCAGATAGAATCGACGACGATGAATTCAGTGGTGCAGGTTTCAGCTAGACCGGACATTGTGTTTGGATATGTTAGAGATCTCAAAAATGCGTTCCTGCCATAGGTTAAGCTTAGCCATATCTGACCCCGATCTCGATATTTAAGGGTCGAAAGGTGAACGAACAGTTCCAAAAAGGTATTGCATAGCTATTTTATTGAAAATATCATATAGGGGTCACTTTAAAAATATATTCCTCAATAACGATACATCATATAAATATGCAGTTTCTTGTATAGTAAAGAACATTAAATTATACGTCGAAACTTAGTTTTATTTATTGCTTGAGTAATAAATGCGCCTACAATACACAATCTCCCACGTGGTTGGATCAGGGAGCTGTTATTTGGATGGAGATATATCGAAAACTTTAATTTATGTTAATACTTTAAAGAAAGGGTTTAAGCAGAAAATTAATTTTCATATGTGAAAGAGGAACTAGATCTATGTAATTTGGTGAAACTTCCATTCAATCAGACATGTAGTACTCAAGATATCAGGAAATGGAGTTACTATATTTCAATGCAAATTTCACCAGAATGCTTAAAATAAACACCCTCTAACATGCCAAAACTTGATTTGAGCTTAGACCCTTGTTCTGAGAACCACCAAATCAGGGGGTAAATTATCAACGATGAGCCGTTTGTTTGACGCAGGGGGATTTCTTCCCTTTGTTTGGTGGCTTCAGTTTGGTATCATTCACCAAGCAACATCATTCAAGTCACGTAATCCTTTAACAAGTGGCCTGCGCAGAACAATACTTTGATGTGTCACGGTAGGTTTGCGCCGTCAACACGTTTACAGAAGGTGATATTAAACTCCAAACGACTGTTTAATTGAAATAGAAGAATACAGTTAGCCTCTTCCTTTACAGGATACCTCATGCAAATGAGTTGACGAGGTAGAAGTCTAACTTTTGTTACAAGAATAGAAAAGTTTCCGTTAGTTTCCTGAAGTAGCCAGATATAGATTCGTGTTCATATTTCGACATAAAACCTAACTGACATACTGTCATGCTCGTCACCGAGCGTCGAAAGGTGCAATCATTTTTTTATTTTCCTGACTGGCAATGTTGTGGTTTCAGTTTCAGTTTCATTTTATTCTCTATATCGCCTTAAGAGGCACAAGAGACTAACAAAGTAATGATACATGAACAAATACTTAATATATGGCAAAAAGCACCAAAGTACAAAAAGAACGAATTAAAAGGAAAACAAAATAATAATGTAAACAACACAGACTGGTATTACCTATCACAAAAACAAACTGACACCAGCCACTAATGATTACTCAGCTTGAATTAAAGGCCAAAACATCAATTCGAAAATGTATCCATAATAATCTTACAAAATTTGATAAATTTGAAAGATTTTTACTATTTTTACTTTGATAAAGCTCTTCCATTTGAATAGAAGATGGTCTTCTCCTAAAATAAGGTTTAAGTAATAAATTTCTTTCTTCACTAAAGTGACGACACTGAAAAACATAATGGAATTCATCCCCCAGGCTCCCTCCCCCACGAAATTCACACGTCCTATCATGATAAACTACCCCTTTGAACTTACCAGTAATCACCGGTAGCTTACTATTAGCACATCTAAATTTACTGAAAATGGTACGACTAAAGAGATCAAGGGTTATTAAATGGGGTTCAAATATCAACTTAGTTTTAAATATCCTATAATTTTTACACTGTGAATTTGTGTTTACCTTCAGCAATCCAATCCTGTTCGTACATATCACTCAGACGCTGATTCAATGTTGTTCGAAGCCAACTGCTTGAAACTTTACTACTAGTATTCCAAAAAAATGACAATCCCGATTTATCCAATATATTCTTCACCTTAATAATCCAGGGCGAACTGTATACATTAGTGTCATGCTTAATTCTTAACAACTCATAAATTAAATGTGCCAGTTTATGACCTCTACCAGCTGCTACCGTATCACACACCAAAATGAGACCATCCTCAATTCAACAGTTTTCATAATTTTGTGTCGCCCCAGCTCCCCATAAACCATGCAATTAGGTGTATACTTAACTTCAGAATACTCTTACAAAATTTAGTATGAAGGGCTTCAATTTGATAAGTATTCTCGAAACCCCCATATTTCACATCCATATAAAAGAACAGGAAGGACAACTTGATCGAACAATTTAATCTGGATATCCAAAATGGACCAAAACCCCCCGTCTTACTGTAGATGTAGCAGACGACAAATCCCTTTTGTGACTTCCTAATCCGATGTAAAGTCTTATAGAAATGTCAAGAAATCTACAAACGATGGATTACTGAGTGACCTTGGAGGCACAAACCCCACTTCAGAGCGATGTATCTCCATCCAAATAACAGCCCCCTGATTGCATAGATTCCTTTTGCCTTCAGCCAGGAATCAAAAAGCGAACAAAAGCTATTCTCTCTTTATTCTTAATTTCAATATTTAGCTGTTATTATAGAACTCAATTTATTATTTACGTTACATTCACGTTAATGGAAGGCAAATGCACCTTTTTACTTTCTAATATCTTTATTGCTACTTACGGGATTTTTAGATAATAAAAAGCTGTACTAAAGCCTGTCCTCTTAAGTGTTGAAGGAAGTATATGTTATCATTTAGTTTAGATGAGCGTCTCATGGGAAATTGTACTTGTAATTGACACCTCCTTTTGAACAGTACTTATCCGACATTACAATCTTAGCGCAAACAGGGACTAAGATAAGCCTTTTTTTAATTTTGTTGGTATATGTAAAGCGTATGACCCTTTCTCGTGGGCTTCACAATGACTTCGTTAGAGAAGTATAGTCATATGTGTTTGTGATTTTGGTTGTCAGTGTGGGATACTAAGTTATCTAACCTTAAGTTGACTGTATACGATATAGAAATGCTGGGTCCTCCAGCAGTTACTCTCACGTAGTACTACCCTCCCCATGAAAACGGTGGGCAATTGGGCATGGTTATGTTGTAACTTTATCAATTACGGTACCTAACTAAAATATGTTAGACTTGTTACGAAAATTACACCAAAGCCTCAACGATAGTCATTTTTGTTTGCGTCATAATTCTTCTTTTCCTTTTCTACCTATTTCATTGAAAACAAACTTACCCCATGGAGAAGCTGATTAACGACTTCTTGTTAAGATTTTTTTGAGACTTTATACTGACTCGGTTACATTACCACGTCTTACCGATATCGTTTGATCGTACCATGCACTTTCTAGGTAAATACCAAAAGGATCAGGCAAATCCGTTCTTTTTCAGACATGCTTAAGAACTGCATTGCTTTTGCTTGTCTTTAAGTCATGTTATGTACAATTGGTACTATAACCCAGTGTTGTAGTGTGAGTAAAGGACCATGGGTACGGTTACCAGGTCATGAGTACAAGGAATATGCCGCACAGACTGGTCATGACTACGGGTACGAGTGCGGGGACCACAGTATGTGTTTGAAGGTAGAAAGTCTTACTGCTTTTTTGTAATTATTGGATATATTGTATGACTGGACAGATTTTGATCCCCCATTACTCCCACCATTGAAAATTCCAACTTTGAACAATTCCCGATCCAGCCAATGCCACTCTAAACGACTCCGACCAGCCGGTGCATATCACCCAAGGGCAATTCCCCCTGTACAATCTGAAGACAACAGACGATAACACCTATTCAGCATTATCATATTCACTTCTCTATGGGCAGGGGGTACGTGTCCAAAGGATAAAAAGATTCAGGTGAATATTGCCTGGAGGTGTTTGTCAGGGTTGGTAAGAGTATGGATGGAGATTGTGTGGTTGTGAGTTCCCTTTTAAAATCATGTGACTAGGGAGAGTAATACTTTGAACCTGTTGTTATTGTTATAAACTGTTGACTTTACTTAACACCACTCAGCTAACCAGCAGCTCAGATTACCCTGCTTACCCTGCTCAGCCGACTCACTTTGCTCAACTCCTCTTTAAGGCTTCCCAAACTAGGGATATGACTGAACGAGGAATATGCCGTACATAGTGCAAAGTAGGTAAGAAAAGTTGAAAAAAAAAACTATGCAAACAAACTAGATATTGAGTGTCATGGCAAATCCTATATAGCCTTACGATGAATTCCATATATTGGGGCTTACATCATACAGGTGAGGAAGGGAAGGGGGAGCAGGACCGGTCTAAACAGAAGTAGCCAATGACCTCTTTGAAAATTCAGTTGACTGCTTCACTTCGTACTCCGAAACATTCTGGAGCTCAAGCCCATAGCCAAGGGGAGCTAGGCATAGTGATGTCCCTCTTAAAAAAATTCTTCTACGAGAAAATTAAAAATCTCTATTGTCCTAATGCATTTTATGACATTTCTCCCTACAGTTTTTGCCCCATGCTATCTCGTTCGATTTTAAGTTGTGGTTGTCGGAAACGGTTTTCATATGATACACAAAAAACCTAAAGCCTGTTAAAAGCAATTGAGTCCTGGCTCTCCGATTTTTATGAGCTTAATGAAAACTCAATAAAAAGTGACCCTCTGTCGACCTCGAACTGACACTTAAAGACGGAGTAGCGCGCGGCCGAACGAGGGCGACATCACGTTTTTAAACGTGTTCTTTTCTCCTTCAAACATTCAAAAATGTTATAGCGCCATCGGTCGCTATGCACTTGAAAAGTTCAGTTCGCAGCCCACATCAATGATTACGTCATTCACACGTACAATCGTGGGAACTAGGAGCATGGAAGTACTATAGGTGCTATAGAAGGCCTACTTAGTTCATGCTAAGAACTAGCCATCTGTCAACACGTACAATGGGACATCATCGGCAATGACACGTAAACTTGGCAAAGATGCCTGTACCTCAAATAAACAACAAATTGATGACTTTCATGCAATACTAGCAGTGTTAACGTTGCCAGGGGTGCCATGTGTGATGCATGGGTGAGACTGAGCTGCGAGAAGGTAAGGCAACTTGATGAAAGATATGATGGTAATTAGTTGATGGCAGCACTTCCGCGAAAAACCAGGCGTAAGTGGTGTCTCATAATTTATACGTTTAGTAGCCTGTAGAAGGCCACAGGAACCCACAAGTGAGTCTGAATTTCCCAAGACTGTGTGAACAAAATTCCCCCAAATTCCCAAGGTCTGATACACTACACCAGGGGTGTGCAACCTGCGGCCCGCGGGCCAAATGCGGCCCGCGACTTCCTCCTGTGCGGCCCGCGAACCAGTTTCGATTTGCCTAATTTTTGGCCCTTGTACGTCTTGTTATTTGACCACAACTTAAACTTGACGTAAGTACAGGATATCATGAAAACAAAGAAACGATCACTTCCTTTGATGTAAGGTGGATATTCTCGACCATTTCATTATTTGATAAACTAAAGAATTCACTTGTAAAACGCATTCTAAATCTGAATTAACATATTTGTCGACAAAATAGAGATGCAATACACGGGACAAGTTTCGCCAACAATTAGTAGGCCCATACTACAATACGATTCGAGTGCATGTGGGTCTGCCTAGATGGGCACATTGGTCACTAACGGGGGAGGGGTGGGAAGGGGTGGGGAATGGGTGGGGAATGGGTGAGAAATGGGTGAGGAAATGGGTGGGGGAAGGGGTGAGGGTGAGACGCCACCCTCGTATACACATCTCTGTTCCACTGCGGCCCCCAGATGGTCACAGCAACATAATTTGGCCCGGTATTTGAAAAGGTTGCACACCCCTGCACTACACCAAGCATTAACCTGTGTAACATAGGCCTACCGTATATTAGCCCTTGAACAGTATGTGTTTCCGTTACAATGTGATGGCGTGTAACGGAAACACAGCACTGTTCAAGGTCTAACCGTATGTATGCACTCAGCAACATGTCCTTAACAGGACACGGTGCAGCCGGCGAGAGCTCCGCTCTCGCACGTCTTTCCTAGCTCACGCGCAGCTCGAAACTGGCGTAGCTGCCCGAAAATTCCGTCGCTGCAATGAGAAGTCTCGCGCGGCTGCACGTGCCTGCCTTGGCAAGCAACCCGCCCTCCAAACACGCACGTCTGCTGGGTTAGTTGGAGTTCAGCCAGGCTAATGGGGAAATCCGGCGAATTCCTTACCGGGACATTTCCCGCGTACCGCTAAGGAAGCGAGGGTGAGTATGGGTGTTCTCTGATAAATGCTCCTCTCCAATAAATGCCCCTTGTAAATTTTTACAAGGCGAAACAATTGTTCGGTGGCCATTTGTCTAGGGAGAAGCCGGAGGTGTTTTGGTTTCGTATTAAAAACAAAGTGACTAGACCTATAACAACAACAGTTACAGGGAAATGGTAACACTGCAAGGGAGCCGGGGATTAGAGGTGCCCTGGAAGTTATCCTTCAACTCTAAATCTAAGAAACTCGTAGCTAATTGGAAGACGCTAGTGTAGGTTTTAGCAGTAAGTTATTTTCTTTAATGAAAATATATACCCTCAAATAAACACCCTCCCATTTCAAAAATGCAGCACGCCTCTGGGGCGTTTATTAGAGAATATACAGTATGTGAAAAATGAAACTTACTTATACAAGAAACAAATTCGCAGCAGTCATCTCAGCTTTACCTTAATTCATTTGTATTTACCTATTTTTGTATGTACATGAAACATGCCCCTGAAGTTTACTGCAGCCTGGCAACCATAGCCACAGTGATTTCAGTTGAACCAGTAATATCCATGCATCGTCGAGGGGCATAGATAGGACCATGTGAACTGGGACAACAAATTTGGCTATGCCATTATGAAACTAGTACATGCATATGTATGCTTGTGTGTGATTTCTTTTCAGTAAAGTGCTGTGCAATGGAACAGATACAGAGAGTTGGCAGACTGCAGACTATACTCTCAACATGTACTGGCCATATTATTGATATAAGTAAGGATCGATCCTCCAGCTCCCCCCTCCAATAAAACAACAAAAACATGAATGGTTATGTAGGTGAGGTGGGCAGGGTTCACTCGATCGGAGGTTCGTTGATTAGACTGAAGGCTCACTGCCAAAGATCCATACTCTAAACTTACTTCCTACTGTAACTCTAACCATAAGTCTTACCCAAACCCTTATCCTACATAAGGATATAAGCCTTATCTTAAACCTTATTCTGTAACAAACAGGAATTCTAAGCGTACTTCTAACCAGAAGTACACTACATGTGCATTCCCGTTACGGCTCTTTGTGCGCAGATATTGTATGCAGACATACTGAGTCTGCATGGTCACATGATACCCGAGTAAAGCTGTTTTATTCGGGGATTATTATCAAAAAATCTAACGTGGTTGTACGGGTTATGAGATTTTCATCCAAGCTTACGGATCGTCAGTCTAGAAAACCTTTGATCTATTGAAACTTCGATCGAGTGGATATCCCCCTACAAGGATAGTGTTGGATCAAGGCTGGAATTATGGACCATGTAGTGATACCCAAGTTAGTCTGCTGCAGGTTACATGACCCAAAGACTTTACATAGGTGTCTGTAATTTAAAGGGTTTAGGCATATGCCATCCCAACCTTATTTTGATATCTAGGTAACCTGGCTTCAAGGGCAAATCTTCCCATCCTAGACGGTTCCAGATCTTCCAACTATAAGTTACTTCTAGTGGTTTTCTAGCCCCTCCCAAAACTGTGTTAAGCTCCTTTTTGTGCAGACACAAAGTTAGTTTATTAATTGCTTAAGGGCATATCTGGTTGAACAAACAAGGTCCTATTGTGCATTAACTTATCAGAACACACTCTGTGCATGCTGTGTAGTGAGTGAGCTACCCTGCATCTTTTGAATTTGATATCAATCACAGAGCAGTCACCAATTGCAAATTTTGCTCTCCCCTCAACCAAAACTGTACGTAGGGTGATATGAGTGTCTGTCGTTAACTCTTATTTCCTTTGCAAGTGTCTCTCATGTTTCATAAAATAAATATTTCCTATTAAAGGTAAATCAAGGAGTAGTAGGCTATGGCATTTATTTTTCAACTCCGTGACAAAAATGTTTTCACATGGCTACAAAGAGCATGCAGTTCATAAATTACAATGGGGTCACTGCATTTCCCTTCAACAAATGAAATAAAAAGTTACTTATTTACACAAAATTTGTCATTTTCTTTTTAATGTCCTTGAAAGCACCTACAGGAATTGCATCAGCTTGTATGGAAGAAGAATGATCTACCTAACCACATATAGGTAGAACCCAGGAGCCTACCAATATCTTCTCATGAGGCAGGAAGAAAAACGTAGTTTTCTCTTAAAAGGTGAAATGGTCTATGGTGGATTTGTGACCGTTATTGTATTGTATACAAAGTGGCATACTAGAAGTACTGCAGAACCATACATGCATGCTTGGCATGTCCCATTCCCAGGAATCTGCTTACATCATGGAAAATACCCATGAGATGAGGTTTAAATTTTAAACAAACCTGATGAAACCCATAAAAACTGGAGATGGTTGCAAACATGAAGACCAATGTGAATTAGTCCTTTTTAACATGCAGTGTGTATATGGACTATAATTAGAAAAGTTCATCTTTAATGTGCAGCTAATGGAATTTTTAAGGATGTCAACTATAGGAACTTGCTGCCATACTATAGGAACTTGCTGCCAACAAGGGGAGGGGGTGTCATTATAGGACAGAGGGGTAGGAATGCAAGGATGAAGGTAGCAAGGCCACCCACATGTACTTTCTACCAGGGAGTTGCTACTCCCTGTTTCTACCATGAACAGGCAACAGCATACTTAAATAGCAATAAAAAGTGACACAAAATGTATCTGCTCTGCAGAGCTGTACAATGCGAACAAAATGGTCACATTGGCGACCATTTTGTCTGTCCGTGGAACCACTGAATTTGATTCAGTGGCCGATGGCGAGTAATATGTTTTGTACTTTTGGTTGCCTGAAAATAATTATTAGAGACTAAATTCTCCGCAGTAAAACCTTCTCAATAGTGAGTAGTGATACAATTTCAGACTTTCAGATGAATCACTTCATCTCCCATGAGCCATTATGTCAACAGTGAAGTTTATTTCAGCGCCCCGTGATGAACTGATGGTGCAGCATGAGATACAGAGATACTGTGGCTAATGTCAGTTTTGGATGAGCTGGCGACTGTTTCATAGGTTTATAGTAGCCAGTAAGCTGGGCGAGTGTTTCTTGGGATTTACCGGCCAGTGGCCATGTGCAATGCCCAGTCCCCACTTGTGTACAGCCCTGCTGCTGTGCCAGACTATCCTGCAGGATATATTATGAAAATTACATGTAAGAATTTCTTGGTTTTAACAAAGTTAAAAGTACTTTTTATGTCACTCAACAGGTCACGCTTAATAAAAATTGATAAAAAAGTTTTCTACCATTATTAAAGTGAATTAATATCAACATTACTGTAGGGCCAAAATAAATTAATTTCGTTTGAGAATTATATATAATTTTTAACAGTAGAACCTGCAGGTAGCTTATACTGTCACATTGATTTAAAACATGTACATGGTACTAGATCGAATGTCGAGGGAAAACATGAGGAGTGTCATGAAATAAATTGAGACACTGGTACAGGTGGAATACCAGAAAGAATATACTATTCTACCTTAATTTCAATCTTTTTTAAGTGTAATATTTCTGTCAATTAACTTTTAAGGAACTCCAGTCAAACTGTGTATAAACCTTTGCCTCATTACTATTACATTAAGAGGTGTTTGAAGGGAGTATGAGTGGATTACATTGGTTCCTATAGCTTCAGTATGTCTTGAAGACAAGATGGGCTCTACATATACAGATGTGGATCTGTAAAATAAATAGGAAAGTTGTAGGATGTAAAAATTTTCGTCAGTAATGAATTGCCAGTGATTTACAGCAGTTAGAATAAATGTATAAATAAAGTGCAAGGATTTGAATCACTTTAACCAGAGACCCACAAGGCTTAGGAATTCCTTGTCAAGTGTGGTTTGCACATAACAGCTAGGTTCCCAACAGGGAGCATCTGAACAGGAATAATTATTGGAACTTTTAACTTGGTTATTGGTTAACTTTTAAGGAACTCCAGTCAAACTGTGTATAAACCTTTGCCTCATTACTATTACATTAAGAGGTGTTTGAAGGGAGTATGAGTGGATTACATTGGTTCCTATAGCTTCAGTATGTCTTGAAGACAAGATGGGCTCTACATATACAGATGTGGATCTGTAAAATAAATAGGAAAGTTGTAGGATGTAAAAATTTTCGTCAGTAATGAATTGCCAGTGATTTACAGCAGTTAGAATAAATGTATAAATAAAGTGCAAGGATTTGAATCACTTTAACCAGAGACCCACAAGGCTTAGGAATTCCTTGTCAAGTGTGGTTTGCACATAACAGCTAGGTTCCCAACAGGGAGCATCTGAACAGGAATAATTATTGGAACTTTTTCAGCAAAATATAGTAACTTATATGTAGGAATTTTTTTTTGCGAAAAGTAGGACACTAATAGGATCTGTGGGACCTGCAAGGGCGGGCTTTTTGGGAAACTCAAAAGAATTAATTCAAAGAGCCCCACATCCAAGTCGGTAAAGTGGGACTTTTATGGTACCCAGGTTGAAATATCATAGCTGTGCCTAGCTATGATATTTCAACTTTTTGCTAGGTGGCCCCTCTTTTCTATATTAGTCATCTATGACATTCCAGAGTAAATATATGACACTACTCAAGGTACTAAATTGGCTGGCACATACCAGGCCATCACATGTACATCTACAGTAAAATGTGGGGGACAGGAACTTGACCAGCACTGATGTAAGCACAAACTTTAAAAATGCATGGGCACAGGGGCCTGCTACAAACCCCAGTAATATTTTGCATTCTAGTTCCTTTAGATGTCTCTTGTAATCTGATGCATTTTCCCACCATTTTGACCCATTTTTAGCTCAAGCTTAAAATTTTTTATCATATAAACTTTCTACTACAGTTTTCAATCACTTTATCATTTTCACTTTCTGCTACATATTAGTACACCTGACCAACTACAGTTTACTATCAAGTAAAGTCAATTATTCTACCATTTAAAGGCTCTCTAATCACACCCCAGACAATAACAATTCTCCCTACTAAGTTAACTTTTAGTCCCTCCTCCAGTTAAAACCAAACCTCCTGTCTAGAACACCTCTAAGATCGACTGAGCTAGTACGTATAGCCTGCGCTGAGTTTAAATTGTTTGAGACAATATTGTCTCACACAGAGTGTGTGAGCTTAATTGGGAACACAACTCAATGACTGTACAAGTCATTGTTGATCAACCAGAGTGAACTGTGTCATTAATGAAAGTGCAGCTATATCAACTGTATTTAGAACTCTAGGGCTATTCCTAAATAAGTTTGGGCAGAGAGTTGTAGCAACTACCTATAGTTTGGGGGAATGCCATATCCCGGACCCTTTTAAATGAGATCTCCATGCATTCAGTTTTATTTACCTTAATACAGTTCATATGGTGATTTGAAAGCTACAGGCCTACCAAACAGAACTGTGCTTTGTGACATATTTTTTACTTTTGACACATCACCCACCACGTGTTGGAGATAGACCTAACATTTCTTTTTGAATGAGAACATGCATGTTCATTAATGGAAATGGCAGCCTTCACAATTTTTAAGTTTGATTTTGATGGGTCATTCTTCCCTGTAGAATACATGCCTTCTATTTTATTAGTAATCTGAACAAAAGTGGGGGAAAATTATGATACTATCACCACCACTTTCAAGATTGATCGACAGGACAACATACCCTCTTCCCCTTCTCCATTGTAAACACTCATGGGCACTTAGTAGCATAAGTAGAAAATTTGGCTAAACAGCCCCCACATGGCTAGAAATGGAATCTTCAAAGTTTCAATAAATCATTTTGGTTGTTCTGATTGGCAGCATGTTCTGCCATGTTTTTGTAACTCTTAAAGGGATCACAAACCCTGGTTTAAAGGCTCTGCAATCTCACCCCAAAAAGTAAATATTCTCCCTACTTATAATTTACTTCTAGCCCCTCCTCCAATTCAAACAAGAACGCCTGTTTAGTAGGCCTACACAGAAAAAGCCACAGTAGACTGTAATGAGTTTCAATTCCTCAATTGCATAGTGATAAACAATTGCATGTAAGCTTTATTCGGAACACTTAGTGTACTTAGTGTACGTACTAGTCATCATTGACCAACCAGAGTGGAGCTATTGTTTGAGTTCATGTCAATCAAAGTGCAGTCACCAATTGTTTTAACACTGACTATAGGGCTAGTCCTATATACATTTGGGGATGCCACAGGCCCTTTAAATAGTAGTGCTATTTGTGAGCAAGAGTACATATGCATACAAAGTGCACATACATGTTTCCTTCTTTCCCAGCATAGTAGCAATTTTACCCTCCCTAAAGCTTTCCACCTCTAAGGGTACAAAATATTTAGTCTCTTCATATCTTGAAAGTCAATAGTGATGATTCCAGAACAACAGGTTCCACTGGTCCATTAATTATTGGGCCCCATGCAGTGGGGGACCTGAGCATGGATATAGGGATGGGGGAATTGGGGGAAGGGACCCACTAAAAATGTGGTGGGGTGTAATATGACTTCATCTCCCCCATCCAAGGATGGAATCTCCTTGCTTCTGCCGTAAAAATGTCAAAAATATGCTGCAATATTCCTTAAATTTGCTCAATATGTTGCATCAAATTGCTTCTAAGGACCCTCAAGTATTCAAAAGTTTCCCAAAGGTGGGGGAACAGCCCCTCCCCAGGATGGCAGTCCGAAAGAACGTTCAGCCCCCCAGACTCAAACAGCTTCCTATGTCTATGGACCTGTTCAAAGCGGCTCTGCATGTGCGGGTTCAGGATGCAAGACCCCTGGAAGCTGTACCACAGTTTCAAAGTGACGTACGTTAGTATGCAGCTTTTACCTGATTTCTGAATGGTACTTGGTGCATAATTATCAAGTACTGCACAATTTACCACAGTTGTATAGTTTGTGAGGGGGAGAGAGGTGTGTTGTAAGGGGGGAACTGGGAGGTGTGAGAATTAAACCTTTTTAGGGGAAAAGAGCTGATAAGTATTCTTTTGAAATGTTCAGTCTTTTTAAAGTAGCACATTAGGCATGGCACTGAATTATCTACAATTGCAACAATGACAGTGGATATTAATTGAGTACATGGTAAATCCCTGTCGAATAACAAGACCGACTACAGGTACTACTCAAAAAAGACAGAAAAGAACTGTAAAGTAAACTTTTGATACCAATACCTTGTAATTTTTTTGACTATATTTCTCATCACTACCTGGTAAATAAGCATTGGAAATGCAAACTATAGGAAATGCAGGAACAGGAAAATTTGCTATTTTATAGGAAAATATATTCCAATTTTCCAAATACAGGAATATGTAGAAAATGTTGGGAACACTTAAAGTACTGTTATTTAAAGTTGATAAATCTCAGTGTGAAGTTAATTATACAAAATAAGTAAAGGAAAGATAGAAATTCATGGGCAGAGGCCAAACACAGAGGATGCAATCATGTTAAGAAGGTCATTAATTCAGCTTCTTGCATTTAATTTTTGTCATCACATGTCAGATATAGATCCAAACATATTTCGTACAGTTATTGATTTCCACAGAATGATCAATGGTGACCTAAACTTACCTATATCAAACAAAAACAATACTAGAAAATATTACTTAATATGTGGCACTCACATGCATAATATGAGATCCCTATTAACAGTTACTCTCAAGTGTCAGATACATTTACAAACTGCACAGACATGCACATTCGCCCTCTGCAATGAATCAAAATGGTACTGAAAACTTGAAAAAGAGATTGCTTTAGAATTAAATGTAATCATTCTGGTGTAACTGTTAATCAGGTCATGTGTGGTTCTTGAGATGTTAGCAGATGAAGTTAATTTGTTACACAACCCAAAATAGACCTGAAGCAAGTAGGAGCAGGTCATGTCTCAACATTGGTGGGCAAGAGTTTTTAGGTCTGTTTCGCAATATACTGTACACTTTTGTGTACCCTGAAACCCATTTGACTTTTCCCATTAGCAAATACAAAGTTTGAAAAATTCCCATGCCCCTCACTGCATGCATTCACAGGTCTAACAAAAGTGAGATTATTCACTGGATTGATTGTAAATTCAAAAGAATTATAAAACAGGTTTGATCAGTGTGAGGCTAGGATACATGTCACCTGTGCTTGCTTCATGTTCACAAAATTTGGGTTGAAAATTTTATAACTTTATCTGTAACATTTTGAGCACCATCTTAGGAACTGATTTCAGAATTAAATGTACAACAATTCTTATTTTCATTTCCTCTTTAACACAAAAATAGTTTTTAGTTGAAACTTGTTTTTACAGGCTAGCTTTCAATTGAGAAGAATATACTTCTGGAGGTAGAACATTTAGGAATATTCAAATCATGGCAAATGCAACATAATATTGTTCTCTATTTTCAAAACAAAACTGCATTACATAAGTCATTAAACTAACGTTTCCTTAATTCTTGGTAAGACAAAATATCACATGTACTTAATAAATGGAAGGAATATCAAATTACTTTCACTTAAAAGGCTCAATTTCCTTGTCTCTGAAGGTGAACTCCACAAGCAGTATATTTATTACTGTTTACTCTACCTTCCAGACAAAAATGAGCATGTATCGATTGTGTATTCTGCATATTACAAAACTGTGTAAGATATCTGGGCTACTTTATTCTCCTATACTTATACCAGGTCTAGTATGAAATTGGCTATACTACACATCATACTTTACTGATCTGTTAGTCATCACTGACCAATCAGAGTAGGTTATAGTACACATAAATTGTGAAACAATGTCAATTTAAGTACAGTCCTGCCAGTCACCAAATGTGAATGTAGATACACGGGTCCCCTATAAAACTCGTTTGGGGTGATGCATAGGCAGCTTTAACTGGCAGATATCTCTAAAAAAGTACAATTTTTACAAGCAGACCACCTCAAGCTAAACATCATGAAAAGACAGTTTCAAACTTAGAATGAATCTGGCATACCAAAATTTTCATAAACAAATGACAGTAATATCTCACCATTAGCAACATCTGAAGCTTACAAATACTTACAACATGTAGACATTACAGGCTACACTCAGCACTCAACATTGAATCTTTTGTATTCTTCTGGTCACGTTCAGTGTGGATGACAGTTTCATTAAGATGTTCTTTCACACTTAAATATGAGTTTGAATTCAAGTTTCAGCATAGCTGATGTGTCCTATACATGAAAGGCTTCAATACAGTTACAAGCTGATTGACAATGTTCAGGTGTCACACCATCTTGCTATTCACAAACTTCATACACAAAACACAGTAATGAACACTGAATTTGCAAATTAACCCTAAGCATGACAAGTAATCTTTTCAGTATCAAGCACTGTGGCTGTCTGCCAACAATATATTCATGCATAAATCCATCCGCACTGATATGAAGGGAACATTTACCAGGCCTCCACCCTTATTGTAGCTGATGTATTTTGGGTCTGTAGACCAGCTGAGACCTTGCTTGACTAGCATATCCAAAGATGAATAATAAATATATATATTATGAAATATTGAGGCTGATTTCAAATGTGGCATAATTGACTATATACTCATCTTCAATTAGTACCATGCACACCCTCTTACTTTCTCATTTTTAGGAAAAGAAAGGAAACCATCTTAGTTCCAATTGAAACATCCCTTTTGCATTAAATATGTTTGCTTTCCTATCTGGCAAACCTATGCCAATGGCCTCATCTAGCTACCAGTTTTTATGCCATCCTTAAATATTTGACGAATAAAAGCAACATGAACAATGAAGGTTCCTGACTTTTCACTTCTCCCGTGCATCAAAATATTCTTTCTCTGTCTGACAGTTTCCTTCCTTATGTCAAATTGTTTTGGGTTGCTTCATTATCTGCATTAAATTTGTTGTACTTCATATCCAAATCAAACGCTAATAACTAGTCTTAGCTGGAACTATAAGGTGTGGAAAACACTTCTAGTGAGTGGGTTTCCAGGCTTCTGATTTTCTTGCAAAGAGAACTTCTCATAAAAGATTTCTACCAAGTAGAGGTGCCAGGATTTGCCTAATTGGGAGGGGGTGGGGGAGCAGTGTTAGCACCAGGTCTTGAAAGTTGGAGGGATATTACCCCCCTCCAAAATATTTTGAGGGGAGTTTTGGATCAAAGGGTGAATCTATTTCGCTCCTACTTACCTCCCCTATTACTACAATTGGACAGCCCATTTACCGCGGAACAACTCAATGAATAAATCCCCTACAGAGGGCGCCCTACTCACCTCCAATCCTCCTATTCTGCTTGCTACAATTCGCCTTTGCTTCATTGCCAGCGGAATGACTACTACGTGTTTTGCCTAGCTCTGAAATTTTCGTGTTTTTGCATCTTCTTCCCCGGCGTCTTTTGTTTCTTTCAACCGTTTACCTGGGAGAAGACATCCTTAACCTCCGTCTATGGAAGTTTGATGAGTATATTTTCTTGTTTTGGGTGGTTCCCGCTTAGTTAGTTTTTGGCGGGGTGCGGCTAGTCTTCCTGTCGAGGACTAGCGTGGTTAGACTTCTTGCCTAACTCGAGTTTCTGCTCCTCCCGGGCCTCCCGTTTGGGTGGTTTGCGTTAGTTTCTGCTCCTCCCGGGTCCTTCGCGCCGTTCGGTGTTTCTGCCCTGTTTTTGGCCGCCGTTTAGACTCGCGTAGGTGTTCTTTGGACGGCTTTTCGGCTGCCTTAGTTGTCAATGTTTTTGTAGGCTTCGGTCTTTGGCTTGGGTTCTTTGTTTGCTGGTTTTTGTTCTCGTCTAGCATCCCTTTGTTAGGCTTGCTTTGTCCTCGACTTGCATCCCTTTGTTAGGCCTGCTTGTCCTCGTGTGGCATTCCTTGTATGCCTTCCTTGTTTGGCTTAGGTATTCAGCTGTTCTCATTCTATTGATTGTCAATAATTGTCATTGTTTTGTTGTATGTTTTCTCCTCGGGCTTCCCAGGTGGGGTTCGGTTCCCGCGTTCCGTCTCCAGGGCTCTGGGCTCTAGGTTTCCGGGTTGTTCTGCTCCCGGTTCCCGGGATGTTGGTTCCCTGGTTCGGTTCCCGGAGTTGGTTCCCGGGGCAGGTTCCCAAAGTTGGTTGCCGGAGTCTGGTTCCGGTTGGGCGGTTCCGGGTTGTGTGCGTTCCCCCGGTTCCCGGGGTGTTGGTTCCCGGAATTGGCTTCCGGTGTTGGTTCCCGGGATTGTTCGTGTTGTCCCGCCGTTTCCCGTCGGTTCCCGTTTGGGTTCCCGGGTCGTCAGGTTCGTTGTTCCGGGTCTCCCGGGTCCCGCCGCCTCGGTTGGTTGTTGCTCCCGAGCCCCCGTTCCTCTGGGCCCCGGGTTCCTCCTGTTGTGTACGTCTTTCTCCGCAGGTCTTGCCCTCGGGCCCCCGTTTCTTGGCCCCGAGTCCTCCCCCGCCCCCGTGGAGGGGGCTAGGTGTTTACTGTTTTGTTTCCTTTATATCTTTCAGATATGGATTCCATTTGCAAGACTTGCAGAAAGTTCAAAATGAACCGATCCTGGGACTTACACCCGTCGTGCCCGTTATGCCGCTCTTGTTCCCGAGATAATACCTGCTCGATCTGCTCACGGTGGGAGCCGTCTACGTGGGACCAAGTTAACAAGTTTTTGGCGGCTAAGAGGAAAAAGCTCTTGGACCAGGCTAGAGCTTGCCCTGACCCTACTTCGGTAGGCTCTGAGGGCCTGGGCCCTAGAGAGTGTGAGATTAGCCTCTCTGCCCTATCTGCATCCGGCCCTGGAGAGTGCGAGATTAGCCTCTCGGCACCCCGAACCGGGGTGCCGATCCCTCTGACGTTTCCACGAAGCTAACAGTTCCTCCGGTGTCCACTCCTCCGGTCTCTTCAGCCTCTCGTCTGGTCTTCAAGCCTTCTAGCTCCAAGAAGAAGAGCAAGGGAAAGAAGCCTTTAAAGGGCGGCTCCAAGGCCAATTCGTCCGACGGTCGTCCGGCCCCCAAGGACTCGGTGGTCTCGGGTCCCGTGCTAGCAGAACGCTCGCTACCAGCATCTACGGACCGGAATCGGCCTCCAACCTCTTCTGAGAACCAAAGTCGGCCCCCAGTCTCAACCTGTCTCTCCGTCGAGTTCTCAGCGATCGAATCCTTCTGACGGACGTTCGCCTTCTAGTGAGGTTCGTAATTTTGAAGGGTTTACTCCGAAGGAGCTTTTAGAGGTCCAGGATCCGAAGGATGCTCGTCCCACGGCTCGATCGCACACTCGCTCCCCGGGTACGAGTAGACGTAGACGGTCCCCTTCATCCGGCTCGGGTTCTTCCGACGGATCCCCTAGACGTAGAAGGAAACATCCTGCAGACTCGCTCCGTTCGTCAGAACAGCTACTAAGCACTCTGCTCGAACGTTTGTCCCAGGTAGTGGCCCTGCTCCAGATGGCTGGACATCAGGCCTCGACGGCCCCGACGGCTCCGGACCCACCACCAAAAGGGGAGCAAGATGAGTACCCCCCAGACAATAGTCTTTCAGAGGACGACGTAGCTGGGACGGAAGCTCCTCTTTCTGGCACCGCTCCGGACTCCCAGATGTCCTCTCAGTCCCATTCCAGGCCAAGACCCTCGTCGGGAGATTCTGACGACGAAGAACCGCTTCTCGGAACGGACATCACGGCTGAGGCGTTTCAAAGTGCCGTGGAGGTGATCAGACGGTTTTGTAGGTTTTGAGCCCCCCCCCCCCTCCCTGCAGACCCAACTCCACCTGCGAAAAGGTCGAAACTGACTCTTAACAAACCTGCTAAGACCCCCGTGCTAACAATGCCGGCGGACGTAGAGTGTTCAGAGAGGTACACGGCCATTGCGGAGATGAAGGGATGGTCCGCCTACCCGGCTAAGCTCATCCTCTGCCTTTAGAGTAGACAAATCGGAGTGGAAGGAGTTGTTTCTTTCACCTTTGATTCCGGCGGCCGCTAAGGACAAGTCAGCCGCTGTAGGGGCTGTGGACTCTAAGGGGGAGATTGTATGCCAAGGATAAGAAGGCTTTCGAAGCTGAACTGGCGACGATTGATTCTGCTGCCCGCATGAGCCTGAAATTTTCATCCACCCTATTACTCCTGGTCGAGATAATCATGCTGGCCTTCCAACAGAATGAAGGCAGATTCATTTCGAGAATGGAAACGGGCACCCTTGTGAATCTCCTAGGACCTACCTCTCGCCTCATCTTCGACAAGTTAGCTAGGAGTTCTGTTCGGGCTACAACCCAGAGAAGGTCACTAGTGTTGGACTCCCTGACTTGGCCCTCGGAGGCGGTCAAGAAGAAGTTTTTGGAGATTCCCCTTTCAGGTTCCGACCTTTTCGACGGTCAATTCGAGACGACCTTACAGTCGGAGGTGAAACTTTAGAAGGATACGAGGGATGCAGACTTCCGCCTGGCCCATCTAATTCTTTCTCTTTCGGTCGACGTGACTCTCGCCGCCAGCCGAGATCGCCGCAAGCCTTTCCACAGCCAAGTCGGTCGTATAGACGGGGCAAACTAAGACAATCTCAGAGACCCCGACGCAGCGTTCGTCTTGGAGCCAGCAGTCCAGGGGCCCCTCTACAACGGCTCCTCGGCAGAAGTTCTCGAGACCCTAGGGGTGCCCACTCCACTCGCCAGCTTCCGGAGGTGGGGGTGGGGGGAGACTGTACCAATTCGCTCGAAATTGGGAGCTTCTAGACCCGGTTGCCTTGGTCCTTCAGACAGTCACCAGGGGTTACAGACTAGAATTCACGGCGACTTCTCCTTCGGGGGGCCTCTTCAAGACGGCTCCAGTCCCTCAGGACCCAGCACAGAAAGAGGCACTGGAGAAGGAGATAGGCGATTTGCTAAACTTCACAGGAGGCTCCGTCCCTCTACAAGTCCTCGTTCTCCCTCACGCCGAAAACGCCGAACACTTGGAGGCCTATACTGAACCTCAAGCCCCTGAACAAGCAGTACATAAAGCCCCGCAAGTTCAGGATGGAAACTTTGGCCGCCATCGTCCCTTCCCTTTCGAAAAGGCTTCTGGGCAACTTCTCTAGATTTAAAGGACGCGCACTTGCACATCCCGATACATCCGGACCACCGTCGATTCCTTTCGTTCAACCACGACGGCATTGACAACCTTTTCCAGGCCCTCCCGTTCGGCCCGTCTACGGCCTCTCGGGTATCTACCAGGGTCACAAGGGCAGTGACCTCGTTCTTCAGACGGCGAGGCATCTCAGTGTTTGCATACCTCGACGATTGGTTGATCGTGGCAAACTCGTTTCACGAAGCACACAGGGACACAAAGTTCACCGTGGCTCTCCTCCACTTCTTGGGATGGGTAGTGAACGAAGAGAAGCCCTCCTTCACCCTTTCCCAGCACCTCACCTTCTTAGGGGCTCGTCTGAACCTGTGTCAAGGCAGGGTTTTCCCGATGGAGGAAAGGATTACCGCCATTGCAGATCTGGCAGAGACCATACTTCTAGGCCGCTCGAACGTGGCACGGGACTGGCTCCGCCTGTTGGGACTCATGGCGACCTTGGTGGATGTGGTACCGCTGTGCCGTCTCCGAATGAGACCAATCCAGCTCCTCTTACTACGTCAGTTTCACCCATCCGTGGACTCTCAGGCCAAACCAATTATGTTGACATCGGATGTCAAACCACACATCAGTTGGTGGATGTCTCAACCCAAGTTGACGGAAGGCAGGCCCTTCCAGGACCCAAGGGAATCGGTGGTGATATCGACAGATGCGTTTCTAGCAGGATGGGGAGCATCTTGGGAGTCGGACACAATTTCGGGACGATGGACTCCTCACGAGAGTTCTCAGCACATCAACCTACTAGAGTTGGAAGCAGTGAAGAGGGCTGTACTCCACTGGAAGGCCCGTTTCCAGAACAAGTCCCTCACAGTCCTCTCAGACAATTCGACAGTGGTCGCATACCTCAACCGTCAGGGCGGGACGAAGTCCTTCCAGCTGTGCATGCGCACCCACGACCTCCTCACCTTAGCAGACGGTCCAAACCTCAAGATCAGGGCCTCACACCTGGCGGGTAAAGACAACGTCGTCGCAGACGCTCTCTCCAGAGGTTGGAAGATAGATCACAAAAAGTGGTCCCTGTCTCAAGTGTGGGCTTACTTCGTCTTCGACCTCTATGGCCGTCCGCAAGTGGACCTCTTCGCATCAGCAGAAAACGCTAGACTGCCGACGTTCTGCACACGCCACTTTCACCCCAGGGCCTGGGCCGTGGATGCCCTCTCGTTAGATTGGACCGAAATCCAGGGCTATGCATTCCCACCATGGAACCTCATACATCGGGTGCTGGCGAAACTCAGGGACTCCAGAGAGTCGCTCATACTGATTGCCCCCTTTTGGCCGAGACAGCCATGGTTGCCCATGCTGGTGCAGCTGCTGGTCCACAACTCCTTCAGGTTTCCACCCAGGACCAACCTTTCCTCACAACTTTGAGGCAGGATTCTGCACCCGGAGATCAAACATCTTCAACTTTCTGCATGTCCACTCTCAGGAGAAACCTACAAGCAAAGGGCCTTTCGAAAGAGGCTGTCGAAATCGCCTCCCGTGCAAGGCGAGATTCCACTCCACGTGTTTACGACTCCAGAGTACGCAAGTTCGCAAGACTGGGCAGTGGACCGTAACATCGATCCCATGGAAGCTCCGCCAGAAAGGTGGCCGATTTTCTGATGTCCCTCTTCAGAGAAGGGAAGGAGGTACGCACCATACGAAACTACAGGTCTGCTATTGCGTCTATCCACCGGGGCTTCCCCGATGGTTCCTCAATTGGCACTAACTCTACTATCGGCCAACTTCTGCGCGGGATGTTCCACTCTCGTCCCACTCCGAGACGCTTGGTTCCGACGTGGTCAATCAATGCTGTTTTGGAAGCCTTGTCCGGTCACCCGTCATGCGTTGCTGGAGGCCCTTACAAAGAAAACGCTGTTTTTGGTGGCTGCGGCGTCGGCGAGGAGGAGGAGCTGTCTTTACGCTCTGACGGTGAAAGAAGGCTTCCTGCGTTTCTAATCGGGGGAGTTCGACTACTTCCGGATCCTAGTTTCCTCGCAAAGAACCAATCCATCAGTCTCTCCCCCGACGAGATCTTCCTGCCTGCAATGGACGAGATCTCTTCTATCTCTGAGGACCGGCTGGTGTGCCCGGTAATGGCTATAAAGCAGTACATCAAGAGGACGAAACCTCTCAGGACCTGGGACCGTCTATTTATCCTACCGGGAGTTTCACACTCTCCTGCATCTAAAGCAGGGGCGTCAATCCGTATTCAAATGTGGGGGGGGGGGTGGGGGACATACATGACTTAGCACAAATTAATACCTTTGGTTTAGAAGAGGTGGCGTCTTCCTATAGGCCCTTTCCTCCCCCCCCTTATGATGACTGACGTTGTCGTATTCTAATAAGAATTATCATTTCAAAGTTAACATGACCATCATAGATGATCTGCCAGGTGAAATACACGGAGTCCACGGAATTACTTCAAGATGTTATTTTCATCATGTCCCAAAATAGCTGAAACAACGCTTCGCAGCGTGGATTATTGTCGGAGATCATGGACCCGACCAGGCCCGTTGCTAGGGTGATATTTTTGGGCGTGTGAAGGTCCCAAATTCAGACTGGCTGGATGTTTTTTCCAACTGATTGGAGGCGTTTAAATTGCACTTTGTAATATGCTCTGCGTTTTGTATACAGCATTGGGAATCCTTCCTTTGTCACTACATAAATGTGTCGTCCTGGGGAGGGGTCTAATGGGACACCCCCTCCCCTTTGAGAAATTTTTGTTAATTTAAGGCTGCTTAGGTGCAAAACGGTGCTATCTTTGGGATATTTTTGGAGCTAATCGTACGTGACTGGAAAATGTCCATAATTCAGTGAATTCTAATTTTTCCGACTGGCTGGATGTTTTTACTAACTGCAGTGGCGGCGTGTAAATTGCACCTTTTTTATTCACCCTGCGTTTGTATACAGCAGTGGGGATCCTTCCTTTGTCACTATATAAAGGTGTCATCCTGGGGGTGGGGTCTATGGGGAGGGGGTGTAGCCCTCCCCTTTGAGAAATTTTTGTTAATTTGAGGTTGCTTAGATGCAAAATGGGATATCTTTGGGATATTTTTGGAGCTGATCGTAGTATAGCAAAGGTGTGAAGGATTAGCAAGGGCGTTTTCAGAATGCTTTGTAGTCGTAAGTGTATTAACAATCACCATCTGCAGGCGCGGATCCAGAAATTTTGAGGGGGGGGGGGCATGATGGAAAATCTTATGTGCACCGAAGGTTCACAAGCGCGAAGCGCGAGTTCCTACGTGTGGTGTCCAGGGCCCCGCGATAGGGTCCCTTTGGGGTCCAGGGGGCGAAGCCCCGGAAGCTCTCGCAGTATTGCATTTTAAGAGCACAGAAATCGGCTCCATTTCTTATGTCAGTGAGATTTTATACCTTTTCATGTTGCATGGAATTTGATGTGTATGGCTCAGTGTAAGTTACCATATGTACCTGCAGAAGTTCCGGAGAATCTAAGTTATCTTAAAACTTACACGCCAACATTATGAGCCCATGCAGGTAACTTGAAATGATTTTGCCATAATGAGTGTTTTATTTTCGTTATACGGTATTCAGGTGTAAGGACGTCAGATGAAACAATTGCCCGCGAAAATTTGAATTTACATTTAAAACCATTGCTATTACAAACTGTGTCAATTCCCTTTATGTGTGTCTATCAATTAGAGGGTGGGTTCGATACTAATGTTTCAGTTCTCATAAGAAGAGGAGGGTGAAAAAATGAATATCAGTTGCTTTACATCCTTGCAATGCTGGCTCCTCTGAAATCACGTTTATGCACATGAATAATTGGCTTATGGTAGAACCCCACCGATGAGTAATGCGAATACTTTTGGGACCTTATTGATAGTAAAAGGAGTAATTCAAGGCTAAAACTACGCAGATCAAGCGAAAATCAAGAAATATTGAGAAGACTTTGCAAAAATCGTGAAAGATGTCAAATGATTTTTCGTAAAAAGTGAAAAAAATAAATCCATCACTCAATAAAAACATAACTCTCTCCGTAAGCGTAAACAATTGCGCGTGAAGCGCGCCGAAAATTTTCGGTATAGAGCCTCCCGGGAGATCTGCATTAATTGTACACTGAAAAGGGGGACCAACAGGACTCTCACAACCTGACGTCCATATGGGAGGAGAGATGATATATCACCTTCTTTATGGCTTTCTGAAGGGTATACCCTTCAGAATCTATGACCGATGGTGCCGGCGGGAGTTGGTGATTGGGGGAACACCAGGTAACTGCTAAACCGTGCCTTTTTAGATAGTGGGATTTTGTATTCGCTATATACAAGAGTGGGAGAGCCTTTTCTTGTTAGTACATGAGAGTGCAATCCCAGGAAGGAGTTTACCCTTCCCTTTGAGAAATGTTTGATAATTTTAGGGAGCCTATATGCAAAATGGTGGTATCTTTGGGTCATTCTAAAGTGATTGTATGTTTAAAAAATGTCCACAATTTAGTGAATTCTAATTTTCGTTCAGGTGAAAAAGGGGAGTAAGAGACGGTTAATATATTGTCTTCAAACCTCCTAAAGTCCCAGGAAAAATCATAGGCGTAGATCCATCTTCAAAAGTGTGTAGGGGGGACTTTTCCACACTTGTGAATCGCCGTCCTGGTGGAAGAAGCATTGGTGGTAGCCAGAATTTGCGTCACGGGGAGGCAATAAGTTTTGTGATCGTCGGCATGGGGGAGGGGTCTAAGGGAAATTTTTCTAGAACTGAATGCCCTCAGATGCGATTTGGTGCAACAAAATTGTAGGATTTTTAGGTTATTTTTCTTCTAAAAATTTCGTTTTCCTAGGCATAATTGCAGTCTGTTCTACCATTTTTGAAAAAGTGAGGGGGACTTTTTGACGATGTCCCCCTTCCAAAAAAGTGAGAGGGACGCGTCTCCCCATTCCCCATGATCCAAGCCCATGGGAAAATTGTACACGCAATTAAACTGTACCTGCGTGGAATCCACAGAAACATTCTTGGACTATAATAAAATATTTCCTTTACATTTAAAAGGATATCCAAGGTTGACAGAGAACAGTATAGCGCCTCCCGGGAGCTCTGAATTAGTTACAGTATACAAAAGAGGGACCAACGGGATTCTCACTACCCGACATCCATATGGGAGGAGACATATATCACCTTGTCTTTTCAAGTATAGCAAGAGGGATGGTGGACAGGCCAAATTCGTTTCAGAAAAGATTTTCGTCGTTACTGAACGTCGCGGTAAAATGTTTGGAAAAAAGGCAATTACGTACTTTCAGTCTTTCAAACCATGTGCTATAGACTAGATTAGTCAAAGATCCCATAATGATGAATGCCCTACAGAGAAGGAGATGTACTTTTTAGAAAAATGTTTGCATTTGAAAAATTTCTTGCGTCATAGCTTTGTCAATGGTATATGAAATCGGGTGTAAACCCTGTCGTATGCGGGCTAAGCTCGCCGAAATTTTGAATAAAATATTAGTCCATGACAAAACCTGCATTTAGAACCTGCATCGGACACTGTCATTTTCCCACCAACCTATGCTATTCAGAAACGAATCTTCTGACTGAGAATTCTTAAAAAGCACTTTTGCTCCTTGGTTCCCCCGTGAGTTACCGAAAGCTATTGAAAATAAGGACAACTCTGACACAAGGCTTGACGCTAGCGGAGCGTGCGAAAATTTGGAATTTGTCAAGAATTTCCAAAACTTATGATAGTTTGAGAACAGTTTGTGAAAGAAAAGGGTGAGAACAAGTAAACCAGTCATCAAAAATAAATCTCACCCTCCACCCTCCACAGAAATCTGTAGCTGAAACAACTTTTGTGACCATTTTAAAAATTTTCAAGAATCGATGGGGGAGGGGGACACACGTCACCCATTGCCCACTGTGCCGACGCAACTGTCTGTAGCTTAAAAGCCTTTTGAGTTCATTTTAAAACTTTTCAGACAGTTTTGAAATCGAATAGGGTATGCACGCCGCTACTTTGCCTGCAACAGCTGGTGCCACTGTGCACAATAGCACGTCACCTGACAGGTCGTCTTCTGTATTCATTCTGCAAGGTCTGCATGGCGAAAACTTTGCCTCTCAATCCCTTTAGATTACAAAAACTTTCACTCTTTAACACAAAATTGTTACTGATTTCAGTCCAGCTAGCAGGGCCCATACTGCACATGTCACGATGTTTACTTATTTAGATCTTAAGTCAAGGATCGTTACTGAGCTATTCACCTGTTTTCGAACATTATGTAAAAGATATCTAAAGAGATAATCCAGCTATAGATCCACCCAACCCTAGAGAAATATATACTTTAAATACGTTCTTAGACACTTTTATTAATTTGTTGCTCTTAATTTTTCTTTCTCCTTTTCTTTTTTCTTTTTCTTCCCTTTTTCTCCTTTCGTGGGGGGGGGGGAGGGGCGGGCTCCCCAGGCCAACCTGGATCCGCGCCTGCACCATCTATACCGATAATGGCTTGGGCGAAGCTCGGTAAAAATAATGGCTTTGGCCACGCTCGGTAATAGTTCTTGTAAAGTGTTTAACGGCAACTACTTACTTTCAACCTTCCACAAGGGAGGGGGGATGCAGTATGTTGTGGGATCGCTGGCCTGGGGGAGGGATCTAAGGGGAGGGGGTGTCCCTTTGAAATTTTTTGAAAAATTAGGTATCCTTACATGCAATCTGGTGCCACATATGTTACCTTTTGAAGTAAAATTTGTGTTAAAAATTTACGTATTTTAGGAACTAAAAATTAGGCATCAGTGAGGGGGATATGGCCCAATGGGGTGTCCCCATCCCCTTTGAAATTTTTTGAAAAATTAGGTGTCCTTACATGTAATCTGGTGCCAAATATGCTACCTTTTTTAAGTTAATTTGTGTTAAAAAATTTACGTATTTTTAGGAACTTAAAAAAATCGGAATCAGTGAAGGTGGGCATGGCGGAATGGCCCTCCCCTCTTCGTACGCCACTGATTGAATGATCCCATATTGATGCGAGGCCCCTACAGATGTCTGGAGATGTATGTCTGTTTTCGGAAAGTGTTGTGATCAGAATTGTTCCATGTATAATTACCTTTTTAACGGTCATGAGAAGAAGTGCAAACCGTGACGCATGCGCGCGAAGCGCGCCGAAATTTTGCCATTAAATAAGATTTCCCTGACGAAATCTACATTCAGAATCTGCACCAAGACACTTAACAATTGCCCAACAAACCTACATGTCACTCAAAAAGCCAGTCAAATAGAGCCACGACATTACTCTTTTACGCAAATGTGGGGGGGGGGGGGGACATTTGATATTGTGTCCCCCACCCATCGAAATGTGGGGGGACATGTCCCCCCGTCCCCCTAGGATTGACGCCCATGATCTAAAGAAACCCTGTCGAGGTGGATCAAGTCGTTAATCCAGCCTCATGTACTAGCTCCGGAGTCGGCGAGGGCCCACGACCTGGTTCGCCAAGGTACCATTGGAGGAAGTGATTCGGGCAGCGGCTTTGAAGACCCTATCATCCTTTGTCGCCCACTTCTTAACAGACACAGTTTCGACAGAAGGTTCCTTTGCCAAATCGGTTCTCACCAGAAGGCCTGGTCCCTTCCGACAACGTCCTACCAGTTCCAGACGGGGCCAACCTGACGTACGACGATCAGAGACTCATGCCTAGTACAGAAGAGTATCCTTGGTTCCTGCCAACCCACCATCAGTACCGTGCCAGTCTGTCCAATTATAGTAATAGGGGAGGTAAGTAGGAGCGAAATACATTCCCCAAAACTTCCTGGTTTGAGAATCTATGAGCCCTTCTTACCTCACCTATCTCTCGCGGCCACCCCACGTCGGAACCCAGGAGGGCATCACGAGAGAGCATTTGAAGTTGTCTGCTTCACTTACTAACTACTCCTTATCGTCAGACTGTTCTCTGATTCGGGAGACCTTGCAGACCCACGGAACCATTTGGACTCGCCGTCGTCCGGTCTTACTCAACCTCGTTCAGGTGAGTCGCTCTGGTAGCGCTCTTCCCCTACGGGGTTTTCTTGGCACAAGACAGCTCACACGAAACACCGAACATGAGTTCGGTGTTCCGTGTGAGCTGTATTGTGCCTTTGTCGTACTAATCTCTAACCATTGCCACTGTTGTGTGTAGCCCCTCCGTGCTCTCCTGGTTACCGCCTAGTGGGGGATAAAAGAAGCAAGGGCCACTTATAGCAAGCAGAATAGGAGGATAGGAGGTGAGTCGGGCGCCCTCTGTTGGAAATTTAATCATTGCCATGAGTTGTTCCGCGGTAAATGGGCTGTCCAATTGTAGTAATAGGTGATGTAAGTAGGGCTCATAGATTCCCAAACCAGGAAATTTTGGGGATTTTAATAAGAAGCAACATAAAAGTCCAATTTTACCCATCCGGTGTATAGGCTATTCTCACTCAAAATTTTAAAATGTGCAGGATTAATTGTTTAGAAAAATGTGGGAATCACGCAATCCTGCTGTCTGGGAGGGGAAGGGGAAGCAACCATGCAGGAGCCCTGAAAACCTGGATGAGTTGTGGGAACCACAATGCAATTAAATTGTGCTGAACTTGTTTCTTCACCACAACCAACTTGCACAACGTTCATATTCTGGATCAATGTTTTCATCGGTGAAACATTTAATCCACACAACAAGTATTAGAAGCATCTACAATCCATTGTTTGATCATCCTAACAAACTTGTTCAAGTCTGCCTTCTGATGATTGTCCTGTTCCCTGTCACATTGTTCTCATTCCTTACTGCATATCTTATAATTTTTATTTGCATTAATTGCAAGTAACACTGTGCTGTAGTACAGTATACAGTTTAACCTGTATCATAGCATATCATGCATGCTACTCATGGTACCCCTCACAGAAGGGACTGCACAGCCTTTTGTGCTTTCACTTACCCTTTGTTGAGGGGTAAAAATGTAACAAGACAAAATTGCAACCTCTCATGGAAGATTACCCCAAATACATGCGGATAAATGGCTTCAGACAAGGATACCTAAGGCCCAAGAGGTATTGTGGCTGTGAGTGATATACTTCTGCATGTAATTCTTTTGGCTAGCATTAACAAATTTAAAACATTGGGATGATTCTCCACATCTTCAGAATTTGATACTTGGTCTGGTAACTTGGCTTTTACCTGTCAAACATTGTAATCCCAAATATCTGCACTGAGATGTCTTAATCATTTCTCTCTGTCACTGCATGGCTGAATTCTCTCCTACTTTTTAGGAACAATACAATTTGGTATAATATGACCTTGGAAACTCTTTATTTTTGCTTTTCGACCTCTAGTAAACTCAGATAATCTAAGACCTCTACCTACAGGGTCTTTGTACAGTAGTTGATTTAATGCATCTATATCATCCTTAACTTGAGATATGGTGTTAGCACAGTTTTCAGAGTTTTACCTCCAGTGACCTCTGATGATCTTTGCACTTCACCAAAATAGCAATAGGCTTCTTCTAGTCAATATGGAGGATACAAATGCCAAGCCTGTAAGAGCACTGTGGGAATGTCACATCCTTCTTGAGATATCGTGTTGAGAAGCTAAGTATTAATGCAAACACACTGACCTTGGGAATTCTTGGGAAATTTTGCTGTTAGTTTGACCTCAGATGTGATAAGTTGCAAATTTTCCATGATGAGGAGGGGGTGGCTTTCCCTGATGGGCTATATTCCCACCCCCAGCCACTGTTCCATCCCCATTTCTCCCTCCTCCTCCCCATTTAAATACATTGTATATTACACTTACAAGTGGTATTCCACTTAAATATACTATAGTTTGACTGCTTGTTCCACATGAAAATTGCTGTTTCTCCATCTAGCTGTCTCATCATCAAAGTGTGCATTTTCAAATGGGCTGTTGAAGAAATAAGGAGTACTGCATGTTAATTGGTATTACTAAGGAGAGTAACCTTCTAAAAGATCTAACTCTGAATTATACCAAGAATCCTATAATATCGTAATGCATAAGCTTTCAGAAACAAGGAGGCCCCTCTTGTCACAAAAATTTGCCTCCCCCCATTGAAATCTCTACTTCCACCAACATGCATCAATGTGTACATACAACCTACAACATTTGTACCGTGGGACCAGTCTTTCTATGATAGTGGTGTCATCTGTAACTGGGACAGTTTTGGTTGGGTATTCGTATGGGTTGTTGTACTTGGTTCTCTGCAGGAACCTTATATCTTGTTCACAGCCATGAGCTTTTCATCATGACTTCACAAATAGGGATGATGCAAGGACATGGAGTTTTCCCCGAAAGCATTAGATCCAGGTGTCCCAGCTCATGCCCACATAATGATCAAATACTACCACTTCAAAAGGCTGGTACGTCCAGTTGTCATAATGTTAGTTTGTGCAGTGCAGCATCCAATACCATACGGAAAATATAGTCATCCTTCTAAAAGGCCTTAATTTTGTAAGTACCACAAAGTTTTTAAGGGGATTCTCTTCCATGCAACAGACCCACAGGGATGTTGCCCATAAGTGGACTTCGTTAGAGATAACGTCCACTACACCCCACACCACCACTAGAAATACTTCTCAATCAGATGGCACTTCTGGAATTGTTGTCACATGCCCTGTATTTCAAGTGCAATATACCAGGTTTCAGAATAAAGTCTAGGCTAGTGCTTTATGTTGATTTGAAAATAAATACTCTCCTAGATATGACATACTGTAACCCCCCCCCCCCAACCCGCCAGAGAAAAATCCTGGCAGTTGTGCAAGAATGTAAAACAATTTTACTAAGTACTGTATGCAGCAAATAAGGAGCTTAAACCTATCTCTGTTGTTCCCCTATGGGCTATCTGGTGTAGCAAGTGGAGGGTAGTGGAAGTTTAATTCCCTTAATTCCCATCTGAGGCATTTTCCTCTCTTCCCCTCCCCATTCCCCAATGAGTTCACAGGACATAGCATAAACTGTTCAAAATTATTGATTGAAAGAACAATAAAGAGGAAAAAACTGTTCAAAATTAAGTTTCCATTGTTTTAATCAAATTGTGGCTTTATCTTCATAGAGTAGCAGATCTGAAATTTGATTGGCAAATAACCATACTGTTCTGCTGCATGAGCAAACACTTTGTACCCACAACAATAGCCTAAACTTCATCAAGGCTGAGGAGGATTGACCTCTCCTCTGATGTTGGATTGACCAACATCAATCTTGTGCATTGGGGTACTGTATAATAACACATCCCCTGGAAGAGACTGCTTGCAATTGTTCACAAATTCCCTAGTACTGATCTTGGTTTCCATAGAAATTTTTGGAACAGTAGGTCTATGCCCCCACAAAATGTAACACTACCCCACTCTTGGCCAGTCTTGTAGTGCGAGTACAATGTCATATGAGTACGAGCACAAGGGCAGTGTATGTGTTGTGAGTACGAGTACGTGCTTTTTCGTGAGTACGAGTAAAAACGTTTGCATTAGCCCCTTTGAAGAGCTTTCAAAATCTGTGAGTACGAGTATGAATACAACTTAATTCTCATGAGTATGAGTACAGGCAATCATGTAAACCCATGAGTACGATTACGTACTCACTACAAGTCTGCTCTTGGCCAGTCTCCTATTTAGAGAGTTCTGGATTTTAGGATGGCAGATTAAGAAGACGGAACACGCAGCAAAAGACTGCACTGCCCACGTCTGTAAGAGAGAACCACACCTTCGTGGTGATTTTCAGAACGGTCTTTGGCACATTTAGTGTTAGGTCTAACTAGACAATAAAACTCCTCAGCAAGCACACTAAATTTTAAATTTTATTGATTAGTTGAAGAATCTGCTCTCCCTCCTAGCCAAAACAGGTAGCCTTAACTAGGGCATAGCCAGGATTTGTCAAGGGGGGAGCAAAGCCCATAAACAGACTCTCAGCGCTCCGTGCTACCATGAGTTGGCCTAAAGGACAAGATTATTTTGGCCCCAAAAGCCTGAAATGGACTTTACATGCCTATTTACCTCATATAAATAGGTAAAACGCTAGCAATGTTGTAAAAATAAAAATACAAAAAAAAAAAAAAAAAAATACCAAAAATATGCCTCCCCCTGGCTACACGCCTGGCCTTAGCTTTCGTTCATGTCAACTAGGCTTTAAAAAAATGATGTTCCATACTGAAATTGGAAAGTCCTCCAACTTTCCCGTAGCTGCTCTATGATGGCAAGGCCAAGGGACGGCCCCCATGCAGGGCTTGAAATAATCGGCAACACCGACAGCCATGGCTGTCGGGCCCTTGCCGATGGCCTTGGTGCCCCTCATTCAATGTCCAATGAAATATCATAGACCGGCAGCCAATTGGCCCATTTTGGCTTTGTCAGTTTTCAAGCTTGTCCTGTGCCTCCATAGCCCACCTCCTTCCACCACTGTCAAATAGTTACCATAGGTACTGTTAGTGTTAGATTAGGCCAGGGCTGATTAGTTTGGTCCAGTTCTTACTGACCACATACCTGTTAGTACGGAGCGTTCTGATCTGTGTGACACAAATTACTAGATAGGTCTACTGTATACAATGTTACGAGAGTAGTGCAACAAGTATGTGTGCGAGCGTGTCCCCCATCCACCATATATGACCATAATGACCCCACCCCCAGTCTATTATACTTACAGGAAACATGTTACCGTACTGCTGTTTGAAACTTCCTCCTATACTTTTACACTTTCACAAAAATAACCAGAATGCGAGGCATTCACACTCGCGAATGTAAAACTGAAGGGAAAAGAAGTATTCGACAGATTCACGTAGCAATGGGAAGCGAACCGCGTACCACCAGCGTATGAGTCTCATGCCCTATCCAATGCGCCAACAGGAGCAACTGAAACTATGTACATTTAAATAATATATAAACTCTTTAGAGCACCTTGCGGGGAATAAATGCTAACAAATGTGATGAAGTTATGCATCTAGTGGAGGGTTGTCTTTTATGTTATTGTTTTTAACGATGGGAAGTGCTAACTCGAAGGTAGTATGTTTAACTGGGGATCGTTCAACAGTTCAGCAATCACCCTTTGCTGGCGATGAACGACACAGAAGGCCTAAGTAGCCTACTGCGGATAAATTGAAGTTTATAAAAATGACAATATTGTACAAGAAGTGCAGGACATAACAAGACAAGAGAAATGTCACCATATTGGACCTAACGACTGTTGCAAGTCAAAAACACGACAGATATACTTCGCTATTCGCTTGCAATAATAGACTATCATTACTCCAAGTCCACAACTGTATCAAATGTCGGGTCACGTGGGAACCGGCAAAGCAAGCACCTATTTGCAAGGGAAATTCAAGTTTCAGAAGAAACTCCTGTGCCAGAAGATAACTACGCAGTTAGTATTGCGCAATTTTTTCATCCGGGACACTTCGTTATCTTATCCGTTCACTGTGTCATAACCTACTGGAAGTCTTCAGTTCCAAAGAAAATAAAACGTAACTCTGTAGTTTGTCGTTCTTCTTCCAAGTATGTTTGATCTATTGTAAGGAGAGTTCACTCGTACAACTTGTTGCCCACAATAACACATAAACTTTTACTTCAACAGATCGCGCAAACGTTTCAAAATATGAGCAGATAAGGGTGTGCGTCCATTTCTAAAATAACAGCTGTTGAAAAAAACCATAGAAAAGGCCGTTTAAGAACGTGATACAGTCGTTCCAGGAACCGTACAATTAAAATATCTGTCACGGAAAATGCCTCAAAGTGTAGTAAAGCTAGAGACACCCTAAATAAATTTACTCTATTTATTACTAACATCTATTAATCTACAAACACTTATAGATTAACAAAACCAACAAGACACAGAATGAAAACACTGTGACAAGTCCATAAAGCGACTGCTATACTTCGCATTCGCTTGTAAAAACTAATTCATGCCCGAATACAGCGTACTGTACGCCTGACCAATGCACAACCACATGCACAATAGAGTAACTAGTATAGTGCCATTATTGCTTGCGACGATAAGCAACGGGCGTGACTATGCCTAACTTGAGTGAAAGGACGATGAGTGCATAGGACCAATTTTTATACTTACCCAATAAATGCCGTAGTAGCCATAACTTTTTTGTGGTTTGTTTCCTAATGCAAATTTCAGGCTCTTCCACTTTTTTACTAGCCGTTCGCGTGGACGTTTCTCGCGGATGGCGAGGGGCCGACATGCGGGCTCGGGCCGCCACTTGAGGACCTATTCCAGCGTGAAGGGCTTCACTCACTGTACATGTACTGTATGTATAATGCAGCTCTATATAACAACTTCACTTATCTGATGTACAAGGTGTCTCGGCCGGGATAGTTGTGAGCCATCGCTTCAAACTACTGTCGACTTCAATCCATTGGTCAAAGGTTTGCCAATAACCTGTCGAAATACTGGTACCAAAATATGTTTCCTTCTGTTTCTATCCAATTTTTTCTTGGAAACACTCGTAATCGTATCCTGTTGTGTATGAACTGTAATTGTTTGCCGCAGTACACAACATTAGAGCTATACGCCGTACCTCGTCAGTAGCTCTTACGTATGTATTGTACGTGCATTGTAGCAAGCGTCATGCTTCGCACATACAGTACACAGAAATCAGTACTGTGCACTTCTTGTTGTCATACCGCAACTGGGCTGGCACACATGTTACCGTCGAGCACCTCAATATATAAGATCGATGGACAAAATCCGTCACCTGTGTCCGCATACGCAGGCTACGTCAAGTTACATTAGGGTTTTTGTGACTGGCACATAATTATTTTGTGTTGACAGTGATGTCGCCCTCGTTCGGCCGAGCGCTACTCCGTCTTTAAGAATACCTGTCCCAAGCTACCCTTACAAAAAAAAAAAAAAAAAAAAAAAAAAATTGTGTCGCAAAAGTGTCAAACTGTGGGAAACTATGGTGAGGTGTGAAGAGTCGTGAGTTTTCTGTAAATTTTTGCATGACAATGTGTGTCTTTAATAAACAGTTGATACAGATTTCCAAAATGCCATGCATTGACCTGCATTACCACAGGTTGGACCTAAGGCAATGTTTGGAAAACAAAAAAGAAACACATATTGACACCGGTAACATGTGGAAAACTGGGGTAAAGTAGGTAAGTGTGAAAATGTGTGGAAAAGTGTGGTGCTGTGTAAAGTAAATTCAATAATTCGATTTCTTTTAGTGGCCTTGTTTGTCACAATTTGCCCTGGTTTACCACCTTTGCCAACTTAACACAGCTTTTCCCACTTTGACCCAGATTTCAGGGTGTGACAATCATGCAGGGAAAAGGGTGGTCGTGTGTGTGCATGCCACACTATTTTATTGTAAGGGTATAATCAGTACATCGACTAAAGGTCATGCCAGATCAGTGTCATAAGAAACCATTTTTATAAAAAGCAGAAAGCCAAAAGGCTTATTGATCCCTTGACACTGTCAAATCAGTTGAGTTCTGTGGTTTGAAGTTGACACTTTTTCCATGGTGAAGCCCTTCTTGATTTTAATTTTGCCATGTCACATACTAGCGTGGCTCGAAATAAGAATAAAAAAGGGCAGAGCCAAATGGCTATCACTTTTCCTTAATTTTAGAGGGCGACATAACCAATGTAAAAGGCACCATGGCCAAATATAAAACAGAAATGGGCACCCATAGCCAATTGTATTTTTAACCCAAACTCTTGTCATTTTGAAGTTTGGTGTTTGAAAAAGTGTCAAAGAAGAAAAGGTAAAACCACAGCTTAACATTTGATTTCGTGAGAGTCCTGCTAGAATCGTACAGGCCCAAATAAATTTCTTTCACCCTCCTGGGAGCATCCCTTACCACTTTGTTACAGCTGCCTTGAAATAAACATCTGTTACGTTATAGGTCTATCACTGCAGATGCTCAACAAGCCTTTCAATGTTTCTGAACATGACCTTTACCCAGTTGCTAATCTCCCATAATCACTTCATGTATAGTATGAGAACAGTCAGTGCAAAGTAAATTTCATTCGCACAGTTACATGAAAAAAGCCGCTCAAGTTATCACCCTTGAATCAACTAAAGCAAGTCCAGTTTGCATGAAAAAGTTAACATATTTCTGCTGTTTTCCTTGCAAACAGTTTCTCTCATATACTGTAGTTCTGTCATATACTGTAGTCTCATGAGGAATACAAACCTAACAGTCAAAGGTGTCTCATTTTCCTTTTCAAGAGCCAAGAAAATTTCATCCGTGCCAGTTTTTGTGAGATACCCAAACGTTCTACCCCAAGATGTGAGTTGGGGCAAGGACATGTTTATAAGCGCTGGTAACATGTACCAACATGACCACTGGATGATCACTGGCATTTAATTTCCCAGTACCCTTAACCAAGCAGTTACCAAAGTTATATCACAACGATTAGCACCCAAGACTGTCACTGCATAAATCCTTTGGGGAAAAACATTTTTCCAATTTGTAAAATGACCTCAAAATGACCCCTACATGAACCTCGACTCCAACTTCCTAACCACCACTGATAGCCCTTTATCATAAAAATATTGAGTCTAAGTTTGATTAAAATTTGTTAACGTATATATGTGCTCATGGGGTAAGTCTTGATTTTTGAATATTCTGTCGTAACACTTATATATATGGCCAATAAAACAAAAAACATATACTAGAAATTTAGACCAGCAGCGATGAAATCATATCATTCATTTAAAACTTTGTGTCCATAATAAAATGTCAAAGAACAAATATGGCAAAAAAAAAAAAAAAAAAAGGAAGAATCACTGTTGAAAGGTTTTAAGAATAGCCGTTTAGCACCAGGAGTAGATCTTGAGCACAGCAGATGATTTGCACAGACACATGTGTAGGTTAGGTTCTTGGTGTGATATGTACTACACGTTAGGTAATGGAAAAAGTGCCTCTGAAGAAAGTTGCCCGGCTGAGAAAGACGTTCGCACTGAAGCTTGCAAAAATATTTCAGATTGTTATCTGAGACTCTTTTGCACATGTCAAGCCCATGTTTAGACCATATTTTTGACTAGTTACATTATCTTGGATCTTACGACGATCAGTCCTGTACAGTACTTGGGTAACTGACACACAGTAAACAGTGCAGACTTTTATGAACAAAACTGAACGTACATTTGCAACCCAACCTTTAATTTCGGGTCTAAAATCTCTGCCTTTTTGGAAGTCAAAATTGATCTTTGTATAATTCACAGATTACCAAAACTAGCACTGCTAGAACATTTAACGTTTCATAATTTTTCAATCCATTTTGAAGTAATATGGTTTTGATTGAAACACTTTGCGTTTCAGTTAGCAGCAAAGTTTCTTGTTTGAACTAGCCTATGTGTACTGTACTTCGGCCAGTACTCAACACTGAAAACGAAAGACACACAGGGGCGTAGCGAAGGTGTTATCTTTGCGGGGAGTGGGGTGTAGAGATTATCTTTTGCCGACAGATCTTGTAATGCGTATAGCGAAAACGAGCTTTAGCGGGTAGAGTCTAGGGGCCCGCTTTAGGACCCTGGCGGGGTCCAGGAGCAAAGCCTAGCTGGGGGCCCAGGGAAAGAAGCCCCCGGAGGCGCATCTCTCTGGGTGAAAAAATTATGTCTCAGGATGGATACATTTTGTTCCATAATGCATTCATTAAATGCAACGATTCCCCATAATTTTGATGTATTAGGCTATTTCTCTCGTCAGGCCGCTACAGTTTTAAGCGGTTGGGATCCAGAGTCCGCCAGTGTTTTAGCTAGGACGTTTTCAAGTTCTCAATGCGACATTTACTAGTCTGTGGCCTGGGGGAGGGATCTAAGGGAGGGGGGTGTGTCCCCCTCCCCTTTGGAAATTTTTGGAATTTGAAAGATGCCTAGATTGGAAATGGTGCAATATTTGAGTGGATTCTTGCCCTAATAAGGAACCTCAAAATTTACTCCCGGGTAGAATTTGCTTGTCAAATTTTTTGTGCGGGCTGGCTAAAGCACTGGGCCCGCCTTAGGGCCCCTGGTGGGGGTCCAGGGGGCTTGGCCCCCGTAAGCTCTGAGGTTTTAGCATAATCTCTGGGTAAAAAAAATAAGTCTCATGCAGGTATATTTTGGTTCATATGCATTATCCAATGCAAAAATTCCGGATAATTTTAATGTGTTAGGCTATTCCTCCCGTCATGGCACTATAGTTCAGGAGCTGAACTTGTCGTTTAGAATTGGAACACTATGCGTTCAGCATTTGAACACTGGGCTTGTCAGGCGTTCAAATACGGTAAGTGTTCAAACAGGCGTCCGGCGTTCAAAAAGGGAGAAAAAGTCTTCAGAATCTTAACAGAAGCGTTCAAAATATGCTTTGAACACCATGATGGGTTCTGTATGTTTCATTTGGTGTTCAAAAGTTAAAAGCTTGAGATTGCAGTGGAGCGAAGACACGCGCGGCACGCATTATTTTTTCCCAGGATGTTTGTGGGTAAACCGGCACAGTGGGCGAGGGCTCCGCTCTCGCACGTCTTTCCTAGCTCACGCGGAGCTCGAAACTGGCGTAGCTGCCCGAAAATTTGGTCACTGCAAAGAGAAGTCACGCGAGGCTGCACGTGTCTGCCTTGGAGCGCAGCCCCCCCCCCCTCAAGCATGTCCTTCTACTCGGCTCCTTCGAGGGCAGCTTCGCTGCTGGGAAATTCCCTTGCATTCCCTGCGGGCTCCTGTGCCAGTACCCCGTAAAGCATCGAGTGTGCGTATGGGTGTGTTTGAAGTCAAGGTTAGGGTTTAGAAAACGGGCTAACTTGGGATACCCTCTCCATGGGTAATCGGATGCTGCTCCCCATGGTGATGATAAAAGTGAAGAATAATGTGCAGAAAGTGTTTTTTCAAGAATGTCATATGACCCGAAATAGTGCGCCTATACTAATGCGTTTAATTCCCTTTCTTTCCCCGAGTTGCCGACGAACTCAGTCACTCGTCCAATTACACCGACGACCGTTGATACGGCCGTATAAGGCGGTCACATGCATAATCAATTTGCCGACGGGCCTTCAACTTGAATGGGCCAATTAGATGAAGAGCCGGAAATCGAAATAGCCGATAACAGACTGGCTACGCGCTCCCGTTCTCTCTTCCTCTTTTTTGTTTTCATTCTCCGTCTTCCCTTTCACTCCCTTCCTTTCTCTTTCCTTTCCCTTCTTCTATCTTCTTTTCCTCCTCTCCTCTTTTCCTTTCCCTCTCCCCGTTTTGCCAACAGACCGAAAATTTGCCGACAGACCGAAAATTTGCCGACGGCGACCAAATATTGGGGTGTGTGACACCCCCACAACCCCCGCTCGCTACGGCCCTGGGGACACACTTGCATTATATCCGAGTAAATATATCTCACGATGCACATGTGACAAAATGTTTAATGGTCCTCCGATCGTTTAAAATGATGTGAAGGACACGTACGGTATTTCCAATCTCTTTGAAATTCTGGGCACTATATTTTTGCAAAAACCTGCAGAATTTACAGAAAAATCAACAAAATTATATTCTTCATTTAAGGACAACGATAGCCATACCCACAAGGGCACTGCGGCAATTTTGACCTCCAGTGAAGGTCAATTAACAAGCGGTAGTGCGGCCATTGGCAAGGTACGATAGCCATTGCCGTCCGTTATTTCGAGCCCTGTGGCAAATATAACACCCATACATCTATCATGGTTACCATTACTGTCTAGGGTAACGTTAGGCATAGGCTAGGACCTAGGGCGATACTAACTTTATACTATGTCACTATGTGCTCAGTCCTACTCTTAAGTTATGCCGAACGCACACGGACGACAGAAAACGCGAAATACGAAACAGAAAACACGTTTCTTGTTTTCTCACGATGACGTCCGTGCCGTGTGCGTTGGACGAAAACAAAAAATAGCGAAACACTTGTTTCGCGAAACAAGCAGTGCTTGTTTTGCAGAAGTCAGAAAACACGAAACGTGTTTTCTGTTTCGTGTTTTATGTCGTCCGTGTGCGTTCGGCTTTACAAGACACCCGTTGCACAACCGACGGAAACGAAACACAACCATGCAATGGCTGTATGTAAAAGGAACTCAACTCGATCACAATTCTTTGTGAGGTTAAAAAAATCTGTCACCATCAAGGTTCTTAAAACTTCAACAAAGAACGTTTTCACACAAGTAGATTTTTTTCAGTCGCGGCTGAACCGGGAGGCGGGGGGGGGGGGGGCTCAGCCCCCATTGAAAAAGTGGAGGAGCTAAATGAATGTTCAGCTCCCCAATATTGGCCAAGTGCTTCAAGAAATGGGAACCTCGGAGAGAATTAAAAGTGGGTGCTGAACATATTCTTGATCGGTCCAATGCATAATATACTAATAATTTTAGGGGGAAAGAGGGTCCCACCATGAAAAAATACTGGGGGCGGTAAAGCCCTTCATCATCCCCAATCCCGTCTCAGCGGTCCCTGAAAAGTGAAAGCAGTGGTTGAAATAGTACTGTATATTATCACGTAATCTCGCCCACAGTGCATTGCATGGGTTTTACCGATCGTTTTTCGCGAGGTTAAATAGTCACCAAAGAGTTCGGGGTGCAAACGACCCCCTTTGAGCTTTTTTTCACAGAAACGTTTAAAGGATGCACCGTTAATCGAAATAGGTTTCTTTTGCCATTGCAAAGTATAAATTTCTTTTGATATGTTGAATGGTTAATTTCACTGCAATTACAGATCTAGTCCCCCAAATTTCTATTTTCCATTACCTATTTAAATGGAATAAAATTAATGACATGTGCAGTATTTTATAGGTCTTGAAGGAGAAAGGTTGAAAGAAAAAAACAAAGTAAATTGGTAAAATCACATTGTTCACAAACTTACTGTTCTGTTCTATAGAGCCTGATAACTTCAGCAATTAAGAGACGCTCTTCCTTGCGGATGTGAACTATTTTCTTAAATTTCTTTGCATTGCAGAGTTCAATCTGCTTAAAATTTTTCTGTGATTTGTTATTTGAGGTTAGCTATTTTTACATCCTTAATCTCGAATATTCCATTATTTTCCACGAGTTTCCGTGGGGTTTTGTCCGGGAAATTATTTGCCTCTGGATCCTAACCAGTTGGTTCCACTTGACCGAGCCCATCGTTCCCATGATAGGGTCCCCAACTTTAAAAGAAAAACGTTCAGGTGCGATTATAATTTTAAGACTTAAAAGCTTTCTCTTTGATCCCCATCCATGAGTTCACGTTTTGCTCTTATATGAAATCATATTTTTGGCATTATCAAACTAGCAATATTGACGATAATTTCACCGCATTATAGGCATTTGAAATGCCTAAGTCCTCAGATCTCCTGGGGGCTTTGCTCCTGGACCCCACCATGGGACCTTAAGCGGGTCCCTGAACCCCACGTCGTAGTACTCGCGCTACGTTCGAGCATTGCCTCTAACGTGGCAATAACTTCCTTCTTCACACAAAATACGACCCCCCTTAAAAAATGTCTGGTGAGTGGTGATACTCCCATGCATGAGATTCATATTTCAAGGCTGGGTAAACGCAGCCTAGAACACTCGGGAAGTGCCTTTTCCGGCCATCTGGAGGGTTTGTAAAGCCAAACATTTTCTTGCCCGCCCGGCGCCAACGATGGTGGCGCTCCGCTTAGATAGTTTTGCTGGCACTCACCCCCCTCCCCACTCCCAATATTTTGTCCGTTCCTCTGGGCCTAAGTTTTTTAACTACAAACTGTAGGCGAAACGCAGAATTTCTGCATGCCTTGAGTCTTGCGGACGGAGACAATGTAAGCACGTACATACCTCCAGGGGCGTAAATACAGTGGGTGTTGGGGGTGTACCCCCCAGTGAAAGTCAAAAGTCGGTCTCTGAGCGCCAAAAAGTAGGTCTCAAATCCCGGTCAGTGTGCGTTTGTAACAGTAGACCAGACATCGAAAATTCTGAACAACATTTGAAGTGCAAAAAAGCAAAAAAAAATAAATAAATAAAAAAAAAAAAAATAAAAAAAAATAAAAAAAAAATAAAAAATAAAAAATAAAAAATAAAAAATAAAAAATAAAAATAAAAAATAAAAATAAAAAATAACAATGTCTTTGAAAATTCGGGTCGTACAACTATGTCAGCGGGAGTCGGTCTTCAAGATTGGTCCAAAAGTACTTCACACCCCCCCCCCCCCCCCCCCCCCCCCGCCGGCGAATTCATGTTTATACGCCCCTGCATACCTCGTGCCCATCGTAGGATTTCCCGAAGCTTAGTACTAGTTTTGCACGTACGTAAAGACTATGCGGATTGTGTGCAATCACTAGTACGTACTTCAGTTTCAATGTGTGCAATGCATTCAGTACAACATGCGCACATACACTGTCTACTGCAACAGGTGGAGTCTAGACAATACCCCTCAACTAAGCAACGGACAATGTAATGAAAAGATTATCAAGCACTGGCTCACTAACGATTCAAATATATTGGCTGAGTAAAATGGCAACCAAATAGCGAAACTTTGTTCAGTTTACCAGCCCTCCTGTATTTTAGTTCAATGGTCTAGCCATATGCAGTGATTGAACTTTACAATATGGATACCAATAGGGTACGATTACGTTTTACATCGCGTGTAGTAATCGAATGTAGATGTTATGACATCGACTGGATTTGCATGGTCTATGTAAGCAACCGTAGATTGACCTTCACAGAAAATGCCAATTTGGACCTGATGACTCATAATCTCCATGAAATTTTAGGACATATAATAATATATATATATATATATATATATATATATATATATATATATATATATATATATATATATATATATATATATATATATACACTAAATAAAAGCAAGTTATACAGCAAGTTCCAAGTTTAACCAACTTTTACATTCACAGATATTGTCCTTGGAAAATTTTTGACCCTTTTGAGCTCTTGTGACTCCAAATGACCTTTGACCTCTACCAAAAGAATAGGGACCATCTTTCCTATATGGGCCACACACACACACACACATGCCAAGCATGAAATTCCTGGAAGTTTCATATCTTGGGATACAGTGTTTACAAGCAATTTCCAAGGTATTTACCATTTGAACTCTGGTGACCCCAAATGACCTTGACCGTCACCAAAAACAATAGGGATCATCTATTTAATAAGGGGTATCTACATGCTAAGTATGCGATCCCTTGAGGTTACCGTTCTTGAGATAGTGTTTACAAGCCAAGCGTCACACACACACACATACACACACCCTCTCACACACACATGGCATCACCATCGCAAAGATTCCTCTGACTATGTCAAGGAATCAAAAATGCATCACAACACATGTACTAAGTAGGCATAATTAGGTAATACCAGAGCGAGTCTCTGGTATTTGGTAATACACAGAGTTGTTGCCCTGTACTGACGGCTTAGTGCAACGTACTCTGAACACCGAGTTTGTCAACTACTACAATAGTACGTGCGGCGATCGGCTAGTTGTAACGTTAGGCCTATGTTTTTTGTGAACGCAGATTGATGGCCTCTACGAACGAGAAAGGCCCGTAATCAGAAATTCTGAAAAAACACGGGGGAACCTGCGTCTCATAGGGGGCACCGAAGAAGATTATGTTTGTAGCCTGTATTGCCACCATATGACCATATGATAAACGTCTGCGGGAACCACAGAGGATGATATCTCAAGCCTACCACAGTTAGCTTAAAGATATCCGTCTTAGGTGTGCACATATGCGCGAAGCGCGAGCAACTTTTGCTCTTCTGGTGGGAGTTTCCTGCAAAACAGAAATGTGGATAGTCTCCACAAGTGGAGGGAACAAGGCTATGATCACGACGATGCTTTTTCAGCTCCGCAAGCATTTGCGAAGTGTTGAGTACTTTGAGAACGGAGAGCGGACCAGGGACTGCGATAAGGCAGGCTTGGTGTGGTCCGGTATGATTTTGGTAGGATCTGTTGAGAATTTCCCCGACTATTCGAGGAATTAACAAAACGGGGACACTAGCTTGGATCTCTGAGCGGGACTTTGAATGACAATCACAGTACACCAAGCTCTTCACAGTTCAGAATCAGATGATAATTATTTTATTTTTTACTTTGAACGAGATTTTGCATGAAAAGAAAAAGAAAATTTTTGAATAAATATGTGGTACTAGTAAATTTGGCTTCAAAGCATATAGTCATCAATTTACAAAGATTACTCAAGGTATAAGATTGCTACATAAAAACCTTTGATGTCCGGCAACTACGAGCCTTTACCTAGCCTTAGCTGGAATAGTTCACTGGAATTTTTGTGCTAATAGTGTTCACTGGCGATACAATATCGATTGTGAGAACTGAACGCGAATAGCGCCGAAATTTTGCAGGAAAATTATTTACCAGGTAAAACCTGCATGCAGACTCAGCAAGGGGTGTTGAAAAGATATGCCCTAAAAGGGGTCCAGCAACTCGAGGCTCCGCTAGAAGGACGGATTGTCGAAGGGATGTTGAAGAAAAATTTGGGGACTTTTGACGAAAAATTGAGGATATTTGGTTCTTATTAAGGAAAGTTAGAAACTTTGGTTTATACGAAAAAATCTACACCCTCCTCTTCCAAGACAGTTCCAATTCTCCCAACTAAGTTAATCCTGACCCATAGTCTAAATTATGAATCTTCCAAATGATTAGAAAGAGAGGATAGAACTTATAATCGAATATGTTGTGTTTATTCAGGATCACGCCCACACGAGAAAACAGTAGCCTTATAGAAGAATCTTAACCTTTACATAGCCAATATATCTGAAACGCGTGCTAAAGCAAATTTAACTGAAAGTACGCGTAGCATGCGAAAAATGTTGCACGATTACAACAAAAATATTACAGAAAACAAAATACGTTCATTATTAAACGCCTTTTTGGATCATTTTTGGTCAAAAGTCTCCTAAAGTCATACCGGGCCCATCGTTCACAGGTTTAGTAAAATGTAATTTTCGATCGATTTTCCATATAGGGGGCACAGTGGTCCGCACGGGGGGGGGGTGCCCCCGTCTGGCTACGGGCTTTGAGAAAGTGTACAGCTAACTGTGATGCAGAAATATGGAAGTATGAGGTACGTGGCATTTGTGCCCTGATTTGATTTAATTATCAACTGTCCCCCTTCATCCAGACAAAGTTCTGTCATGTACTTTGATAGCCAGACGTAAAACTCAGACCTACATACTGCCTTCTTCCATTGTTGTCACCTCAATCGATGGTAGAGACTCCTTCAGAATTGCCAGATTTTCTGAGAGTCAACTGGCTAAATATGGCGTTTATATTGGTCAATTGTAAATCCACACGTATTACAAGTCCTACAATTCAAACTCATGTATATGATATGCTTTGTGATTAATTGCCAACGCGAAAGAAAGTTTTGTAGTCACGCTTACGAGTTATGTATGTGTGCTTGTGTGTGTTATATCGTATCATGCATATTGAACCAGAATTGTAAATAAAACAGGTCAGAAGTTGAAGTTAAAACAAAGAAAAGGTCTTTGAAGTGTGGTGCATTGAGTGAGTGGAGAGGAGTTCTCTTATCAGCGGAACAAGGACAGCTGCCTAACTTGTAACAGCATGCTTTACAAAGCTATTCTTCCAACCAAACGGTAGTTTCTTGAAAATCATCTCACCCCCGTGGTTTCCATCTTGCCACAACCGCAGCAGGTCGCACAGTCTAACTAACTGTACATTCCATCTCTCGTTGAAGCTTGAGACCAAAAGTGGGGGAATGGAAGTGGCCTGGTAGTGGAGCAATGGCCGTATCACTGCTGCACGGAGCTACAGAACACTTCTCTGTTGAAAAGTATGATTCGAGTTAAAACGTGTGAAATTCTGAGTTACGATAATACGTACTTCACACTCGTTAACTCAAGTTCGAGGAGCCGTTCCCTAAATGTATAAATGGGTCTGTTGATAAATGTAGGGAGAGGAGAAGCGAACGCTGGATACAGAGATGTCGGCTATAACGGTTGGTCCGGGAGCTGCTAACACTCCCAAAGAAGAGATCGATCAATGCGATGGGTAGCGAGCCAATAAAACATAAAAGTACACAAATACACTTGCTAAGTAATTAACAAAGTTTCATAAAGTGTTATTCTTTTCTATGAGGTGTTCCTTTACCTTCAATTTTCCCTTTCACGATGCAACCATAAAAAACAAGAATCGAACTAAACGTTCTGGTAAGTGTGTGGATGAAGCCCTCACTTTCAAGTTTATGTTTCTTCTGGAAAGAAAGTGGGCTGTAAAGAAAGTCAGAAAATAGTGTAGCGTATTTAAATGTCGAATGGCGTTATCGAATGGCGTTTTTAAACATCCTAAAGTTACTGAGCAAAATAGCAATCTTGTTAAACCTTATTAACATAGTTAACGCATATGAAGAAGGAATAAATACATAGATCTTCGTTTCGGGACGTTAAGTGTAGTAAACTGGGAGCTGAAAGAGCTAAGGTGTGTGATACGTCAATCATATGTCGATTTATCAAACGTGAGCAAGAAGTCAGTGAAACATTTTGTTCCAAAGCATACACGTTATAAACTTTCAGCTCAGCTGCTGTAGCTTATTTGCTCGTTTAGCTATCTTCAGAAAGCAGATGCACGTTGTAAAGCTGTTCACAAAACGTGAGTACGACCTTTTCTCACGAAGAACACGACTAAAGTTCAAAATTACCTTTTGCAGCTTACTCGATCCGGGAACCGATGTTATGTTTGTGATCTTGTTAAAGTGCTTGTTTTTGATAGCTGAGACAAATTCAAACATAATAATACAAAGTCGAATCGATGTGCCTTGATACGTCTAAAGATCAACACGGCTCAGCTAATAATCTAATCTTGAACACGTATACCAATTGTAAAAATGTTGTAGTACCTACCATCTTCGACCGACTCGGGTCTGATGTTATCAAGTTATCAAGTACCTACCATCTCGACTTGTCCGGGTCTACGTTCAACTGTGTGAATTTTTGATCGGCTGTAATATACGTATCAAGATCGAAATCAGTAAAGTTGAGAAAACCTTTCACGCTGTTACAATTAACAACGCTTATTGAATGCCCATACATCACGGATTCTTTCTCTGATTGATCGACACGAGGATCTTCCTTCCATACTCACTCACTCTGAAAAGGATAAACTATAAAGATGACACTAAGTTACACACTGTACGTTAAAAACTTTAAAAATCTTTCACCTCTATTGTAAAGTGAAAGGATTCGTCCCGTGACATACAGAAAAAACATTGTATCGCCTTCAAGCAATCAAAATGGAGAATTTTGAAAAAAAAGCAACGCATCATGATTTTGTGTTATACCCCTCAGTCAGAAAACTTTCCGTACAGTCTCTCAAAATTTACTCTTCAATAGTTCTTAAACGTTTGAATAAAGAAAAGATTTTGCCATACTTCATTGCTCTGTGATAGGAAATTGAAAGTATTCGACTGTTGAACAAATAATGCAGTTTCAATAAACTGTTTGTGGTATCCCAGATAGCACACTTTGTTGGACCAACATTGACAAATGGTCGGCAAATGTTGGCAAGCATTGGCAATAAGTTGTGTTGGCACATAAATGTTGGACCAACGCAAGACCAACCTATAGTCAACAACTGTTGTGCACTCTAACATTTTTCCAACGTTGGGCCAACATTTACCAAACAATTGTTGGGTTTCATTCATTGAACCAATGTTAGGCCAACATTATCTATCCAACAGTAGGGCTTTCTTCGGTCAAACAACATTGGGCCAACATATACCAACCAACTGTTGGGTCACATATATTGAACCAACGTTGGGCGAACATTAGTCAGCCCAACTGTTAGGCCTTATTAGTTTAACCAACGTTGGACCAACGTGTACCAACCAAATGGTGGGCCTTACTCGTTAACCCAGTGTGGGGCCAACATGTACCAACCAACTGTTGGGCCACATTCCTTTAACCAACGATGGGCGAACATTGCCCAGCCAACTGTTAGGCCTTATTCGTTTAACCAACATTGGACCAACATGTATCAACCAGACGTTGGGCCTTACTTGTTAAACCAACATGGGGCCAACATGTACCAACCAAAGGATGGGCTACATTCATTTAACCAACGTTGGGCACACATTGCCCCGCCGACTGATAGGCCTTATTTTAGACATTATGTAAGAAACCAACGTTGAGCCAGTTTAAAGTTACCAACTGTTGGGAATCATATATTGAACCAACGTTGGACCAACCCTTAATATTTTTTTGAAGTTTCTAAAGGCCGTTACTATCATACAGTAATAAAACAGTATCAGAGAATTTATTTATAGGCCTGTCAAAGCAGTAAATAGAGGTTCAAAATTCATCAGCGGCACTTATCTGTGATATTATCATGTTAAATATAAAAGATCAATAGTGTATGTGGCAATTTGAAAGAGTTTAATTATAAGTCACCCCTCGACTGATGTGCTGAATCTGGAGAACACTTAAAAGTCGGTCTACAACCTATGGTTGGCGCAACCCGAACACTGGATTTCGGTGATGGATTGCTAAAGGCCCACATTAGTTTCGGTTGGCCAATGGTAAGCGGCCCAACATTGGCCCAACAATGTACCACCGAAAAAATACTGCTCTCCCAGATAGCACAATACATTGGACCAACGTTGGAAAATAGTTGGTAAATGTTGGCAAGCGTTGGTAATGTGTTGTGTTGGCAAAAGAGTGTTGGTCCAACTTAAGACAAACATTTTTTTTTTGCCGCCCGTACATTACAATGCTGCACTAACGTTGGACCAACGTTTAGCACCCAACTGTTGGATTTTATTTACTTATCAAACGTTGGGCTAACGTAAGACGGCCAACAGTTGGCGTTTATTCCTTTGACTGACGTTGGTCCAACAAAAGTCAGCCAACAGTTGGGCGTAATTCATTTCATCAACGTTGGGCCAACGTTAAGCACCCAACTGTTGGATTTTACGTACTGTACCAACTTTGGGCTAACAGTAGACGGCCAACAGCTGGCTTTCATTCCTTTGACTGACGTTGGATCAGCAAATATCAGCCAACAGTTGGGTGTAATTCGTTTCTTCAGCGTTGGCCCAAACTTGGATTTTATTTACTGCGCCAACGTTGGGCTAACAGTAGGCCTATAGACAAACTTCAAGTAGCTGCTTTACCTTAAACCGTCTTTGAACAATTTCCATGAAATCAACCGTTGGTCCATATGTCTTCAGCCAATATTGAGCCAGCCATATTTAGCCAACCGTCGGTAATTATGTAATTAACCAATATTTACCCAGTTTTAATTAAGTGACAAACTGTTGGGCATCACTATTGAACCAACATTGGACTAAATCCTAAAACTACTGAAATTTCTATAGGCCGTTTCCAATAATACCGTAATAAAACATTCACTATAAGAGACTTCATAGAACTGTCAAAGCAGTAAATAGGTGTTCAAAATTTCTTCATTGGCGCTTACCTTAATATAATGTTAAATATAGAACAGCAACAGCGTATATGTGAATTGAAAGAGTTAAATTAAAAGTCACACCTCAACAGATGTGCTGAATCTGAAGGCTACTTAAAATTCGGCCTACAACCCATGGTTGGCCCAACCCGAACACTGGATTCCAGTGATGGGCTGTTTAACGCTGACATTGGTTTCGGTTAGGAACCGGTAAGTGGCCCAACATTGGCCCAACCATAGTCCATTTAAATAATTTTTCCCCGATCATTTTGGTATCAAGCCAACCTCACAATTCCTTTAATAGCAGCTGTTTCTAAATTTTACATTCACAGTGAATATTTTGCAAAATGTTTACTTTTCTAGTAGAAAGTTCTGCCGAGACAATTTAAGGAAAATGTTTAAATGCTAAAGAATTATGTTGGAGCACCAGGTTTATACACCTTTCATCTGAATGGAACATTCTGAATTTTTAATAGCAAATTTTTGTTTATCCCTCAAAACAGGTCTGATTGAAATAAATTGTGACTGGTAATGGTGAAATATTGCAGAAAATCATGCTTCTCAGTTGTACAATGCAACTAAAAGAAGGAGAAATTGGAATATCATGAAAAAATTGTGTTATTAGGGTTAATAATAACAAAGACGTCTCACTGAATATATATAACAGCCAAACGAACATTCACATGATTTATATTAAAATCCTACTGCTTTTAAAAGTGGCTAGCTCGAGCATGTACTTACCTGGCGCAGGAGCATTTGTGATCACGACGGCGGAGCTCCCAAGTGGGACCTGTTCTATACAGCCAGTCTAGAACGGGACCACTGTCGGGTGGTGTCAGTTAAGTCGAAGTTTGTCCCTTGGGGACGTTGTTACTCCTTCGGGGAGCAGAACTCCTTCGGGAGTATTGTTTGGTTTTCGCCCCTGGCTCTTCGCCAGAGAGTCAGGGGACTTTTGAAAAAAAAAAAAGCTCGAGCATGTAAGTAGCAATGCTGGTAGCTTTTAAACTTGCAGAAGGTAACTTCTCTGAGATATTTCATTATGGTATCCCATAATGAGCAGTTATTTGAGGGAAGTTCTAAAAAACAGGCATAATGTAGTTGGCCCAACATAATGCCAACTATGTACAACGTATTGCTCCTTTGGTGCAACAGGTTGTAGGATTAACGTTGGAACAACGTTGCAACATTGTCAATTCAACATGTTGGGTGGACAGTGGCACAACGTTGGTCCATTGATAAGCCAATATATTGGGCCAACGTTTTCACAATGAGCAGCCAACCTTCAAATAACATTTTCCTAATGTGCTGCCAACAATACCTACAACATTCTTCCAACGTTGGTCCATTGTAACAACAACGTATTGGATAAAAGTTGTTGTAATGTTGGCCCTGTATTGCAACTACTTGCAGGATTAACATTGGCACACCGTTGAGCCATTGTCAATTTAACATGTTGGGTGGACAGTGGCACAACGTTGGTCCATTGCTAAGCCAATATATTGGGCCAACGTTTTCACAATGAGCAGCCAACCTTCAAATAACATTTCCCCAATGTGGTTCCAACAAAACCTTCAACCTTCTTCCAACGTTGGCCCAACGTCTTTGTGCTATCAGGGATACGTCTTTGAAGACGATTAAGGTTTAGTGGTTTACTTTTCCAAAATAAATGACACTTTGTTAGGGTAGAACATACACAGAAATGACCATGGACGTCCACGGACAAAGTAACAGGGAGGTAGTTTCAACGGAGGCTGTTCTTCGTACACATGCGGTCTGCACTGACGCAGGTGGATTGTTGCCGCCAGTAGAGAACTAGGTACTCTGCAAATTACACTCGTTGCACCTCATCAAACCGAGTCATTCAGTGCACAACTGAGAGACATTTTCCATGTTTCCCTACACAGCGAATGGACCGACCATAATCCTTATATGGTGGCAAGTTCAGAAATTTGTCTTTAGGTTGATTCCTCAAGAGGAGAGCTGTACGAGACCAAAGTCGACCTCAGCCCTACTGTGACTAGGACCGAAGTCAGAAAATCTGGCATTCCAAATGCCCCAGACTACAGGAAACCCTGCTCTACAACACGACTGACTGGAATGTGTCCAGTACCATTCGTGAGGGGCCAGTATTAGAGAGTACTCGGCATCTCAATCGCCCCAGATTGCACCCTTAGTTAGAAACTACATTCTCAGCCACTAGGATGAATTTTTCACTACAGTTTGACGGTGAGATTCTTCAACATGTGTAGCCTACAAGGTTTTTATCACCAACAACCGGAAGAAAATCTGACGTCCCCAAATCCCAAGAAGCATATTGAAGGAAATCGCATTCTAAATTCTAAAACTAACTTACCACCACCAAATTGTGCGTCTACCCAGACTCTGCAGAGTGTCTTGAGAGAATTAATTTCTCTGCAATAAATTGCCTACTTGTCGGTATTCTATTAAACTATTCACCACTAGGGAGGACGTGGAATCAGGTCAATACAGACTTAAAATTAGGTGTAAAACAGGACCGCCAGCAAAGTCAGGGACAGCAAAGAAGAAAGAAATTCGACGAGATAGACTATCATGTACAGATCGCCCGTATGAAAGATATTTGGCACCCTAAAACCACCATAATACGGGAAATTGCATTTTCTACCATCTTGACAAGTTTTTCACAGCAGTTGTGCTTTGTATCATCTTGTATCCTACCTACACTGCATAGGCTGCTATTACCGTCTACCGAAACCCGAGCGAAGTGAGAAAGAAAAAGGATAGTATACTTGGGTTTTCAGCCGGATATCGATACCGACTAATTATTTAAGATCGGGGAACTTCACTTGCTCGGTACCGTATGGATAAGTTCAGCGATAAAAACAAAATAATATTACTCGGTTGGATAAGTTTTGGGTACTTCTTCTGTCTCTTCATTCCCTCTCTGTCGCTTCAATCTCTCCCTCCCTCTCTCTTTCCCCCCATTTCCTTAAATCCCCGACTGAAAGATTACCCCAACTGTCCAGGAAGCTAGGGGAGGGGGAATTGTTTCCGGCCCCCTTTAAACACCCTTCTAGGTGCCCCACATTGAACAGAAGGATAAAAGGGATTGTGGTGGAGGAAAAACGTCACGTTAAGTCACCAGAAGTGAAAATGTTGATAAAACTCATGCGTAGAATGTGTTTTGATGGAGAACCGTATTAATGTGGATTAAGTAAAGAAAGTTTGAGTTCACCAGAGTTGAAACTGTGAAAAATAAATTGTGAACACGATATCTCTTTATTGTGTGCAGAACCCTGTTTGTGTAACGTTCAATGGTTATAACAGGCTATTAGATGTCAAAGTCTTACATGACATCTCAAATGTAACTTTGGTGACTCACACTTTAATTAATGGTCCAGAACGTGTTAGCTAATGCTGATGGATCTCAGACGCTCTACACCTATGAGCTCACACTGCAGTAATGTTATGATAAAACCGTGTCATTTTGAAATCAGAAAAGCAAGCTTACAGGTTGTCGAAGCAGAAACTTCAGTTCAGCAAATCGGTCCAGTTGGAAGAGACCATGTCACTTTAAACATTAAATACATTAGAAACTCAAGTGTTTCTTTTAAAACTGTGTCTATTTCGGACATTTACACCGACGTCACATTTTAGGTTTGGATGCTGTAATGATAGGAAATATTTGTCAGTATATCTGTATCTGTTTGAATTATAGATATTTATTACATAAGTGTAACTACGTGAATGTTACTGGAACAGTTTCAATGAATGTTGCGGAGTATGAACTGTTGACCCTTGTCACCGTTCTGATGGTATCATTAAAGCTTCATGTTTTCAGGTTTACATATTGAAAAATGTTTGTCAACGTTGACTAATTTGATATTGAGTCCTTAACAAATGTGTACCGATTTCCTTCTTCTCGTTACACAATCTACTTGTTATTAAATTCATCGAAACTGAAGTTCGGTAAACGATGAACTCTGAAAATGATACTTTTACTACTTAAAATACAAATCAAAATGCAAATTTCTATAATCACTTGTGTAACATTTTGAGTGATATATCTTCCCACTCAAAGCACGGTTTTGTCATGGGGGATTTTAACGTTGATCTTTGTAGCCTACCTCAGCTGAGTTTTTAAGCAATATTGTGTCTTGCGGTTTCAGCCCATGTGTTAGTAAACCAACCAGAATTACGAATAGCTCTAAATCTTTGATTGACAATATCCTTACCAATGTGAACCATATTGATGATTGTATAATGGTTGAAAAGTCTGGGATTTTAGTAACTGATATCACTGATCATTTCCCAATTTTCATTCACACCTCCACTCAGTCTAGTAGTGTTAACACTTTGCCAATGTATTGTAGGAACTATTCAACTAGAAATGTCCAAAACTTTATTTCATCCATTTCACTTGTCAGTTGGGATCATATTTATAGGGAGAGTGACGTTAACATATCATTCGATAACTTTCTTGCTACTTTTCAAGAAATTTATACTAGCTCTTTTCCTTTAATTAAAATAGGTAAAAGAAGGAAGAAAAAGCAACCTTGGACCACTACGGGCACACTTCAATCGATCAAGTGTAAAAATAAGCTTTATAAGCGTTACCTTAAACAACCAACACAAGAAAACAAAGAAAACTACAAAATGTACCGTTAAAAATTAACACATATTATTCGTATTGCAAAGAAAATGCACTACAAGGATTTATTTGACAATTCAAAACATAACACTAAACGCACCTGGCAACATATAAACGACATTCTGCATAAGGATAGAAACACTATTTCTTATCCTGATAAATTCATTGATTGCGATAAGTCTTTTACAGATCCAGTAAGCATTGCTAACGCATTTAATGACTTCTTTATCAATCTTGGTCCTTCGCTTGCTGAAGATATTCCTTATGTTTCTCCCATGAAAAACTACTTAGCCGGCAGTAACCCTTATTCTTTATTTTTCTCCCCTGTTAGCCATGATGAATTTGTAAAGATCGCCTTTGATTGTTTGAATCCCACAAAATCAGCTGGCAACGACGGTCTGCGTCCTGCCATTGTTCGAAAAGTAATCCCATTCATCTCAAAGCCTCTCACACATATTTTCAATGCTTCTCTCATGCAAGGCATCTTCCCTGAAAAGCTGAAAGTGGATAAAGTTGTTCCATTGTTCAAAAAAGGTGATCAAAATCAGTTTGTAAACTATCGTCCAATTTCAGTGTTGCCCTGTCTTTCCAAAATTCTTGAAAGGCTAGTTTTCAACAGAGTCCAAAATTTTCAAAGCAAGCATGAAGTCCTCTCTAATTGTCAATATGGTTTCCGTCCAGGTCATTCTACCGAAACTGCTCTTGCTGATGCTCTTGACAAACTAAATAAAGCTATCGCAAATAGACAGACTTCAATTGGTATATTTCTAGATTTATCAAAAGCTTTTGACACCGTCGACCATAGTATTTTATTGACCAAACTCTCACACTACGGTATTAGAGGACTCTCACTTAATTGGTTAAAAAGTTATTTGACTTACAGGAAACAGTACACTCACTTTAAAAGTGCTGACTCTGATCTGGCTACTGTTCGTTGTGGGGTTCCATAAGGTTCAATTCTTGGCCCACTCCTCTTTATTATATATGTAAATGACATAACAGCTGTTTCTCAAAGGTCTTCACTCATTTTGTTTGCTGATGATACAAATATTTTCTTTTCTGATGACGACCCTGATCGCTTGGAAAATACTGTTTGTACTGAACTTAAAAATTACTGTAATTGGTTTTCGGTAAATAAGCTATCCGTAAATATCAGTAAAACAAAGTTAATGGTTTTTAATAACTATAAGTGTAACAATCATCACAATTTCAACATTTATATAAACGGTGACAAACTTGACTTAGTTAATAAAATTAAATTCTTAGGAGTAATTATTCACTCCAAACTAACCTGGCATGAACACATTCATTATTTATCCTCCCATGTTGCAAAAGGAGTCGGTATTATCGGTAGGCTTAAATACATCCTTCCCAGAAGTGTCCTTCGTACCTTGTACTTTACTTTAGTTTATCCGCAATTCACATATTGCAGTAGCGAATGGTCTAGTACCAAAAAGTGTAACTTAAATAGTCTTGTTCTTTTACAGAAAAGGGCTGTTCGACATATTTGTCACTCTCGTCCACGTGATCACACTGATCCTCTTTTCAAAATGTTGAACTTATTAAAACTTAACGATATTATCAATCTAGGAATAGCTTCGTTCACCTATCGCTTCACCCACAACATGTTACCTCCCGCCTTCTCCAACTTTTTCACAACCAGTGCTAATGTTCACAGTTATAATACACGTAATCCTCAGCTTCTTCTACATACTGTTTATCCCACATCTCATTGTCAACTGAGCCTTCGGCATCGTGCTATTAATCTTTGGAATACCCTACCCAAGACTGTAATTGATAGTCTAGGCTTCAGATCGTTCATGTATAACCTAAGCAAACTATATCTTAGTACTTATTGACTTTCAACTTTCAGGAGCCTTGCTTTACTTTATTGTGCGAAAGGAGGCCCGTAACTCGTAGCCATGTATAAAGCATTGATGGTGCGGGGGGGGGGGGGGTTAGTGAAGTTTCTTGTTTAGCTTTTGTTTTTTCTTTTCTTTTCTTTTTTGCTATCGCCTTAGGGAGTAGAGCACTTCGTCAAGCCCGTGAGGGTTTTTTGTTCTACTTCCTTCACATCGTATGAGATTTATTCAAAATTGATGTAAATAATATATATATATATATATTATGCTTGTATACCTGTATGGTGTGAAAAACAAATAAATGAAATGAAATGAAATACTACGGTACATAGTGAATCAAAATAAGTTTGTTTAATAGACTGGTTGCTCTCTTACTGAGTGCTATAGTCTTTCACATCCTTTGGGCATATAACTGAATGACCATGTATGTATGTATGTATGTATGTATGTATGTATGTATGTATGTATGTATGTATGTATGTATGTATGTATGTATGTATGTATGTATGTATGTATGTCTGTATGTATGTATGTATGTATGTATGTATGTATGTATGTATGTATGTATGTATGTATGTATGTATGTATGTATGTATGTATGTATGTATGTATGTATGTATGTATGTATGCACACACGCACGCACGCACGCACGCACGCAAGCACGCACGCACGCATGTATGTATGTATGTATGTATGTACGTTTGTACGTATGTACGTATGATGGATTGGATGGATGGATGGAAGGATGGATGTGGAAGATGACGGCGATGGTAACACGAAAAGTCTCTCTCGTAAATCCTTTAAAAACACCTCATCCGAATTCTTGGAGTTTTCCTCTTGGCATTCACATCCCTGGTAACTACCCTGGTTAACGATAGTGCCTGTTTGGTGAACAGGGAGATGGAGCGAAACCTGAAAACAGCGTTTAAAAACGCTGTAAATTCTGGGCGTATCAGGCGAGACGGTTACCAACCTTCGACCCGTGACGATCCGGAAGCTATCAGGGAATAACTGGCTCAGTATGGCCAACCTATACCTTTGTCTGAAGAAGGATGGTAGAGTTTCCAAACCCTTGAAATGAAATCTCGATCGGACATTGCCGACTTTTTCCATGGTTCAACTGTAAAGCATACTCACCCCAATCCATCAAGATGGTGGAATCTTGGTGGCCTGCTTGTAAGCATTTTTTACAATGGAGGTGAATTCCAGCCATTAAAATCGGACAATTCAGAATTCAGCAAATCGTTTTTAAAATTTTCCTGCCGGATCCTGAGTAAATTTCCTTTGTCGGACAGATCAAAACCTCCAGTGAGTGTTTCCAAAGAAGAACTTTTTGACATTATACAATCCAGAATTGAATTTATTCGTAATAATATCCAACCACAATTTCCACGCCATGATGCTAGCGTTAGAAGTAAACCGGTCTCAAAAGATAAACTTACATACCTATGGTCAACCAACAGAAAGCGTGCTATTCAAATAAATCCGTCAAGGTAATATCAAGAATCTCCCGGTTAAGTGCCCTGTGCCAAAGGAGAATGTGAGGAATTTGTACACCGAGAAAAGTCGGTCTAACATCAGGGAATGGAATCCTCAGACGGCTCCATGGAAAGAAAGCACAGAAATCCATGCCCCGGGAGTAGCTGATGACTTGTTAAAGCCGATTAGTGAGTCCCAAATTAAAGAAACTCTCAAAACACTGCCAAACAAACGTACACCCGGTCATGTATGTATGTTTGTATGAATGTAAGTATGTGTGTATATCTACCTATCTACATGTCTACCTGTCTACCTATCTACCTATCTTTCTGTCTGTCCGTCCGTCTGTCTGGATGTTTGTCTGTCTGTCTATCTATCTAATCATAAGCTGGTTTTAGATCAGCAATAAGTGGCTTAATTTTGGATATGTGGGCCCCCCAAAATAAGAAATACACAGTACTTGCGGCAGTTCTGATCATGAACTGCTTTTTCAGATAACGTGTCACAAACTGTCACTTGGCCTGATCCTGTGTAATCACAATATGTTTATGAGAAGCTGCGCTTCCATAAACATAATGATTGGTGACCTGAAAAGTACTCTAAGGGCCTTCAACTCTGGTCAGTTGGTCTCTGGTAACGTAGAAACAGGTGTTGCATCTCCTTCGTTCACATGGGTAGGTACCAGGGTTCTGAATAGTGGGTGGGAAGGGGTGGGCGGGCCGAACGAGATGATCCGAAATGTTTCTTTCCCGTCCATATACCTCGTGCTTGGTTGCAAATCAGTGAAAGATTTATATGTAGACCAGAAGTGTGGGTTTTGAGATGCCAAAGAATCTCCTACAAACCAAGGACAATTAAATCACTGTGCCAGGTAACAGAAAGAAAAGTAAGAAATGTATTTACTAAGTCCTCTGTCCTTACTTGCCAATTTAGTTAATGGAGGAGATTGCAAAGTGTTGGCAGTTCAGTGCTTTGTCATGTTGGACGACATAGACGCCACCCTAAAACGTGCTGTTGAGACAGAAGACTTATCAAAGAGCTGCATGTGGGTGGGATTAAAAAAATTATAGAGTATTTCAAAACTTGGCAAACGTTTTCAGCTTTGTCTAATTTACCAGCATGTTTTCGACTTTTAACGGTATTCAGACTAAAGATAAAGCAACACAGAACTAATGAACTATGATCCGAAAAAAATTCGACACTAGCACCAATCCTGTCAGCCGCATTCTGCATCCTGCTAATGAGAGTGTCTTAGTAAAGAAAACAGGACATGCAAAAGGGCTTTGTAAAATGAAATATATCTTTTGACTGACCAATGGGATTTCAGTAAACTCAACATTACCTTACAAAAAGTCTCTCTTTCCAAATGCATGTTCGTGTTGGTAGTATAGTATTTTGAATAATACACTTTCAGAGTGCATAAAGTGTATGTAACATGATGTTCAACTTGTTTCAGTATTAAACATTCACTGACACTGCAAAGGTGGTCCGTCTGAACCTTTACAGGGAAAACCTGCCACTTTATCGTTGTGGTTATCTGTAAACGACTGGGATTGTAAGCCATAGAAAACACGGGTAGCATACCGTGCTAGCGTACATATTTATGTAAACTTCTATATAGAAATTAGATTCATAAATTTATGCTATCGAAGCTTTTATTTTTACATAAAAGTTAAGTTTACAAATCCTAGATAAGGGCATCGCCCACAGTTAGTAAAAGCATACATAATGTTTTCGTGCTCAGTGGATCAAAACGCAAACAAATTTGTATTTGAGAATTGTGTTGCACTTTTTCAGTTTGTAAGTGAGTTTTATCATTACGAAAATGTCAATGAGACTCAGTGAGACTCTATGTTAGGGAGTGATTGAAGCCCGACATTTTTGTTGATTTCTACTGATTCTTATGAAGACGCTCCCATGACCAAGAACAGGGTTTGAATGCAATGTTAATGATTCTTATAAGATTATTAATGAGAACCCAATGAGACTCAATGGGATCTCTTTCATATCCCATTGATGACGAGAATTAATGGGACTCAATGTGAAAATATTCCAATGTCTCCAATCAGTCACATTGAACAAGTCTCAATTGATTTCATTGTTTAATGGGAATGAATCATATTAATCTTCTGAGTGTGCTATTCCAGATAAAATTTACAAAACATTTTCTCATATTTACTCTGCTTTTGCTGTACTTAATATACTACATCGGGCATTTTGTACGGCACATTGTTGGGAAGACATTGCAGCTGGGTCAGCACGCAGAGGCGAGATGAAAGCCTCCATTAGCTTAGCGTATCGTGAAATTGTGAATACTAGAAGTTTTGCACAGGGCAATATACACGTAGATTTGAAGTTCTCTCCGAAACCCTGTATAACGCATTCCTAATTTTATCTCGCTTTGAAGTTTTGCCCACCTCTAATACAGCACGTAACCCTTCCATGCACTGTTTAATATTTGACTAGTGTAATCAATTCATTCTACAAACATTTCTAGGTTGTTCCACTGGAATATGACCCTTACCTTACCTTGCAAAGGTGCAGATATAAAGTTAACAAAAGTCTTGTGACTCCTATATATCTGGACACAGCCCCAGTGGATTAGAACTTTACGGATACGACACTCTAAACTTGCTCTAGGTTGTTTGCCAAAAGTAGCTACAGGTAAGCGTTTTTGTTATTTGATCGGTGTCAGAGCATTCTTTATAAAATGGCGTAGTCTACACTAAAAACTATAATACTGTAGTTTAAACATACTTAAGTTCATATTTAGCCTACTGGAGGAATATACTACTGCTAGACCAGTAGTGTCCTTATTTTCATTTTCATTTATTTCCAGTATAAATAAAAATATTTATAAACAGGACATTAAAAGGTGAGTTTTTTATAATAAAAAATACAAAAACAAAAAATACAATACAAAAAATAAAAATATATACAAAACAAACAAGTACAGCTGTCTACAATAAATTGTCCAAATTATTGTTTTGTAAATAAAGAGCAGCACGATAAATAAAGCTATTTTTATACACATTAATTCTGAATTTTGGTGTTATGGCTTTACTTCTCAGGTCATTATACCTTGTAGTTTCTCGAATTAGAGAAGTAATTTGATTTGATCCAGTTTAAACCAATGAACCCTCAGGTAGGCCTATGTGTAGTAAAACTGAAACAAGTTCAATAGCTGTGGGCCTATAGAAACCTTACGGCAATAGTTTCAACAGGTTGTAATTTTGTGAGAGTAAACACTCACAAAAAGGAGTGGTATTCAGCCTAGGCCATCTTAAGTTAATGGCTTAGGCCTTTACGTTGAGTAACACAATGTGTAACCAAACTTCTAAAGAAAAGAGAAAATTTTTGGGATGTTACTTGGATCATTGCAATATACTATTTGGGGGGGGGGGCAACCTCACAACAGAAACTCTACACCGACACTACCAGTAATGAACACTTAGTTTTATAACATGAGTCTAGCTCTAGGCCTGGGTTTCTTTAGACTCTGTCTGGGCCTAGGCCTAGGTAGAGCTTTCTAGCTAGCAGCTACGGCATCAACTTAACCTTAACCAAAGAAAGGATCTAAGGTACCTTAAATCTGGCAAAAAGCTCTCAGCATTGCAAATTTTAGCGCTGATTTCATCAGAATGAAAACTACCTCGAGCCCATTTGTAAGTCGGGCCACCAAGAAATGCATGGAACACTAGATCACGAACATTTGAATGAAAGCTACGCATCCCCCAGTTACATCTACTGATAACAAGATAAGAAGAGAGGTGAAATACCTTTCGTCGAAACACCATTTCAAAATGCATATCATTACATTGAAATTACAGCTGAAATGAATGACAATTTTGTTCTGGTTAATACATAAAACGATTTGGACCATACGAGCATGTGTACGCAAAACTTGCCTTTTGGAAAAGGGAATCGAACATTTGGACATTGCATGAGTTCACACTGAGCAAAATAAAATTGACTGGTATATTTGCAGCAATGCTGGGCCGAAATATTCCCAAAATGGATGAATATTGACTCATCAGTCCTTCGTTTTTGTCAATACATTCGTTGATTTTCATCCCTAATTTCATGCAAAAGGGGGGAAAAAGAAAACAAAACAACATTTTTAAGAACTTTGAGCAGTTCCATATTAGGACTTACGCTAAAGAGGAATTACCCCGATCATTCACCCACAATGCAAATCGGTTACAGCGCCGTGTGTTTAATAATTGCGCAACAGTCGTTTTCTGAAACATGTTTTGAATGTCTTTAATGTTAAATGTCCCATTAATAATAATTGTACAAACTCCTATGCATCGCTGATATCGTCCATCTTTCCTACCCAAAACACCCCTGCATCATCTGATCGATCGAAAGTTCGTCGGTGTAGGGCTATGTTAAAAACATTTTCAAATTAAAAAAAAATTGTAGTCGTTGTAGAGCGCATCCAGTGCCATTTGAATGTTTCATCTGATGCCCGCAATTTAGTGAAGACCCACAGACGCGAATATTACGGTCAACATCTTTCAGGGATTAGTAAGTTAATATAATTGTGCAGAGCTGAATGTATGACGTTGTTTTGCTTTTTATGGAAATTGTAACCCAAAGGCTTAGTGATTCCTTCCCGAATGGGGATGCTTTGTTGCACTGAGGTTTATCCCTCAAATTTATCTTTCTTGACTACATCATTTTACGATGTTTTAACAATTTGACCTCTACTGACCTCACATGATATAACAAAACTGAAAATCAGAAGTGTCTTGAAAGGGATGGGACTCCAATGGATCTTGGATCTTGAAAATTCTTGGAAAATTTTACTTTTTGATAGCTGGTGACCCCAGATGACGATTTTGGGAGTACTTTTGGAAATTTTGCTTTTTGACCTCTGGTGAACCCATATGATGATCTTGGGAATTCTTCGGAAATTTTCTCAGTTTAACCTGTGATGACCTCAGATGACCTTTGACCTCTACCAAAAACAGTAGGGTTCTTCCTCTCAACATGACCAATCTATATAGACCATTACTATCTTGACATATCGTGATTTCAAGATTTTCGGTCTTTCTTGGGAATTCTTGGGAAATTTTGCTTTTTGACCCTTGATGACCTCAGATGACGATCTTGGGAATTCTTGGGAAATTTTGCTTTTTGACCTCAGTGACCCCAGATAACAATCTTGGGAATTCTTGGGAAATTTTGCTCTTTGACCTTCGGTAGCCCAAGATGGCCTTTGACCTCCACCAAAAACAAAAGGATTCTTTCTCTCAACATGAAAAAACTATATACCATATATGAAAAGTGTCGGTCATTCCTATCTTGTAATATCGTGATTGCGAGCTTTTCGGCTTTTTACCTCCGGTGACCTCAAATGACCTTTGGCCTTCACCAAAAACAATAGGATTCTTTCTCTTAATATGACAAATCTAAATACCAAGTATGAAAAGTGTCGGTCATCGCTATCTCTAGATATCGCGATTACTAGCCATTTAAGAGGTTTTCACAGTTTAACCTAAGGTGACCTCAGATGACCTTTGACCTCTACCAAAAAATAGGGTTATTTCTCTTAACATGACAAATCTATATACCAAATATGAAAAGTGTCGGTCATTCCTATCTTGAGATAGCCTATCGCGATTACAAGCAGCGTCACAAACACACATACACACACATACATACCCACATACACACACATACGCACACTCAGTACCTTACGGGGGAAAGGACCCCGCAAGGAGTGCAAGGGAATTTCCCAGCAGCGAAGCTGCCCGCGAATGAACTGAGTAGACGGACATGCTTGAGGACGGGCTGCGCTCCAAGGCAGACACGTGCAGCCGCGCGTGACTTCTCTTTGCGCTGACGGAATTTTCGGGCAGCTATGCCAGTTTCGAGCTCCGCGTGAGCTAGGGAAGACGTGCGAGAGCGAAGCTCCGGCCGGCTGTGCTGGCACCCGCTAAGGCCACTTTGGTGAGTGCACACATACCCATATCATGACTGTACATACCACGGGCTCACATACACAAACACACACACACGACATCACCATCGTATAGATTCCTTGCCTGCCTTCGACAAGGAATCAAAAATCCATAGGGATGTTTCAGTAGAAAACTGTAACCAAAGAATACGTCTTCTTTTGTAAAAGAAATAGTCTTCCTAAAAACATCTGCTCAACGTCCAGAATAAATTCCCACGAAACTTGTACTTCCAGAACAAGTGGTCGGTTTTCTCTTCCTAATCTCCGCAAAAAGTACACAAAGAATTTTCTGCCAGGTTCATTCTATGCAAAAAGGAATTAGTACCTAAGATTCTGCGTAAGAATCTAAACTGAAAATATTGAACTTTACTTTCACGTAAACAGGTGAAGGGAATCCTAAAAAAAAAGGTAAGTTCGATTTTTCCGTCTCGAGTAGCTCGAGCGGCTCGAGCCAGAGTTCGATTTTTCAAAACTTCATCAAAACGTCACAACTGGAGCCGGCCAAAACGACCAGCTTGCCGAGGTGGTCTACTTGAGCCGCGTTTTACGTCAAACGGTAATACGGCGACACACGTAGACTTGCCGTCCGGTAAATCTGTCCGTGTAATAGTTGAAAAGGGCTAAGAAAACTTCCTAGAGCAAAGTAGGTGGGGAGTTTTTTCCAATTATAAACATCTCCTCTGTCAACTCACGGTTAGTAATCACTTTCATATAACATTTGGTACCGTTTGAAACGGTTTTTGAGCGTCGTAGAGTTGTAACTGGGAACCTACCGTTAAACTTCAGTGTGACTGAATTAGAATTGACCGTACCGCAATTGCTACAGTACAGCGCTGTTTTTAGCCCTGCTTTAGTTGAATAGATGTCAAGAAATGAAGCGATTACAACGTTTTGTTTTCTCGTGCAACCGTTAGTTTTGAACGTTTCTTCGATACATAATGATCAAGCGGTAGGCCTATAGTTAACTCCTTTAGTACACCTGCATGCAGTGTACAGAGCTTGCAGTGGATGTGTTGTAAGCAAGGTTTCGTAGGCACTTCGCATGCCTATGTGGCAAGTAATGGTGAGCCACTCGAGTTTGCATTGTTTGTCTCATATCTGGGCAAGCGCGAAAGCTGGCTCAAGCGACGCCAAATTGACTCGAGCCGCCGCTTCGGACTGCACATTGAACGCACCTAATGTTCCCGCGGTCCGCAGTCTCTGGAAAACTAAGATTCCATTTAGAACAAGCGGTGGGATCAGTGCATACTTTGGAAATGATCTGTCTATAAATAACCCGGGACATGTTGGAGCACTAATGATACTCTCGTCGCAAAAGCGATGATCAGGATCAAATATCTCATTAACAAGACTGCCGCCAGTGCGCAGGGATTGCATGAATAATACCATAATACAAAGTAAAATAGTAAAAGGGAAAGAATCAACAGCAAATTTCCTTACAAAACTGTTATAAGGATGTATCTGGTTATTACCATCAGAAATATCTTTAACATAAGTCACATTTTGATCATGTAATTGTTTATAGAAAATGTTCGTATCGTTTACTTTAATGCGGCTATTGTTTCAAATTATTTGCTATCCATAGTCCTCCGAAGGTTCTTTAAATTTAAACTGTGCCCAAGCCCAACACACGTCTTAAACAAATACATTATTGGTTCTTATCTCTTTCACATAAAAATTACACTGAAATAAAAAAAGTTTTCCCTTACCATTCAAGTACTAGCCAAAAAAGACTTTCCACGATCCTGTAGTATCATTACAATATCTTTTTACCCACGAACACTTTAAAATACTAAGGAAAGTTTGAACATGGATGGCATTGAGTCCACCTTCAGAAACGGGCCCAACTAAAAGTACTTCTTTTAACCTTGTCTGGTTTGCCGGACCAAATAAATTTAAAGATAAGATTTTCCAAGTCCTTGATGAATTTCTTAGGTGGGTTTGGGAGGATTTGAAAAAGATACACTTACTGTGATAAACCAAAGGACTTAACCAGAGTTACTTTGCCAATAGGAGTAAGGTCACGCTGTGACCATAAATTAAGGGCACTTTTGAGACGAGAAAGCTTCGGCGAGTAATTGAGGTGGAAAAAATTATCCTTACAATGATCAAAAGTGATACCCAGAGCGGTGACATTGCCTGTCGACCACTTAAAACTAAAATCTTCGAGAAAGCGGGCTTATCATGAATCAAAGGACCTAATGGAAAAATATTCCTCTAATCGTAGTTAACTCTTATGCCAGACGACACTTGAAGACCATCGAAAATATCAACGACTTCCTTCAGATATGAATAAGAACCATTGAGGAAAAGGCAGGTGTCGTCGGCATGTTGAATAATTTTCGTCTCGTGGTTCACAACTGAGAAACTCTTTACAATAGGTGAAGAATTAATACGTGAAGTAAGAAATTCTGGGCAAAGAATAAAAAGATAGGGACTGATGGGGCAGCCCTGTCTCACCCCTCGAGAAACTTAAAAAGCTAGAAGAGTAACCATTGTTACAAACACTTGATGTTGCATTAGAGTACAGAGTGGAAACCCATTGATGAAAATCCTTGTTAAAAATGAAGAATTGTAGACACCTATGAATATACCCCCATTCCCGCCTGTCGAAGGCTTTCTCAAAATCAGCTGAAAGGATATGTGTTTATCTTTACAATAATCAATCGAATCTAGAATATACCGGACGTTTTCACCTATAAACCTACCCGTAACGAATCCAGTTTGGTTATCATAAATAACAGTCGAAGTGATGTTCTTGATTCTAGTGGCAAGTGCTTTAGAACATATTTTGTGATCAACATTTAACAATGAAATAGGCCTATAGTTTTTTACAAGAGTATGATCTTTATTAGGCGTAGGAATTAAAACAATGACTCCCCGACCTTGTTCCTCGGACAATTTTACGTTAACATAAGCAGCGGTAAGACAGCTAGTTACTATATCATCTTTTAGGGGCCAAAAATGCTTGTGAAACTCTGCTGAGAGCCCATCACAACCCGGACTCTTGCCATTCCCTAAAGAAGGCAAAGCAAGTCTGCATTCCTCCAAAGTATGCTGACCGTCACAGGCTGACAGGCAGCTGAATTTTCATCACTGAGCTTCTTACTATTAGTAATGTTGCGACAAAAGGAAGAGGGAATGCAACCTTTTCTAGTGTAAAGCGACAGGTAAAATTCTTTGAGCTCCTTTAAAATGTTATCACCTGCAACAATTTCCCTCCCATCTTCCCCAATGAGTTTACGAATTACATTAAAACTTTTATTCCTTTTCTCTAAATTCAAAAAAATATTTCGTATTTCGTTTCCCTTCCTTAAACCCTCGAGTCCTCGAACGAACAAGAATACCCTGAATTTTGATATCATAAATGGTCTGTGGCCTATTTCGAGCATCCCTGATCCTATTCAGGACAAAATCAGAAGAAGGGTACAACGTTTGCTCTAAATGAGCAATCTCCATCAGTAGGTCCTTTTCAGTATTACGAATTTCCCTAGCCTTTGCCTTACTGTAGGCAGTGGTCGACTTACGAATTGAGTATTTCATGTACTCCCAAATAAAAGAAGCATCATTATTAACATACATACATTTGGTATTATGAACAAGATCAGTAATAAGCTTTAAATAATGGGAATCCTTAAAGAGAAAATTGTTGAACTTCCAGAAACCAGGCCCTCTATTTTCAATACTGATGTTAATATCAAGATTCACAATACAATGATCCGATTTGTGGCTGGTAGAAATACTAGTATTACTGACCATATGCATAAAGGAATTACAGATAAGGAAAACACCCAGTCTGCAGAGAATATAGTGGAAAATATTTGAAATCCATGTAAAAGATTGGTCACGGGTGTGTCTGTCCCTCCAAATATTTACAGGATCATAAGAATTTTTTCGCTCCGTCTTTAATGTTCTTTTTTCTTTCATACTTTTTGTAAATCACTCATGACGTATGTACAATATATTTACATATTACGTTAGTCATATCACATTACATGGTTTGTGCATTCTTAACCTTTTGTGCAAGGCATCTAATGGTATACACATCAGTTTAAACTTATCAATACATATACAGAAATGCTGACATTTCGTTCCTTTGAAAAACAAGATAACACAAATTATTATTATCTCCAAATGATTTTAGTTGAACAGAAGTGAAAAATTCACTGAATGCCTCTTTAGACTCATTTATTGTTAATCCCGTTTGTGAACTTTTTTTCTCTAAAATGTACTTTTCCACCCTAAAATGAAACTTGCATTTATGTAAGAACTCATCAAATATTGGTTTATCATTATTTATCTTTTATTCGAAAATGTAATATTTCATGTAAAATATCAAAAAATTATAGGAATGTTTCAATCAAAATGTATATCCAAAGAAAATGTCCTGTTCTGAAAAAACAGAATTGTCTTCCTAAAAACATCTGCTCAACGTATAAAATGAATTCCGATGAAATCCCACACTCCCAGAACAAGTGATCAATAGTTTCCTTCTGATTCTGGTAGAAGATACAAGAGAGGTTTTCTGCCTAGTTCATGCCGTGAAGAAGGGAATTAGTACCTAGGATTCTATGTAAGAATCTAAACTGGAAATATTGAATTTTACTTTCACGTACAGAGGTAAAGTGATTCTTAAAGATATATTCCAGCGATCCGCAATATCTGGAAAGTTAAGGTTCCATTTAGAACACGAAGTGGGAACAGTGCATACTGTAGAAATAATCTGCCTATAAATAACCGGGGAAAGATCATAAGAATTCATAATTTCATAACTTGTATCCCTTGCGGAAAAATTTGTACGGGGATTTCTACCTACCTTGTCTAATCCCCGGCTATAATTATTGAGTCCAGTGGGAAGAGGGTTAAGTTTAAGTTTAGAGTCTCAAAGAAGGACGGTTCATCTCGGTTAGGACCATAAAGGCAAACCAAAGTGAAGTTCCTGTGGCTGAAAAGAATGTCTAGTATGATAAGTCTTCCATTGTTACACACCCAGGAATTTTGAATGGAGAAAGATAACGCGGGATTAAACAAGATACAGACTCCTCGGCTAATGGAGGTGTCATGGTTTAAAAAAAAACCTTCCCTCCCAATTCGTTACCCTAAAACTTCTCGTTACCACGAACGCTATTGGTTTCTTGAATACAGAATATCTCTCTTTTCTGCTTGTGAAGGACTGTGAACACCTGACGTCTTTTTTCTGCTGCCTTAATCCCCTAACATTATAAGAACTAATTCTCAAAGTTGACATTTATGCAATATTTTTGAATGAACAACAATGAAAAGTGACTTGAGGCAATCATTATATCTTAGGCAGCAAATTACTAAAACAGCTACTTTTGAATGAAGAAATGTGTAACAGTATGTATTATACTTAATATGTTTAATCATACAAGAACATTTGATAGAGAATATAAGGCCGAAAAAATTTAAAAGTATAGTCAAAACAACTGAAAGGTTGGTTGAAGTCTTGGAAGTTAATCCCCAAAACTGGAATATTCTCCAGTCGTAAAGGCCTAATAATAAAGGGTCCACGTATTAGCCAACATGCGCTTTCGAGGGTTATAAATACAACTTGTGAAGCTTTGGTAGCGGACGGTGTCCCGAAGATCCCGTAGAATATCAATTCTAAAAGTATAATTATAAAACAGATACCGTCTGTTCTGCAAAAAATTACGTATGATCGGTGAAATTCTGTTGTCTCCGCTCAATTGAGAATAATTAACATTAACCTCACGCCGTGGAATAAAATCACCACAGGCAATTCATCGACATTTCAAATCATGAAATATAATATTCTCGAAGAAGATTGAAAAGGTACTACAAATCAATACAAGCAATAACTTTAACTATGGTTATCTTCGTAAAGATGAAACCGACATGAGAAGTGTTGGAACAGCTAGGCCGATGATGACTGGGGTAGCGATGACCAAAGAAACAAACAATCCACAAAAACAAGAACAGTGAACAGTTAGTAGTAGAAGTTGGAAAGAGCGTATACTGATGAATATATGCACAGATTTAGGCTTGGTCTTGGGCGTTAGGCCTAGTGAAGTTGTATGGTGCGACATTTGATGATCGCCAACACCCTCCGGAGAAGCGAAGCCTGGTGCCCCCCTGAAACAGATCTGCTACCCCGTTGGACCACTACCTTTTCACGTTAAGGTCCTTAAAGGTAAGGTCATCAATGATATGATAACCTTCATTTTAAAGGGCGTGGCGTCTTTTTTGGAGGGCTGAAACTTTATCTTGAAAGAATGAGAGTTTAACCAGGATATGTCTATCACTACTTCTGTACTGTTTGCCGTCACGATGGGCCCTTTCAGTTTACAGTAGGGCACTCCAACTTTGGTCAGTACATTCTGTGCAATTTCGATACAATTTTCACCTGTTTCCGTCTTCATTCCAACAGTACGAAGATTATTTCGACGGGAAAATCGTTCTTGCTTATTTAATAAGCTGGCGTGTTTCTCCCGTGAGGCTTCCGAGTTAATCATCTTTGTCTCCAGAGTCCCAAACTTTTCCTTTAACGTCGTAAGTTTTCAGGAAATTTTATGTCAACAACTTGAGAGTTTTTGCAAAAAGTTCTAAAGCTTTTAGAAGCTTCGTGGACTGTCTAGGCTGACATGTTAGGCTCGTACTTGTCACCGATAATTAAGTTAAATATGCTTTTATTGGGTTCAAATAGGGGATTCGTAGAGGAATCTGTGAGAGCTCGGAATTTACCTCTTCAAAGTAGATGCTATTGGGTCTGTGAAAAGATCCTTCCATGCTGATAATGTACCTTTGACAGCACGGATAGTATCTAAACTTTAAGAAAAACTGTTGATTTGGTCAAACACCCTGAGCGCTTGGCTTCCGTAAATGGCTTTCCTTCGTTGTGCTGTGTGAAATTCCGCAACAGTGCCCCGAAAGTTAATGTCTTTGTCTAATTTTTGTGCATTGTGATCTCACCATTTGGGGAATGGCTTCATAGGCCGTTATCACTGCCCAGTTGTTTTCACCTTGTGCACATGCACAAAATATTCCATTCTTTAGTTTGAACTTGAGACCTTATTTAACGCAGACTGTCTGATAATTAGCAGCACATTTTGTAAAGATTTTTGGAGAATTCAGAGCTACAGAATGACAAAGTCGGCTCATGTTTGCAATGTAATGACCATTACTTTTTAGGATGAAATTATTTCGGCAGATCAAATTAAAAAAAGAAATAATTAATTATCCATCAACGATTTACGGTTGTCACTGCAAAAGAATCAACTTAAAAAAGTCAGCACAATAATTTCAAGGTTAATTTAACTCTGAGGGGAGTCAACTTACTTCTGGGGAGAGGCACGTGAAGTCTTTTCGTCCCCTCAAATGTGCACATAAATTTTACAAACTATCACAAATTGGACTAAATCACTTTTCAGCGATAAACTGTAGTTGTTAACGAAAGGTTCAATTATCCAGTGATTTTTTTCAGTTCTGTTTATCGTGGCGCTATTTCGTTTAGAAATCCTACTATATGGCTTTCTTCTACCTGTCGTTTTAGAGTAAAGAGAAGTAATGATCCATTAAATATATGACTTTGTGGATAGTTTCTATTGGAATGGAGCGTATACTGACGATTAACACAAGCTTGAAAAAATCTCTTACCTCTCTGAATCTTCATTTAACTTGTCACCGACAATTAAGTTAAAATATGTTTTTTTTTTGGGGGGGGGGGTCCAAATAGGGGATTCCTGTAGGAACCAATTGGGTGTGTGAAAAGGTTCCGTCTATTCATTGACACAACGGAGAGATGAGTTCCAACAGTTTTGTCAAAGAATAGACCGTTTACAAAGCCAAATTTTCTGACCGCAGCCCCAACCATGTTGGAACGGTCTCGTATGAAAAATTCGTGGACCTCCCACTGTCCATAGCAGAAGCTGCTTCGTTTCTCTAAAGTATGGGTTTCGTCTTCAAAAAGCTGAGATTCGCTGAACCAGACTTTTCAAAATGGTAATTGAAACAGTAAAATTGTTAGCTGTTTGCAGCAAAATATATAAGGTAACGAATTTGCGTAAAAAGTACTTTGCGTTAATAATTCCTGTTTTATTTTGGTTGCAGGGAAACTCGTGCTAGTTGTAGCCTTCACTCAGATACATAACTGCTGTAGCAATGGGAAGATTTATAAATCTATTGACCATATTTATAACGGGTTTTACGTTGGCGATGGTTACGGCTTCTTTAAGCTGCAAAAATGCGGATGGAGTAGATGTCGATTGGTACGTATTTTCCCGTTACAATTATTACAAAACTTTTTTCAGATTACCACTTCTATGGTTTTCATTTAGTGGAGATTTGAGAGTCAACCAAATTCTCCAGGAGGTCAAAACAAACAAAATAATAAGTGGTACATAGCATAGTCATTTCTTCTAAAATTAAAATTTTCCGAACTATATCACCATTCACCACCACATAACAAGCACTGCTACTGCCATTCCCTGATACAAGTTTGATAGGTGCTCATACTATGTGACGTTTATCTTTAAAGATTAGGTGAGAGTGGGGCACAGTGACACAAACGCTAAAATTTTATGAAGATATGTTGAATTGTAACACCAACCATACTGTGTGGTAGACTGTTGTAGTGCTGCGTAACAGCCAGTTCACCTACTCATAAAACCATGTTCACATGGTGTTCTGGAAAATTGTCATTTTTTGCACAAAGTAACTTTTTGGTCCAAAATCGACATAAAATTTACATGGTATGATCCACATGTTATCATAGGTACTAATACTGATTAGGAATACTTCTTTACTATTGGTATTATCCATGGATAAATTTTCTCCAACTCTTTGCTATTAAGAAGTATTTGGTTATTTTAAAATTTTCACACGTGGAGCACAGTGAGACAGTTAATTGTGAGCCACATGGTGTGTATATTACCCGGAAAAGTTTAATTTATATTTTATTTGGATATGTATTCATTTTACTTGATAGATCAGTTACATAACTTCTGGTATTGCCCCTCTGCCCGTATTACATCAATATATTGACTTATGTTTATCAGTATATGGGATTTTATGGCACTTGTGGGGTGCATGGGACACAATGAGATACCAAAACATGATTCCATCGCAACTCGTCCGAAACAGGGAATGAGTTTATATTGTGCATGTAGTAGATGTATAGTAAATGTTCTATAACAAGCAGGTTAGCTGTTGGCTGGAATATTTTTTTCCTGAAACTGCATGTGTTGTCTCACTGTGCCCGGCACTAGTGGGGCACAGTGTGACAATTCAGGAGAGATGTATGGCGCTCTAAATGACCTTTGCACGAGGAGTCACCTTTTGAGTAACCATACTACCTGTAAAATATCACTTGATTTGACGATTCGGTGCGTGAGTTATGATGACAAAAGTTTATGTTTCACGGTGCCCGACGTTCCCCTGCCCATGCAGCTATGAAGTCACCAAACATTAGCAATGATAGGAAAGATTTGAAAGCAGTGTTACGGTTTGGGTACAAAACATAGTTACGGTTACGGGTGTAAGATCATAATAAATACAGTTACGGATCGTAGTTCATCATTAAGGTACAGGTGGTTTCCCCATGCAGGAGACGAGCACGAGGCCTATATGGATTTATTTAACAATCTTACCTACCAGGCAAATTTAACAAGTTCTGCTGTAACTTGCATAAAAGCAACCATTGGAATACTACATACATGGAATCTTACCGGTACTTTCAGACCTTTCCAATAATTATGCTTCCCCTATTTTTTTTTTTTTTTATAAACATTGGCATATCCTCTTTAACCAAAGTTCCAGACAAAGTTAACAAAAGAAGAGTTTTCCGCGGGAGACCGATCTTTGTTTTACATGTTGCTTCTTAATTCCAAAACTTGTTGACTACTTATTGATAATGGTGGTAAAATGAGCACCAGCAGTTGTAGCTTTTCCCAGAAATAACGTAACTTTCATAGCTGCATGGTGAAATGTCAACAGCCCCTTAATGCAGTATCATGACAATGACTACCGGTACAAAGTTTTGAAAAGGAATATGAGCACAGGTACGGGTACCAAATCATGGGTACGAGTTCAAAAGGAAACTGGATCACGAAAACAGGTATATAGTTTCTGTTTCGTGGTTAGGGGTAGAGCACGGAAAGCAGGTGCAGGAAGTGGAACTGCCTCGGATACAAATACTGCAAACCTGGGGATAATTACAAGTAAATGGTTGTAAGCTATTTTTCGGTTGTCGCCTACCATGTCGCATTTTGTGTGTACATACGCGACTCCTTCCATAAAGGAGTGAATTATGCGCGCAGCTGCAAGAAAGATGACAGCTTTGTTGTCAAGGTCAAACGGACTGCATCTACTTCCATACCATCACTCAAACGTCAAAGATTTCAAATTTACAACCTGTTTTACTACTTGTGACGTCAAAATACTTCACAGGATTGCAATAGCATCGTTTGCTATCCACATGAAATTACAAAGTGCAAACTGACAGAATAGTGCATTAGCTTGCATTGGCCTTTCAGTGACAACCTACTTTCGATACATTTCGTGCCATCTCATCCAAATTTCATTATATGTAGTACAGTAAAACCCCATTTATTCGAATACATCGGGCAAGAATGTTGTTCGGATAAAGGAAAAATTCGGATAAACTGGGTGTGAATTTTTTGCCTCAAGTACGGTACACCGGGCCCATAAGAAAGAGTGTCAACTCATTTCCCAAATGATTTCCAAAAGTCTAGCAAAATTGCTGACAAAATCCCCCAAAATATTTAAAATGCAATATGATGTCACTATGACATTACGAGGTTGCAATGACTTCATCTAGGCCTATGTCATGAGCAATTTATAGGCCTATGGCTTTATTCGTGGATGACAATTCGGTTTTCAGCTGCAAAAGATTGTGTTTACCTTCATGGAAGTAGGTCTATGGTGACAAAAGAATGAAGATAATTCAAACATTTTGTCAGGGGTCGCGTCATTGGGGGTAGGGGCCATAACCCTTGTCGGGGAAGTCTGGCCCCCTCCCGTTAGGGATTTTCCTGTTAATATGGGGAGCGGTAATAATTTATGTAGTATATAAATAATGTATTCCCCGACGATGGCCAATCGCCCAGATGATTTACTTGATTTTCTTCTAAATTAGGGCTTATATCTCAATAAAACCCCAAATCTCCTAATTTTACTCACTAAAACCCCAAGTTTTAAAATTTTTCGTAATAAAAGCCCTAAATTTTAAAATTTTCCTCGAAAGAAACCCCAAATTTTCGGTGTGCGAAGAGGGCCAAAAATTTTGCTTTCAGCAACCCTTGTCGGGGCTTCCTGTTGCTCCCCCCGTCGGGTAGCTTGGCCCCCTGCCGAGCAAATTCTCGCTCTACCCCTGCATTGTGTAAGTTGCCAATGGTCTTTTGTTTTCACAAATAAGCGCTCTGACAGTTTGAAATTACCCATAGTCGTCACAATCAGAATTCTGATACCCAGGAGTATCCATACAGTCCCATGTGGCAATGATATTGAGTTCATATACTGAATACATATACTGAATTCATGCTCACAGATTATAAGCCCTGGATTGCCTAATTTACGTTTTGAATGATTCTTGAATCACCAGCATACTGTTGGAGTTTATCATATTGTGTGATTCAGAGAAGTTATGTAAGTGTATGACGGTAGAGAGTGACGATAGACCCTTTTCCAAATGGCAAGTACAAAGGATTATGGGATCGAGTTTTGGTGGGTGTCGTTTTCGTTAATGGCATTTTACTGTGGACAAAAAAAAATGCATACTTAAAGTCTAGCCCATAATCCTTTGTAGTTGCTATTTGGAAAAGGGTCTATTGTCAGGTAAACCATAGTGTCCCATCACTATACGTACCTCCTAAGGGGAGCAGAACTCCTTCGTGGGTGAAGTTTGGTTTTCGCCCTGTGTGGCATACTGGTGAAGGGACTTTTGGAAGGAAAAAAAAAATTTGTAACTACATTGATACTGAGTTACGCATCCTCAAATGAATGAGAAATATGCCCATTGCTGCAACTACCCTAGTACTACTAATGCAGAATTTTATGTGTTATGTATGAGAATATTTATAAATTATTATCCCAAAATTATTCGTTATAGGTGTTTTACGTTCAATATTCTTTACTTGTTCAACACAAATCTTTTAGTGGAGTCATATGGCTTCCAGTCTTTATCCTTTGTAGTTCCCTTTCACTTTCAGGCCCTACAAAATACGATAAAATGTGAAACATTTATCATCGCCCTAAATATCAAACCATGGAATTTACACCTCTCCATAATCAAACTGGGTAAATCTATAGTAAATCTATAAAACTACAAATTACAAATTTTAAGGCCATTTAGAGGCAAATAATGAACAATAGAGTCTAAAACAAAGTCCAAATTTAAAACAGTATACCTGAATAACAATGAAAAATTGATATTTTATGGGAACCATCACTCCACGACCTTAGGTTATACACCAAAAAAAAAAAAAAATAATAAAATAAAATAAAAAAATAAAATAAAATAAAAAAATAAATAAAAAATAAAAAAATAAATAAATAAAATTATCGCCTATGTGGGGATGACCTCCCAGGTTTAGAACCAATTTCCTAGTGCATGAGGTGGTTTCAAGGGCGTCAAAGTGCAAAAATATACCTGTCAATGCCACAGAAATAGATTCGCTTGACCAACAGAACAGTCAAATTTTCAACCATACAACATATTGTATGTGCTGCGGTACATTTTATAAGGTAGCAGATAGCAAGACCCGTGACGATTATCATCCTATAAACACTTTTGTAATAGTCTGGCAGTTCATCACTTTGAGGGTTATTTACACAGGCGGCACAGCTGTCAAATCGCATTCCCCTCCTTTTTCAAAGAAACAACAAATAAGTGTCGTCTAAAAGTAGATGTACTATAATGTTTTATATATATTAGATGGCATTACACACACAATTATGTCATACACCTGGTGCACTCTATCGGGAACCTATTTTAAGGGCGGTTTACGCATGGGATTGATACTTTGTTTTCCTTCAATGTACAATATAAGGTAATTGTTCATTTCGCATGTATACACCCTTCTCATCATTCAAATTATACATATGATCTTGTTTGCAGATGGAACATTCTGTTGAAAAGTACAATCCATTCTTTTTAAGGAGAGAAAGCCTCGGTCAAAGTAATTAATATATTTCTCCATAACTATTGGATAAGAAACTAAACATTCGTAGTTTATGATATCAAAAATAAACTAGCTGACTAGAGAAGTTTCAATACAAGTTTCAAAAAGAGAAGTTTACATCACTTAAAATTTATACAAGCAAACTACTGAAATGAACCAGAATTTTTGAAGGAGGACATAACTTTAATATTTTACTTCTTTTATTTATTTCAAAGTAGGTAGAGAGATGCCCTAAACTGTCACAATGAATTTTTGCAGTTCTTCAAAGAAAATGAGATTCATATAATGGAAACCCTCTCGTCGACAAATTGTCAGATTGTAGTTTTTGTCGGTTGGTGTAAGTCCCAAGTTTCATTGACGGTGGAACATCTGATTGCCTTTATGAAATTAAATATAAAGTTTCTATGTTTCGCAGTGCTGCTTCGGGCATTAAATTAAGCAAAACCCGTAATAATTGCTAATCTTTCAAACATTGAACTTCCTACACGTACATCTATATTCAGTAAACATATTGGTATAGCTATTAGCCATGAGGATTGTTAACCTAAATGCCCACGTATTTTTGGTAAGGATAAAAAATATTCCCATTTGGAAGATCTGTTCCCTCAAGCAACAAATCTGAAATACTTCTATATCTCTATATTGTTGAATTATCATAATACTAAAAACAAATGTCTTGATCTCACTTAGATATAAGTAATTTCTCAGGTCAGTGCATACATTTGATGAATAACAAAAAATTATTTTAATATACGTTTTTTAATTATGCATGGAAATGGAAAGAGACTGATGACTATGTTCCCGAGCCTTTCCAGCATAAATACTATTATCCGGAGAATGGTTAGAATGATGTTCTAGGGGAATTCTAGGGGTTATTTGATTCTCCCAGATTTCCCACTTCACTGGGGCAGCATTCGGTTCGACTCCCTTAGACACCCGAACACTCCTTCTGTGCTCACAGATCAGTCCCTACATATCTAGACTTCTTATATCGAGTACGTTTCTGTGTTGGATATAATGTGTTCGACATGGAACATTATAAAACACTCTCTGTGCTTAAAATGTGTAATTTGAGCAGTATGTGCAG